>JABMLP010000004.1:0-1200000 GCA_013176395.1 Venturia oleaginea | reverse complement strand
TCGCTTCTGGCTCGACTAGAAGTAACAGTAAACCAATCGGCGATTTCTCGAGGGCTGAAATAGCATGCTTCAAGTGCTTGTTCAAGCAGCTTGAAATGTTTCCTTTCTCGACTGAGCGCAAGCAGAGGATACTCGGCATTTGGACTCTTCAGGAGCACCTCGACGATTTTCCTGAGCGGTTCTGGATCTTTCAGGTCTTCGGGTGCAGGTGTACATGACCCGAAGAGCTTTTCGCTGACGAAGTCTTCATTTCCCTGGACGGTCATGATCGCTCCCGCGGCACTGATTGCGCCCTTGCATCGAGGACGAGTGGCCAACCACAGGGTTCCTTTCCTTGAACACCATTAGCTACGCAACATTGTTCGAACCTTTTGCAACTTACAGGCGGTAGACTCCACTGAAGAGTGGATCGGCCCGTTTCGCGGCCACAATATCATTCATATTGGGGACAGCAACCTTGACTTCATCCTTGTCGTCAATGCTGGTGGCCGAAGAGTTGCTTCTGGACGAACCGTTGGAGCTTCTGCCCGCCTCGTCATTTTCTTCAGAGTCACTTGAGGATGGTTGAACCCGTTTTTTGACTGCAGCTTGATGCTTTGTGTCCTCTCTGACTTCATCCTCAGCATCTTCGTCATCGCTGGAGTCACTGGCTTCCTCCTCGTCACTGGCTTCCTCTTCGTCACTATCTTCTTCTTGCTCGCCGTCACTTTGAGGCTCATCTTGTTGCAGCACAAATTTCCCCTTCAGAAGATCATAAAATCTTGTCGGCTCAAAGGGCCGGCGTGCTCGATAAACAAAACTACCAATGCCATATCTAGAAGACATGGTCAGCTTCAAGTTCGTTGGAAAGATGATGTTGTACTCACTCCAAAGTTTCAGGCGTAGGAGCCATGACTTTTCGGCCTCCGAGATCAACCTCCGACCATTCCTGCAAGCTCTTGAGCCAGCCTGCACTAGCTTGCGCATGTTCAAAGTCAAAAAGGCCAGTGTTGACGAGTTTTTTTACGTCCACGTTGGCTTTCGTGGATTCAATGATCTCGGCATGTGGGTTCAAGGCCGTGATGATTCCGCGCACTCTTAGGAGAGTTCCCTTGTCAACGAGGTCAACTTTGTTCAGCACGATAACTACCAGGGATTAGCAAATCTTGCCATGGAGTTATGTTCAGCGCGGTGAACTGACCATTAGCAAATTCTATCTGATCGATGAAAAGATCCGAAATCGTTCTTTTGTCTCCTTCCGGTACATCCTGTTGCGCAAATCGATCGATGAGGAGAGAATCCGTGTTAGTCTCGTTGAAGAAGTTGAAGGTGTCTACCACTGTGACCATAGTGTCAATAGTCGCAACAGCTTTCAAACCACCCTGCTCGGCACTGAAGATCTCATCGTTAGCGCTCGTTCAGTCTTCCAAATCATAAGATGTACTCACATCTCTTCGATAGCTTCCCTATCAACGTCACTATATTCCTCAGGAATTTCCAAGTATGCCTTGTTCATTTCTGTAGCAAAGGTCTCAGCGACCTGCATCGGCTCACTGATACCACTGCTTTCAATAATGAGGTAATCGAACTCGCCACCCTTTGCAAGGTTTGCAAGCTCGATCATAAAGTCGCCGCGGAGGGTGCAGCAGATGCATCCATTCTGCATCTGTACGAGTTTCCCCCTCTTAGCGCCTTCGAGACGGGAGATTGTGGCACCGTCGACGTTAACCTCAGCCATGTCGTTGACGATCACGGCGATTTTGAGGCCATGGTCGGGAGACTTGAGGATGTGGGTCAGGAGGGTTGTTTTGCCGCTTCCCTTACATTGTGTCAGTGAGAGCTTAGGAAGAAGGGAAGCGTGTCGCTCCTGGCAAAGAGCGCAATGGACAGTGAGAAGTGGCGATAACAAAACGCAGCGATGGCGATGCCAACATGCACCCATTGGTGAGTGAGGTAAATATGGAGGTGCAAGTGAAGGGGTGAGACGAGCGAAGGCAACTCACCAGGAAGCCCGAGAGGACGGTGAGAGGAAGCAGTTTATTTTCTTTCTTCCTACTCAAAGCCTTCTTGCTGGCCTCAGCCTGACGGACATCGTTGCTCTTCATGGCGTTGCTGGTCGAGGTTGATGAAAGACGCTGTTTCTTCTCTGCTTTTTTGGAATCTCCAGCTGTTGACTTGCGTTTCGAGGGCATGATCGCATATGTGAGTGAGAGAAGGGGAATTTGCTATCTTGTGTGGAAAGAGTTACGGACACCTCATGCGAACACCATGATGGTTATACTTTATATTTACAACCGTGATGGAACGACCATGGTGGCCATACGGGGATGAAGGATCGCCGTAAATATGGATCTCCCATCCTAACTGCCTCCGATATTTGACAGAGAACCACAGTGTACGAAGAGAATCTAGAAGAAATATAAGTAGTTTCAGCACGAAATAGCGTTGCGAGTGCTTCATTTTACTGAACCGTCAAACAAGTTGCTGGTTTCAAGTCCCTCGATTCGCGATTGATATGGATGGATTCCTGGCATTTTGATCCTAGCATTCAGGAGAAATATACTGCCTTGTCGAGGGGACTGAACTGGCGGACTATTTGTCAATAAGGGAAAGTCTTGAATGGTTAGCAAATCTTGAAGAAAAGCAGGGCCCGGGCATAGATAAAAAAGTAGTATATCGAAAAATCGCGGGACAGAGAAAGGGCATGCACTTGCGTGGCATCGGATCCACCCATAATTGCAATGCAAGAAACGTTCATGGTTGCATATATCCTCGTAGTTCAGACTAGATAACTCGTGTTCAATCCGATAGGACTACCACCAGACAATCCCCCATCACGCAGATCCCCAATGGCGGGGGTCTCGCATCATCTTGCAATGTCTATCTCCGATCTTAAGCCACTACTGCTGTACCCACTTCATATCCTTCACACCTATAGGGTGTAATCTGGAGAGCCTCCCAGTCCAGTTGTTCGTAGTACGGGTATTCAATATTGGAATAGGGCGTCTTGGGAATCCTGATGTTGGATCTTCTATGCAGGTTGTAGAGATATGGTTGCTTATATCGTCGAAGTCGATCGTGTAATGGAGGATCTGCTGGCGAGCTCGGTAGGAAGGTCTAGGAAGATTGTTTTTGGCTTCGCGACTGGGCGAACGTTCGGTTCATGAGGGAGAGTCGATGTCAGTCTTTCTTTCTTTCTGAGGCCTCCAGCTTTGAAATGCTTAGGCTTCAATGTCTAAATGTTCAATACCCGGCGGCGGCCCATCGTTCCTCCCAACCCTTATTGAAGAATGGGATTTTAATCGACTGATCTCCTCATCTGTAATGCTGAATAGGAGGATGCGGTGACGGCGCTCTTGCGGAAGAGCGAGCAAATTGAACTTCTTGTCCTCGTCGGGCGTGGGTGCGAGGTTCTTTGTGGTCGGTTCGAGATGGTCGTTCGTTGAGGCATCGTGATCTGTGGGAGATCTTCGTAGGGAAAAAAGGCTTGTCTTGGCTGGGACTCTGCTCTTCCAACAACTACTTTTCCGTTGGAACTTGTCGTTGTCGATGCTATTAATGAAGTGATCAACCGTTTTCAACTCCAACTCCGTTCGATTGAACCGTGGTTCAAGACTCGCCAATATTCTAGGCTGCCGTGGAAAGCGGCCCGGTGTAGGTATTCTTCCTCACGACCCTCGGATGTACCCATTTTCAGTTGTGGATTCACAACGACTCCATATGACCATTCGAGGATAACTTGGGATCCTCTCTTCTGCTTCCCTCGATCTCTGCTTAGGCTGGACCGCGGATCTGATGCTTGAAAAGCGAGACGCGAGCAATAATGCACTCAGCAAAAAAACCACTGCCCCATTGAGATCGGCTCCAGGTTTCGGATCAACCACGGGCCTCTTTCACTTTCGACTTTCAAGCGCACCGTCTGGATCCACTTGGAGGAGCCTCCAACTCATCTACTTGTGTACACTGTATATGTTCTCGGTTACCCAACTAATCTTTGGACGTTCAATGATGATGAACCATCACTCGGCTCTGCTCTCCCAAAGTCTATTCATGTCTCACATAAAACAACCTCAGCTTATTCTTCTTTCTTACAGCCAATGTTTTGTGCTTTGACGTCCCTTGATAGGGTGCTTCCTGCACAGTTTCTGACTTTCTACTAGATTGGTGTCACCCAGAGTCAATGATCGACAGTTTCATCTCGTCTATCTCAGCATCACGGTGCCTATGCTTGGCTTATACTACTTCCTCCCCACATGCCTGCCAATGCACGACTTCGGAGGAGTTGTGTATCTTCAGTCCTTTCCTTAACATTGCTGTCTCTGCTGATTAGAAGACATGCTGCCACTCGTTTTTCTGTCATGCGTTATTGCGGTTGGTGTGGTAGCGAGGCCGCCGCCGCCAGCAGTGGAGGAACCTCATGCCATTGAGATCGAGGATACTTATATCATTAAATTTAAAGATGATATCCCCAACGATGTGATCAAGAATCATACATCATGGATAAAATCCAAGACACAGTACAATGAAGACGGGACCGTTTCACGAGGAATCCGTCACATCTTCAGCCTAGCATTCGATGGCTACAGCGCAGTCCTTGACAAAGAAACCGTTAGACAAGTCTGGCAATCTCCAGAAGTATCCTACGTCAACACAGTCGGCACGTCGATCCCACCCCAAACCATCCTCGCACCAGCCGAACCAGGTCAAGGACCTCAAATACAAACAACAAACAGAATAACAGACGACAACTTCAACCCCGATACCGTCCTTACCGAGTCATCTAAAGGTTGGAACGCAAACCTGCATCTCCCATAGAAACTATAAAGTCTCAAACTACGTGCCAGGATCGTACATCCACGACGGCTACCAAGGCCAGGGCGTAAATGTCTACGTCCTCGACACAGGAATTAACCTCGCCCAACCCGGCTTCAAAGGCTCCACCGTCGTTCATGGCAAGAACTTCGTACGAGGAACCGGACCTTCAGATGTCAATGGCCATGGCACAATGTGCGCCGGCGTCATAGCAGGGAATTACGCCGGTCTCGCCCCAAAAGCAAACACCGTCAATGTCAAGATCGCAAACGACCAAGACCGCGCTGCGTGCGATGACACAGTCGCGGGCATCGAATGGGTCGTCAATGAACCGGGCAATAACAACATGAAGGTTATTTCCATGTCTCAATCAGGGTTTAAAGGTCGTCCGGACGTCAGCACTGCTGTTGCTGCGGCTGTGAAAAGGGGTGTCCATGTTGTTGTTTGCGCGGGCAATTACGATGTCGATGCTTGTAATGTTGAGCCTGGGAATGCACCGGGTGCCATTGTCGTTGGAAGCGTCGACGCGTATAATAAATTACCGACGAAAAAGACACAACCCGAAGGGACGAATGTGGGTACATGCGTCACACTCTTCGCGCCTGGCTCCAAAGTCCCTACCCTCAGCGCTAAAAACATCTCACTGGATTACCGTTACTGGGCTTGGGGAACGAGCATTGCGGCGCCGCAGGTTGCAGCATTAGTGGCGAATCAGTTGAGTAAGGTTGGACCGCAGAAACCCGAGGAGATTCGGCAGTGGTTGGTGAAGACGGCGACGAAGGGACAGATTGTGGGAGATTTGAGGGGGAGTCCGAATTTGATTCTTCATTCGGGGGTTGGAGAGAAGATTGATGCGGGAGACGAGGAGGGAGGAAGTGTTGGGGAGCAGGATAAAACGAAGAGCGGAAGAGGGCGCAAGGGTCGGGCTGGTTCGAGCTGAGATTGGGAGGAACTTCTTAGACTGGGTGACCGAAAAGGTCTCTGTTCTGCGTGTGAATTTTTGGTTTGTGTTTGGATTCTCAGCCTTGCGTGAAGCTGCCTAGGGTTGGAAGATTGTCGTTCGACTGGCAGCGACTTGGCATCAACGACTTGATTGAAATGACTATATGATGTCTGTTCACTACTTCACCCAGTGGTATCCGAAAGACTGGATGCGGTGGCTGCTGTATCAAAATGACTCCTGGGTACAATAACGGTTGGTTGGCACATGGAGTTAATGGCAAGCCAAAGTCGCGGTATATACGAGTTTCCTAGCACTAACGTTGTATTTCCAGCTTTGTTTTTCGATGGAAAAAGAAAACGGCGGCTAGTTTTGCGCATGCTTGAAAGAATCTAGAATCCAGACTCGTGTGTCGGCTTTGTCTACACACAATCGATGCAAGATTTCATCATTTGGGCGGCGTGAGATTATATGCAGCGCTGGAGTATTCGGTATCGTACAATTCCCCATGACGTTGTGAGCGGCCCACAAAGCCACGTCGACGATGGGGTTACTTCTCCGGCTGACTGCATCCAAGGCAGCGAGTTGGACAACGACATGAATGCGTAACCTGGATGCCTGTGAGGCAGTGATGAAAGAAGTCGTGGGCAAGGCGGCAAGGTATACTCGTCGGAAGGAGAGTCGGCTGAGGTCAGACTTCTGGCCAACCGGCTTCAACGATCAATCGGTCGGTATATGTTTCATGTGGGCTGTTTAGGCATGACAACATCTGTAGCAGCTCATCAGCTCGACCAGGGGATTGCATGCAGCAATGTTCTCATTGCCTGATGAGGTACAGATGAATTCTAGCCGCGGCACCGATGAAGCTTGTTTGATGAAGGGAACATGCTCAGATGATAGGTGTTGCAAGCAGGGCATGAGGTTGCTTGATGGAGATAGCAGCCCCGGCTTCTGGAAAGAGTAGTGCTTTTCTGAGGAGCTGTCGTGCATCTGGGTCTGCGAGACTGGATACGATTATACGAGCAGGCACAAGCATTGTTCCTGACATCTGAGGGACGCATCTTGGAGGCAACCGAGTCTGTGAATCCAGTGTTCAATGATAGGATTGTCTAACGCAATGATGGTCACGCAAGCCAACGAGCTGCCCATCTGCCATATTGTAACCCATCAACGCCATCATCACAACAGCGTCCGCAAACAAGTCCGTGCAATCAAATCCTGCAAGATACACTCTTACACAGCCACCACCGAACACCCCATTCTCATCCCCGTGAGAGACACGGTCGTCGTCAGCCACACCACTAGGTCCGAGCTGCTCTTGGACCTCAAGTGATTTGCGAGCTCGTTCCCTCTTCAAAGTTCCATCACCTCCCAACCAACAACAATCCACTCCACCCACAAACAACCTCCCTCCATCCAACCCAATATATCCCGCTCCAACCACCTCTTCCTCCACTACTCCATCAGCTGCTATGGCCGAATTGCGACGCAAGCTCGTCATCGTTGGCGACGGCGCCTGCGGAAAGACCTGCTTGCTCATGTACGTCCACCCCCGGAGACCTCCTATCCCTTCAGGACAACCACAGAATACCCGCTAACCTTTCTCCTTCCTACAGTGTCTTCTCAAAAGGAACCTTCCCTGAGGTGAGCATCCCTCTACTGCCATTGCTGGCCAAGCCTCCTCCCTATCTTGCCTCCAAAGCCGAACCTAGTCACGCCTTATCTCTCGCCGTCACCCACCAGACAAGGCTAATCACAACAACAGGTCTACGTTCCAACTGTGTTTGAGAACTACGTTGCAGATGTCGAGGTTGATGGCAAACACGTGGAATTGGCGTTATGGGATACCGCTGGACAGGAGGATTATGACAGACTCCGACCTCTGTCATACCCAGATTCGCATGTCATCCTTATTTGCTTCGCCATCGATTCGCCAGATTCCCTCGACAACGTGCAAGAGAAGGTTCGTCATGTCACATGAGCTTTATCAGCCGCAATACTGACCAAACCGGTAGTGGATCTCCGAAGTGTTGCACTTCTGCTCGGGACTCCCAATCATCCTTGTCGGTTGCAAGAAAGATTTGAGATTTGACCCAAAGACCATCGAAGAGTTGCATAAGACTTCGCAAAAGCCAGTCACGATGGAGCAGGTATGTTTGCACATTACCATTCCAGAAATCCGAACATGAAGCTAACAACTACTGCAGGGCGAGGAAGTCAAGAAGAGAATCGGTGCCGCCAAGTACATCGAGTGCTCAGCAAAGAACGGCGACGGCGTCCGGGAGGTCTTCGAGCACGCGACACGTGCAGCCTTGACGAACACCAAGGGAAAGAAGGGTAAGGCGGGCAGAAAGAGCAGCAAATGCGTTCTGCTATAGAAGCGCTTTACCCCTTAATGACTGTTCGATCCGTTCTGGTGCGCATTACGATGCACCTGAAATCTTCTACAAACCACGGAGTGGTCGAACTTGAATCCCGAGAGCGACTACAAATTACCTGGTGATCTCGAGTCTTTGAATATTTGGCATAGAGGCATCTACTCCAATTTGCGGTCGGCTGTTTGCGCAATACAGTAGATGCGGGTTGTGCATGCGTGTGTCATTGGACAAACATGTGAAGACGGCATAATGGGAACGATGGGACGGAGGATGATCCAGACCCCCGCTGTTTTTCTTACTGACGGCCGGCTGCTCAATTGGTTCGGTTGCCTTTGACGGGTGTAGGTAGCGGTGATTGTTCTCTCTTGATACACATCTGGCTTTTGAAATCTTTCTCACCACCAAACCCCTTTTTGTTGCTACAAAGTAAGTTAATTGCGAAACCTCTTTTAAATTTAGCTTTCGTCACGGCACTCTTCATTTCCCCTTTGGCTTTAATGGGTTGCTTTTTTACATGGTATGTATGTAGTTTTGGCGAATTTGATGGCGTTTAGTCTTGGGCTTTTGTTTGCTTGTCCATGAAATCTCTTCATACAATTTCTCCACATGCTGGACATGCAATCCCGTCGCGCTACTCCTGTGCAGGTGTTCCCCGGAGTTGCTCAATGTTCTGCCAGGTCTCTCCAGGGGAACTTCTGAAACACAAGTCCTCTACGACTCAATTCTCCTCCCTACATGTGTCCAAGGTTCCATCGTGCTATCGCCTGGACTAGAGCGATAACTAGAAGTGAGTAAATTAGTCATATGCTCTCTGCCATCTTTCGCACTGATGTGTCAATCAGTTCCCCAGCTACTCGTCCACATTCTAACGGTCTGACTCTCTTCTCGATATGTAACGAAATACCGTCGTGATTTGCAAATGTATCCAATATACACATAAATTATGGTTATACCCATAAATATATACAATATCCCATGTTCCAGGCTGTGTTCCAGATTGAACAACAAATTGCCCTCCGTTCCAAATATCGCATCGTCCAGCGCTAAGGGAATGGGTATATGCAAAAGCTGTCCGTGACAGGCACAATAAGAATCCTCACGCTCTCTCGCTCGCTCGCTCATACGCTAACCACAATGCTAATGTTCGATCCAGTAGAAGCTTCATATTCCAATATACAAGCAAAGCTGGAGCCAAACAAGACCAAACTCTCCACCTCAACCTGAAAAAAGCACAGCCAACACGCCCAAAAGCGCAGCCCCCACAATCGATCTTTTGTCTTTGATCGCTGCGCCAGTCCTCGGTGTACTCGTTACAATCGCCGCGGCCGCTGTCCCAGGACCAGAAACCGACGTCGTGATTGAATTCGGGGTCGAGGAGCCAGGAACAAGGGCGCCGGTAGGTTGGACATATCCAGATCCAGTGAAGGTACCCGTTGCAGAAGCGTTCGGTGAGGTGGAGGTAAGTACCGAGTTCGATTGTGACGATGTGGGTGTGGGTGTAGATGTAGCCATAGTGGATGATGCTGTACGAGCAACATGAGTCTTTTGCAGGCTTGCCCGAGGTGAAATGAAGGATCGTGCAAGAATAGAGCAAGAGCAAGAATAGAGCTAGAAGAAGGATGGGGGTATGAGTAAACTTACTCTGTGTAGCCTTCGCCGCCGAACTGCCGACAGATTTCGAGACACTGGCCCTCTTAACACCGAATCCAACGCGTTGTTGATCATAATCAAAAACCGTGTAGACGTTCTTCATGAAGACATCGCCGACAAGCCATTGCTTTGATCCGAAGACTTGTCGTCCAATAATGTTACTAGCACATCCTGATCCTGAAGGCCGTCCTATATAGTCCTTTGGACTGATATCGTAAGTGACAGTACCAAAGATGATTTGCGTTTTACTTGTAGAGTCGCATGGAACGGTGAAGGACTCGCCATTTTGCGAGGAATTGGGAATCGCCTTGTGGAGTTTCGTAGCATCGTCTTGGGGCATCAGGACGAATGAGGTTCCAGAGTCAATGATGGCAGTTCGATCGGTAATACCGACTTTCTTGCCGTCGACACCCGCATCGGCAATAGGGATTTCCCAGAAACCATTTGTGCTTTTGATTGCAGCAATGTAATTCAAATCACCATCATACCGGCTCGAATCCGGACTTCCAAAGTTGATTTCACCATCATTATTACCGCCATCTGTGCTTCTCCAAAGTGCAAGGCCAAAGAGCTTGGAAGTGATGACTTTTTGTGAAACAAGCGCGTCGAGGAGAGAAGGCCCTTTGATCCCTGTTGGATCACTGGTGAGCGTATCTGGTCGTCCAAGACCAAGTATACCGTCCATAGGATACGAAAAAAACTCTTCTGACACGCTCTGCGCTAAGCCGAACGTCAGGGGCGCAGACGTCGTTCCCAAATGCACGGTATCGGTGCCTTGGAACCCCTTAACCGATCCAGTTCCGTAAGCCACAGAAAAGGTACTCGATGAAACCTGATCCATGCATTAGTACACATCCCTCACACGTTGGATCTCAACATAGCTCACCTTCAAAGACGACGAATCCGATTGTCCGAATGTCGTATGGATCCCGCAAGCACTTGTGGAGCATTCCGAGCTCATAACCCATGTATTCGACGCTGCTGAATCAAGTAATAGATAGAATGTCTTTGAACTGGTGCCAAACTTAAAGGAGGCGAAGTAGGAGAAATCTGTGCCATCTTGATCCACTCCCACGCTATTGCTTTGTTCCGGCTTTTTTGCTACCAGTTTGTTGAAGTTGTTCTGCCTCTTTGCTGGCCTCCTATCTAACGATACTCGCATAGCTCCATTGTCTATATCTCGGGGTTGGTGTACTGGTCGAAGAGAGGTATTACGGGCGTCTTCTGTTTCGGCTGGAGTAGAGAAATGTAGAAAGGAAGGCGATCGCCTGTGCTGGCTTGACTCTTGCGAGGAGGGTGTCGAGGTATGTGTGTCGACTGGTCGAGCGTAGGGGTAGAATGCTGAAGACAGTTGGGCGAGGGTGGCCAGCGAAATGGGTATCGAGAGCCGCATTATGGCAAAAAGTATTAATAAGTAGTTAGGCAAAAACAGGAAGGTGGTTTAAACGGAGATTGCAAAGTTCAATCGAAGGGACAAGTGCACTCAATCAAGAGGACCGGCGGTGAATATCGTTGTATGTACGTCTGACGTGTAGAGAGAAGAATAGTATCTCCTTCTCTGGCTATCAGATGGTCGTCGCCAGGAAGGGTCGTAATTATAATGACGGGTTGGCGTATTAGGCTGCAGATGCGGTACTCGTACCACAACGGGAGGAGCAATTGAAGTCCAAATGAAAGACAAGGGGGAGCATTGCACTTATACCTCGCCTATGTAAGTCATGGTAAGAAATGACGATGGGTCGCTTTAGCATTAGCTTCCCAAAGCTGAAAGCAGAGGTGCTGACTCGTCACGAATCTTGATGCTTGGTGGTTGGATTCAGCCACATGTCTGGGCCGAGCTTACAAGGCTGCTGGATAGATAGGAGATTGACTGGCCCCAATAGCCTTCCCATCATCTGTATATCCTTTCTAGTAAGCTCTCGAATCATGAAGAGGAGAAGCCTTTGCGGAGCGATGGAACACACTTTTGATGGATGGCGTCAGTGGTTGATGTCCAAGGCTCTCTCCTGTTTCATGGTTAGCCAGGTACAAGGAGATGCGCGATTAGCATGCACCTCTGATATTTTGCATGTGGAAAGAAAATCAGACCGGTTCATCCGCCGTCCCTGATGCTGGTCGAAAATCTTCTATTGCAAAATGGTCAAGACCGTCAAGTAGACTCCGATTGTGGCAGTGACCCTGCTGCACCAAGAGCCGGGTTAGCCAGTTCATCGCGTCCAAGTTACGGTTGCTTTATAATTCCATCTTGAATTTGGGTATCATAAATTTACAAAGTGATTCCATCCTGCAAACATGACCTATCCATGTACATGCCATTGCCTGTGATTGTTCTGCATCATGTCTTCTGCCTGGCCTCTGGACGAAAAACCTGCTCTCCATAGAGTTCTTTCAGCCTTGGAACAGGTTCCATCGCGAAGTAGATGACCAGACAAACAGCATTCCGGACCAGCTTTCTTTCCTCCATCTGCATCGTCTCAAAAGCAGCTTCTTCTTCGTCTTCCATGGTACCGTCTGTCTTACCGTTGGTGTCGGTGGTTGTAGTTGCTGTGCCATTCGGCAATGACCTTTGCGTCTCTCCAGGCTTAGGAGGAACGTATGTCTCCAGCCTAGTCCTACAGCCAGTATACTGCCACAAGCCTTCCACACCCTTTCCCAACAGCTCTCTCTTCACAATCTCAGCTACACTGATGCATTTATTGGCAGCAGGAGCACGAGCTGTCAGTGCCACGATGGTGTGTTTCTTGTCCAAGTCTTTCACAGCACTCCCATCTTCGCCTGTCTCGACCTCTGTGCTCTTTTCGCCAGGCAGAAGAGACTTGAACACGGTCAGAACCTGGCGCACCTTGGACTCGATTTTGGCTCCGGCACCACCCAGTGATGTAGTATGTATGTCCCATTTTTCTCGGATGGCAGTGTCATCGGCTTCTGGCGGGAGAAGGACATAGGTCGAGGATACAGAGGGAGGCGGTGGGGGAAGAGGTGCCCGTGGAAGTCGTGCAGGCTTCGCATCGGAAGACTCGGGTTCCAAAGGTTCAGATGGTGCTTGCGCAGACTCTGGCTTGTGTGAGGAAGATTCGTTTTCGTGAAATATTCTTCGTCGCTTGGCTGATGGACTGGTTATAGAACTCTCGGGATGTAATTTCCTGGTTTTCGACGTGTTTGGCGCCTGGTTTGGCTTTGGTTTTGACTTTCTCGGCATCGTGATGGCGGGTTTGTTTACGAGGACTCAGAGTTAGGTCATCTTCGAGCGGAAGGCCGAGTTTGAGTTGTAGTAGGTCGGGGTTGGGAGTGAGAGTTCGGTTCCAGGTTCAGTGACGAGTTATTTTGGGATACTTCATCCATACTTCCCCAGATTTTCTGTATGGGATCTTACGATGGCCTGTCTGGACGTTGTAGCGGACCTTCTAGTGCTTGCTAGATCCCAGACACATATACCAGATGCCCGGAACCAGGAATCGAAAAGGTCTTGCTTGATTCACGTGTCTGAGGCCATCAAGCCTCGGAGAGAGCTGTTTCAGGCAGTACGGCATCTTCCCAAGGCGGGCAACATTCTAGAAAACGCCCCCTACCGTTTCTAACCTCATACACACGTCTTCCCTTCCCAAACCATCTCCGAGCAATTCACAATCTCACCAAATTGACCCTCACGCAGCCCAATTCCATTTCCAGCCTGCGAGACGGGAACCTCGGGAAATTATGGGAGGCCGGATTCGTCATCAAAGCGGTTCTTTCCGGCATGCGGGCTGAACCTTAATTGTGTCCGTTTCCGACCATGTAGTAGCCCTGTGGAGTGTGGAAACGTGGAAACGAGGGTCGCATGTCAGACCTGTCAAGGAACATGTCTGATATACATCCACGTCGTCACTGTTATTTATTGTCTTCCGAATCGCCTGATGTTTCTGTTCTTTCCAATAGGCTGGCCTGCTCCAACTTTCCTATGTTTCTCCGTGTCTTTTTCAGTAACCAAACACCATTCCTGTGCTTTTTGTTGCTCATTGCCGCTATATACCCTCTTGTTGCTCGCTCCATTTACCTTCACCTCGCAAAATGTCTTCTCTTCGTCGCTTACAGCATGTCGACCGGAAAGATCTCTACACAAGTCTTGAAGCCAGAATCCAGTATCTCCAGTCCTTCCTGGACTTCAATGCTGGTACGTACAAGCTCATCTCAAGCAACATGAGCTCCTTTGACAAGCAACAACAGACGACATCCGTGCCCTCACCCTCGGTGCGAAATACCTTCGTGCTCTCCTCCCTTCGATAGTCGACCTCACCTACAAAAAGCTCCTCCAATACGACATCACTGCCGCAGCTTTCGCCACGCGAAGCACCTCCTACTCATCAGATCTCCCAATTGACAAGACACCCTCAGAAACCTCGCCACAAATCCAATATCGAAAACTTTTCTTACGAGGCTATCTACAGAAATTATGTTCAGATCCCTCGAAGATGGAGTTCTGGGCCTACTTGGATAAAGTGGGGATGATGCACACAGGTCGTGGAAGAAGGGAGCCTCTGAATGTCGAATACGTGCACATTGGAGCTACCCTTGGCTTTCTACAAGATATTCTCACCGGAGCCGTTTTGACGCATCCTCGTCTCAAGATGGAAAGAAAAATCGCCATTGTTAGAGCGTTGGGGAAAGTGCTCTGGATCCAAAACGATCTGTTTGCGAAATGGTACGTGAGAGATGGAGAAGAATTCGCTGCTCAGAGAAGAAATCCGAGAAGTGAGAGGGAGGGCTTCGTGAACGGCAAGTGTGTTGTCGACCCCGACTCGCCCAACTTCTCGGGCGGTGAGGAGTGCTTTAGTCCGAGTGATATCGGGAGTCCAGCCGAAGAAGCTGGCTGTCCTTTCAGTGGTATGATGGGAAAGATGGAGAAGATGCATGTTGACAAAGCTGATATACCCGTTGGTCATCCTACTATTGGCTAACCACTTTCTTCTGCGCGTGGATTTGTAAGCTAAGAGAAGGAATGTATTATACGGCACGGCTTGAGAGCATGGCGTACAGGTTCAGGTATGTTTGTATCAATAAAGAGGGCATGTTACCTAGTATGTATTGAGCGACTTATTCGATGAAAACGTGTTTGCGATAACCTGTTGGCATAGAGTTAGATATGGTAGGAGTTTTGCAATCCCGCTAATGTTTCTACTTTTTGGACAAGAGCGACCCCAATCTGATGATCACCACACACTCCACATGTTTTCTTTGTTCCCATGCTGTGCAAAATACTTCACTTCTCATGACACAGCAATTGGCCAGACAAAGTACATTTCGCATCCCGACTCTAGCCATCATTCTCAACCTCAGCATTACACACTCACACCCCAAAATGCCAACTACGAAGGCTCTCCGCATCACGCTCCTCACCCTCTTCATCATCATCATTCTCTTCATGCTCTATCCCATAACCTCATCCATCAACATCACAATCCGCCGACCACCAACACTCCACGACAGTGACACCACCAACGCGCCAACTTCACCTCAGTCCAACATACAAAATACAAATAACAACGCACAATTGGACAGCAGTCTAGTACCTCTCAGAGATTGTCCATCCCCACGACCCCAAAAAGGCATTTACGAAGTCACACTCGCCACCGGCCACACGCTCTCCAACCACAAGAAATATGTTGGTCCGCAATTGGACGCACACATTTCACGTTTCCTGAATCCGAATCAGGTTGTTTATCTTGTTGGGGGTGTTGATGAAGAGCTTTTGGATTTAATTAGGGGTGATCGGGAGGTGAGGGGGGTGAGGTGTGATGAGAGTGGGAGATTTGAGGAATTAGTGATGGGGGATGATTAGGCCGGGGGAGAGGGATTGGTGATGATTCGGATGGGGAAAGAGAGTGAAGGGTGGAAGAGATAGGTATAAGATGAATCTGAAGCCTGGTAGGAGTGATTGGCAATGGTTATTTCGTATTGACCCAATAAGTCTTCAGCTCTCCAATGCCTGTTATATTTACACGATGTCATATCTCAATTGCTTTGGTCAAGCACTCAATCATACCACGCTGAGTATCCCCCGCCTCCTACAACTAAGCAAATGAAGTATAACACATCTAACCCAACAACAGTATGAGTGGATCCTTGATGATTTGTAAGGGAAACATTTCGAGATATGCAAATCAAGAGGCTTCACTTCAAGATCTAACTCCAACGAAGGCGAAATAAACAGCTACTTCACTGTTTGTGGTTACCCAGCTCACCACCATCATCTACAAAGCTCTTCCGAATCCCCTCTTCCCCTACAGACATGACTAACCACCAAAACACCAAGCTAAATCTTACCATCTATACAGCCTTTAGTACACACCAAGACATACCAAATCTCTTACCACCCGCAGACATCTCATACCCCCCATCCGATCCCTCAACCAAAACCCCATATATCCGCACCCTCCTCCTCTTCGCACTAATCATCCTTCTCACCCTCACCGCCTCATCTCCAACTCTCCATCCAAACCTACAACCCACACACCACACTCCAGAACCCCCCATTTCCACACACACCCTCGCCCCCTCAACACCTCTCCAAAACCAACCCAGGACCCATCAAACCCCTAAAAACCCAATCGAAAACCAGGTCACACCCTCCCTAACACCAAAAAGCCGTCGTGGGACATGTAGAACATCATATCGTCTCCATCCCGCACCTCCCCTGGTCAAAAGAGGACGAGGTGGTTACATAGGCAGACACATCAACCGGGATTTTGCGAGTGATTCGTGGGGATAGAGGGGTGAGGTGAGGGTGGTATTTACCGTGCTCTAATATCGCAGGGAGAGATGCTGGTTCGTGGAAGACTACAATTCCGCACTTCCTCAGGTGCCGTTCCAATTGTCCTTCGTAATGTGCGTATATGTAGTCGTCCAAGACCCATAACATTACTAATAATATCCGAATCAGTGTCCAAAGCGATCAACATCGGCATTGCAAAGCGGCCACGTAGGAAACTTGGAGCGTTGGATTCATCAGTGAAGAAAGTTGCCAATCCCATGCATTTTTGCAATACCCACATCTATCCACACATGAAAGCAACAAAGAAGAAACCATCGCAAATCCCAACCACGCTCGTTTCCTACGCTCGTGCTCCATGTATATGCAACCCTATTCCCCACCGGCTCGCCTTTTAAACAATGTATTTACCAAGAAGAAATTCCACAACACAACGTTCCCAGTATCCCAACATAAAAACAACAAACCCCCCCCCCCCCCCCCCGAGCCAGCATCCTCATGCTCTCGAGGTCACAAAACCACCATTAGGGGTATAACAAAAGACACCAGCCAACGAAATCAACTGAAACCCCTGACCCCACTATCCCCACCACTAGTCTGCCTCCTCCTCCTCCCAGGATTAAGCCCACTGCCTACTCTGGGTATACCACCCTGATGCCCAGGCGTATGCGTCGGCGTCAAATTCTCCTGCGCCCCACCATCCCCACCCGTCTTCCCCCTCTCGCGATTCGCCAAACTCAGCCTCGTTAAACGTGTTGCACTCGTCCTCGGTAATCTACTTTTCGTTGAACTGCCTCCACCAGAAGAGGAACTACTCCAAGCACCACTATTACCGCTACTAATATTACTAGAATTACCCAGCTCGCGTGTTCGATCACCAGAATTGCCGTCCCGGGAGGTTGGCCGGAAGGAGGAAGATGGTGTATGTGTCGAGCTTGGAGGGGCCAGATGTGTCGAGATTGGAGGGGCCAGATGTGTCGAGATTGGAGGGGCCAGATGTGTTCTTGAAGAATTGGGCCCGCGTGAATTTTCGAAGAAATCCTCACCGCTATGATTCCGCCGTGACGAGTAATATAAGCCTCCACTTCCATCAGCGCGCAGATGTTGTGACGTCCCCGACTGACTAATGGGCATACTCTGCACAGTTAGCAGTTGTGGTGGAGGCGTCATTGATAGTGCTGTAGATGAGCTCGCTCTTCTCATGCCAGGCCGTAATCTTGCACTTTCGAAGCCACGTTTCGAGCTAAGATCGCAACTCTTAACAAGCTCCGAGGCCATTTCTCGCACAAGGATGGCGGGATCCGCCTCGGACAGTCGTTCCACAGCTTCATAGAGACCATATGTACGGATGAGCGTGGCGCCGCCTTCATCTTCGGAAGCGTCGCATATGCTGCGGATGATGCGGAGGAGGTTGAGTCTAACAACGGCCTTCTTTGTGTTCAGCTTGTGAGCTGTCCGCGAAAAGAGGTCTGGATGAGCTAGAGTCGAAGCGATCGGCGGACTCAGTCGAAGCATCTTCTGCAATGGATCCAAGAAGTTCTCGAAGGCATCAGGAGATGCTTCGGGGTTGGTGAAGCATTCGACAATAGCTTTACGAAATGAGCCATCGAGCAGATGCTGTTCAACTCTGGCCGTTTCTTCTTGCAGCCTAGAGCTTGTCAGTGATCAGCCAACATTGAACAGCCATTCAGCCTACCAGATGAAAATTGCATCCAAGGCAGTGACTTGCCAATACTTATCAGCAAGCAAACTGATATAGAACTGTAATCCCTTGTTATTCCACAGCGTCTTCCTGCACTGTTTACCAGAATGCGCCATATCGCACAGGATTGGCAACGCAAACTCTTTGAGCGGTCGTTCCGTCTTGACGATCTTCTGCAGAATTGGTACGATACCATGTAATGCCGCCTCTTCCTGACGCGTTTTGCTTAGTCTGCAGAGATTGTACATAGTGTTCAGCACCTGATTGGAGATCTCGAGGAAGTGGGGTTTGTTCATGGATGATTTGAGAAGGTCGGTGAGGATTTCAATCGTGTTCGCATTCTCGAGAGCTTCGTGGGTCTTGTCCAACATTGATAGATTCTTGACGAACTTGAGCATGGTGATTTGAGGGATAGGTGACATTCGTTTAAGATCCTTGAGGATACCTACGGATAGGAGAGTCAGTATCTGGGTGCCACAGAGCTCGGAAGACCTCACGTTTCAAGATCATGCGACCTGCTATCACCTCTTTCACGTAGTTCTCTGCCTGAGAGAATAGGTAAAAAATGTTGACAATGCGCTCTTCAATTTGATCCGAGAGGTCATCTCTATCGTCTAGTACATTGTTGAGCACGAGGGAAAGCGGATAGAGAATATTGTTGCGCGACAGTATCCGGCAGAAGTCGTTCTTTGGAGTAGGCCCCTAATTTTGGTTAGGTACAGCTCACCACAAATGTGAGTTCCAATGCTTACCTGAAGCTCAAAGACGCTCCAAACGCCATTGACACCAATCAATACCAGATCCCGTTCGCTTTCCAAATCTTCTTCCAGAAAATCACACAGAACGTTCAGACCACCACACCCGATGAACATTTGCCTAGTCAAGGTCGAACCTTGGTACATCTGTCGCACAAATGCCGCAGCTTGAAGTCGAATTTGGTCAGGGCATGTCTTGTTGGCGAAACGGGTGACGATAGGAATTCCACCGACAAAGCAGAGGTTCTCTTGTAATTCTTCGTTCTCGAAGATGATCATATTGACAATCTTCAATAAGCGGAGTGTGATGTCATTTCTAGATGAGCCGTCGAGAATTTCGAGAATCGGGAGCATGCCATGCGAGCTTATAATAATGCTTTTCAGCTCTGGAGACTCCACGAGGACCTGCATCAATTGTTCCGAAATGTCTGCCAGAAGATCAGGATGCTGCGAAACCTTCAATGCACCCACCAAGTCCTCGACAAGCTTGCACAGCCGCGCGTGTCTGTCTCTGGCGACGTTGGTCTCCAGATCCATCTCGTCGAAGCCTTCTTCAAGTTGGGCAAAGGGATCGTCCTCTTCTTCCTCGTCACCCAACCACGAGCTGGTAGACAGCTTTGAATTCAGCATCATCAGCGTACTCCTTTCTGAGCCACTATCTGAATCATTCATCGGTAAGACGAGATCTTTTCCTAAAAAGTCTTCGGGATCTTCGTCCTCGTCCTCGGCATACTTTTGAATCTCGAGCTCTGACCGCGACCGCGGCAGATCTGATGCGTGTGCTTGTGGAGGGGTAGGATATCGTCTCAAGCTACCTGCTTTCCTCACACTTTGACCGTGCTTCGGTGCGTTTTTGAGATCTGATGGATGGAAAAGACGGGGTGAAAATGAAGCCTCCTCTTTCATTTTGAGCGATTCCAGTTTGCGCTGGAAAGCAGCGTCGTCGGTGTCCTCGTCTAACAAGTCAGAATAGTCCTCAAACGAGTCTTCTCGGTACAAGTTTGCCGGTCGCGAGCCTGACTTCTGCCGTAATTTCAACACTGGCGCTGACAGTGGCTTCGCTCCGGGTTCCCTCAAGATCGATGCCTTGGTCTGTGAAGATTGTCGTTGGGAGCCTGTGTTTGGGTGATTGGGCTTTACGTTTTCTGGTTTGGGCTTTTGCGGTGTGTAAGGCCTGACTGTCTCGAGGGGATCCAGATGTTGAAGGTGCATCGGACCTGATATGGTGGTGAAACTGAAATCCTCGTCGTAAGATTCTTCTGTCACTGCATCGAAGGTCGAGAACGACTTCAGCCGCTCCACGGAAAGCATGCCGCCAAAATTGTCGTGTGGTTTGAGATGCGGTAGTTGTAGCGCACTTGGACTTATGGATGATGCAAAATCGTCATCCCAGTTATCATCGGTTTCTAATTCGGGTGATCGAAACGCATCCGCTATAGGTCTTGTCTTCAGCAACATGCCAAATCCTGATTTTGAGATAGCTGGCGTCTTCAATTGTAAGGGCTTTTCCACTTTGCGTTGTGGAACAGGACTGAGCGAGGTCGGCCGGGAATTTCGACGAAGAGAGTCGTGATCGGGCGATTTGAGGGCTTCGTTCCATTGTTGAACGCTTTTCACAGCTTCGTCAAATTTCGTGGGCTTCACAGTGACAACTGCATCTGTCCGCTTCGCATTCAGTATCCAAGGATGCTTCAGTAGTTTCTTAGCAGAAACCCTGAGGTTTGGATCCTTTTGGAAGCATTGCATGAGGAAATCGCAAACAGCCTGGAGATGTTAGCTGCGTCAAAATATCGAAATACATAACTAATCACCGGCGAAGCTCCCTCGGGAAATGGAGGGTGGTCATCGTTCACTATCCTGAAAAGAGCAGGCATAGGCTGAAGGTTATGATACGGCGGCTTCCCAGCAAGTAACTCGATCACTGTACATCCTAGACTCCAGATATCCGAAGCCGTCGTAGCACCAGAAAGCTGAATGACCTCAGGTGACATCCAATATGGCGTTCCAACGACGCTGGCTTCCCCAAGGTTCGATTTCGTCGCAACGCCAAAGTCTGCCAGTTTCACCAAACCGTCCTTTGTTGTAAGAATATTCGCGCCTTTGATATCCCTGTGAATCACACCCTGTTCGTGGAGATACAACAGTCCTTGGAGCACTTGAGACATGTACAATGCCACCAAGTTTTCTGGAAACTTGCCAAAGTTCTTACATATAAAGTGGAGAGAGCCATTCTCACAATATTCAAGGATGATGTAGAGGTTCTCGGAGGATTTGACGAAGCCTTGGTATTTAACGATATTGGGGTGATTGAGGTTCTTGAGCAGGTCGATTTCAGACTATGAGGAACTGTCAGTACTTTATTCGTGTAATCATTCTGCCTTTACTAACCATGATGACGTTGAGTTCATTCTTTGGTAAATCAGTCAGCCGGACTTGCTTGATAGCAACCGTCTGTCCAGTTCCCCAATTCAAGGCCCGGTAAACACTACCAAAAGCACCCTTTCCCAAGCAATCGCCCAACTGGTATCCCTTCAGACCCTCTACATCGGCTGCAGCTCTTTGTGCGGAGCCGTCTTTACTCGGCCCCCTTTCTGCAAGTCTGTCTCTTCCAGGTGTCTTAGATCCACCTCCATTCTGTTGTTGCCGTCCATTAATCAACTTGTCCGACCCAGACCCGTGAGGTCCTTTCGAAGAATGCGAGACCATCCTGGGGACCGGCCGAGCGGACCTCAGCACGTTCTCGTCGGTTGGTTTGGCAGCTCAATCGAAGGTAGGTGTTTGTTGACGCGGACGGTAGTTTGAGACCTCATAGCAATCGCCAGAGCAGGGGTGGAGAGAGACCAGAAAGATGTCGGATCTTGGATATTCGTCCCAATTGGCCGTTCAAGCGTAGTACGGTAGAGGGGCTCTATATTGAACGTGATTTCGACGCTTTGGGTTGGCTGGTGGGCTTTGTCGTGTTTGCTGGGGGAGGTATATGTGGGGTGTTATTGCAAGCAAGAGGCCGCGATGATGGGTGAAGTCCGGGATAGCGTGGTACAGATGTGTTTGAGATTGAGGCGAGCAAGGATTCCGATCGCGTTCAAACACGGTCTCACGTTTTCATAGGCCGCCCGGCGCATGGAGGCTGAGGCAAGGAGATATTGAGGCAAGGTCAGGCAGGAAGAGTTGAAGGCAGTATCCTGACTGCAGGCTGGACAGAATCAGCAGCATTTCAATATTCTTCGTCAACTTTGTGAGGAGAAGTGACGTTCCCTGCTCTGGTGGCGTTCGTTGAATTTCCGAGACGCCGCTTTATTGGGCGTGGTCCCTACCAGCGTACCAGCGACTGATGGAACTGAGGAGGATACTAACAGACATCCCATTCTCATATGCGTATAGCCATCAGATCGGATCAGCGTCACGAGTCACGACGAGGCTCAATGTAGGGCCAGGAGATGACTCCCACTCCCTACGTGGCAAGGCTGTCCGAATATGTCGAACAACGAAGCCAAACATGACGGATATACACCGTACGGGGCAAGACCATTCTCCGAGATCTAATTATACAGACGATAGTTGATCCCCCATTCTTCCAGACAGCGTTCTTAGTGAGATGCAGGTATCCACGAGGATCCAGCCACGAGGATCAAAAGCAAGTTGACCTGCATCTATCCCGATGACTGCGGATACATCCGATAGGGCTGAACTCGATATCGCAATCTCAACAACCTGTTCTGTGAAATCATAAGAAATTATGCCTAAGACAAGCTAAGAGCTAAGTCTAATCTCGAAGACAGTTAATACCACCAGCAATCTCGCAGCTCGCTGGAATCCCTATCACCAGAGCCATTCAAATCATCAACCATGTCATTTGTCCGTTTCATCTTCGAAAGCCATCTCAAGTGCGCCCATTCGTAAGGCAGCCTCTTGTTCTATCAGCGCCCACTGCGCTCTGGTGTCCTGCAGTACTTTATCATATGTCTTCATGTCTGCACGCTCGCATGCTTTCCATGCCCGGTCGAGAAGATCGGAGCCTGGAGCCCTGTGGGACTCGCAACAGGTGTAATTCGTCGTGAAGAGAAATGCGTGCTGGCGTCGGTAACCTCGGTACAGGTCTACCTTGGGCTGTTTCTGGGTGACTCTGGTATGGCCAGTCATGGTCTTGCTCATTCTTTCGAGATATTTGGCGAAATCTAGAGGCATGGCACAGTCAATGCTCTCGCGCATTCCGTCTTCAGAGTCCGAATCATAATCATCATAAGTATCGTCTTCTTCGCGCCCCTCATCCCATCCTGTAAACATCAGCTTTGTCCACGTTGTCCTAAGGCAATTTCACCTACCTTGAATGTACACCGTAACAGATTCAAGACCTCGAAGTTGAAGGAAGGGTTTCAGGATAGATTTGAGGCGCTTTCCATCCGTTATTCTGAGGGTATCAACGGGATCCAGACTGTCATTTTCGAAGACTCTCAAATCGATATGGAGTCGCTTTAGCGATTGAGCGTTTGCCAAAGAGTTCGCGAAGCTGGAAGTCAAGAGAGAAAAGTTTCTGGTCTTTTCTTCACTTTGGTCACGACCATAGTGCACGGCCACGGAAATGGATTCGATCTTCCCTAATTGTGCGGTCATA
Source organism: Venturia oleaginea (assembly GCA_013176395.1). Lineage (NCBI taxonomy): Eukaryota > Fungi > Ascomycota > Dothideomycetes > Venturiales > Venturiaceae > Venturia > Venturia oleaginea. The sequence goes on along the minus strand of JABMLP010000004.1, from coordinate 1,176,427 downwards.
TTGGCCATTTTGATTAGGCATCCGTTATTGTGGTATTCATAACCACCGATATGCAGGCAATCGTCTGCGATCTTCGCCTTGAACATCTTGCCTCTGTACATCAACGGAAGGGCCTCTTGATACAGTTGTTGATTGCCATGCATGATATTCGGCCAGCACCTCTCGAGGTTGTGGCGCAGGGGCACGTAGCCGTCCAGCAGATCCTTTACCTCCCAATTGATGCTTGAAGATTCTGCATTAATTTTTTGGGCCTCGCGAAATTGCGTTGTGTAGAAGGATGTGAGATTCGCCTGAGTTGCCTGAGAACCAACCTTTCGTCCAAGTGGATGCCATGTCTGAAAGCTCCCACGGACCCGAATTGGGATGACGTCCAGATCAGGGAGAATATAGTCGAGGATTTGAAGTCGCAACTCAACAGGGAGGCCGAGTAAGGATGCCTGTGGAGGCATAGACGGTTGGGCACCCTTGGGCTGAGAGCGGTGTCAGTTTGGGACAGCTGTTTGGGTAGAGTTTCATTACCTTTGCTTTTGGACCGGCCTTCTGTCTCTTTGATTGGCGCAATGGCGTTGAGATGCGGGCAGACTTGCGCTTCATGATGATTGGATCTTGGTAGCTGGATTGGATGGAGTTGACAGGAGATGGAATGGGCAGGTTTTGAAGTCGTTGTGCTGGTGAGGCTTAAGCCCGAGACGCGAATTGAACCGTGACGCGTTCTAGAACCAGCGGGGCAGCTCGGACCGAGCAGTGGAGTATGGAAACATCAGCATCAGCTTCCTTTCTAGGTAACATCCCAGATGCAGTTCGTGCATCTCCAGCGGCCTCTATCCTGAGGTTCCTGCCTGAATATTTTGCAAGCTCAACATGGACGTCCAGTCTGTCAACGTTTGCCAACTTGCAACAGCCATATATCTTTGCGCCGCCATTTATGGGGAACCAACTTTCTGGGGACTCTTTTTGGAACCGGTTACTTCTACCACACTTGCCTGCACGAGAGACTGCCATACTCGTTCGTCGTTGACAACGCCATCGAACCGCAAATGTTTCCGTCTCTTCTATCGATTACGTCGTTCGTCGCTACAAAAGTGGCTTCACGATTGAGCCACGACCTGAAGCCAGCAGGAGGACAGAGTGAATCCATCGCGTCTCGTAAATCCTATCTTCCTAAAAAGTTAGCGTTTTCCGGTAATTAATGTGCGACTCATCCTGACTTCCGAGGAGCCAGTAACTGGTCCCTATGCTACGCTCAGTTATCGATGGGGAACAATCCTTCCCCCTTCACCCTGACCACCGAAAATATGCAGCATGTTTTCCTTTTTACTTATTCTAACATAAAAACGATTTTGTATACAAAACGGCTCCATCGGTGGCCAGGGTGAAGAAGGAAGGATTGTTCCCCCATCGGTAGCTGAACAGACGATTCGATGGAAGTCTGTCGTGCCCTGGGGCTGAGATAAATATGGATCGATTCACTATGCATCATCCAGGATAGTCAGAGGGATTGGGAAGTCGAAGGGCGTTGTCTGGGGATGGGGTTGCATCAATGCATGGTATACGACGAATTGTGGACACCACGCCAGGCACTAGTTCGGTGAATCACGCTGCCCAGGCACCCAGGTCATGATGCCCTATGCTCACAACCTCAACACCATTACCATCCCAGAGTTCATCAATCCGCATCGCCGTTTCTACTGCGCTATTCCTCGATTCAAGACACCGATGTTACGGTGCACCATGCAGGATAAATGAATCACACACGCACGCCGTGATTGGACTCAGACGAAGTAGACAGCTGAGACTGTAATCACAGGCAGTGGTCTGTACCTAATGGTAGCACCGTCGCCAAATTAGTCATCGCGCTCGCGATGCTGAGGATCAAATACTGTATAGCCAGCGACTCCAACAGAAGCCGCGAACAGTCAAACTCCTGAGCCAGTACCTTCCTGTCACAGATCAATGTCACCGATGTCGTCTACAAGTTTGCTCCACTTACCAAAGTCTAATTAAACGCGACGCTGCCATTTTCCAGGACGAGTCCGCAAATCGATGGCAATTTACTTTATTTTGGAACGCAATCCCACGCCCTCCTGGTTGCTGTCGACCTTGCAACCGGCGCGACTCTGGATATTGTTCAGGTCAACAGCCACGAGTTGGCCATTGTCACAATGAGCCCGACAGTGTATAATGGCGTCGTATATGTGGGGACTGCGAGTCAAGAGGAGGTTGCTTCGTCGCTTCCCGCATCATTTGGCTCTAAATGCTGCTCCTATATCGGGAATTTTATGGCTGTCCGATTTGATATCAACGTTAAAGTCAGTGCAATTGTTCCCTAACCTGCCTGCCAAAGAGATGTCAGCTGGATCAAGAAGTGGCTAAAGAAAGGATGCCTGAGTATATTCGTTTCTTAATTCGGGAGTCTGGCAGACTTGGGTATACTCATATATTACGATCGCGAAATACTTGGAAACATCGCCCACCATTTGTTCGGTAGATGGTGCACAAATAGCTTGAGTCCGAGATGATGAATTCTTGCAGTCTTGCGCTCCATCCCTAAAAAAATACCGTCTTTGTCTTGGCTATCAGGAAATAAGAATCGACGAGCTGACTGCTTCGCCAAGAAATTCATCGTTCTTTACAACAAACTCATGCTCCCCGAAAACCAGGGATGGTCAGGAGCCGCAGTTTGGGGAAGTCAACCAGCTATCGACATAGCACGGAACCAAGTTTTCATCACCACTGGAAACATCTATGAATTTCCTCCAGAGTACGAGAGTTGTCAAAATACCACAGCGTCGTGTCTGCCTGGCAACATCCTTCAAGAAGCGGTCATTGCATTCGATATACCCAAGGGAAATGTAAAATGGGTACGACAATTGAGCGCGTTAGATGGCTGGACGATGGTGTGGAACACAGTTCCCAAACTTGATATTTGCCCTGGTACACCCGGGCCTGATGCGGACTTTGGCATGGCACCTACGTTCGTCCCGGGAGCTTTGGGATCAGATAAGTGTTCCCATCAGCCTTGTTCCTGCCTGGGTAGCCAAACATACCTCCAAAGCTCGTATTTCTGGAGAAGGAACGTGACCAAAGCTAGGATGACGGAGTGTATGAACTCCTGTCGTTGCGGAGACCATTTTCAGCATACTCAAATCTCCGAGCCTTGATATTCGATAATCGTTAGTCACCTTTCTCTCCCATTGGTAGCTCGACTTTGAAGGTCTAACCCTAGTAGCTTGCTATCCTATCTCTGCATAGAAGAAATGAACTGACCGAACGGTTCTGTAGGCACAACAGGAATCGATACAGTAATAATAGGCCAAAGAATGGCAATATTTACTCTTTCCGGGCAGACACGGGCGAATCGCAGTGGGTCGTTCAAACCAGTCCCGATTCGAACGTGGGTGATTTGAGTTGGGGAATCGCAGCAGACGACACGAACGCCTATTTCGTCGGCATAAACTACGGTAACCTCCTCTGGCCCCTCAAACCACAGGGCCCAGGCATCAATAATAGTGCCTTTCGCTCCGCATCCCTCAATTGCTTCTAACCAAGCAGGAATGAATTGACAAGGGGCGACATATGCATTCTTTACCTGAGAGAGACTCTTAACGGAAAAGAATCGTTGAGTTCGCTATGGCGAGAATCCTTGTTGCGCCCTAGCCAAGGTAATTAGGTGAGGAAGACCGATAAATAACGGAATAGCGTGCGAAATAGTCAACGCATTTCGTATACAACTTTCTTTGCCATCATACATACCGCTCACTCCATCACCTCAAGGAATCTGATCAATATTATCAACAGCCACCGGCTCCGTCAAATTCCCCTTCGCCCTATTCTGAGCACTATTCTCATACAACTTCTTCCTCAACCTATTCACACTTCCCAAAGGCTGCAAATCCTTCAACCCATACCAAACATTCAATTTCATAGCATCTTCCCAAAAGATCCTCCTCTCATTTGAAAAGCTCTCCTGCTTCGGGAACACAATCTTCGCCACACTCTGGAATGGGAAAGCGGTTTCGTCCCAGGAGACGCTGCAATCTTCGACTGGCTGTTGGGAAAGGGATTGGCAGAGTTGAACGCGGAGATCGTAGGTTGCTTCGTTGTTGGAGAAGAATTCTTGGAGCCATTTTGAGTGCTGTTCGGGGTCGGAAGAGTCGTCGATTTTCTGCTTTTCGAGAGATTTTTGCAGTTCTTCTGTTGGGAAGAGGGCGTCCTTGACGACGTGCGGACCCCAGCGGTATGAACTTTGAGAGTACATGACGTAGCTAAGGAAGTGCTGATTGGGCAATCCCATTAGTGCCATTTGCAATTTGGCGTCTTTCCGTTTCCTCATCTCCTGGGCAATCTTCTCTGGTTCGCGGAAATATTTCTCACGAACCGAGAACACGTCAACGGTTGTTGGCATGTCCGTGAGTTCGAGAAGTGGAGCATTGTTGAATTTCAAATCCTGCGTCTTCGTTTTTGTGCCAGCATGGTCAAGGAATTCACCCTCAATATTGAAGATTTTCATTCCTGCTCCTCGAGGTCCGGGTGCGCGATCATCCTGCAGAAAACACGGTTCGTTTGCGAATCTGATGGCTACTGGATGGGAAGTCTTAGCATTGGCAGGAGAAGCAATCGCTTGGGCGAGTTCGGTGGGAAGGTCAGGGACGACGGTAAGAGTTCCTTTGACAATGCCTTGAGTTTTGACATGGGTGCCACGGAACGCATGGCGGTGCATAGAGAAGTTGTGGGTCTGGACTCGAGATATAACTCCCATGATGTCGTTTATCAGCTCCACCTCGTTAGGAATGTAGGGTTCAACGCCTTCCTCGTCGTATTTTACGTATTGTTCGGAAGAGAGATAATTTGCAGCGCCAGCAACGGCAAGGGAAGAAACTTTTTGTGCCATTTTTCGAGCTTCTTGTTTGAGAAATCCGTTGAGGCTAAGAGAAGGTAGTGAAGAAGCTTGTTTACCTCTTATGTTTTCCTTCCAGGACTTTAATTTTTTTTCGACGTCAGACAGCAGTTGCTCGGCCCGAATGGGAATAATTGCTAATACACTTCAACGATTGGCCTCAAAAGACTGTTCGGAACTGGAATGTTGGATGTTACTCCGTACAGACAATATTGAAGATCTGGTGGAGAATGTCTCCAATCTTACGAGAGATGAAGTCGGGGAAATGGATGTACTCAAACGTTTGACCACCATACCCTTAGAATGAGCATCCAGCCTGCTCCGAGAGGTCAAGAGCATCGATGATTCCTGAATAGGTTCTACCTGCGTAACGTCGGCGATATGTGGTAGTTTCTCAGCAGCAAAGGCCCCATCTCGTGGTCGTGGCATAGTTGTATCTAGAAGCCATTGTGCTCGGATATCTGGATCTGGCTACTGGCTTTCTGCAAGTGCGATGATCTTCCGCGTCAGCAGCAGATTCTTTTTGTCGGAGGATTGTCATAGAGAAATCTTCAGACATGACTGCCTTTGTTGGTTGATATTGTCAGAAGGCGATGTCGTCTGTGTCGATGAAGAATCCTTGAATTGTCTGTTTGGGGGTTGTTGATCCGATCTAATCTAACCTTCCCGGCTCCCTGAAACAGGACGGGAAGGAAGGAGACGACGAAGGTTCATCGTTGCATTCTGGTTATAGCGGCGAGCTCGAGGATGTCTTGAATATCGAATACTCAAAGCAGACATGTCTGTGTAGCGTGGTCCAGAGGGCGTACTAGAAGACCATGCGGCGATGAAAGCCTCGAAGAAAGCATAGCTGGAACAGGTCCAATTTACATCTCTACCAAGCTCTAGGAGTAAGCATGAATGCATTTCATCTCCAGGCATTTTGACTATTCTCTTACAATCTCCACTTTACCACTCTCCGTCCTCTACATTCTGTCTACCTCTGCCCCGCTAAGAGACTCTCTACAGTACCCTCCTTTGTGCCTCCCACATTCATTCGTGGTTGGGAAGAGCTGCTTGATATAGGCATAGGCATACTATACCTGCTTGCTGTAGTCTATTGCTTGCTAACAGCGCAGAAATGAAAAGCACATTGACACGAAAGGCTCGACCATTAGGGTCAATCAACAGAAATGGCATCACGAAGAGCAAAGTATCTTAAAAACTTTGCGAACCTGCTCCTGCGGGCAGTCTTTCACGAGTATCGATTGTAATCCTGACTTGTAATAATATATCGATCGTCTAAATGCCACGATAGCCTTCGCAATTTATTTCTTCTCGATCACCACACCTCCAACCTCTTCCTTCGCTTGCACTAGCCCATACTAGCAAATAGACATACTTCTCACCGCTCTCCCTCCTCATACCCCTAAACACAATCAGTGAAACAAGGTCTTCTTTCATCCCTTCTGCAAGCAGCTACACATGAACAATAAAGGGAAATCTTCGGGGAGCCGAATCTGCGTATGCATTCATCATGACACTTGACGCATTGAGATGCTTGTCGTTTCTCGACTTGGTAGGACGGATTGAGCGGGTTGGAGATTCGTCTCTCTAGTTGGGAGGACGGGTTGAGTTGGTTGGGGATAGTATCGAGGTTATCCGGCAGAGTAAGATCTGCTCTCGCTTCTTTGACAGCGAGGGAGGATTTCAGGACGAGGGGGGAGAGAAGGACGAAGGTAAGGAAGTTCATTTTGGTTGAATTCGTGTTCGTTTTGGAGTTGGAAATAAGAAAGGAAATGTGTTGCGGGGAAGGGAGATGGAGGTTTTAAGGTATAAAGTTCATCCCAAATAATCTCGTAGGGAGGTCAAGAGAGGACAGGATCAGGTAAGTTTCATTAATTTACCTAAAATAGATTGTTTATTGTTTGCGCAACTCCTCCCCCTCCATACCTATATCGGCGTGAGTTTACTCCGTAAACATGAAGGTACCTCTCAGAGATACGATGGTAAACCAAACAAATTCCTCTTCCAGCTTTACTGATTCCTGTCACGCGCTTCTACTCCTGGATCCCTTAGAGCAAGCGCGTTTGTCTCCTCGTTAACCTCGACAGCAAAATATTGGTGATTCGTCAAGGATAAAAGAAAGCAAGTGGCCAAAGTGATGAGGATCGTTAACAAAAATTGATGAGACCAGAGGAGGTGGGCAAAGAAAGTCCGTGTCAGGTAGGTATATGGACGAATACCGCAAGTATCGTGATTTCGAGGTTAACGAGGACACCTGCAACCTACGATCGAGTGGTTTATCTGAGATCTAAGATAGCCAACTACGTAAAGTTTTAATCAGAATTTCATAAAAATCGAATGAAGATACCGTGGGTCTTGATCAGCGGCTGTCTTGGCTCTTAGAAAACCACTCGATCGCAGGTTGCAAATATCCTCGTTAACCTAGAAAGCACGATATAAGAGCAGTTCCTCGTAGTGCAGTCGTTTTGGCTTAGTTTACACGGTGCTCTAACATGAGATCCTGACAGTCTGGGAGAGCAAGTGCCAGATGACCTCAGGGGAAGCCTCCGGTTTCCGACTCTCGATCCCCAGCCTTAGTATATATGTTCCTGAATCTTTTAGGGGTGTGTCAAGTGACGATGGAATTTGTCGCCTTTTCTCCGTCATTGTTTAGTCAACGCATATAGTGTAACGTAGTCTATAGGCCTATGCGCCATATATGCCTGTGCGCCAACCCCACCGAGTATTCTTACAAAAAACGTATATATTTCAACAACACCGCCATCTATAACAGGAATATACATTTTAATTGGTTCTTTGACGCTCTGGGTAGGTCCTAGCATTATGCTCAAGCGACTGGCATACGCTGCACTTTGGTGGTGCTCGTTGCCGTACCTGAGCAGGTACATTTTCAACCCCCTCAGTAGGCGTATTCTGCTAGCCACCAGAGACCTATCTCGTTGGTTGTCCAGCCGTTCTCGCTCACGCCAGTTGCCCAATCTGGTGGTAGGATCCCGTCTGAATACCAGGCTGTCTGGTGCATTACTGCCTCGAAAATAACGAGCGGAGGGATTGGAAACCCTTTCGTACAAATAGCCTCAATAACCGTAACCCACTCACGGTTGCCTGGCTGCGTTGTCCTCGGTCTCCCAGCCTTATCTGCTCCTGTAACAACCTTTGCAGTTGAAATTACCCCCATCTGAAAACCAGTCTCGTCAAAATTGTAGATATCGTCATCGAGGATGCCATGCTCAGCTTGTGTACGTCGTACGCGTTCAAACCAGGCTCGAATTAGGTCTAGGTCTTCGCATTTTGCTCGCTGGTAGTCGTACTTGCGGTTGTACTTCGATTTTAGTACGTCGTGGCGGTTAATAAAGTTGCGTACCCAGCACTAGCCTGCAGAGACGAGTTGGCCATGTTGACTGGCTAAAAGGCTTGCCATAGTCCGTACGGCGGTAACAGTAGATGGCATACCGCGTTCATCCATTGAAAGTATACGCTGTACAAGGTACTCTTCTTCGGTGGGTGTAAGGAGGCGGTTTTTCGCGGTAGAACCAAGTCGTGGTTGAGTACCAGCAATACGGCGTTGCAGGGTATCTCGTGGGACGTCATAGGCTTGCGCGGTAGCTCTATAGCTTTGAAAATCGCCGTTTTTATAGGCTTGAACAGCTAGTTCAAGCCTACCTTCTCGGTGTAAGGCCTCTTGTCGTTGTGGCGGTACCATCTTGTGTGGTAATAGAGGAACGCGTCGCGTTTGGTAGGGTTGGCGCACAGGCATATATGGCGCATAGGCCTATAGACTACGTTAGACGGTGAGCGGCTTTTCGTGCATTAGATGAGCCCTTCGAACCACCTCAGCCATCTCTCGCGCTCTTCCATAATTCCTTGCGCGGGTAAGGAAGTAGATTATCTTTGCTGTAAGGTACCAGCTTGCAGGTAGTGCTACAATTTCGAGTTTCGTTAACCTAGCAAGTGCCGACGCGTCGATGTGGGTGTCCAGTTGCCTCCAACGGCTGCCATAACCTCTGAACAGCAGAAGTTGCAATTTCTGAATGCGCTGCATGTTCCCATTTGTAATGTAATTTCCCAATCTCGCACCAATCATACCGGGAAGTTCGATTTTGAAAATCGGTTCGCGATAAAAGATATCAATAATGGCCTATTCGCTGACTAATTTGAGACCACTAGCAAAGAGATAAGACCCAGGCGCTGGTTTTTGGGAAACCCTCGGGCGTGCAGTGGTGTGTGAGCTCTCAGTGGAATACAATGGTGATAGACTTCACGTCTTAACTCCAAGGGCAGGTCGAGGAAGTTGCGCCCTAGATTCTGTGAACTCGATTCAGCCATGACTTGCGGCCTGTGCTTGTGGTTGTTGTTCTGCGAATGATGAGTATAATAATGAGTATCTATGATGGTGGGAGTAGATGATGTGGTACTATCACTGAAAATTAAATCTGCTGATTAAAGGTTTACCTGTCACCCTTTTGCTCACTATTGCATCTTCCATCTTCCCTCTTCCCTCTTCACTATCACTACTCGTTCTATCTTCTGAAATAAAGATCACCTGAGTCCGTCTGAATCTTTCGACATCTCTTTCCAAGATAGCGATTCACAATGGCAGATGTATGTCCTTGATCATTGTCATCCACTTCAATGACCAAGCTTGGTGAAGTGACTCCAGCGATGTATGCTATCAACTCTTCAAACCCCTTAAGCCACTTCTCCCGCGCAACTCTGACCCAATCCTCACAAGGATATCCCTTCGATGGTCGAGGTAGCGCTGCAACAATCTCGAGTTTTGTCAACCGCGCGAGAACAGACTCCTCTAGCCCGGCCACCAATTTCATCCCATTCGAACTGGCTCCCTCATCAATGTCAACATCCAGCAAGATCCGTATTCTCCTCACACGTTGCTTGTTTTCGTCTGAAAAGTATTCGCCGAAATGAGCGCCCTTCTGCATGTGAAGGTCATATTTACACAACGCTTTCCCATACAGAATATCGAGAGCCTCGTTGCTGACCTGCTTGGATACAGACAGAAGGCCTATTGTATATAAAGATCGCAGGTTGTACCGTGGAACGAAGAGGCCGACACAGACGGCGTATGGTTTGGGCGGCAGGCAGTAGTGGTATATTTCGCGCCGCAGCTCCAGAGGAAGATCAAGGAAATTGGTGATGTTGTCCTCTTGCTTCCGAATCGCAGTTTTCATCGTCATTAGTTGAGGCTCTGTGGAGGCAAAGAGTCAAGTTCTTGAACATGTTAGTCAGATTCGACGTAGAGAGATGGAGGATTACCAGAAGCGTAGGTAAATCGACTGCTGCTTGGCTGTTGTTATGGCTTTTCTTGGAGATGGTTCTGCAGCACGTTTTGTTGCGATCAAACGATCATGCAATAGTAGGACGGAATGGTCTAATTTCTACACGACTCAGTTCGAATATATAGGCCTTGCGAAGTGAGATTTGTCTCATCAATCCACGGACAATTACGCCTGTCGCTGATCAACATGTTGGCGATAAGGCCCCATGTCTTCTACAATGGCGGAAGCAGCATTTGACCTATGAAGACCATCAAGCCGTGTGGGAGAGCCACAATGATGCACCCGAAGGATTCAGAGCCTTGGTAGATGTTGTTGATTGAAACCGCAACGAAGTTCGAGCCCCAGTATGACGGAGAAACGCCGAAATAGACCCGCTGGAACGATCCTAGGCGCGAAGGCCGAAAAAGAATGAGTGGGGAGCTGTCTTGGCTGTGGAAAAGACGGCACCGTGACTTTCTCCAAACAACAACTAACCCACTCCCACTTTACCTAATCATGAAGGGACCCAGATTGCCTGGGCAGCCATGGAAGAAGTCAAGAAATCAGGCAGGACCGACTCGATTGGCGTCTCCAACTTCCTGCCATCACACAACGAGGCCATCTTGAGGATGTCTACTATCACGCCCATCATCAACCAAATCGAATTCCATCACATCTCCAACGCCCCAATGGATATGTTACATGGCTTCAATCGAAGGGTATGGAGATGGAAAGTTTCTTTGGTTTGGCACCCCTCAGTCGTGGACCTGGATCCTGTTCTCGAAAGAATTGGGAACAAGCATGGCGTGGATGCGAGCCCAGTCCTCATCAAGTGGTAATCTATCAGGACATCATCATATATAGCCATTAAAAGGTAGCCAGGATATTTGCTACTAACAGAATCAAGAAGCAGAGATACAAAAACTAGTGCCAGGCCATCTGTGCATCACTGAACTCACAAACACAATTTCAACCCAAGCCAGGAAACCCTCATCATTATCACCCACCATTAACCAAAAGACACAACCTAACCGCAACCATTAACCAAACTTATCCAAAACGCCTCGGTGCGACGACCCTAATTTTCCTCTCCCTCTTCACCACCGTCTGATTAACCTGCCACATCGCCCCATTATCCACTCGCGGAACATCCACGTTCGCACCACTAACATCATAAATATCATCCACATTCCCAGCAGCATTTCCCACTGTAGGAATACCCTGAGTCTTACAAACATCAAGATGATCCTGCGGCGCGTCAAAATTCATGCTATCCGGAGCCTCGATGAAAGTCGCTGTCAGTCCAGCCTGAACATGCCATTCGATATGGCAATGTAAGAGATTGATCCCAGGGTTATCTGCCCGAAATCGAATGACTAGGTACCCACTAGGTCGAACGCCAGCGACATCTCGTTTCATCGGTATTGCTGGTAGGGCATCGTTGCCGGTGTAAGTGGCATTGATGTTATCGCCGCTTCTCGCGACAACTTGGAAATGATGGCCATGCAGGTGCCAGGGGTGGCCTGAATGGGCTCCTGGGTTTCGGTTGTTCAGTACAACTTCAACGATGTCGCCAAATTCAATGGTGTGAGGATTGACATTGACCCCGTATATTGACTCATTCAAAGCCTCCTCGGGGTCCACTGAGAGAGCAGTGTAGAGGGTTGGAACTTTTGGCATCAGATAGGTGACGCCGTTGATGGTGTCGCTGTCAAGCATTAGATCCGGGCAAGAATATCTTCTGAGCATATAACCTACCGTGTAATCCCATTGATGACGGCCTGACCAAAGTTGAGGGTGATCTGTTTTGTCACAGGCTCTAGAATCTGCTGATTATCGAGTGGAAAAATACCTATATCATCGATGGGTGCTGGCAGGCTGCCTGGGTTGCCCCAATTAACCAAGGCTGCCGCATCAGTCCTCGCTGTAGGTTTGGGACCGCTTGCGTCGTACTGAAGAGAACCACTAGCAACTAGAGACCTTCCGGTGTACGCGGTCTGGAACATGCTTCCATCCGCAACGACAGTGATATCGAAGTTCTTGGTTGAATTCGTCTTCGCCAAAACCAAGATACCATATCTCATAGCGTTTCCGACCAGCAAGGTCGAGGCCGTCGTGGGTACGGTGTAAACACCATCCATTTCCACAACTTGGAAATCATGATCTTCGATACTGAAAAAAAATGAAGGAAAGGCACCAATGTTGAGGATCCGGAAAAGATAACTTTTGCCAGCCTCAACAGGATAGTTTGCGTCCTTGCCATCGTTTATGAGAAAGCTGTCTGGCACCGGCTCGACGCCGTTCGCTGTGGAATGAAATTGAGAGATCAACTCTGGCATCTGCTTGTGATACCTAGAACGTTTAGTCGGGGGGATGTAATGTTACACTGTCAAGTGACCTACCAGTCCGAAAGAGTGATCGTGTATTCCATAGCGACTTGCCCTTTCCATGGTGCCTCTGGATCCTGTACAACGAAAGGTCCGCGAAGCCCATCGGGGTACTGGCCCATGTTGTGTGCATGGTACCAAAAAGTTCCAGCTTCTGAGGCAACAAAGGAGTAGGTGAAATTAGAATCTGCAAAGGTTCAGTGAACGTTCGGCGGTTGGGGAGAACAACGGTGCCTACCAGGTGAGATTGGACATTGCGTCACCCCGGTGGCTCCATCCATGCTCTGACGGGAAGGTTAGCCGCCCTTTCTCCTTCGCAAAGATGATGATGATACCGACGTTGGTTTGGAATTGTCGAATTCCATGCCAATGAAGAGATGTGCTCTGATTTCCGAGCTTGTTCCATACTACGATTGTGACCTGTTCTCCTTTCTGGGCCTCAAGGACCGGAGGCGGCCATTTTCCATTTACTCCTATAACGGGTCGGCTGAAGCCATCTGGTGCCGCATCGTTGACCCAAGTAATATTCCAGTTGAGGAATACTGCACGAGCAAGCTGGCAAAGGCCAAGCGAGAGAAAAACGAAGGTAAGCATGGTTGAATAAACGAAAGTTGGGCCGAGGAGATGAAGAAATGGGAGAATAAGAAAATTGAAGTATTAATGAGGAGATTTTGACGCCGCGACAATCGGACCATGTTCGCAAAAATCTGCTGACTTTCATGTACGTTTATGTGCACCGCAGAGCGCAGACCGCCATCTAACGGTTGCCAGAGTGGCACAGTGAGTATGGTTGGACTGACGTCTAGTTTCGGACGACCACGGAAGACCACTAGGACAGCACTGAACCAGTTTGAGGTGCAAATCTGTCTGATCTTCTTACATTCTGAGGTCATTTACTTCTGTTCTCAATCGTGATTTTGGTATGGAGAATTTCTGAGCCGTGGTCTTACCTGCACTATGCTTTAGTGCACATTGAGAGGAACGACTGGCCTGATGGTCGTGGCAACTTGCTTCCACCGCAGACAAATAAAACTCCTGATACAGTAACCATTAAGAATGTTGCAGAAGTTCAAGCAAGAGCGAGTTGCAAGGGATAGAAGAGTGACGCCAATCGGAAAAAGAGAGCTGTCCTTTTAAAACAAGGTTTTCCAAAGACATGATATCGGGTCGCTTATTAGGTCAAGGAGCGTGTACAAACTGTAGGTAACCGGTGTCGGAATCGGCCTTGTTACCAAAGACATGAAATCGGGTCGCGTCAGGGAGCGTGTACAAACTGTAGGTAACCGGTGTCGGACTCGGCCTTGTTACAGCGAAGAACGTCGAAGAAAGTTCCTTGAATCCCGTAGTTTGTGAACCACGTTCTTGACCCGTTCGTAGGCGCAAGGTCGTGCAAATGCATGATGTTGTACCGTTATCGCTGCACGCAGATTGGCAGCCTCCGATCACGACCTTAATCCTACTATTAACTGCCTGTGGTAAGTCAGACTGAAAGGCCAGTGACCAAGCTTTCCAGGATTCATTCTCGTGGCGGGAGGCACTCATGGCTCCGAACATATCAACGGTAAAGACCGTTGAAACCTCGATCCGGTCCGAAGAGGGGAAATGCGAGACCATGAGCGTTGAAACATGTTAAGAGGACGAATTAAGGCAGTGCAAGGTATGGCAAGCGCTTCGATGATAGAAATATTCATTGAGCGGTACATGTTGGGATTGACTTGATGATTAGAGTCTGAGACGAAGTTTTCTCGGAAAGAAAGAACCGACCTCTCGGATCAGCTTGGTCACGCTTTTTGTTTCCACGACCATCATGATGTCCAATTGCGAAATGTTTAATCAATTAGTAGGAGATTTCTCCTGAGACATTGATTGGAATAATATCTGACGGTAAATCTCTCGGACTACACAAGGATTTCAAAATTTAGGATCATCCGATCTATGCCATTTCAGTCATTGCTACTGCCATTATATATGATACACAAACAGCGGAAACCCTAGCTTACATCCACGAAAATATTGTCCAATCATGTAGACTCCACAGCGAACGTATCTATCATGTCACCTAGTCCCATAGATTCACAATTGCTGCGCCAATCTGAAGACCAGCGTGGATCTTTCTTCATAATTCATCATTCTCCTCCATTCAAACGAAACCATCCCCCTCTCTTTCAACCGAAACACACGATCCTACGAATTGGTCCATATATCGGTCCCCGACCAGTATTCGGACCAGTAACCCGACCATAAATTGAAACATCGAATATCTATGAAATTCGTTAATCCAAATTTAATAACTTGAGAGGAATATCGTTCGATCCAGAGAACACACACTAACCATACATAACATCGCCATCGTCATTCGACCAGTCTAGGTTGAAAGGTGCGCCATCGTACTCCTTAACCAGTTCTCCAGCATCGAGCTCATCGATCGAAACAATGTAATTCCTGGGTTGCTTGATCCTCGTCAACATGTCCAAAAGTTGTCTTATGCCCGTCCAATCTCTTGAAGAACCATATATCGTGCAGCCCCATATTATGATTTTGAGGGTCTTGAGACCTTTCATGCTTGCCATGGTTCTGCTTGCACGATCCCACGCTTTCGCGTCAGAGTGCCGCAGACCGTTCAGCATGCCTATCCGGTGGATGGTGGGTAGCGACCAAGTTATTGAGAGGGAGGATATAGAGTTGAAGCGTGGGAGACGGATGGTAGAGGTCAATGATTGGACTACTTCGATGTAGGAGGTCGTGAATTTATTCGTTGAGTAAAGCAATGGTATTGCTTCCGAATATCTATCCTCATTAGCATGTACCACAAAGGCAGCAGTGGAAACCTCGATATACATACACTCTTCGACATGTCCTCAGTATTGGTAGGAGTTTGTTTTCTGCCATTAGTCGATCCTGCTCCTGCTCATCAATATCACATCGCGCAATCCCCAATCCACCAAAGATCTTGCAGTGCCGTATTGTTTTTGATACTATCCCGAGATATATCTCATAATCTCCCACAACCTCCTGCCATATTTGTGCCCTGATTTCCGGTGGTAGCCTTGTAAATAGCAAAGCCTGCTCTTGCAAACAAACCTTCTGATCCGCTCCCAAGTTAAGAACAGGTCGTTCCGTTGTAGCAGCAATGCTCAATCTCCGTTTCCTTGAGGGAAGAGGGTGAACTTCTGAAGGCGACTTAGGACCATGTCTCCAGTGATCAATCTCTCTTGTTTCGTTTTGTCGATTCCGTTTCCTACGGTTCTTGAGGGCACAGATGTAACATGGAAAGCATAGACTGAACGCCAGGAATTAGCTTCTGTTGCACATCATAATCGGAAACTGTATACATACGGACAGCAAGCTACGAAACAGAGAATAGATAACAGACCTTTTACAGCCTTCTTCATCGTCGTGGGCAGTTTTGCGACGAGTTCAACGATTGCAGCCGAACATTGCGGGGAGATGATGCAGTACTAGAGTGGACAGTAAACAAGGGGTAACTAGTAGAAGAGCTGAGAGAACGAATGTCTGAGGTGTTCTATATAGGATCAAAAGCAAGAAACCTGGACACAAACAACATTCCCGCCCTCATCATGTCACCCCGCCTCCTCTGCAATCTGCATGGAATCAGCGGTTGGCCTCTCAGCCTTTCCCGCGTTGCATATATCACGCTAACAGATTTTTGCCTTGATGCCTTGTCTTGGCACCAACTTTCTTGAATCGAGCTCCATTCATGACCACTATCAAGTATCAACAATGCCGTCGAGAGTCCCCCTAAATTGGGCATCTTTGCCCTCTCTCTTCCTCCTGCCCGCCTCCCTGCGATCCCTCCCGTGCCAATCGCAGCAAATTCGAGGCATTCGGTCCATATTGGGAAAGAAACCTCTAAAAGCATCGCGCTTCGACATCGCCTCCAAGAGCCCCCCAAAAGCCACGTCGGCCGGAAATGCTCTCACGAGAAAAGAATACACGATCCCCCATCGGACGGGCGTCCTAGCGACAAAGAAGGGAATGACAGCCATGTTCGATCCCGAGACGGGAATTAGGACGCCCTGCACTGTGTTGCAATTGGATCGGTGTCAGGTTATCAGCCATAAGACGAGGGATGTACATGGATACTGGGCTGTGCAGATTGGAACGGGAGCGCGTGCGCCGAAGAACGTAACGAGACCTGAATTGGGCCATTATGCAAAGTATGGAGTCAGTCCTAAGCAGAAGGTTATGGAGTTCAGGGTGAAAGGAGCTGATGGTCTACCACCAATTGGTGTGGAATTGAAGGCGAATTGGTTCAAGGTGGGACAATATGTGGACACTCAGAGCAAGAATCGTGGTTTTGGTTTTGCTGGTGTATGTTGAGATGGTACATGTTGAGTAGACGGCATACTGATGATCTTTTAGGGTATGAAGAAATGGGGCTGGAAGGGTCAACCAGCTTCTCACGGTAACTCGCTTGCCCATCGTATCATGGGATCTTCTGGTGGTTCTCAGGGCAGTGGTTCTAGAGTACACCCTGGCAAGCGGATGGCCGGGCGCATGGGAGGAATCAACCACACTGTTCAAAACTTGCAAGTCATGCAAGTCGACGAAGAGAATGGCATAATTGCGGTCAAGGGTCAGTGCTAGCATGCTACAATTCGGTGCGTCGCTAACTTGAACACTTAGGCTGCGTAAGTGGACCCAAATACTGCATTGTTAGGATCCAAGACTCGAAGAAGAAGCCAGACCAAGTCGCAAAACTGGGCTTGCCTAGCGTCTCAATGTTAGCATCAATACCAGAGGCTGGAGCTGAGGTGGGGCAGGAGGCAAGAGCATAAGCTGGCGAACAGCAGTGCGCCCCGATCCTATAAACCGAGACTTGTACTCATACAGATCTGTAGCATATACCGGCGTTCAGATCTTCAAGGTCGAGCAATTGATTCTGGCACAGCGAGTCTCTTCAACGCCATAAGAATTGCCAGAAAATTATGGATTTATAGATAACCTTTCTGGGCTGAGGGGCTTTTATTCGCTGATGTGAATTTCAGAAGTCTTTGGAGCCTGCGTGAATTTATAACGGCAACGGCATCTCTACGGCACTTCTGTAAATGGTAGGAACGACTTGAACGAAAGCGGGGCAAATCGCTTATACGGACTTCAGGAACCCCGTTTGAATCCCGACTTCGCTATCTTCAATCCAACCTGACCAAGTTTCTGTTGAAGTATGAAAGTTGAGTAACAAGTGTATTGAGGGTGAGATCCGGAGGATCTCAGCTATATAGTAATACACTAAGCCCAATTGGGCAGTAAACAAACTCCAGTGACAGAGAGTAGCCACGCTGGCGCAGGTGGAGGCAATAGCATGAGGATACTCCTTCCAACAGTCCCCCGA
Source organism: Venturia oleaginea (assembly GCA_013176395.1). Lineage (NCBI taxonomy): Eukaryota > Fungi > Ascomycota > Dothideomycetes > Venturiales > Venturiaceae > Venturia > Venturia oleaginea. The sequence continues at coordinate 1,158,508 of JABMLP010000004.1, read as the reverse complement.
ATCCGAACGATGTTCCTCCCATCAGTGCCAGTCCCCCCATTCATGGCGCAGTAGTTGCACAAATACGGCCTCGGAGGTTATCCAGGAGGGGTCGTGGTAGTGATTTAGTACCAATGTCGGCGAGGTTGTCAGCGGAGCAGACATGCTCGATGGCGTAGTCACCCAGGACGAATCGCTCCCGGACGAAGTGGTAGTGAACGTTGATATGTTTAGAACGATTGCTGATCCTGTGGTCCTTGATGAGCGACAGGGCGGGCTCGTTGTCAACCATGAGCCAACAGTTGGGGTACTTGGCGTGACCCATAAGCTCCTTGATGGCCTGGCGCGACCACACGAGGTGGCTGGCGGCGTGGGATGATGCCATGTACTCGGCTTCACAAGTGCTCCTTGCCACGCATGACTGACGCTTTGAAGACCATGAGACTGTCGATCCACCGACCTTCATGAGGTAACCAGAGAAGGACTTGGAGTTGTCTGGGTCAGACCCGAAAGACGCATCTGAGAACATGACGAGCGTAGGAATGGACGCGGTCCGCGCTGCAGAGCGATCAGACGGCGCAGGAGATCGTACGTCAAGTTCAACAGCTCGGGTGGCTTGAATGTAACGTAGAGTCTGGTAAGCCATCTTCAGATGCAGGTCTGATGGGTTGGAGTTGTATGAACCCAGCATGCTGACCGTGTAGGACAGGTCTGGGCGACTGACGATGGCAAGGAAGTTGATCGAGCCGATGATGGATTGATACAGTTTCTGGCGATCAAGGTCCACTGAGTCGGTTGACCTTGGTGGGAACGAGTTAGGGTCAAGCGGTGTGTGGCGCCCATTACAATCATCCATGCCGTAGCGCCGCAATATCGCTGCGATGTAAGTACGTTGGTGCAGCTTGACGTGGTCCGCGTGATGGTCAATTTCAAGACCGAGGAGCAGACGTGGTCGACCCATGTCTCTGAATTTGAACCTTGCGCGGGTGGCATCGAGCATGGCGCTGATTGCCTTGGGCGTGCCGGCCATCAGGACGTCATCTACGTAGATTCCAAGAATGAGATCATCTGAGATGAAGGCGCATGGATCAAAGCTGGCCTGTGTGAAGCCCTGACCAACAAGCCATTGAGACAGTAGAGCATACCATTCGCGGCCTGATTGCTTGAGCCCATACAAAGCGCGAACAATACGGATCACTGTTGCGCCGTCAGAGGGTACTCCTGGCGGGACTTTGGCGTATATGGCGTGTTGCAGTCGTCCATTGAGGTAGGCGGCGTCAAAGTCCACTTGGTGCATGATCCATTGTCGCCACGAAGCGATAGCGATGATGAGACGCAGACTGTCGTAGCGCACCACTGGGGAATATGTGTCGTCAAAATCCACCCCAGGACGTTGTGAGAAGCCTTGTGCCACCAGGCGGGCTTTGCGCTTGACGACCTTTCCATGCTCGTCGCGCTTGATGTCAAAGACCCAGCGTGTGCCAACGAGCTTGAGGTTTGGCGGAGGATTGTGTTCCATCACCCATGTGCCATTGTCACGATGTGCTTGGATTTCTTTGTTGATCGGTGTAACCCACAAAGGGGAGTTAGTGGCGTTGACAGCTTCATTGAACGTGCGAGGTATCTCGTGGTCGATGTCTGCCTTGGTGACGCAAGCCACAGCGTGCGCCATGTTCTCATCATCTGGCGCAAGCATGTCTTCCAAAGCCAATGACGCTTCAGCGTTGTCTGCGGCTTTGCGTGAAGGTTTAGCAACTCGTTTGGAGCGTCGGAGCTCGACTGGATCAGACAGGTCCTGTGACGGTCGCGTCTCCCTTCGAGTTCCTCTTGCTCCAGCGCCGGGTGCAGAGGTGGGTGGAGCGGAGCGCGTGTGTTGTCCATTTTCTGCGCTGGGCTGCACAGGCGTTGACGCAGGCTGATCGTACGAGTGGTCCAAAGGTACCCCAGCTTCAAGCCGGGATGGGGTGTACGCTGTCGTCGTGGACCACGTTGGTGATGTAGGAGGTGTGGCAAAAGTGTCCCCCGACGGCCGACGATCTTTGTTTTGAGGCCGTCTTGGAGATGTAGAGACTGGTTCAGCAGCTGGTATCTCATTCTCCGCCACAGGTTGGAAATACGGCGCAGTCTGAGACCTTGAGAAAGGCTCAAAGCGCAGGTTGCGAGTTTCCATGATGACATGACGCGATGGGATGTAGACCCTCGCAGTTTTGGTGTTGCGCCCATACCCAACGAAGATGCCTTCCTCCGCTCTATGCAAGAGCTTGGAGCCAGGCTTGCGAGCTTCTACAGGTATGTGAGCGAAGATTTTGGAGCCGAATGGGTGCAGATGCTTGATGGATGGTTTCGCGCCAATGAGTAATTCATGCGGCGTACGACCCAGTTTGTCAGCAGCGTGAGGGGATATGTTCTTGAGGAAATTGGCTGTCTGCACAGCCTCACCCCAAAGGAACAGCTGACTGTCAGTAGGGATCATTGATCGAGCGATCTGAATGATGGACTGATTCCACCGTTCTGCGACGCCATTGAGCTCATGATGGTAAGGTGGGACCATGTCATGTTGTATGCCCATGCGCCGAAGGTCCTGGGCAGCGGCGCGATATTCGCCGCCGTTGTCAGACTTGAAGCGTTTTACCGTAGAGCTGTGTATGTGGATGTTCGCAGTACTCATCTGAGCGTTGTATTGAGTATTTGCGAAGGCGATGAATTCGCGGATCGCCTGGGGGCCATCAGACTTCAGCTTAAGAAGCTTGATCCAGGAGTAGCGAGTTGCTTGGCAGATGAAGGATATGAAGTAACGTGCGCCTCCAAGGCTTGGGCGAGGAAACTTCCCTGACAAGTCTGAGTGTATGACTTCGAGCGGCTTGATGGTGCGCGCCAGTACTGGTGGGGATGGCGCAGGCCGCTGTCGCTTGGACTTGCTGAGGGAGCACATGTCGCAGTGGAAGTCATGAGGTTTCGCCGGTACCAGGTGCCCATCATTGTATATCCTTGCAGGGTTTGGGACGTGAAGATGACCGACTGAGTGATGAAACTCCGTATACGATGAGAAGCATGCAGTCTTCTGCGCCAGTGTTGGCCAAGATGGTGCACTGACGGTTGCAGCAGGTGCGGTCTCGGTTTTGTGTAGTGACGATTTGCGCGTCAGGTCTCGGTTAGTTGGCGCGTGGGATTCGGTCGAGGCAACGTGCGCTGTGGGTTTCGTTTTAGTTTGGATTTGTACAACGCCGTCCGCGTGCCGTGCCCACAGTACCGTGGCGCCGTTGCGCGTGAGGAAGATGTCGTTTGCTTTGCCGTGCAATTCGAGGTTGTGATGGTGACGGACATAACTCCAGGAGAAGAGCCGTGTACCATAGAGCTCGCTACTGTAGAGGACGTTGGTCAGTTCGACGATCTTGGTGGATCTGTCAGGCATTCTGCAGCGTAATCGAACGAGTCCAACACCATTGATGGGTAACTTGATACCGCCGGCCACCGTGATCGTTCCTTGCTTGGGTGACAAGGACACGAAATCATCGGCGCAGCCAGTCATGTGCCGCGAGGCACCAGTGTCAAGAAGCCATACTGTGGGAGGATCGATTGCTGAGGGCCGACGTATTGCGGCGTGAGCACTTATAGTTTCGCGTGATTGCTTGCCGTTTACGTTGATCATCGTGGTCCGCGTCGACTGCGGTGGTGATCCAGTCAGGTCAATGGTTGCGCCGGCAGTGGCATTGGTGGCGCGGTAATGTGCTATGAAGCTCACCACCTCAGTTGCGCTGTCCTCGTCGTCCTCATCGTCTGATGATTCAGCGGCGTTCGCGTTGTTCGCCTTTTGATGTTTTGCGCCATTCTTCGTCTCCTTTGGCGCGCCGTTGCCTTTGCGCTGCTGTTGCTCCTTGTGTTTCTTGAGCTCGTTACAGTTCGTGTAGGCGTGCCCAATGAACGTCATGTTGTGCTTGCGGCACCAGGAGCATTCGGTAGTATTAGTAGCCGGACGCGTTCCGCGTGCGCCACCTTGGTTCTGTTTGGCGCCGTGATGGAACTCGTCCAGGTGTAGTCTGAGGTCGTCTCCATCCGCGTAGCGAAGGTTTGTGAGCGACCGGAAGAGGGTGATGGACGCGTTGCCGGTATCGCGGTCGAATCGGCTGCCGAGGTGTTTCCAGGCCTCGGGTGACGTGTCGCACGACGCGATGGACATCGTGAGGTCGTTGTGTACCGACGAGAGCAGCATGACCATGGCCTTGTTGTCGTCGGCGTCCCACTTGTCGATGAGCTCCTCGCGAGCTTCTGCGCCAGTCCCAGCGACGGCGGCGGGCTTTGTCTTCTTGCCAGACACGATCGGCCGGAGGCCAGCGTACCTGAGTGCGACAGTCCACGCGGAGCGCCATTCTGTGTAGTTATCGCCGCGGGCAGAAAGCTTGGGCAGCGAGTTGGGGTCAAGCTTGAAGCTGAAGGAAGATGACATGATGACAGAGGTGGTCTGAAGTCTGCTTCAGAGGTAAAGGTGGGTGCCGTGCTGTGCTGGTACGGTGTGCTGTACGCCGGGTAGCGGAGCGTCGGCAGCAACAACAGCAGCGATGATGAACAACAAATTTGAAGCAGTGATGCTCAGTAAGGTGCTGTATATCGGAGGAGCGCGCGGCGTGATGCCGGGCTCATAACCTGTTGAAGTATGAAAGTTGAGTAACAAGTGTATTGAGGGTGAGATCCGGAGGATCTCAGCTATATAGTAATACACTAAGCCCAATTGGGCAGTAAACAAACTCCAGTGACAGAGAGTAGCCACGCTGGCGCAGGTGGAGGCAATAGCATGAGGATACTCCTTCCAACAGTTTCCAATCCTCTAATCTACAAACTATCAGTCCTACATACACAATGCCTTACCATCTTCGTGGGAAAAACGTGCTGATCACAGCTGGCTCTCGGTAAGCAAGTCTTTGATTTAGGGTTCCTTGTTTCTTTTTTTCAAATCATCTTGCATCTATCCGATCCGTTATTTCTCCTCCATGATCTTCCTGACAACCACGATCGATGGCCGGGAACATCTGCATATGCAACTATCGATCCGCATCCTCCCGCCATCCTCCAACCTTAAAGTCAAGTCGCCACTGCGGGCTGCATAATTACGGCATAACCAATGTGTCACAAAAATCTGAAATCACAATTTCTCCATTACGCCACCATCACCTCGCTACCTGCCCTATGAATTTCTCGCCTATTCGGACTCGCCAAATCAAGGACTCCCGCATTACTCAATGTCCCTACCCGTCCATCCACTGCTTCCTAATGGTTGGGAAGACGGGACGGGCAGCTATCCCCTAGTGTCGGCTGGTTCCCTTACGGTGGCGTCAAAGAGGCGTGGAAGTAGGCGAGGGTAGGCGAAAAGTATTGGGAACGCTTTTGACGCGATGGGACGGCTGGAGACACGATGGAGCCATTGAGTGAAACCGGGCGACTGTACCGGGTTCAGTGGGGAGAAGGGGAGTGGAAAGAAAGGGGAAGGATTCCGCTCCTCTCCTCTCCGCCGCCTCTCTGTTGTGCTGTCCCGCCTCTCCCCCGTCTCCGCTTCCTAGGCTCATTCGCAACCTTCTCTTCTCGCCATGCACATCTAACCTATCTCAATACTTTTCTCTTATTCTTCATATCCACAACGACTTTCATCTCCTCCAAGAATATGAGCTGATTCCAAAACAGAGGTCTCGGCGCAGCAATCGCCCAAAAATTCGCAATCGAAGGTTCAAACGTTGCCATAAACTACTACTCCCGCATCTCCGAAGCAGAAAAGCTCTCCAAGAAGCTAGAGAAAGAATATGGAATCAAGACAGTCTTGATACAAGGTACCACTCTACCCAAGTTCATTCCAGAATTCATGTCATTTGTCACAAACCCAAACCCTTTAAAAACGTAGGAGGAGAAAATGCAAAAAGCTGAGAAGAGACAGAAAATCCCTTCACTTTCAATGGGAGGCTAGATATACATTTCTTTTCCAACCAACTCCCCGCCTCTGTATCGACCAAGCGGGGGATAGAACCCATCCTTGAATGTAAATTCCCACAACAGTCGCATTATAATATCTCCACGTCTGCTCAACCCAATTCCCTCCACTATAAACTACATGATAGTCCAAACTGACTCATTCCATCACGCAGGTGACGCGGGCGTAACAGCAGATATAAAACGCATGGTCCAAGAAACAATCAAGACACTAGGAGGACTGGACGTCATCATCGGAAATGCTGTTAGTCTCTTCTTCCTTTACCCTACCAAAACTATCCAGGAAAGATACTTTTACTCCACCCATCAATCCAATTCCAGTATAAATGGCAATAAGAACCATTTGGCGAGCATATGAAAAACCACAGTCGAGAAAAAGAACAATATCATAATCATACGAAACTGATTGGTATCTTATTCAAGAAATTTTTCTAACAAATTCCACATAGGGCTGGACAAAATTCGCAACCTTCGGAGATTTAGACGCTCTCTCCGAAGAGGACTGGGATAAGGAACGTCTTCCTCCCTATCACTCTTCCACTTTCTTGCCCATCCCTTGTCTTGTTCCAACTGCTAACCTCCCTCAGTGCTACGCCGTAAATGTCAAAGGCCAAATGGCTCTCTTCCGCGAAGCCCTCCCCACATTCAACGCCAACCCACAGGGCGGCGCCTTCATAATAACCTCCTCCATAGCCGGCTGGTCCATTTCCGGCTCTTCAATGGCCTACTCCGTGACAAAAGCCGCGCAATTGCATTTGATGAAATGCTTGGCGCAAACGCAAGGGAAGAAATGTAGGGTCAACGCCATATTGCCCGGATTGTTGTTAACAGAATGGGTGAGTTCTACATCCTCAGACTCCAATTGTCCAGCGCGGGACTGCTAACGCAGATCGATTAATAGGGCCAAAGGTTCCCAGCTGAGACCGTGGAAGCGCTCAAAGACAAGGCGGCGTTGAAAGATGTTACTGATCTTGACGAATGTGCTCACATGTACGTTGCGATTGCTAAGAATACATCAATGACTGGACAGAAAATCGCCGTCGGTAAGAACTTCAAATACATCACTGTGTGTCCTCGGCCGACTAAATTTTCTAGATGCCGGTCTAAATATTGCCTCCATGTGAGCAGCAGATGCGAAGGAACGGCGGTAGCTTTCAAGGATCTGATCCGAGATGAGTTGTGGCGGTGGCCAAAGTTGCTGGACAATTGCGGGATTGAAGATGTAAGCCGGCGTCTGTGCAGGACAGTGTCAGCATGTATACCCTTGAACGCTCTTGCTGCAAAATACAAATGAATTCAGCACTTCTTCGCACTGATGAGATCGAGCTGGTCATGACGTGGCCATGACTCTATGAAACACCAGACTGACCCTGAGCGAGTTCTGAAGACGCTGACCAAGTGAGGTCGGGTGGATAACCTTGGGAGCGGTTTTGACAGCTTTCGCAATCAAATTTGAAATGCGACTTTCCGATGCGCCTTCGTCCCAATTCCTATAATGTTTAGTTCATGGAGATTAGGAAGACTAGTAATTAGTCTTCGTCCGCGTACTCTGTCTCATCAAGTGCTTTGATGGTTTCTTCCGCCTCTTTGGGAGTCGTGATGCCCCAGACACCACCTCCTTTGACGAGTCCCTTCATGCCTACCTCTTTCCCGACAAGGTTGCGTCCTACTTTGCCTGGACCGATGCCTATCCACCTACGGACTTTTTCTTGTTGGTCGAGGTACCGGACGGAATGCCACCAGTTCACTGTTTCTGTACTTTGACGTGCGAGGAGGTCCTTGAGATCTTCACGAGACTTGAACGGGCGGGCTGACACATTAGAAATACATGGCACCCTTCCTGGAAATTTGATGATGTCTGCTCCTGTGACGACGGATTTTGTGTTCAGTATCTTACGCATGACGTCCTGCGCTGGCTTCATTAGGGGGCTATGGAAAGGGCTGTCTGAGTGGAGTCGCACAGCTCGTGGATCATGGCCTCCAAACTGTCTTAGATGCGTGAGTAAAGTGTTGATCTTGTCTATGCTTCCACTCAATACAATCTGATTCTTTGAATTGATGTTCGCGATAACGACTTGCTCCACAGGGGGGACATCGCGAGTGGAATCGTACTTGGAGACCTTGGTAAAGTTGTCGATGCCATCTATGAGCGATTGCAGATGTGACTCGTTCTCGCAGACGAGTGCAACCATGCCCACGGCACCACCAATCTGCGCGACGGCTTCGTGAGATACCTGTGCCATAACTTCTCCACGCTTTCGGACCATGAGCAGGGCGTCCTCGAACTCGAGATAACCCCCTGCTACAAGAGCAGCGAATTCTCCCAGCGAATGGCCCAGTGTATAGTCCACACGTTCCTCTGTCTTAAATCCAAACTCTTTCTCCAGAACACGCAGGACCAGGATAGATGTGGCCATGATGGCAGGCTGGGAGTTCTCGGTGGCATTAAGCACAGCATTGGTACCAGTCTCAATCGTCTTGGAGAGGGGGAAACCAAGGACATGGTCGATCTCCTCAATGATGGGCTTCACAGTTCCAGGAAAGGCATCGGTCCAAGGCTTCAGCATCCCAACTCTTTGCACACCTTGTCCTGTTGATTATCAGTGAATGACACCAGATATAGACGCCAATCGAATCATACCAGGAAAGAAAATAGCAGTCTTTGGTCTCCTCGCTTCGGTGGAGGCCCATCGTGGGGACTTGATATATAGCTTTCTCGCACTCCGCAAGGAAGCAACAGTCAGCTCATGGCGGCCTGTATTCAACATGACTGAGTGAATCGATCATGGAAGAGACATGGGATCAGAGCATCAGGCAAGTAGTCAGGCGACGGGATGTTTGATGTTTGATATATGCTGGCTTGCTGGATTGGTTCTCCTCGGCAGTCGCGGGCATCAGTGGCCGGCCAATTACCGTGGGGTAGCCGTGTCGGATGAGGAAGGGAAATGCCGTGTTGTTCTGGGTGTGTGTACGGGATTGAGTGGGGAATTGTGTGGGGTGAGGGAGTTGATGGTGTGGAGGTCTGAGATGTGGACGAGAGCTTGGAGATGGAGGAAGAGCTCGGGCAGCTGAAGCTTTCCAATGGAATTACCGTATTAGTCACACCTCCACACACTGGCCCGGATAAGTACTTATGTAATATGGAAGAAAGAAAGGAGAGTCTCATCATGGACATTCCATACTTAGTAATCAGAGAGAAGATATCACGTGTATCACCATTTTTAGAACGCAGATCCCTGCCACAGATCATTGCAGTTTAAACTCTACGCGCTGTCATGATCTCTCAGCTTCCCGACGTTCCTGTCCAAGAGCCTCACTCTCACTCTCCATAATTCGATTGCAAAAGCAATTTTTCCCAGATATCCTGAAACAACCACATCCAAATCAGACTTTGGCCTGCTGCGTCATCGAGATCGAGACTGCTAACGCCTCTTCCATCTAAGCACAACCCTAAACTTTAGCGTTCAAAAAGTCAACACCAACCTCACCCCTTCCCTCTCTCAACCCATTCATTTTTTGAACAACTCCCGCCATGGTGAAGATCAAGGGGATCAATAGCAAGGCCATCGGCGCCACAACAGAGCCACGCGCCCTTTCCTTCAAAACAGGAGGTCGGCTTGCCCGGAAGGTCTGATATCACCGCTCAACAACGGGAATACGGTCCGCTGACTTTCAGAGTAGCATGAATACACTATCTTTAACTTCTTTGCCTTGACGTCGTGGTGTTGTATGATCGCGGCCGCTTGTTTGGGATCGCTGTATGGAGGGCAGAGTCACGTTTTTATTGGGACTGTCGTATCGTTTCTGGCTTGTCATTGGTACGTTATCTCAACTGTTGCATTTGAGACGAAAGCTAATGTCTGCCATTTTGGTAGGGCTGCTTTTCTACAAACATGCTGGATGATGGCAACAGCACCACGGAACACGATAGCAGACCGCCTCGCCTATCTCAATCTCGCATGTAGATTCCAAAGGCTATGCGCTGTAAGTTCATTGACTCTTGAAACCATTCTCTACTAACTTGATAGCCCACCGCTCTCATCGGTATGGTCACATGGGCCGTTGCCTACCGCTTCCGAGGCAAAGCATCCAGCCCGGCTTACTGGATCATCTTCCTCGTCGTGTGGATCCTCAACGTTGTCGTCTGCATCATGAACGTTTACAACAACGTCAGCTGGGAGAGTCAATTGTTGTGGCAAATTGCGCCTGACTATCCTCAGGGCAATTTCTGGTTGGGTGTCTTGGGAATTAGGTATATCTGTCGCGCCCCCTACCCAAGGCAAAAGGGAGAAGTGGGCCATGAACTTACGGTGGAAGGAGATGTTTAGTAACCGGGCACTAATCTGGGTTGCCTTAGCGTGGAGTTCAGGAAAGTGTTGTAGATAACGCGGATGCTGGGTGTTCAAGTTGCAATGTTTAAAGGTAATAGATACAGTATACTCAAGCCGAAGCACGCTGCTGATCCTCTTCGCAATCTGGCGCTTCCAATTGACATTCGCTTTTGAGTCTATCACGAAACTGCCTCGTAAGGCCTTCACTCATTACCCTCCATCGGTAGAAACAACTGACGCTCCAGATCAAACTGAAGATCTTTAGCAATTGAGCTAACATGTTCTGATCTAAGATCCAAAGACACAATCCGGATCGAATTGACAATCGGCGTTCTCGTCTCGAGAAGAAATTTTTACTCACGAGGTGTGGAACCGCTTACCCAATTTCTGATGCAGCCGGTTCTGTATTGCAGCTTTTGTTGAGCATTGTTCTGTCAGCCATGGCAGGCTGTACCGCAGGGATTGATTGGAGCTGCCAGGCATGTACCACCTTTGGTAAGTATTTCGATTCCCCCAACTATTGTTAGTAAAGAAGACGCTAGCCTTTAACACAAACCTCAATTCAACACTGCTTAGTAACAACGTCAGGGTCACCCACAAATAACGACCCGTCCTCATCGTCACTTTCCATTCGCCATCCAGCAACAACACCAACTTCACTACCGGCGCTACCGATCGCGCAAAATCCTGGCGACCAAGGCGAAATTCGAACCCTTCTTCATGTATGTCATCTTCTTCATGACGCCCGCGTACAAAGGCTGACAGAGTCAGCAAGAATGTCGAAACAGATCTGGTGACCATCCAAATTGGCGATGGCGACACTCAGGAATCCTTCCCCGTTCACAAAGACTTGCTTACAGCCTGTTCTCCATACTTCAAGGCGGTATTTGATGGCCAATTTCGCGCAGCTATCAGCAAGACAGTTCCCATCCCAGACGTCACTTCAACACAGTTCAAACTCTTTTTGCATTGGCTGTGTTTTCGTCGCCTCCCTAACCCCGAGAGTGGGCCCTTCGGCTCCCCAGAGTGTCGAAATTGTTCACACACAACTACCACATGCGAAGACAGTCGTAGGGTCGCTGGATTTACCGAGGACTATGTTGAGTGCGAAGACGGGGACGATCGTCGACCTCTACCTCTCGAGGAGTTCCTGTCCATATCGAATGAGGTCGACCAGCAGCTCGAGGAATTAACAAACACAGGCCCTTGGCATCAGCAGAAGCTCTATGTGTTTGCAGATCGTTGCGATGTGCCCGCTCTTCGGCAAGACCTGATTGATAAGTTATGGCACCAGCCCTGTCCAGATTTCGGGGCCGTCATCTACGCCCTGAGGAATCTGCCAATTAAGTCACTATTCTGCAAGCTTATGCTCGATAATTATGATCGTTTCTACAAGCATAAAGATTTGAATGTAGACAAAATGTGTGGTACAGAGGTACTGCTACGCCAGAAACTGCCTTTGGAATTCACCTGGGCCTTGTTCTACCGGAAACTGGACGATGACAGAACTAAGGAGCCGGTTTGTGTTTATCATGAGCATGGAAAGGATAAACAAGCAGTAAAGAGATGCCGAGAAGAGCGTGGAGAGAATGGGGATGGGGTTGGAGATTAGTATGAGGATGAGGACGAGGATGATGAGGACTGAAATTGGCAATGTTGAATAAGGGATACAAGGTGTGAAGGATGCTAGGACGGAAATTGTCTCTCTACATGACCGGGCGCTCAGAGATCTCTGGCATTTGGAAGGTATGGCCTCGACCTCAACATACCTCCAAATAGGTTGCTCTTGATCAATATTCTCTGACATCTATCGACTCCGATATATACCAAAAAGGTCTTCGCTTTGCAAATTGCGGGCAGTTTCGTATGCTGGCGACTTTCATCTCAATATGGACAACATACTCGGGTCGGGGACTTTATGGAGGGACCAAATGCCAGCGGATGATACAGGGGCAATGGATGAAATAGGCGATCTGAGAGGACCAGGATGGAAATTAAGCACAAAAAGAGACAAAGAAGACCGGTGGTTCTCAAACATCGGGATAACTAGCAAAGAAAATATCCTCACTCAATATTTCCCAATACATCATGTCCTCTATCAGTTTCTGCCAAACCAAGTCCCCAAACCCGATGACCCAAACCCGATGCCCTTAGTCAATATCTCACTAAACCTTTTCAGTTTTTGATGTCTGTCGCTACTCATTGTTTCTCTTGACAGCCAATAGAAAATGGGAATCACGAACCTGCGACGGATGTTGTTTTCCTGTTGTCGCCTGATCACGTTTGCCTGACACCGTTACAACACTTTGCTAACGGTCAACACCTAGCACCGGGTAACAGAACGCCGCTCACCACAAAAGTCACACAATTTTGCGCTTCTCTACACAACAACAGAACTGCAACTTCATCAAGATCGCAGTCGCGGAGCCGCCATCGTTTCTGTAAGCAAAAATGGCTCCATGGACGCTACAAGCAGGCTTACGCAGTTTATCAGGGATGACGTTGGCCAGGACTTAGTGAGCGTGTTCGTCAGAACTCAAAAGACAGCTTACGTTGTTCACAAGGACCTACTCACCTTAAGCTCGCCTTACTTCAAAGCCGCCTTCGAGGGAAAGTTCCGTGAGGCAAACGAGAAGATCTTACCCTTGGTCGATATTACAGCTACTCAATTCAAGCTCTTTCTCAACTGGTTGTACTTCGAACGATTTCCAAAACCAAAATATGCAGAATTTGGAGAGATGAACTGCGTCAACTGCACAGTTGGCGGCCTCAACTGCGAAGATAACAAACTAACACTAGATGGGACAATCTCCTATACCTTCTGTGAACTCTTCGACCACGACGATGCACGACTCAAGCACCTGATATCTGAAGGACCTTGGCACATGATTCAGCTCTATATGCTGGCAGATCGGTGTGATGTGCCAATCTTGCGAAAGGCTCTCGTTGATCACTATTGGCATACTTCGATTAATAGGGAAATCATGGTCTTTGCTCCCCTGATCCTGGCCTTGAGAGGCTTGCCGTCCAGTTCGCCACTCTACAAAATGATGGTAGACCATCACGTCCAGTTATACGATCCTTCGAACAGTGATCTTTGCAGGACCGAATTTCTTCTTCGTCAGAAATTGCCATCGGAGTTCCTTTTCGCCGTCATGTCTGATCTCGTATTGTTGGACTTCAAGGCCGACAAACCGAGAAAGGTTATCAAGAATTTGTGTGCCTACCACGAATACCCACAAGATGAAGCATCGATCAAGGCATGCCCAGGCGGCGACAAGGTACGGAAGTAGGCAAGATCATTCGACAATTGACACGGTACGTGCATCCACAACGCTTCGCCAATTCCATACTTTTTCTCTCCTCCGTCTGAACCAACTCTGATTTGAGCATAGTGAATATAACTTCATCGCAAGCGCCAGCGCTGCAAGAAGGCGGTCCGAACTCAACAATGGCCCGAAACACACAGATGATCAAACGAGCAAGCAACGAAGGACAGCTACATCAGGACGTGACGACTAGATCAAAATTTCAGCCTTATACCGTTAGCAAATTGATCAACTCTGCTAAAGTCTAACCACATACCATCCGTGATAATCCGCTTGCCCTGCTCACGACACCAACAATCTCAAAATTCCTGGCACGATTAGAAGCCATCTTCCCACAACAAATGCTTCCTCTCACTTGAACCCAAAAGAAGAAATCCCTCCGCTTCATAGTCACACCCTATCGACGAGCAGCACATCCACCAAAACGACAAACACCCACATCGTCCTCATCTCAACCAAAGAAGTGTGCGCTACTAAATTCGACATTTGATTAATGGAATTCCTAGTTTTAACATCGCATCTACCCAGAATCATTACAATACTAGTAGTCTCTCAAGCGCATCCATCCACGCGTCACAGATTGGAAAAAAAAGAAAAAAGGCCGAATACAGATTTACGATAATACCGATGAAAACGAATTGTCATCTATCATCAGTTGAGATGCAACGTAAGGTATCCTGTTACTTACAAAATCTTTGGTATGACTAACTTCTGGATACATAGGTCACGTGAGACGCACGTGGTAATGAAAATGCCGATCAGAAGGGTCATTTTAACAGATCATCCAGGAACATTTAGCATGCCTCCAACTTCCTTAAGAGTATTAGAAAACAAAGATCCCAGAACGATTGATGCTCACTTACTTCATCATACCATCTCCATTCCAAGAGCCATCGTCCTCCATACCAAAGTAAGCATGCAACCAGCACATCAATGAATAAAAACACCAATTAGCAACCGAGAATCATTATTGAATGGGTCCCTACACAAGCGCCACATCCATCCATCCATTCATCCTCACCCACCAACATCCTTCATATACACATCCAAAACAGTAGACCAGCTATATACGTACCCTAGTCCCATCCATCCACCGTCATCCCACTAACCCCAAAACCATCGCGCGCTGCGCCAGGCCTGCATTTTTTGATTACTATTGATATTTGCTCTCTTCATCATTCATACCTGTATACCCGTCGATACCGTACCCACCCACCCACCCACCAAGCAAACAAAAGAAAGTCGCTACCACAATTGTGTACTAAGAATAAAAATATACCACCTATGCCAGCAGGAGTGTTGTGAAAGCAACGTGAAATTAAAGGTTCTCATGAGAAATGTCGATCTTTTTCTGGGGCGCGGGCGGCTGGGACATCATTCGTGACATCCATTAATTCAGCGTACCTTTGGCCGAAGATTTTTCCGGGAGGAACGTTCTGTGGTGACGGATGTTAGCAGTGTGACCATTGGAGGAAGTTGTTGCCAAGAAGAGCAGATGGAGACGCGCGGGTCTTGGGTGTCTCAACTCAAAAACGAGTCCTCGAATCAGGACAGACCTTGAAATTTACTGGCAAATCTTCATCTTAAGGTTGCCAGGAATTTTCAAGCTATCGATCGTGACTTGAAGAAACGTTGTGAATGTGCGACATCCAGCGATCTCGCAGTTCAAGACCGTGTAAGTGGGATAAGACATACCTTGACAACAGTGGACCCGGGATTGATAAATGCGCCGTCACCAATCTCCAAAACGCCATCTTTAACATGTTCTTCGCTAGGAGAAATGACACAACCGGCTCCAATATGGACCCGTTTGCCAATGATGATCTTGATGCCTCGTGCTTTACCATTCATGGGTCCGCCTTTGCGAGATTCCAGGTCGTAAGGATGAATTTTGCCCATTATCGTGACGTTGGGACCGATAAATGTTTCATCACCGATCATGACTTCTCTAGGATCACTGATGAAGCAGCCACTTTCGATAGCAACATCCTTGCCGATGAATATGTTGTACCCATAATCGCATCGGAAAGGTGGGTCGACATAAACACCTTGCGCAATACGAGTAGGTTGTTGACCAATCTGAGGGGCCTCAAGAAGGTTGCGAAAGTCCCTCGAGCGCTCTTCCGGATTGGTGTTCGGTTTTCTCAAGTTGTTGTATGAGTGCAGCGCTTCTTTGCATCTTTCTCGCTCATCCTGCAACTCACGGCTGTAGGGCATGTACAGTTCGCCGCTAAGCATTTTCTCCTTGTCGTTTTTGCCATGGTAGCCAATCGGTTGGCTCATTCGACCGTCATGTGGCGGTATGTTAAGCGCCCGTTGTGCCAAGGCCTGATGGCCTTGCGTAAGTGGCGACTGTGCTGGATGCATGCCATGGCCGTGCATTGAATTCATGCCATGGTTCGAGGCGCTTATCGGTCGATCATAGCTGTCGCGCATCGGAAGAGTGACAGGAACAGGAATGCTATGAGGGTCTCGATCGTATGAGCGATGCGGTGGCCCTCCATAACCGTTAGCCCAGCCGTTCCCAGGAGAATCTTCTTCCATCCGGCCTCGCATAGTGGGATGCATTGGGACGGAAGGGTCCATATACTCATTACGAGGTTGTCTGGGGGATATTAGTACATTGAAATTGGATTCGATCTCAAATGTCCAGGAGTTGTTGGAGTATGCACATACCTTGGATACAAGTTGCCCTGGTTCTCGCCATATAAAACCCTGGATTGGATAGGCGTCGGTAGCTGTTTGGTTGCACTACTTTGCTTCGGCCAATTGCTCTTTGCCATATAGCCTTCGCATACAAATCCACCGCGTTGGCAGTTGTTGCCTGGGCATCAATTGTTAGCGATAGATCATGTGATGGAAAAAAGGGGATATGGTATACTTACACTCAGGCTTTGCTTCGTCGCACTTCTTTTTCCTTCGTCGGCATGTTTGGCAACCAGTCTTAGTTCGATTCGTGAATGCCTGGTAGTAGTTAGATCGAGACTTGGTTGATTTTGAGCCACGGTGGGATTAGAATTCCTAAATGGATATTCAGTCTCTCAACTCAGGATCGATATCGATAGATTTCTGGCAACTGGGTTCACAAACATTGCCATAAAAAATCGACATCGATCCCAAGTTAGGGGGATTGCAAGGATTCATACTGTTTGATGTACCTACCCGCTTGCGTTTCTTGGGGTCCATCTGTACGCCTGCATTTGTGGTGATGATTCCGTTGTGCTCGTGGGGGTAATAGCCTCTAGCCATGGCACGATTGTCCTCCATCATTCCATTATGACCATTGAGGCCAGGTCCTCCTTGGTTCTCTCGTTGTAGAGCTTCGGCCAGGCGAGATTCCTCAACCTCCATTGGCCGCCCATGACCATTATTATTGTTCCATGCACGATCTCTTGGGTCGCCGGTGGGAGGAGGAGGTGGTGGCCCCGGATAGTTTCGTACGCTTGAATGTAACGAGTCGCCATCTGGAGATCCATCGTTGCTTGCACTCTCGTCTGATTCCTCCTCGTTCGAGCCTATACTTGATCGCTTTCTCTTCCCTGCACTACCCATCGGCGAGCCGTTACCATTTCGATGCACATCTCCAGACTCGAAACCATGGTTGCGTACATCTTGCGGTATTCTCGAACTATCACCCTCAGGCATTCTACCAGATTTGGGGCCTCCGCCAGGCGGATTGACAGCAGTAAATCCGTTTCCACCTACTTCGTCGGAGGGCGAAAGTAGGCCAGTTGGACTCGGGTTGGCAGAATCCGACATACCACGGTTTTCAAGTTGCGACTTCAGACTGTGTTCGATATCGTTGGAAGATTTTTTGCACAACCACAGCACGGCGAGTTGAACTATGCACACTGGAAGGTGACGGCACGGTGTGGATTCTCAAACAGGATTAATGGGCTTTGCGATATTGCTGCGTTCAGGTTTGGCGCGTCGAGGGCCTATTCCAGGTACGAGTTGGCAGTGAAGAGCGAGTGGGCCGTGGTGCGATTTAAAATCGCGCAGATAGCGACAGTGGGTGGAGAGCGACTTGATAGGGAGAGTAGCCACTGCACAGAGCTCAGCAGCATGCGACGGCGACGATATGGTTGTTGTATGGAAATCTAGGCTGTTAAGCTTGCGGCAAAAACGGCGGAAGACACTCGCAGCAAGCGACGTATTGACGCCTGGAGCCTGTCAAAGCGTTAGGGGCCCAGTGGTGGAGGTCAAGTTCTAGTTGGTCATGCGGCGCTATGGAGGTTACACAAAGGCGCAAGGAGGACTCGTTTGGGGCAGCGCTTCAATTGGGTCAGACGGGCGGGTTTGTTTGGGAAGAGGGAGAGAGTTCGGTGATGGGCTATTTGGGCGCTCGACTTTGTCGACAGAGAGAACAGACTCGACCAGACAACCCAGCTGGCTGCATCCACACCCCGGCCCCAGAATTGGCGCTTCCCGTCCCATCAGAGCGAGCGCTTCATCCTTCTCGGCTCCGTGCTGGTGGCTGGGAAGAAGCAAGATGCAGAAAGAGACGTGGGTTACCGCGGGTGCCGGGTAGCCTCAGCCCTCAGCACGACCGAACTCTGCTCACCTGCAGCCCGCGCAGCCCGCCCGCTGAAGAAGAAGAAGTGGTGCTGTTACCGGGAATCGACAGCCCTCCCTCCCTCGTTCGCTCCCACAGTCGTCGTCCCTTGGTCGTTGTTGGGCCCGGCATTCGTCGGACATTGTTGTCTAGTAGAGTGTATGGCACTGGCACTCTCCCCCTGGAAATTGAAGCGCAGGCATCTTCTCCAGCCAACGGCTGCCATTTGCTGGCCCGTCTACTCTACACCTTGAAGATCGCCTTGGATTTGACAAAGAAAAAGCACTCATACGCGCGGTTTCCTCGCATGCACGAAGCCTTTCTTGTACGACACAGGCCTCAAGCGGTGTACTTTTGTGTGGCCAGCACTGACGCCCGAACTAAGCATCCCACCACCGACCAGCTCCTCGATGCAAGGAAATGTCCGCTCCCCTCCACCCCTCCTCACAGACATCCGCTGAGCTCCTATCCTGGCACCTCAGATTCACACACTGCTGAGTATTTCGCACTACAGACGCAGCCGCCCGAGCCTGCCTTTAACCTGCTACCGCATTCGCTGTCGCCTCCGTCGATTTGGTCTTTAAGCGCTGGCATACAGACAGCTCGAGTGAATCAGGCAGCTCGTTCAGGGACCCGAAGCTGCAACAAGTCTTGTGATCGAGCAGTTTCATGGATTTCACTTTAGGCTAGCTGGACATCCATCACCCACGCCTGTTGGGTTTTTGCGCCCTTTTTGGATGGTGCCAGCGATCCACGAGCTGCAGCAAGACGGCCTAACGTTGATTGGATGCTTCACGAGGCGCCGAAAATGCAGAACTTTGCCACTTGGACTCGGACGAGTGTGGCAGCAATCGTCACTGGCATCCTTAAATCTGAGCACTCCCTGCCTTGAGGACCGCCTGTTCCGCCAAATTGCAGTTGCTTTGATGGCTTTGTTTCAGCCTTGATTGCTCTCAGGATAAGTGTGCACACTCTGGTCTACGCTCAAAAATAGCCTGCCTTGCCTTTATTAACTAACATGAGCATACAGAGCGTAAAGTTCAATACAGCGCCCGGATTGTAGCTGCTTCCATCGACATGATGAGCAAGGGAGGATGATTCTGCAAAGGGCTCGTCTTGATGTGCCAATAGGAAGAAGTCAACAAATCTATTAATCTTACGGCAATGGGTCCCAAATCGAAGAAGGATTACACCAGTCACAGTACACATACAAAGCATGGCTTTGCGGGACGTGCTGCGTCGATCGAAACAGCCTTGTCCTAAAACTCAGTCTGAACGTCTTTCCACGCAATCGGGGGTCTCTTGAAGGATTCAAATTTCCTTCACAGTGATTCCACACAGCTGGAACTCCCATTGCCTTCCGCAGCTGGATTTCGTGGGCTGCACAGTATTTGAAATCGTATTCCACCCACATCTGCATCATCACACGACTTGGTGTGATTGGGGCGTTCTTTTCCAGATTCGTGCCGTAGCAACAGTGATGAACCCACGAATGGTGTGCGGTGCAAGATCCCAAGTTTCTGACGACGCAAACCCTTGATGATTCTTGCAGACACCATCGAATATTTCAGGACCCGAAAAGAACAGGCCATATTTTGCGCAATCCCAGTGGCTTGCGGTACGAGCTTCGCCTTTCGATTTAACGGACACGCCATTGTGCTGGGATAGGAAACATATTTGCTGCGGCCTTCAACGTACAAAATCGCCGATGGAAAGATGCAATTTTACTTCAAATCATGTTTCGAGGTGAAAGTACCACCGGCGAGTAGTAGTCATTTCCTGCACAATCAAATGCGAGAGCCCTCCTGTACGACTGCGCAAGAATAATCCACGACAACCTCTTTGAGTCCGTTTTGGGAGTAAAAGGATAACTTGATCACAGAGTTCATCCGGTTTACGGCACAAGATTGGATGAGGCTGCATATCACTCACCATTGAAGTAGCAGTTGAACTTGGAACTGGATCTTAACTGTCTTACACTGGTAATTCAGACTCACGCCAGACATATATCGGGCTTGTCTGCCGCTGAGACCTTTTTATCTCAGCGTCACAAATTTTTCTCTTTTTTCATCTTTTACTTATAGCAAGACTGATATTGATTCGTGTCAATTAGAAAGTCGCTGTTCATTAGGCCGGTGGGATTTACGCCTATCAAGCCTTCCTTTTGGGACAGTATCTCTGAAGCATTTTGAGCTGTTGTCTCAGCACTTTCGCAACGTAAAATTGTGTCTCCTGCCCACTGCCTGCCCAAATTTCATCATTGATGAAGCATATACTTTTCGGTGACAAATTTTAGTTTCTGGTGTATTCATCAGCTGTTCCGCATTTTAGCATATTCTCTCTTAGATAGGAGTACGCACTCCTGCCTACTCTTTCTTGAATAAATGTTCTATTAAGCCCCCTAGCTCTGCTTAGGTGTGTATCACGTGATCAACCTTACTGGTCTAGAAGTGATTCACCCTCTCTGTCAACCAACCGACAAAAAACAGCACACACAGCGAGAACTCAATTTTTGGAATTTACAGAAGTATCATCTAAGGATCATCAAAACACCTTTGCCAGTGGCCGCTCCGGCCTCTAGAGGCCATCGCGCGTCCCTCAGCGTCGATGAGATATCTCTAGAGTCGCCGTCGCGGCCACCGCAGAGCAAGCAGACGAATACATGAGCAAGCTACACGAACGATGCGTCCACCAAAGACAACAGCAACCATCTAGTCACTATCTCCCGGCTAGTCCATCACCCCAGATGACACTGCAACGCTCCGAGTCGACGAGTCACTGCTAGAACGGCAATACCTTCAACACAACTCAAACACCAGACGCCCGGTGTGCAACAATCGGCACCACACACCACTGCAACGACTAGACAATCTCTCCCAACGTCTTGGCAAACCGTCCTGCTACAAGCTGTTGCCCAGAGCCTTGAGCCTCTCCCCAAACTGTTGCGTCCCAGTTATGGCATTGGCAAGAGTAGGTGCGCGACACAGTAAGTAGTAAGGACGCATAGAAGGAGCCTATTGGCGGCAAATCCCCTCCCTGTAAGCTAGCAGACGTAGCCTTGAGCCTCTCCCCAGACTGTTGCGTCCCAGTTATGGCAGTGGCAAGAGTAGGTGCGCGATATAGCAAGCAGGGAGAGCGACTGGCAGCAGATAGGCTCCGACTATAAGACGACAGGTCTACAACACAATCGGTGCGACACGATACGGCAGCTGCTAGAGAACCTCATCTACTATCGTCTCCGCAAACCGTCCTGCTGTAAGCTGATGTCCAGAGCCTTGAGCCTCTCCCCAAACTGTTGCGTCCCAGTTATGGCATTGGCAAGAGTAGGTGCGCAACACAGTAAGCAGTAAGGACGTATAGAAGGAGCTTATTGGCGGCAAATCCCCTCCCTACAAGCCAGCAGACGTAGCCTTGAGCCTCTCCCCAGACTGTTGCGTCCCAGTTATGGCATTGGCAAGAGTAGGAGCGCGATATAGCAAGTAGGGAGAGCGACTAGCAGCAGATAGGCTCCGACTATAAGACGGCAGGTCTATAGCACGATCGGCGCCATACAATACGGCAGCTACCAGACAGCCTCGTCCACGGGCATACCCGGAGTATCACACCCAAGCAGCGAAATCACGACTACGATGGTTACTATTGTCTCCAGCATCACACAACCAAATACACCGCCGCATAGGAATCTGGTGCAAGGCAACTTTCACAAGCAGAAACATACTTAGGGAACCCATTGGCCTTGAGGGATAAGGCGAAACAGATAGACAAGCTGAGCATTAGAGGGAGACTGTAGGTAGAAGGATAGCGAAACACGAGGCATTGCCTCTTGAGTCTACATAGCACAGATATACTAGCAGAATAACCAGTATCTACAAGAGCCAGCGGGCATTTGGAGATACTGGTTAAGGGAAAAGAGGGAGGACGGAGGGGACAGCTGGTCTTGTTTCAGTGAACGGGGCGAAGTGGGGCGCGGTGGATTATATAATCTATCACGTGTCGGCTGTCTGATGAAGTCCTCCTAACCGGACATAGCTGCGTGATTAAGCGGCTGCAACCGAGTAGGATAAAATCAATCAATCAATCAATCAATCAACCAACCATTCAATAAGACTTAAAAGACCGAATTGAAGGCAATCGTGGAATCGCGGGTGTCACAGCTGCCATCCCTCTCTCTCGCCAAGGCCACGTCGTTACTGTCTACGAACGCCGAAAAAACACAAACGAGCAGAGCGGAAGTGGTGTTCAGATCCAGCCCACTGGAGCTCGGATTTTGAAGAGCTGGGGTCTTGAAGCTGAGTTGAGGAAAGTCGCATGAGAGTGGAGAGATTAAGTTGGGAAGGTGGCAGGGTGGTGAGGTTATTGCTACGCAGTCAAGGAAGGGAAGGAGAGGACAATGGTGAGGTTTGAGAAACGATTTGAGGAGGTTTTTGTATGAGGCTGCTGTGAAGAGTGGGGCCGTTGTTCATTTTGAAAGGAGGGCGAATAGTGTGGATTTGGCGGGGCCGGCTGTTATGTTTGACGACGGGGATGTTGTAAATTGTGATCTCCTTATTGGCGCTGACGGTACTCTTCATTCTCTCCTTTGTGAAAGGAGAGCTAACAATAGAAAGGAACAAACTCAGCAGTCCGGGCGGCGATTCATCCCAATATCAAACCAAAAGTCCTGGACCAGTGCGTATTTCAAGCTTTAATACCTCGAGAAGTGATGTACGAAAAGAAGGAAACAAAAGAGCTTTACGATGACCCAGCAACACATCTATGGTTAGGCCAGAACCATTTCGGACTATCTTCGGTGTCGCCAACGCAAAACGTGTACGATATGCAACTAATCTTCGTCAACTTTACCGACAACCACGACCCGAACCCGATACAGCTTCTCGAGCCATTGACAGAAGCTAAATATGTCGATGAGCAGATCAGTGGCTGGAACCCAGTAGCCAGATCCTTATTTAAGAAAGCCAATAGACATCTAAAATGGCGAATTGTGGAGGCCCCGCGATTGGATACTGCCATAAGTAAGAACGGAAAAGTAGTACTGATGGTTGATGCTTACCATGGTATGGTACCGCATGCTGGATAAGCAAGTTGTCCAAACTTCCTTTCCGGTTCTCTCGCTAATGAGAAGCAGGGATCCTCGATGGGCATCGAAGACGCTGCGGTATTGGCTGAGCTCATCACCCATGCCGTAGCGACCTAAGACCTACCTCATCTTATGAAGTGTTACGACCAAGCTCGTCACGCACGCGTCGATGAAGTCCGAGACTACACCGACTTTGTAGGAAGATGTTTTCCTATCCTGACGGAAAGAAACAGCAGAATCGAGACAAAGTCCTGAGGTCTTATGACCCTAACAGGTATCTGATTCTATACCTAATATGACTGCGCACTATGGAAGTGCGGAGTGGATGTCGTGGTTAGATGTTTTTGATGTGAAGGAGACTGTAAGTTCACTCCATAAGCTAAATTCGCTGGCCGGCTGCGCCTCTCTTTTCGACTCGCTCGAGCTAACTGACTCGATCAGGTCAGAAACGCATTGGAGAATACATCCAATACAGAAAGGGCCAAACTTTAGACTCGAGCACTGTGTAGATCTAATCCAACACCCGTGCAACGTTCGAGCAACGATATGAAAATTAGATGATTGAGAACCACTATTTCATATCGACGACCAAGTTACTAAGCGCAGTAACCCCTTTAGGTTCCTCAGTGTCAAAAAGCCATGCTAAAATAATCCAGTCTACCCAAATTTATCAAAGGAAGATCAGCTCATCAAGCCGCAGCTCCACTCAAGGATGTATAACCAAATGCCCGCCACTGCCCAATAAATATTAACCTCATTATTAATCCGCACAGCCTTAACCCCCTAAACACCTACCGAACAATAGAAAGCCTTAGCCTCCTAGCCGATCCCAGCAACCCACCTTCCCTCCTCACTGGAAGGATGAATAACCATCCTCCTGTGATATGATCTCTCAAATTCCCACTTGGACAACTCGCTACACTAGCCTCCGCAAGTTTCAGAGAACAGAAGAGAACGAATACGTTGGAGCTGGATATGTGGTCAGTTTTTTTCGTTTGGGGTGAAGGCGAAGGAACGCATTTTCTGGTCGTAGATGGGGGAGATATCGAAGGTGAGGAGGGTTGTTTGATCGGATTGGCCGGGTTGTTTTGAGATACGGCCCGTGTTTGTATGGTAGAGGACTGTGCCGGTGGAGACGAAGTAGGTTGAGAGACGGGTTGGGAGGATCCTTGTGGCAGGGTGTGTTATTGTGTTGACGTACGAGTGGGATTGATTAGGGAGGGCGGAGATCAGGGGAAGGAAAGTAAGGAGGGTTGAGGTGAAGGAACACATCTTGATTATTGTTGTGGTGAAAAATGACCAAATGACCTTAGATTGGGTTTCTGGGAGGACTGAAAGAGGAAGAGATGAAGGTGAGTAAACCGCTGATGAAAAACCGAGACAGATGTTGCTATTGGTGCTGATGATTGTCACCAATAGGACTTTCTATCGTTATCACAGATCCCTTCCAAATGCCACCTCACCACAAAAATTCTCGTCCCTCAGCCTCGCCCACGACAAAGTCTATATTGAGTTTCGAGCCTCCCCAAGCCTCCACAAACAGATCGTCAAGTCCATGGTAAGGCAGTAAATTAGCACAGCTCGTCGACGGAATTTCCCGAAAATGGTCTAGCGTGCAGCAAAATAAATACTTCTCATTCGATCAGGTATGGATTTTGCTTGGAATCTTTTGTCGATTGAGATAGAATGCGCAGTAATTGAGCTGGAAACGGTGTTCAGCTTGGGGCGAGGCCGTCATGCAGCCCTGAATGCTGTGGTGCGGCGAGGTGAGGTAAGTTATGGCGTTTTACTCACTTTTGAGGGAGTATATTGATTCGTTGGATCTATATGCTGATCCCAGGATTTTCGCGATGAAGTCTTTGATGTACTTCGTTAATTAGCAACCACGAGAAACTCGGGAGACAATTTCTGCCGAAGGAGGGTCTCTGTTCCACATGCGTCCTGGTCCAAGTCTAACGCGTATCGATCGACGTGCAAATCGATTATCATTTCGGCTAATGACTGTACACCCACAATCATCGATTTTTCGGACTATTGCATACATGATTGCGACGATTGCAATTATTGTTTGTTCAATGACTATTACATACATACAATTCTGTAGCAATCAACACAATTAATATAGTTATAGTCAGCACAGTGGAGGGCAACATACCGTGCAAACTTCTGCTCAAAAACCCGATTTCAGCAACACCAACAACCTCAAATTACACCTATGGCGACACTATTATCAAGCCAGGCGCTGTCCCAGCGTTCTCAAAAACCTCATGCACCTGAAGATATCCCTCTCTATCCAACGCTCCAGCTTGGAATGACTCTCGAGACTCTTGAGGAAGCCAAAAACCTCATTACCGACGCGATTGCGGCCGCCAATGAGTCTTTCAACGTTAAGAACAGCAAGCCCTAGTTCTGGCAACTCGAATGCCGTGGTCGTGAGAAACATACATGTCATTTCGCAATACGAGTAGCCTTCGTAGGCAAGCCAAAGGAGTGGAAGTTACGACAACTTAAGAAGCTTACGTGTCCGCTTTCTTGTACATTCTGCGGCTCAAAAAACCATATGAGTGACGCCTGCGATGTCAGCGAGATTGGTAGGGACATTGAGTTGTTATCGGAGAAAGAATGACCGATTTTGAGGCCGCCGGCAGTATGTACAGCGGCCTCAGCACGGTTCTGAGCGAGATATTTGAGCCAAAATGATGAATTTAATTGAGTTGAGTCGATTGCCGTGTAGTTTGAGTTTGTACATTATTCAAATGCAGTTAGCGCCATTCTATGGTGATGGTCGGCGTAATGCCCCTGAGATTGACTTCGATTACAGCAGCGACTCTATGCAACGAATGGCTGAACCTTTTGGCCTCAAACATATAATCAGTGATTATCGCATACAATTAATGACTAAAACATACACGAATTTGTGTTCATGCCAAATGATTGTGCTAGTCATTGCGTGTATGTGCTGGTCCGAAAAATCGATGATTGTGGGTGTACAGTCGTTAGCCGATTATCATTTGAATCATTGGCGATGTGAGGTGGAGGTGTCGTAGGGCTTGAATATAGTCTATATTCCATGGAATCCAATAGGTAATGGACCCTACCAAATTATGGTACTCCCAGTCGATAATTGCTTTCAGGTACAATATAGCGATCTGCAAGAACGTAGAGCCAAATTTTCGACCCTGAGGAGCCTTTGGAGATACAGTCCTCGAGCCTAGCGTCTTCCTCTGGGGTAAGGAGGGCGAAGGCGTGGCTGGAGTAGTTCCAGGAGGTCTACGGTATTTCCCTTGACAGTATACGCACTCTTTCTCTTCCTCTTTCTCGTTCCCGGTGTAGACATTTTCTCTAGGTAATTGTCGAAAGTACAGCCAATCCATGAATTCTTTGAAGATGCTCGTGGCTTTCCAAGACTGCATACACATAATCGCCTGGCAATGCCCTCACACAATGTCCATTTCTGTTTTGACGTGAGTTACGCAAGGGTATAATGTGAGCTGTTAGTAAAGTAACTCGAGCTGTGGCTGAGCACTCATGAGCTCGTGTTGAAACATCTTGATGTATGGGATGTTGATCACCACGCCAAGCTCACATGTTTGATATACATGATCTACAAGTGGCTGTACACACTCACTTCTTGACACTTCTCGAATCTTCTACATCTTATGTATACAGTTACGTCTTATTTCTCAGTCTACGAGAATGAGCCATCTAATCTTTTTGATCCCTCTGCAAGCTGTTTCTCAAGTGTCCAATGAATACTTGGCCTGCACCATCATATTTCATCAGCTCGCCCTGAGCCAACGTGAGCCAGCGTGATAGTGGATTTTATCCATGAGCAGCATAGAGAGGGTCACGTGCCGGAGTGCAGGAAGAGGAGCACGTGATCCGACTTCTTTTGCGCTAACGTAATCCACCATCGAGCGGTACACACCACCGAGCGGTACACATTTTCGTATCCTCATCAATTACTCTATTATTCACCAATAAATCTCTCATTCTTATCTATATTTCTGACAGTTGATTGCAAAATGGTCACCACTGCGACAAATAAAACAAGTAGTTACAATGTTCTCCTCTTCATTTGGTGGTTCTTCCTCAATATAAGGCTCTTGATCAACCTGGTTACTGCTGATAACCGAAGCTTCTTTAGAAAGTTGAAGTAAGCTTGAGCCCTCTGCAACAGTCAAAGCGCTTGATTGACTAATATATCTCCTTTTTAGATGCCTCTTTCGCTTCTGCCTCTCATTTGCAGCCCTTAATTTCTCATTTTCCGCAGCTAGTAAAGCGGCGCCTTGCATCGCGATCTGGCAGCCCTTGAAAAGCTGATTAAGGGCCTGATCTGTTGGTCTTGGTGGACTTTTTGAACGTCTCTTAAGATAGCCTTTGATTGTAGCTACCTGCAGCTCTAACTGGGTTAGATTCTGAGGTGTTTCTGGTTGCCATTGCTCTTGGTTTGCGGCCAAGGGCGCTGTAGGGGTAGATGGCCTAATCTGGATGGTTGAAAGTACCTGATCTGGATCAAAAGGTACGAGACCGGCAGCAGTGAAGCTGCGTTGAATATTGCTTAGTGTGAGGGCACTAATTCGAGCAATTTTAAAGGCGTGAAGGAACTCGATTTTGTCGATATGATTTATGCCAAGCCTCATATATTCCGAGACTTGGTGGCCGTAGGTACCCTTGAGGACCGAAAAACAACCAATATCGAGAGGTTGAAGAAGATGTGATGAATGCGGTGGCATACAAAGAGTAATAATCATCCGGTCTGCACAAAGTTGATCAAATTCTGGCGTTGCGTGGCTGCCGTGGCCATCCAGAATTAGTAGTCGATAACTACCAACCTTTCTTGCAGCTGTATTTGGCTCGAAAACCTCTTTTAACCAATGTAATCCAAGCTTGTCATTAGTCCATCCATTTGTACTCAAAGCGATTGTCCAATCAGGCGGTAGATTGTTGTTTTCGTACCAAGATGATATATGTACCTTGCCTTTGAAGATCACCATCGGCGGGAGGCTCCAACCCAGCGCATTGATCGATTCGATTGCCGTAACCCATTCGCGATCGCCAGGCTGTAATTGAGGGGGTCTGCCACGCCTATCTGAGGCAGCAACTACGCGTGAGGTACTTGCAAGGCCCATTGCAAAGCCAGTTTCGTCGAAGTTGAAGATATCGTTATTGAGGATGCCGTATTTAGCGATTGTGTTTTGTACAAGCCGAAACCAGGCCCCAATAAGGTCTGGATCTTCGCATCTTGCCCTTTGATTATCGTAGCTGCGTGAATATCGCGATTTGAGGCTAGGGCGGCGGTTGATGTATCGCTGAGGCCAATTGACACCGGTTTTGCAATCTGAGCCTACACGCTGCTCGAGTACGATTTTTGCTGCATCGCGTACCCCAGTAACGGTCAATGGATAACCTCTTTCATCTATAGATAGTATCCAATGCTCAACGACCTCCTCTTCCGTATCCGTAAGCTTTTGGCAATTTGGGCGCGAATCGACGCGTGAAGCGTCCGCGAAGGCGGGAGGCAGGGGAAGTAAATGGGACAGAATAGGCATCAGCGGCCTTTCGAATACTTGGGAAATGGCCTTTCAAATAAGCGTTATGAGCAAGGAGTAGTTGACCCTCTTTCTGGGCCTTTGTATTGACTAGTTGTGGTGGCATTGTGGGTTAATCGATGAGGATACGAAAATGTGTACCGCTCGGTGGTGTGTACCACTCGTTGGTGTGTACCGCTCGATGGTGGATTACGTTAGATAACCTCCGCGACCAAACCACACAGCAAGACATAAGCCCTCGATATCTTGACTCATACGACATGGCGACCAGTTCGAAGTCTCTAGCCGCCCAACAAAGACTGCTTATGCAATCCTCAGAGGATAAAGGTATGAAATCGACCTTCTTGTGTCGTCGCACCGAGCGCGCCTAACACCTCGAAGCGCAGGCTGGGAATCGCCAACATCATACCCGCCTCCGAACCCGCCTTCAAACCTCAACAACTCCTGCTTCAAACGCCGATAAAGAAAGGAGCTCATACATCAGTGAATGGGTAGGGAAGCTCCCCGACTCGTTTCCAGCAGACATGAAAACCCTGCATCGCCTATTAGAGAAGAAATCTTCTGCTTCTCTTCAGCGAAAACGGTCGGATTATTCTAGCAGTGTAACATGTGTAGTACCTACCATACGAATCGTTCTGGACTGCCTCAACATCTTGACGCTCACAGCTTGACGCTCACAGCTTATCAGGAGATGCCGATATTGCAGAGAGCCAGGCAAGTAGCGTGGATCCGCAAAAGTCTACTGTGCCTACTTCAGTTCAGATCGAAAACCCTGCGAAGAAGAAAAAGCCTTGATTGGCTTCTGCTCTACACAGCAGTAGAGAGTTCGCTTAGGAATTATGCTCGTAGAAGTGCTACGCACACAGCGATAGGCGTCAACGGTGAAAGAGGTGATGATGAGAACAGAAGACCTTGCTACCTTCTGCAGTTTCGCCCTGGACAGAGTAGTAGGCGTTGGTGTCGGCTTCGATCTGGTGAGACATGTTTGTGATTTTGGTTAATAACGATATGTATAGGAAGATTAAGGTACTCACTTACCGCTCTTAAAGATAGTAATATAAGGTAGATAGAGCACAGGGTTCCTCAAATCTGACTGCGCAGGGCGCTCGGACCCACCATCCCATCTCAATTTCCACGTGTACACCAACTTATCGCTCAATTTACCACCACCATGGCGCCTAGAACACCCAAAAGAAAGACTGCAAGGCGAGAATATGACACCACGAAGAGAATACGATTTTTCCAGGCCTGGGATTGCAAGAATGAGGCTGACGGCGTCGGTACAATCGCATACCTCCCTGAAATCAATATACCAACTTCTACCGCACGTAGTTGGCTTAAACTACGAGAACTTATTGGTGATGCAGCATTCAGATCACGGAGAAAGAGCAGTTGCATCATAGGGCGGCCTACCAAAGTATCTGCTTCAGATCTTACCCGCCTTACGAACCAAGATGACCCCATACACGAAAAAGGCTGGCAGGAACAAGCCAATTCCTGCCCTGGCAAGCCTTCCGCAAAGACATTACAGCGTCACGTATACAATGCAGGGGCTAGGCGATTCAAGAAGCGTTATCAGAAGCAGATATCCCAGGCAAATCGGCCAAAGAGGGTTGAATACGGTAAAGAACACGAGA
This sequence comes from Venturia oleaginea, assembly GCA_013176395.1. Taxonomy (NCBI): domain Eukaryota; kingdom Fungi; phylum Ascomycota; class Dothideomycetes; order Venturiales; family Venturiaceae; genus Venturia; species Venturia oleaginea. The sequence goes on along the minus strand of JABMLP010000004.1, from coordinate 1,128,075 downwards.
AAAAGACCAGACTAGGCTTCTGGAGTTGGATTTGGTTCACAGATGAAGCCCATTGTCAGTCAAAAGAACTCGCCAATGCACCTGAATATGAGCTACGCTTCCCAGGGCAAGGGAGAGGTGTCAAGGAGGAGCTAGAAGGCGTTTTGGATGTTACTATTCACGTCGCCGGCGGCATCTCATACAACAAGAAAGGAAACCTCATATTCTACAAGGATCCGGCTGAGCCATCAGAGAAGGTCCGTAGGCAAGTCAAGCAGCCTAAACAACTCAAATACGAGCTGGATTCAGTGTACCAAGCCCGGCTGAAGGTCTGGCAAGACCTTAAGGCAAAGGAGGACGAAACACCAAAAGGAAACTGCATGACACAGGTTTTCTACGCCGAAAAGATACTGCCGCAACACATTGAAGCTATTCAAGCCTTGGAGAAGCGTCACCAGCGCAAATACTGGCTTCAAGAGGATGGTGATCCTTCTCACGGAATCAAGCCATCTAACAGTGACCCTGCAGTCATAAAAAGAGAAGCAGACCTTCTATTACTTATTCATCCTCCTCAATTATGTGATCTCAATCCTATTGAGTCTTGTTGGAACATCACTAAGTCCAGATTAGCTGGCAGGAGGTGGTCGTCGGTGGCTCATTTCAAGGCTGAAATCCAGGCAGAAGGGGACAAGATAACGCTCACACTGATACGGAAAAGGATCAGAGAGATGCCAGAGAGATGTAAGATGATTCAGCAAAAACCAGAGATCCATTGCAAGTCAAACGTGTGGTAAATAGCATAATACATTCAAGTTCAAAAGATGGGATGGTGGGTCCGAGCGCCCTGCGCAGTCAGATTTGAGGAACCCTGTGGTGGCCACTGTGGGTTAATGGCCACCCCATCAAGGTATCTCAGCGAAAAAATGTATGCATTTCAACAACCACCTAATCTATTACAATAATATATATATATATCAATTGATGCGCTGATACCCAGGGCGTACAGGGGCTTTATGTTCAAGCGACCCACATAAGCTACACCTTGGTGGTGCCCGTTGCCGTCTCACGTCTAGCCCGTCTTGTACAGCCTCTGTACGGCTACTTTCACCATTATTTACCAACACCTGAGCCTGAATCCAAGATAAAACACCGCCTCTCGCTATGTACGTACGCCTCTTTGCCTTCTTCCTCTTTTGGCGCTGGTTCTCAGTACGTAGCTTCTCATTTTCGCTTGCAAGAAGGACAGCGCTATGCATAGCTATCTGACAACCTTTTACAAGCTGGTTTAAGGCCTGGTCTGTCGGAGACGGTGGGCTTTGCGTACGACGCTTGAGGTATTGCTTCAGGAGGTCTGTTTGGTGCTGTAGCTCAGTAATATTATGAGGTGTTTCGGCTACCCATACTGCCTCAGGTTGTGGATGTAGCTGGGGGGATGGCGTATGGACCTGAGCGTGTAGGAGCGAGAGCACACGATCTGGCTCGTACGGAACGAGGCCTGTAGCTGTAAAACCGCTTCGTACGTTCCTTTCGTGTAGTGCTTCGGCGCGTGCTTGCTGGTAGAGAGGTAGGAACTCTTGCTTGTCGATATGGTTAACGCCAAGACCCATTTTCTGCTCAACAAGCCGTCCGTACGATCGCTTGAGTACGGCAAAGCAGCCGACATCAAGTGGCTGGAGGAGATGTGATGAATGCGCTGGCATACAGAGAACAACAATCGAGCGATCTAGGCGGTACTGATCAAACTCAGGGCTAACGTGACTGCCATGGCCACCAAGGATCAATAACCTGTACCGTCCAACTGTACGGCTTATTGTATGCTTATCAAAGACGTGTTCAAGCCAATGTAAGCCAATCTCATTGGTTGTCCAGCCATTCTCGCTCACACCAATTGACCAGTCGTCCGGTAGGTTGTCGTACCAAGCTCCCTGATGCATTACAGCCTCAAAGATTACGAGCGGCGGGATTGTATACCCTCGCGCGTTTACAGCCTCAAATACCGTAACCCATTCACGGTTCCCTGGCTGTGTCGTCCTAGGCCTGCCAGCCCTCTCTGTCCCTGTAACAACCTTTGCTGTTGAGATGACCCCCATCTGGAAGCCAGTCTCGTCAAAGTTGTAGATGTCGTCCTCGAGAATACCGTACTCAGCGATTGTATGCCGTACACGTTGAAACCAGGCTCGAATAAACTCCGGATCTTCGCACTTTGCTCGTTGGTAGTCGTACTTGCGATTGTATTTTGACTGTAGTATATCGTGGCGCTTGATAAAGTCGCGGACCCAGACCTGACCGATATAGCCTGGTTTCCCGTGTTGCGCGACTAAAAGGCCTTCCATTTGCCGTACAGTCGCCTGTCGAGGTGGCATACCGCGTCGATCCATTGACAGAATCCATCGTACGAGACTCTCTTCTTCGGTAGGTGCAAGAAGGCGTTTTTTGAGATTGAGCCGAACTGTGGTTGGATTCCGGCGATACGGCGTCGAAGGGTAGTTCGGGGGATATCAAAGGCATTTGCAGCGGCAGTAGGGGTTTGAAACTGGCCTTGCTGGTAGGCTTGAAGCGCTAGAGCAATTCTACCTTCTTTGTATGAGGCTTCTTCTTGTTGTGGTGGTGGCATTGAGGATAGTAGTAGAATGACGCGACGCGATTTGGTGAGGTGGCCACTAACCCACAGTGGCCACTAACCCATCGACTACGTTAACTTATAAGTTAATGTAATGATTATGTGAGACGTCCGGGTGGCGTGTAAGAACGACTAGGATCATATCGTATTGTAGGAGGCGCAGCAGCATTCGGCACATCTTCGGCTTTGCGCGTCTTCGACACGTCCTTAAATCCCCCAGCGTCCCTCGGACTTGCCACCATTGCGACTCTTTGATATACTCTCTACTACTTTCTCGTATAGTTGGCAATGGCTGCGCTCAACGCGGAAATTATCGCAAAGTACCCTATTGACGCGCGACTTGACGAGTTTCGCCTTCTCCTAGGGTCAAGATGCGATGAGTTGGGCATTTCTGGTATCGACGACCAAAGATCACGTATTGCCCAGCTGGTGGGGGCATCTAGTAGGACACACTGAGAGTATACATCAGGAGGATAGCTACTAACTGAACTAGACACCAAGGATCTGGCACTCGAACTGGTCCTCGCCTTGCAAACGGCTCCGCTTGCTCGTGCCCTTCCCTCCCACAACGGCCCTGGAAGTCTTTTACAAGATCTCTTTAGCCTCGTAGTGCATATCCAATCCAAAGACTTTGACGGCAGATTGTTTATTCCTCTCTACGATCACATCGACAGTCATGCATCCGACCAAGATATTTGCGCTGCGCTCTTTGCCGTTCTTGCAAGACAGGCATCAACACCACCAACGATATTTAACAAACTTGTCCTCGACACACCTATCAAATCCACTTCCTCCTCCCAGCGAGCCAGCAACGACCAGACACACGACGACATCGATGAGCGCATACTCCAAGAGATAAATGGCTGCGTCTACACGGATACTGAAGGCTTCTACAACAAGTACTTCGAGGACAAGGAGTGGTCAGTTGAGGCGGAGCGGATCGCTCAGGAAGCGAACCCGCGAATTGTGGATGGCCGCTGGACAGAATATCCACAAGTTCCGTCCCAGAATGCTTTTCTTAATTGGTTCTGGAGCTTTCAGCAGAGATTCTTAAAAGGAGGCCGCAGCACGTATTACGCGTCTCCAGACCTACCGCTAATCGGCTTCGACTGCAAGCGCAAGCCAGACCTCTTTCTCGCCCCCTCCCACACTTCCAAGCACGGAAAGACATATCACTGGAAGGATGTACGGGTCCTCGGAGAACTAAAGCAAAGCGAAATTCGGGGAAAATACACAGAGGAATTGCTCAGCTTCTGCGGTCACGCACGAGAGGTATTTGCGAGCCAACCCACGCGTCTGTTCCTACACGGCTTCTTTGTTCGAGGGTCCAGCATGGAGTTGTGGATGTTCGACCGATCTGGGCTATACAGCTGCAAGAAATTCAGCATCCACCAGTATCCACATCGTTTTATCAAGATCGTGGCCGGGTATTCTCTGATGAGCGATCAAGAGCTGGGCGTGAACACCCATATCAAAGAGGATGAGATAGGCAAATACATTTTGTTCAAAGGAGACGGGAAGGAGAGGGAAAGACGCCTCTACTTGGAAGACAAACCTATCGCATCTCAAAAGGCGATAGTCTGCAGAGGAACTACCTGTTACCGAGCCAAGATGCCTGACTCAGAAGAGTGGAAATACGTGGTCAAGTTCGCGTGGAGATCGGACAAGAGGCATTCGGAGGGACAACTTTTGAAGCTGGCCAAGGAAAGAAAGGTTTGGGGCGTGGCAGAGCTGTTTGGTCATCAAGATCTGGAGACAATACATAACTTCCGACAAGGACTCCAATTTGGGAAACCGAAAACATTTAGATCGGCCAGGAAAGACTCGATCAACCTGAGCCATTCGACAGCGCAAGGCAGCTTGCTGGCGAAAGGGCTAGGGATAAGCCTGACCAGTGCTTCATCTTCTGGACAGAAACGGAAACGGAGGGAAGGACCCCCAAACAGTCGCAAGCGATCAAAATCGGGCAGCCGCAAACGATCAGATATTGGAAGCCTGGTTAAAAAGCAGGTTGACCATGCAGCTGGAGACATCAGCGAGCATGGCCCAGCAGAGCCAAACACGAACAGTCTCACGGCTCTTGATGAGGACGACGGGCCGTTCGAGAATCGGATATTCTCCTGTCTAGTCATTTCCCCTCCTGGACGAGCGATTCACGAGTTCGCTTCTGTCGATGAACTGCTTGAGGCATGTCGCGATGTTATCAAAGGCCACAGATCTCTGTACTTCGACGGAAAGATACTCCACCGCGACATTTCAGAAAACAACCTCATCATTACCGAAATAAAACAGGAAGGAGACTCAAGAGGCAAGCTGATCGACTTGGATCTGGCGAAAGAGCTTGATGGCGGGCCTAGTGGAGCAAGGCATCGTACTGGAACTATGGAATTTATGGCGATTGAGGTTCTCGAAGGTAAGCCGCACACATACCGACATGATCTGGAGTCGCTCTTCTACGTCTTTCTCTGGGTGGTCATTAGCCATCTCCAAGGGACTGGTCAAGGATTGCCAAAGGCAAGCCAGCTTCGAGACTGGTACCGGGGAAGCTACATTCAGATTTCGCACATGAAGAGAGCACATATGGACAAGAAGGCATTTAAGGGCATCACGGCGGAGTTTCCTCCAGTATATGAAGGCCTCATATTTTTGGCTGAAGAGCTACGGGATATTCTGTTTCCCATCAGGGAGGAGTCACTCTTCACAGGAACATATAGCGATCCGGACAAGCTGTACCAGCCCATGATTGACGCGTTTGATCGAGCGATTGCAAGACAGAAGGTTCAGATTTAAAGAATTCCAAGCATTCTATTATACACTATAGGAGAGGATTTGTTATACGTGATGTTTCTGTTTTTTTTCTTCCTGATTGAGGGGCAACAACACTGGGCGAAAGCAACCAGTAGCATTCTAGAAGCTTCTACGCAACGGAGAGCAACATCCCGGGACGACCCGGTAAAACCTTGCTTTCCTCCCGCAGACGGAGTCTTGCGCGTTCAGATCAGATGCATAATTTCTGGTCACTTGCCAGACCGACTTATCAAATAAGGCTCGACCACGACACATCTTGCATTTCCCAAGGGAAGTGCTAAGGTCATGTGGACAACGATGGTCCAAACACAGTCCTAAGTTTCCCGCAAGACGCTGCCGCTGCACACTTCCTTGAAGAGACTGCGTCGGGCACTAATGCGACATGTGCATTATCCCAAGGCCTTGGAAGTTCTACCGCTGGAGAACAAATAATTTTGGTTGGTAGCGAGGCATAATTTTCTGCCTGAGGGACAGTCGCTGACTTTATTCCGTCGTCGGGTACCGACGCATTTGAGCCTGTTCATGCCTCTATCCGGCTAAAAAAAAATGGAAGTGAGGACGTAGCGGTCGGTGGATGAACATCTCTATTATGCAACTTCCACAGCAGACAACTAAATAAATGCTCATTCTGACACCGTTGATTCCACTCTCGTCCGCCACGACGTAGCTCAAATTACCCTTTCATCCAGTCAAGCTTGATCAGAACGTCATTTCAGCACTCCTAGCTCCTGTAAACAGTCTATTGCCTCCCGTATGTTTCCGGGTGTCCCCGCGTTGAAACGCCTGTGAACACCATCGACGACTCCGTGGGTCTCATAGACGGTGAGACTGTTCATGCCCTTATCCATAGTGCGCCATCCTGTTGGGATAGACTCAGACTGTGTATCACTTTCCTCTACCATGATGGTACATGTGGAGAAGGCAATATCCGTCATGTTTGTGACCGTTTCTTGAACGACTTGGAGACCTAGAACACGCTCCAATTTGTGTGCTCTTATGTATGCAGTGAAATCTTTAGAGAAAGCTCCATAACCATCGGGAAAGCGATTCTAAGGCTTGTCTATAACAAGAGACGGGCACTATCAATGAGATTTAGCTGAACTTCTTTACAATACAACAATTTTCTTCTTACGTGGACTGTCCTGATCGAGAGGTACGGTTTCCGAGATCTCTCGCTTGGATCGACAAAGGTTTGCAAAGGCATTATCCAAGCTTTTATCCAATTTCAAGGTGGCAAACGGGCTCGGCGCAAAGTCAGTAAAGAAAACGTCTTTCAGTCCCTCCGTTCGCAATTTAATTACTTGCTTGATGGTGTCTTTGTCCAGCGGGATGTTACAGATCACTCCAAGGCCGAAGAGCAGGGACAGCGGGACTTGCAGAGGATGGTTGGATAATAAGAAGTTGTTGTTAGGACTGATGTGGAGGGAAATCCTTTAGGCGCACAGGAGGGGACTGGTGCAACTGGGTCAGTCCTAAGAGAGAATAACGTAATTCACTAGCGAGCGGGCCACACCACCGAGCGGGCCACCGAATCGATCATCTCATCTTTGCAAGCTTACACCACCACAACGCCTTTATTAATCAAGACTATCTATTATACAGAAGATTATCGATATTTAGGGCAATCGCTCGCAGCATGGTCAAAGCCCTTACATACAAAACAACTAGGTAAAACAAAGCAATTCCCTTGACTTGCACTACTTGATGACGAGGCTGTTGCAACAACTGTTTGCTGTATAGGAGCAACACTTGCCTGTATAGGCTGCTGTACAGTATTCTCCATCAGGCCTTGTGCCTCTGCAACTGTAAGTGTTATTTTCTTTGAGATCTGCTTTTTTTTGACTGCTCTCTTCCTCTTTTGCCTCTCATTCGCTGCTCTCAATTTCTCTTTCTCATCTGCCAACAGTACTGCGCTGTGCATAGCTGTTTGACAGCCTTTAACCAATTGATTAATTGCAGCCAAAAGGACCTGGCGAAAGAGCTGAAAGACTGCATACTAAAAGCAAATGAAGTCGAGCTTCAGCAAGAGCTCAGCAGAGCAGGCACAGAGATGGTGCAAATTGAGCACAGTCTTCAACAACTCACAGTTGGTGGAAGCACCGAGTCGGACAAGGAATCGGATCAGAGCAAGCAAGAGCTTCTTCAAGAGCTTAAGCAACAGCAAACTTCCAATATTACTTTCCGGGAAATGTGTGAGGAAGCACTCTCCGTAACAGTATATGAACGCACTGGGCAGAAGATCAAGGGTGTCAAGGCGACGAATGATAGCTCAGCTCTGGCGGGATTCATCAATGCTTCTGGAGAAGAGTTGAAGATCAATCAAGACATTTCGGATGTTACTGCTGATAATAGGAGTTTTGCTGGTGCTGGAGTTATCAACGGTATGGATTTCAAGGACTTGCGTCCTCGATAGGCACAGAGGTGGCAAGAGAAGCAGAAGGCCATAGGATGATTGCGACGGCAGGCACGACATGGCTCAACAAGGTGACGAAACGAGATGGGAACGAACATCGCGAGGCATGATAAGCACATCAAAGGGACAGTAAGGGCCGACCTCCATTTCTATTAGTTACCTGTCTATACAACCATTTCGCCGAGAATGTATCAAAAACTAATTGTGATTATATTAAGAGCACATGTACTAAAGCCCGCCTTCACTAATACATACGCGCGACTGGGGCCCTCCATGATGTTGCCTCGGTTTCATCCTCCGCAACCAGTGTTGCGCTCATACGTGCCACCTTGTCCTTTGGCTCCGTCGCATCTGATTCTGCACAACTCTTGCGCTTCCGGCCGCGTGTACTCTTGCCCGTAATAGCTTGCTCTGCCTCTCTCGCAGCCTTCTTAGCCTCTTCCTCAGCCTCCTTAGCCTCGCGTTTAGCCTTCTTAACCTCTTTCTCGGCCTTTTTAGCATCTTTTGCGGTCTCTTTCGCAGCACGCTCCGCTTTCGCCTTCTCGAGATCTTCGTAGCTCATCACTTTCGCCGTCCCCAGTACATCTGACTTTGTCGATCGGCGACGTTTGGCTTCGTTGTTTGTTTGGGCTAAAAATCGATTGTGTTCGCGGAGGAGGGCACGTTCAGCAAAGGATAGTTGGTTCGCATTAGTGTGCTTCTGTTGGAATCTCTCTTTGTGCCCTCTGTGCATCTCATTATCGGGAACCTGTTTGATCATATCAAGTAGCGATGTAAGAGCTTCCGCTGACATAGGCGTCGTAGGTGTTTGTGGTATTTGGTCTTGCGTATCAGAACTAACCTTCGCCTTGTTGGTTTCCAGAGAGTAAATTTCAGCGAGGGGTTTCGGTATATCGCTCATTACCTTGTCTAGGTTGAACGGGAATAAGCCGGCCTTGGCCCATCCAGCTCGTATGTTCCTCGATGTGAGCGCTTGTTTTCTTGCGGGACTGTACAAATAAGTGAAATGCTGCTTGCCGATTGTTCCAACACATCCTCGCTCCAGTCGCTCAACCTGGTCGCGATAGGCTGCTTTTAATGGCCAAAACACTGATATATCACAAGGCTGGAGCTTGTGGGGGGTGTGCGAGGGTAGGCGGCATAGAATAATGTTGTTCTCAAAACAAATTTCCAGTATCTCAAGACTTTCGTGCGTCCCGAAGCCGTCGCAAATAAGGACCCTTGGGTTTCGGTTGGCTCGTTCTTTGGCTTGGGGGTCGACTACAAGCTTGTGCCATTGCAAGCTGATATAGGAGTCGGTGTACCCACTGTCGGAGTACGCATAATGCCAACCAGGAGTGGGGTACGTCACCCAGTTGGCTCTATGAGTTGACGCGGGCCAGATTATCATTGGATTCAGATGCCTACCGTCGCTACTTACGCATTCGATGGCTGTTATCGTTGTGCGTTTGACACGCGCGCCTCGATAGCCTCGATTATTGTCCTTACTATCAACGACTTTCACAGAATTGAGCTTAGAAAGCATGATACCAGTCTCGTCCATGTTATACATATTCTCTTGATGTACCGCTGGATCCTGTAATACCTTTCCAATCACCTCGAGCCAGTGTACCACCTTATCATAGATGTTATAACGATTCCAGTCCAGCGCCCCGCTCTTGCTCGCCTTGAGTTCCGGATGCCGTTTATAGAAGGACTGAGGCCAGTTTTTGTTTGGCGGATTACTTGGCCTGTCCGCTGTGGGCCGCTGGCACGCAAGACTGAAGGCTATCGAACGTATGTATTTGATTCGGACAGGACGCCCAAGAGCATCCTGCTGGACGAGAAACTTAACTAGGGCTTTCGCTTCCCATGGGTAGAGATACTGTTGGGTTTGGGCTTTCTCCTCCATGGAACGTCGACCGCGTGCACGACGTTGGAGGGTCGTGCGAGGGACATCGCTTTGATCTGCTAGGGCACGAAACGATTTACTCACGCCTTCCGGAAGGCCTTGTGCTAGTACCTGACTGGCTTTGTCCATATTAGCTTACTGGAGTAAAAGTGACGAGAAGGAAGCAAGCGAGGAAGGAGGACGGAGGGAACAGGCAGGGGGACTGAGCCAGGCCCCGAAAACAGAATATATTTTTAGCAGCTAAGCAGTCTAAGCGCCCGCCGTTATGGCCAGCGACTATTAAGAACGTTTTCTTGGAGAAGTGTAGCCATCTCACCCAGGCAGGATGGTGAGATCAACTAGAGGTGAAAGCTTGAGGTTCAAGATGCGAGAAGACCTCAGCGGTATGCCTCATCTGGTCGCTGCTTGCTGGGAGAGAGGCGGTCGCTTCCCTGTGGCAACACAGAGAATGCAGGGAAACTAGAGCGAATGTGCAGGCTTGCCATAAAAACATCGAGATCCTTCCATCTCGCGCCACAATCAGTGTAATGCACTAGTCCAAATTTACGATAGTGCTAAATATGATACAATTAGTACTCACTTATGTAAAGCTTGTAACGTGTTTCACCATTCACTTGGCCACCCCACTCACTTGGCCACCCAACCAAAAAGTCTAATCCCTTCGTACAATTATCGCGATAATGTCAACACAAACCTCCGGATCGGCTTGCAAAGAGGCTAGATTACTTCTTGCGAAGCAGAGCTTTCAAACGAATCCAAATTTAAGTCAACGTCAAATCTCAGCGTCGTACGATATTCCTCGATCTACACTTCAGTCTCGTCTTCAAGGTGGTAAACCACGAAGCGAATCTAACCACCAAAAGAGAAAGTTACAAATACATGAAGAGCAGGCTCTGGTTCAGTGGATCCTAGACCTTGATCGACGAGGATTTCCGCCCCAAATTATCGACGTACGACGAATGGCAAACGCTTTACTCGAAAAACGCGGTACGAATCCTCCACCGTCATTAGTCGGGAAGAACTGGGTAACCCGCTTCATCAACGCTCAGCCGGAGCTTTGTACGAAGTGGAATCGTAAATTCCATTCACAGCGTGCAAAATGCGAAGATCCAGCGACAATCAACGCGTGGTTTCAGCGTGTTGAAGAGACGCCCTCACCACCAGGTACACCCCATGGAGTAGCGCCACAGTGGACGTCAGAAACTCCTCGTACGATAGCTCAGCTTGAGCAGCAGGCTCAGCTCGTCCGAAATCTTCTTCATCGCCAATCTCAGAGCCCAAGTAGTCAAGCAATTGGTCAACTCATCAAAGGATATCAAGTCGCAATGAATTCAGCAGTAATACTTGCAGAAGAGAATAGGAAGCATCGTACAGAGAACCAACGACGAAAACAGAAGCAACAGTATCGTAGATATATTGCATGTGGAGGCGTTTTACAAGCTCAACAGGGTCAGTTCTTGGTCGAGGGATGCGAAAATAGCTCTAGAGATAGTGTTCAAGATCAGGAAGTCGTCGTACGACAGCGAGCATTACCAACATGTAGTGGCTGCGGTATTCAAGGTCATAAGATTAATCGATGCCCAAATACGTAAAGAATGTATTGTTAGAATTATTTTAATAAAAGCTGTATTGGTGGGAGGTTTATCGCACGATGACTTGAGATTTAGTGGTTGGGGTGGCCAAGTGAGTGGTGAAACACGTTAGATGTAACTTATATGTCACGGCTAGTAGTAACTAATGAAAGGCGTGAGCAGCAATCAGGTATGGACTAAATGTGATAGCGAACTACAGGTAGCTATGTAAATGGGGGCTGGGGGCAAGGCCTACTTATAGGTCTTGCTGTGGCCCGTGTACTGTGGCGCCTTGTTAGGTGCTTGGACACTGTGGTTGTTCCAGTAGCCTACCAAGCCGTCACATGGCTCGTGTACTGTGGCGCCTTGTTAGGTGCTTGAACACTGTGGTTGTTCCAGTAGCCTAGCAAGCCGTCACAATATATATTATTATTGACCGAAATTACAAACATGTCTTACCAGAGCGAAGCCTATGATCATGGCCTACTACTCTGTCCAGGGCGAAACTATAGAAGGTAACAAGGTCTACCAACGCTGCTGGCCTTGATATGAAGAATACAGCTCTCGCAAAGGTTAAAGAAAGCTTTAAGAGCGGCAAATTGCTTGAGGATAAGAGACATCTTACCCGAATTTGAGATTTGGGTGCAAACGGATTTAATACCGAACGTACTCGTAATCAGATGAGAAGAGTAGGTGCGGAAGTAATCGTAAGGAATGTATTTACTGGACGTCTAGGGTGCCGATAGACGCCTTTTATATTCGATTGATGTTTATGATTTCCAATTTGGAGCGAAAGATAATCTATGAATGTTTCATCTCATTACGATAATTCCCAAATTTTAAGTAGCAGCTAATGTAAAAATAGAGGATGATGAAAAATTAGGGTTGAGAAGGAGATGAGAAGAACAGTGCATTTGAGCGGTATCTTGCGAGTATAGGGATGTCGACTCCTGCAACCACTGAAACGATCAAATTCAGCTGGAAAACGCCTGACAAGAGATGGAGTATTTCGGGAACTTCTTTGCCTGCGCTTCGTTCATTTAAGTATTCAGGTAAATCAATTTACACCGTATTCTGCAATGCTACAAGTGCTTCAACAAGTCTAGATAATGCGTCCATATAGCTGTCGATGTCAACCAGAGCAAGATCGTTAATGACCTCGCTCAGCATCAGTGGTACCTTTTGTATGGTTTGGCGAATCACTCTATCGATATGTAGCTCTCCTCGTTTCAGCTTCGACATTGTATTGCCGGCTTCGCTCCTGGGGCTATTATTCCGTTTCCTCTTTCTGCCTTAGCTGCGGATCGGTAACTTCGATAACGATTGGAACTTAGGATTACCTCGATTGCGCGATCTTTGAGCTTACACGTTCTCCAGATCTTCTTCAGTATTATCAACGTCTTTAGCATCAAACTCTCAGCGCCCTCCATGTCGATTGCGGCGTCACGGTTCGCAATACGTGAGTCAAGCTTACGCGTGTCAGTGGTGGATAGTACAACTCTGGCTAAAGTAAGAACCTCTCCCCTCGGATGCTTCCCGGTGAGGATAGTTCGGTAGACATTCGAAAAGCGGAAACAGCGTTAGTGATCGGCTGGTTTATGAAGAGGACGTAGATTTGGCTGTTGCTTCGAGCGGATCTCAGACGACCGTCTTTTATTCCAGAATTCTCGGGCTGAATAAGTAATGACAATACTGTAGCCTCAATAGCCGACCGATAAGCCTCCACATTACGCAGCAACCGTAGGCGGTGATGGAGATCCCTGAGTGGGACTTCCTGCGTCAAACCGCTTCCTACTACTGTGACGAATGGCTTTACCAGCAGCCTTGCACATGAATGAGTAGTCTTCAAATACTGTTACCCATTGTCCCGACGTGTCATGATCAATCGGATGATCGTGTACCACCAAATATGATCCAAATCCTAGCAGATCCAGCTTTTCAATAGACTATGCTAATGAATCACTAGACGAACTTCACATTCCAACTCCCATGACCTGCCGTTTGGCCATGTATAGCTAGTGGGAAGGAATGGAAGACGAAGAAGAAGATCTTGGAATTACAGGAAGAAGCGTGGCAGATATTTAAGTAGATTAAGGAGGAGCGAGGACGTGGACGTGGACGTGATTCGGCCTGCAGCAATGTGGATTGATTCAATCGGGAGCCTGGAGTTCGGCAATGAATCGGGTTATCAGAATATCAACTCCACACTCGAGTCTCTAGCCCACAGATTAATTCCAGAGTTTGCTCCCATTTGGCACACTCTCGCCTGTCCAATAGTAATGATAATACTGAATCTAGACGACAAGGGATAGTAAAGTGACAAAGTACTTATGATCTGTTCAACGGTATCTTTTTAAAGACGGTACTACAACAAGTCACTAACAATAGACAAAAGACCTTTCGGATAACGGCATATAAGCCCAGGGTCGTTCTTTTTTGCATGTCCATAGATCCATTTCACGGACGGAGTGTATGCTGAACCCGATCGACAAGAATCCATTTTCCAAGCCGCGAACGACATGAGCGTCTGCGAATACACATCGTCCTGTTTTCCCGCCAAGATCAAAAAGTTTCTAGTCTTATTTTGAAATCTACAAGGGCAGCTGACATGGAGGTGATGAAGTAGACAGATATCTGTCATGAGTCTTACCTCCTGCCTCGTCTTCCTCAACACGATTTTTGCTGCCTCTCATAGCAGTTGCGCGGAGTGTAAGGCCCGAATGGAATGTAATCCCGATTTCACGTGTTGTCAACAAAAAGCGTGTTATTCTTGGTGAAGGCGAAGATCAAGTGGTGAGACTTTTCTTTTTAACTGCTGCGGAGATGACGTGCTGATGATTAGGGCGGTGATGCCATCTGGGTGAGGAAGGGGAGCGAGGGCAGGTATGAAGAAGAAATGGCATGATAGTTAAGAATCGGGGTTGTTTTCAGATTGCGAATGAGCTGAGTTTTGGGGTACAGGACGTGAAAAGTTGGAGCGATAAATTGACCATTCATGTAAATTGTAAAATTGTGGAGCTACTTCGAACCAATTCTGATGTATAGAAAGGAGACTGTTCGGGCGAGTTGTATGGCATTGTCTCATGGCACGGCAGCTTTTAATCCTATTGCGAGGTGAATCTATTCGGGCAAGGATTAGAAAAATTATGGCAGAAGCTACAGCATATGACTTCATAAACCTGCTTCTCCAAGATAATGAAGGCTGAGTTCAATCCTTCGATTCTGTCGTCTTCTAGTGTCCTGTCGTCAGTCTCCAAGAGAATTCCTTCCTTCACTCTTCTATTTCTCCCCTCATTCTAGCCCTGTTGATTGGACCTGCTTCGTAGGTATACCATAAGTGATGAATAATATCTCGTCGCAAGCTAGGTATATCTTAGTAATCGGCGAATACGTATAGATGGATTCCTCTGCATTGCGACTTGGACTTCTCGACGAACTCATCGACCATTGTATGGGTAGGACCTAGTGGTTCGGTCTTATCAGGGCAGTCTTTCCCGCAATTAGAGCACTCTTCTGCCTTTGTCTTGTCTTCTCTGTATGTGGATAGTAGGTCAGGGAGAGGAAGCCGCCGAAAGTACAGCCAATCCAAGAAATCCTGAAATTGTTGCGGTGTGGTATCGGGAAGAGGAATACTTTTGATCGTAGCTTCGCGAAATTCCCTTAGAAGGCGGCTTTGAAGAATCCCGAGCTGGCGGTAAGAAGATATTGATGAACTGAGAACTGCTGCTTGTCTTCGCCCACTTCGATAGTGACGAGTTGATTTCCAATTCCCGCCCTAAGTAACCAAGTTAGAATCGATTAACCACCGTACAAGTGAACGTACTTATGAGAACGATGGCTGATTCTTGACGTCGGCCATTTTGCGAGGCAAATGAAATTCCGGTGGTTTGCGATGTTCTTGTCGAGGTTGTTATTGATATTGAAGTTTAAACTGAGTCATCAAAGGATAAATAGAAACGCTCGACACTCAACACATGTCCGGGTCACGATCTCAGTCACTTCAGTATTGTACCATACCTGGATAGCGTGTACGCATCTCTTAACGCAAAGTGATCCAATCTCATGTCATCTCGTCCAGCATCTCGACCACGTATCCGGGCAACCATCTTCAGCAAATTAATCTCCTGACGTATTTTATCGAGTCCTCCGATCGGAAAGGGATAGATCCGAGGCCAAGATTCAACACCAACCATTTCAAAATCCAAACATCCTCACAATCGATATCAAAGATTGGCAAGACTTCCAACTCTTCCTCAAATTTCACAGACATCATCATCGCCACCACCGACTTCTTCCCATCGCTCACACCCTCATCATCATCCCACTACCCACTGAAAAAAAGCCAGCAAAACAGCCGTACAAGTGAGATAAGAGTGGGGATGAACACACCTCTCACACTCCATCAACTATCCCCTCTCCATTCACTGACAACAACAGCACCATCACACGATCCAAAGTCCATCTCACAGTCCCAAACTTCAAGCAAAAGTCTCAAAATCATGAAAATCTCAAATACCCACACATCAACAAAGGCCCTTGAGCAAATCAAAACCTCAACAGTAATCCCCTTCTCTATCCATAGCGGTAAGAATTAGGCAGTACAGTCCAAAGTCAATATCAATTAGTCGCATCAGGCGATGCCATATCCCTTTTTCCACCTTCAACTCATACATAAGAGCATCAATAATAGCCCTCGTTAAGAATATAAATAATATCGCTAAATATCTAGCGACTAGATGTAGCAATATTCCCAGAGATTCATCGATACCGATCCCCAATTCGAGGATATCAAACTGTACTTGATGGCGAGACGGAGGAAGGGACATAAATAAACAGCAGGTCCAGCGTGGCATTCTGGCCTCAATCCTACCAAAACCTAAAACGTTGCCTACAGACCAAAGAAGGCACCTTATCAAAAAGGGCCATGACTAGGGCAATCAATTGATTAAACGCAAAGACTAATTAGCATTTCGTAAAAGAAGCCTGATAGAAAAAAGACTGCACTCAGCAGAGAAGAGAAGCCCCCGACCAACGTGCAAGAAACCCGTAGGTAATAGCACAAACAAAAATACGCAAGAGACGCCACCCATACCATATTCCCTTTATGCCCATGATTTTCAGTACAGATGGAGCCAATCCATACCATGTCCAACCAAGACTATCGCCAGGAGAATGTAGCACTCGTTTTTCCCACTCGCTGATGCTGTTGAATTATCGATGTTGACCCGACTCCGTCCAATTCCCGCCAAAATTCAACGCCGGAGACAGATTGACTTACCGAAGATCACTTAGGATGGCACTATTGAGCACCATTTTCGCCTGTGAATGTGTTGCGATGTAGACCAGGTATCACGACGTGATGGGGGAGTCCTCGGTTGATCTCAATGAATTTGTGCGGGTGCCCATTCTGTGGCGGTGGAGGCTTGGCAGGCAGATGAGCGGGTGTGCCCCATTTTGCTATCCCATCTTCCGTGATAGCTGGGTTTGATGGTGGCTGAGGGAGCGGATGAGCTAGTTGCTGATGTGGCTGACCACCGTTATTGTTCAGTGCTTGAGCCCCTGAGCCACCGTTGTAGCTGGGCATGCCCATCGGCACAGCATGGTGGTTTCGCGGTGAGCTATACGCAGATGGGTTGGAAGTGGATGGGGTGGAATGAGGCACAGTGCCTGGCATCGGTCCTGGTCCCCGTAGCGCAGGATTGAAGGTCGGTACCTGCATGCTCCTGAATACCTGCATGTCGTTCATGCTCGGCATCATTTGCTGTTGACCACCATGTCCGCTGCCAGGGACAAAAGCCTGGGTCTGTGGGTTGAACTGCGGTCGCATGTAACTACCGGGAGCTGGATGTTGTGTCCTTGGAGTTCTGTTGCCATTCTGAAAGCCCTGACTATGGGTCTGGTCCATGCTGGTAAGATGGCTGCGTTGAAGGCTGTGACTGAGTTGACATTGGACGTTGGGGCATGGAAGTTGGAGGAAGTCCTTGCTGAGGATACTGATAGCCTCCATCAAATTGCGGACCCGGTTGCCATGCCTGTTGAGGCTGTAATTGGTACGGTGGAGTGTAGCTTAGTGAAGTCACCTTTGTGCCCTGCATCGAATTCTGGAACGATTGCATGCCTTGTTGGAAATGTGCTGACATATCATATGTTCCAGGAGTTGGTTGCCCGTAGACTGGCATGGGTATGCCATTTGGCGAGCCGCCTTGGTACTGCTGTGGCTGCTGATAGGCAAATTGACCTGGTTGATCCATCGGAGAGAAGCCATGACCATACATCATTGGTGGCGAGGTGTTCGGTTGCTGCATAGGATACCCTGGAGGACTACCAACCATTCCTCCATATTGAGGATAGAAAACAGATCCGTCGTACTGGGTCCCAGCAGCAGCGTAAGTCTGAGGCTGATGCGGAGGGTAATAGCCGGGATACTGAGATCTGGGCTTGAAATCGTCATCCGAGTCGGAGTTTTGGCGCCTTGGCTTGCTCTTGTTCTTCTGCTTGCCAGAGGTGGAGCTGGACCGAGAGACCTCGCCGGCATCTTTATTGGAATCGGCCGCGTCTGGGTCGTTGTTGCCAAATATGCGCAATCGCACTTCGGCGTACTGCTTTTCGCGCTCTTCCCTCGTCAATGCGGTTTTGTTCTTGGAGCCGCCTGGAGTGCCCGTGCCGTCACTGTTCCCATCGCCACCTGCTTCTGATGCGGCCTTAGAACGGCCTTCGAAGTCTGGGGTGGTAGAATTTGTAAACATACCTTTTCCTTCGCCGCCTCGGCGCATTATCTTGCGCGCAGGGATAGTCGGCGGAGGCGTACTCGCGGTTGTGCTAGGCTGCGAAAGTCCTGAAACAGGTGGTGGACTGTCAAAGGTGAGCTTCGCACATTGCAAGAGGGGGGGCAGAACTGACAACCTGAAGTAGGCAGACTTTGTGATGACCACAGCAGAACCTGTGCTGCTGCTCGTGACTTCATGGTCAAGTCGGTAGTAATCAGCTAATTTGTGAGCGAGCAAGCGATAAAAAGCGTTCGTCTCTGGCAAAACCAATTGTGTATCCTTCTCGTTCTTCAAAAAATCAATGAAGTCTTGTTCAATTTTCAAGACGTAGACGCGGTCTTTCTGAGACGCCAAAGCTTCCAGCAACTTGTCGTCGGGAATAGGCACATCAGGAGGCGAGATTGCTGAAGGCAACTGATTCGAGACCATGAGGGGATCCTGCGGATTTGGGTCCATTGTCATTTCGCCAAACACAATACCAGGAATCCTGTCCTTGCTTGGCTGAAGAATGCCGCGCTTCGGTTGCATGCCAGCTATTTTATGGAGCTGCTCACTAAATGCGCGCGCATCGATGTCGGATCCAACTCTTGAACCTGTGGCTCCGGTGCCGCAGCCGTCCTCTTCTTCTATTACACGGATGCTAGCGCTATCATCCGGTCTGAGCGACTCTTCCTCATCCATGCCAAAGGTTGCGCCAGACGCAATGCTCTGCTTGTCGAAGCTGACCATCTTTGCGGAGCTGCCCGAGGACGATACTTGTGTGCTGTTGTCATCTATCGCGCTAGGCTTCGCTGGCATTTCGACTGAGGGCGAGTCGCCAACAGAGTTGTCAAGTAATTGTGGCAGCAGAGATTTTGCTGCAGATTCCTCCGCAGTTCGCTTAGAAATTATCATAGGTGGGACTTCCACGACACCATTCTGGTGTTCGGACACAGCCTTCACAGCACCTCCAGCAGTCGCGGGACCAGGATGTGCGGCATTTTGCGAAGCCAAATCAGTGGAATTTGTAGATTTCGGGGAAATATTTGGGTTTGGGTTGTTAGGAACGTAGCGAGAGGCAGCAACCTAAAGAATACGTCAATGAGACGGACTATTGTAAAACGGCTCGTAAAGCAGTAAGGGCATTCAGGCTGGCTAAGGGAAAGACGACTTACTTTGGCGAACGTTGGCTTGAGCAATGTTTGAGCAGCCGGTCTGGATGCCATGATGATTAGCTAGGTGCCGGGATCGGTTCCAACCTTTCGTCGAAGGTAAGCCTTGTGCGCAGAGCGTTGACTAAAGGTGAGGTCTTGATTAGAAGTTTGTAGTGTTGAGAGAGCCAGAATCAAGTAAACGGGTGGTCAAGGAGAGAGACGTGGAGCAACACGAGACATTTGCGCATTGTGCTGTTGAATCGACATGGAAGAAGGTGTTGTGCGTGATTCGGTGGAGAATTGTCGAGAAAGCTGGAGTGAGGTTCGAGAATTCCAGGCAGGGGCTGCAGAAGGGTGGGAGAGCGACGCGCGCTGGTGAGCCGACAGCCTGAAAGACTGGCGGAGGAGGGAGTCTTGCTAGGGGACACTGGCCTATACAGAACGGGTCTGCTATACAGCTTTGCTGTTGGGTGTGTTGTCGTTGCGATGGAACACAGTTGCAAGCGAATGAATATCCCCGGCTCCGCAAAACGTTCCTATGGACCTATAGGTAGCCCGCCAAACTTTTTAGCGCCACAGGCCTTAACTCTCTCAGTGCAAAGCCCCTAATCACGTATCAATCCCGTTGTACCTCTGGCGACCGACTCTCTTATTGAACTCCTTAGAGAACCCGGCTGATATTATCTCCAACTGAGAAAAGTATATCCGCGATAAGCTGCTCTTGGCAATCACCCGGCCTGTCCGCCAAACTTCTTAGCGTTGAACCCTTTTGACTTCCAGTTTTCCACCTTACATGTAGTGACCAATATACTCTTCCAGAACAGTCCTTCCGCTACCCTCTTACTCTCCCCTGAGACGTTACCCAGCTGCTGACATATTGCTGTCTTACACCAGTACCTGCTGCCTTGAACTGGACTTGTCCTACTACAAACACACCAGCAAGAGCCCAGCTTTCCCTATACATATACACAATGAACCAAAGCCACTACCGTCCGCCGACCACCTCGCGCGCTTCAGCGAGTACCAAGTGCCAGAAATGCCTCAAGCTAGATATGCTCACACCCTCCCGCAAGCCAGCCCACTCAAGCTAACTTCCACTCACGGCACTATAGCTACGAATGCAAAGTAAAACCCGACGAACGCCCATACCAAGCACGACCTTCACGAACCGCTCAGCTCAAGAACCCCAAACTCGCTCCCAAACTCAACAGCGATGTGCCCAACGATCTGCTCCGCAAAAAGGGCACCGCCGACGAAATCCTCGCTTCCAAAGCCACCGAACGCGGCCGTAAGCGATCGCGCTCAGTCGAAAGTCGAAAGGGCAAGTCACGACGCGGCGCATCCAGATCAATGTCCACATCTTCCGTCTCTACCATCTCCACAACTGCATCAAGGTCAGCATCACCGCCGTCAAGAAGTAGACGCTCGTTTGGGGGCAAGGAGGCCGATGGGGACATCTACATGACATCGCAGAACATTCACGAAGCACCTCGTAAACGTTCAAGACGATCCGCAAGCGCTTCGACAACTTCTTCATTCCACAGTGATCGAAATACACGACGGCGCCGCAAGTCAAGATCGCCGGTTGCGCGAGGAAGAAGACGGAGTAGATCAAGCGGCAGAAACGCACGATCTCGATCGCATAGCATCATGCAACACGCCCCAAGAAGGAGCTTTGAAGATCGACCGATTGCGACAAGAGAGGAACCACGTAAGCAGGACGGGCCTGTGAATGGTCATGGCAATATGAATGGAAACGGAGGCGGGTTTGGAAGTCGACCAGCACCAGTAAAGGAGAGAAGCATGAGTCCCTACAGCAAGAGATTGGCTCTCACTCAATCCATGAATCAGAGGTAGACACTACAGGTATGGGGATAAAAAGCGCGGCGCACAGTTCAAAGTTCTTCTAATTGTTTTTGTACGAACGAACGATACCATTTTCCTGGAAGCTCTGAATCCGGGGTGATGGATGGTTAGCACAGTGCGACGGGATAGGCATACGTATAGACGGAATTATCAAATCCTGCTGATACGATACGAACTTTCGCACCAAGTTTTTTTGTTTGTTGTCGAAGCCCATTCTTAGTGCACATTTGACCTGTATATAGGTCCACTTGTAGCCTCGCACCACTCTAGGCAGAGAGTCCTAAATGAGATATATAACTATTTCCTCCCCCTGAGTTTTCGGACTTGGACAAATATTTGGTGCAAAGAGCACTAGTGATGTGATGGAGATTATGAAATGATTCGGGTTTTCTTTTCCCTGTTGATATTGGGAGAATGATCCATCCGCCCTGTTTTCCGAAGGCTCTGCAAGTGTGGGTATCGTGCTGGCGGAAATGGCCTTTCACTTTTAGTGAAAGGTCTCTTAAGCGCCGTCAAGCGTGAAGATTACTTTTAAAAAGCTATGCATTAGTAAGTTCCAGTACGCCTAGGTAATTCCAAGTCTAGGGCTAGAGTATAGGTATTCTTCCACCTATCCTATGATCTACTATATAGTGAAAGAGACTTGGCGTATAAGGGAAGGGCCTTTTCGAAAGTAATGTTCGACGCAACGCTAACAGTGAAGGGTCTTTTCCGCCAGTACAATATGAAAGCTGATAGCGTCGAAAGTCTTGGATTGCCCCATTGGTTGAACAATAGATCGGGAGTAAGGAGCGTATGTATAACGAACGTTATATGCAAGAGTATTGAAGTAGGAGTATGAAAAGGATATTTGTAGAAGTAGGTATGTATCTGACAGCTGTTTTCGAGGTGATTTTCGGTGTTGTGTATGGATTGAAATGGGATGGATTGTGGGTTTGATCTTTGCTAGTAAAGAGGAGCGGTGTTGTTAATTTTGTTGTCAAATAATATTTGGTATATTGTTTTTATTGAGACTTGCTTGGGATTGACGTTGCGTCGAAGATTGTTGGTTTTTTAGGCGAGATTCTTTGGGATGATTGGGTTGGGGTGGTCGTATATGGGGTGGGATGTATGCAATCGGTGGGAGATATGATTCTGTGAATAAAAGAGGTGTTTATACTGTCGTCCTTTGGATTAGATTAGGAAGAAGGAAGAAGGAAGAAGGAAGAAGGACAGAAGCGATTTATTATTCAGCTTTCGATATTTGCAACGCAAGGTGGTTGCTTGTCATCTTTCTATCCAGCTGGCACAAACAGCCTCCAATCATTCCAGGCTACCACAAGCAACAAACATCCATCAGGAATCTTAGTAAATCCCCTTCATCGCCAAATTCCATTCTGTCGCTTTCTACGCTCGGAGTGGTTCCCTTAGGACCCCCAGCGGAATCGTAAACAGAGAATGCCATCCCCCACAGCTTCTTACACGCCAGACGCCGTCAAGCTCAATGTTGATTAAACCCATGCCCGTCAGCAATTCGAGGTAGCCCATACCTTCTTATCCTTCTCGATAGGGAAATCCTTCAAATCCACCACCTTCCCATTAAAACACGTTATCCTCAGGTCTACCTTGTCACCAAATACACCCACTTTTTGACCCTCAAAATAATTCCAGTCCTTGCTGACGGTTTTCTCCCACGTTTTTCCACGATTGTCGCTGACCTCGATCTGGCTAACGGGGTAATTTGAGTTCTGAACTTGAATCGATAACCAATATGGCGAGGATCCCGCTGCGTTTTGGACGGCGAGTGGTTGTGTAAAGCCACAAGGTACTATGTGCCAGTCGACGTCGACCTTGTCTTTGAAGGTTTGACCGGTCAGCAGAGTCTTGTAGCCTCCTTCCATTATGTTCAGATAGTTTGGGGCGCATCCATAACAACTGTCTACGACCTGGTAAAGAAGTCAGCGAGGCGTAAAGCAGGTGGGATATTGAAAAATCGTTAAAATGCCTCTTGTCGCCAGGAATTTGGCTTGCGGGAGTAAGCATGGCGGCATTTGGCAAGCGCAGGCCAATTTGGAGATTTTGTGACGTGGACTGAGTCTCAGGAATTGTATATGAGCCAAGTCAGACGTACCATGGCCATTATCTGATTGTTTCCCGGTCCAGTGACTTGTAAGCAGGCTCCACAGTGCCCCGCATTGTACCTGAGGGTAGTTAGTATCTGTCTGAATTGTTGGAGATTTTCTTCTTACCAATTTGCGTTGGACAACGATGCAGCGTAGATTCCAGCTGGTAGTGTAGAATTGTTGAAGCCGCAGGCACCGCCAGCAACCTTGCCAAAATAATGAGAGGCTTGTCCTGGAAGGCCGTCAAGTGCTTGCAGATCTATCAGCTTCTCCTCTCCCATCATACCGGGACTCAGTTAGGTGTGTGCCTACATGTTAAATGACTCTTTTGCGCAGGAGCCGCAAAACTGAACGCTGCTCCTGCCAGCAAGGCTGAGCGCGCTGGTAAAGAGAAAAGCATGGCACAAAAATAAAGGAGGATGTACTAGAAGAGAGCAAAAGCGTACGAGTGGTGTATATGTGAGCCTCGAACCATGGCCGAGTGTACATGTCGATATACGCATGAGGATTGGCACACCTGGCACACCGAGAATCGGTCCATCGCACAAGACAGCGACATCCTTGGTTACTCTCGTTCATATGTCTCCTAGTCCAGTCATCCAAGAGTGATTCACGGGTACGATCCAAGAGGATTTCGTAAAACGCCGATCACATTGACAAGAAAAGGTACATTTTGATTGACCGTGATTCGCTTCGAACTCGTTCACGGTAACACCTGGGCTCACCGACCTACTGTTGGCACCTCCACATGACGCTCCACGAGCCGACTGCCGGGTCGAGTGGAGATGAGCTGGAGTAAGGTCACATAATGGGGAAAGCAGGCAGGGAGCATCTCAGCCGTCGTAATAGCTGTCATTTTTCGCGTGTGTGTAACCACAGCTCAAGATATCGCGTCTTTGGTCGCTTCGAACAGTCGTGTCTTGTGCAATTAAGGTGAGGTAGTGTGTGTAGCGGAGTGGTTCAGATCAAAAGACGTGCAGATAGTGGAGGTACCAAAGACCGGTCGTTCTCAGCGAGAGTGATGTTGATGAAAAAAGTGAGTGAAGGATGGAAGATTTTCGCAAGGACAGCCCAAGGCCAGGCGGAAGAAGCAAAGTCCGAGCCGGCCAAAAGCAGACAGCAACCAGGACTGGGTCAGCATATTGATGGTGCTACCTTGTCATCGATTTGTACAATGCCCGTTCACTGCTCTACGAAGGTATTTCGGACGTCGTTCATTTTCGGGTAAAGACGAGGTCATGGTAAGGACATGATGAAGATGAAGAATGATTACGGTAAAGACGACCAATATCCATCTGGCACAGTTGTCTTGTCTTTGTTTAACAGAGTGAGACCAAATATGCTATTCTTTTGGATACACAGAACCTCTACTATAAGATATATTGTGTCTCGGAAGCCCCGCAAGACTCGACACCTTAGGTGCCTCACTTCCATGTTGAGTCGATGGTACAGCGGTTGTCATTGTCCCGAGCACCACTACTACTGATCTAGCTGGATGACCATGTATCTGTGATGGCATTCTTACAATTGCCATGATGCGCGATGATGTAAGCCAACTTTACAAACACCACAGCACTTGCACTGCTTCTTACTCTCATCTGCACTGCTTCTTACTCTCATCTGCACTGCTTCTTACTCTCATCTGCACTGCTTCTTACTCTCATCTGCACTGCTTCTTACTCTCATCTGCACTGCTTCTTACTCTCATCTGCACTGCTTCTTACTCTCATCTGCACTGCTTCTTACTCTCATCTGCACTGCTTCTTACTCTCATCTGCACTGCTTCTTACTCTCATCTGCACTGCTTCTTACTCTCACCTGCACTGCCAATTCCAACGAAATGGCCACCTCCAAACCCCAATTCGAGACGGGTATGTCATCTGAGCACTATGTGGGAACTGTTCCTTACTTTCACTAGGCCACAGAGTCCCAGTACAGGACCAGTCTGCTCCAGGTCTTCAATCTGACCTCGAGGGCCAAGCTCCCGTCAGTGATCAGATCCCAGATGGCAAGGGCGGATACCAGCTCTACAAAGCTGCCGGGAAGTTGCATGGCAAGAAAGCTGTCATTACAGGCGGTGACTCGGGTATTGGTCGTGCAACCGCTGTTTTGTTTGCCATGGAAGGTGCCGACTCATTGATCGCCTATCTCCCCGAAGAAGAAAAGGATGCCCAGGAAACGAAGCGACTGGTTGAAGAGAAGGGCAAGAAATGCGTCCTCGTGGCTTCAGATCTCACAGACAAGAAGAACTGCAAGATGGTCATCGACAAGGCTGTTAAGGAGTTGGGTGGTGTGGATATCCTTTTCAACAACGCTGCATTCCAGATGATGGTTGAAGATATTGCGGATCTATCCGAGTAGGTTCCAGATCATCATGTCGAGCGAGCGGGAGCTAACGTGAGACCAGGGAGCAATGGGAGAAAACCTTCAACACCAACATTCATCCCTTCTTCTACCTCTCTAAATACGTTCTCCCACATATGGCCAAAGGCTCCACTATCATCAACAACGCCTCCATCAACGCCTATATCGGTCGTCCAGATCTCCTCGACTACACATCCACAAAGGGTGCCATCATATCATTCACCCGTGGTCTCAGCAACCAATATGTACACCGAGGCGTTCGCGTGAATGCCGTGGCCCCAGGTCCAGTTTGGACACCTCTGATCCCAGCTACAATGAGCAAGGAGGCACAGAAGCAATTCACGGCACCACAAGGCCGACCAAGTCAGCCATCTGAGATTGCGACTTGCGTTGTCTTCTTGGCCAGCCAGGATTCCAGCGCTTTGAGTGGTCAGACCATCCACTGCAATGGAGGCAGCATCGTCAATGGCTAAAGCAAGCGAGTGACAGAGTGTTGATAAGCTGGCTCCACGGATGTGATTGATGAGATCATGAGAGCAGACCATGGTAATTAGATAATATGTAATTTAAAGAGAAACGGCATCAAGTGCGGTCTCACTAATTCGTCAGCACGAAATCAAAAGAAACTCAACTTTTCCGAACTGATCTTCGACGAGTCTCGCTGTCCTCGCGACAAAATGAAAGACTTTTAATTTTCACTGTCGATGCCAATCTTTTTCAATTTATATATCAGACTCTGGCCCTTTAGTGCAAAACCAACCACCCATGTAGTTCAGTCCGACACAAATAACAACCAGCAAAATGTGTTTTGGATATTACATAAGAGTTTACATGTACTAGTATCTCCTCCTCTTCCACCATCACCTCCAAACCTATACTATCAATGATCGAGAACAAAAGGATATCAACCCAGGCTGCCCTACCCCCTTTCCACCCATCTGAGATCATTAGTACCGACCGACACAACGCCAATTGCTCAAAAAAAAAGAAAAGAAAAAAAAAGACTGTACAATAGCAACATTCGAACCCAATAATCGCTGTCATAATTCACTCTTACTCGCAACTTTCATCAGCTTTATCCCGTGTGTTTACAGATAAGCCAACGCAGCACCACAAAGCGCAACAACAGCTTTCTCAACAAAGTGATCGGCCCCACCCACAGCCCTACCGGCACCGTTAGTCGCGGTAGCCGGCGCCGTGCGGGTGGTGACTCCAGTACTAGTAAAAGTGGCGAATTGTCCATTGACAAAGGTCGTGCCGGTACTCGTCGTCGAGAATGTCGTTCGGCTGAGAGATCTCACACCAGTGAAGGTAAGCGTAGCTGTCGTACTTGTCCGCGTGGTGATAACACTTGGATTTCCATTACTGTCAGTCGTGAAAGAAAGGAAACTAGTTTCACCAGTGGAGGTCGAAGTGCGGAGCCCGGTGAAGCCTGTGCTGAAGTGGAGACCAGATGGATATTGTGTGTTTCCATCATTGGCACCGTTGAAGTAGGAAGTTGCCAAGAAAGTCTGCGTTGGACCGTTGGGGAGGGTAGTTGTGGTTAGGTAGACTGAGCTACCCAGACCACCACCATTGTTCTGGCCGAATGCTGTACTTACAGCCTCGAAAGTTTGGGTGGGACCGCCATTAGGGAACGTTGTTGTCGTGGTATACGTGATCAAGCCTTGGCCTGAAGAGAACGCGCCGCCATTGGCTACAACAGCGGTACTGATAGTAAGGAAAGTCTGCGTAGGACCGTTGGGGAAGGTCGTGGTAGCGGTGAAGGTAGTCAACGAAGTGGACTGGCCACCTTGGACGGCGTTTCCGAAAGTTGAAGTGGCAGTTGTAAAGTATGATGAAGTAGCGGTGCTGAAGCTGACACCTCCATTGAGACCGGGCAAACTTACGACAGCAGTGGACACAGTGAAGTACGTGCTTGTTTGTGTGCCGATACCAAAGCCTCCGTTATTGTTATTGTTATTGCCGTTGTTGACAGCAAACCAATTGCCAAATCGTGGAAGAGGCTGTTAATACCAATTAGCTATAAAGTTGGTGAGAGTAGTCTGTCCAGTCTTACCAAGTTTGCTTGCTGCATGAAATCTCTCAAGTCGAAATTCTGACGATTTCGAACTTGCTGCTGAAGTTCTGAGGGGACGACGAAACCATTTGGCTGATCGAACAACAGCATCATATAGCGATGGGTCTGGCCTCGTGGGTTGGGTGCTTGCCATTGCACAGGTCCATTGGTACCGGTTTGCAACAGCGAAGCTCCATTTCCAAATCCAGAATTACCGCCGGTAAGCTGATAGTCCTGGATCATAGCATGAAGGTAAGTGTCCCTTCCTCCCGAGTGCTCAGGATCGTCGGGCTGCTGGGCAGCATTTGTGGCCGCGGGTGCGGCTGGAGCTGCGGCTGCGTTGGTCTCACGCTTATTTTTCGTGTTGCCAGCGGTTGTACTGTTGATCGAACCTGGGTTAGCATTCCCGATTAGATTGATTGAATAGCGTTGCGCGCTTACGCGTCAAGATCTGAAAAGAAGCGACTTAGCTATGGTTCTCTTCGCAAACAAGAGCGTTGTTCGACTTACCAATCATGACCATTAAGTATCGCGCACCACTCTGAACGACCTGCTGCTGCTGAATACCGATCGTCGGAACCGTTTGAGGAACTGTGGTCAATAAGCTCCAAATCTGTATGACAGAGATCGCATCCGCAACATACCATTTGATGGCAGTGTTGAGCCAGCTTGCACTTGTTGTCCACTAAATTGAACTACCAAGGCGTTATTGACTTGTGGGAAGACATTAGGAGGTGACTGAGCACGCGTGAGACCAGTCACGCCCAAGAGGATCTGAACAGCCACGGTGTAGGACAACATTGTTGGATTGAGAACAAGCGACCGCGATGAACTTCGTGCGAATATACCGCGATCTTTCCCAAAGCATATGTATAAAGATTGCTTGGACTTCCGAGCTATCCGGGATACAGCTGCCGGTAAAACGCTCTTCAGAGGGGTTGGGCCAAAACATCATCACGTCCATCTATACCTCACATATTGAAACCAGTGACGGCTGTCGCTAAGGGGAGGAAAGTTTCTTAGAGCTCTGCTCAAAAGGCACCTCGACCATATGATGAACCCAGGCAGAGTTGAGGTTCTGAAAGAGTGCATTGTGAATGGATGCGTCGGTGCTTCACTTCGGTCGCAGTCAACAGAGAACAGAAATATCAGACGAGGCATTGACCACGGGGTGTGCAAGATTCGAGACCATAATAAAACAGCGAAAACAGTCTGTACGTGTTCTGGAAGGCTGTGAGGCTGTGAATTCAATGTACAGAAGAACCCTGGTGCGACATAATATAGATCTGACAGATTCGCCAGCCTCAAGACTCAGCGTGGCAACACAACCGGACGTGAGAGTGAGAGGTTGGCAGTGTTTATCCCCCAAATTGGTTTTGTGTGGAAGCCGACTCCAAGATGCGGTTTCATCAGCGGAGTGCACTCGTACATTAGCAACGAGCTTTTCAACGAGCACCATCGTGCGCTTTGATTGCTGTTGGCAGATCTGAGATGACAGCAATATCTTTGCAAAGAGGAATCACAGATGGCGTTGTTCGACGTGCTCCGAAGCCGGCTGATGGAAGATGCGGCCAAACTGCGACGCTCATTGAACGGATAGGGGCGAAAATGCGCTAGGAACAGGAGGAAGTATGTTGAGTATAAACAAAATGTTCGAAAAATTGAAACTTGTAGCCTATCGGGTTGTGTATGATCAGCATATGGTCTTTCGTGATGGTTTCGTCACTGAAACGGGTTGTGAGATGGTGAGGACTGTAGTGTCATCCAGAGCTCAAGAGCAAGAGCAGCGGTTTCGTTCTGCGAGGTGAAGAGATGATGAAGCGGGTTCAAGTCGAGTATGTGGTGGTTGGATGATGGATGATGGATGATGGATGGTGGATGATGGGCGGAAGAGAAGAAGGGCGAGGTTGAAGATACTTGCTGGAAATATCACGTGATCTCTGAAAGTGGGTCAGCACAGATCACGTGAGACTCCCAGCAAGCCCGAGAAAGAGAACGAGAGCAGGAAACGCCATTGGTTCACAGCAAGATTCAGCAATAGAGATTCTGTCACTCGTCCGATTCGGAACATGGCATATTTGTCAGGCTCGTCAATTCTTTTGCCAAGAATGGGATAGTACCTTATTTTCAATAGCACTCTCAATCTTGGAAGATGTTGCTACAACTATGGCAAAATCATTCTTCCGATTTTCAGAAAGTCCCCAATATTGAAGGCTGGCAAAAAGAAAGCTGTATCAGTGGAGTACGAGAGGTGTGATAGCGTGTAGTGAACGCCACTTGTGGCGTCCTATGGAGCGCCGATTGGTGGAAGTGGTGTTTACTACTGTGTACAAGATTCGATCAACAACGAGTCCCTCCTTTCCAACACCCGCAATTGAGCAGGAACGACACATTCTCACACAGCAACAGCAACAGCAACACAACAATGGCTGCTAGAAAGACTCGCGCCGCCGCAAAGGCCGAGGAAGAAGTAACAAGTCTCTCTACAGACATTCAAGACAACCCACTCGACTCCGAATACCACATTCTCGAACAGGAACGCGACGACGACCCGGAACAAGACGACGATTCATCAGAAGATATGGCGAGACCAAAGTCCAGAAAGGGCGGAAAGAATGGTGCAAAGAAGAAGGCTGGCAAAAAGGCAAAGGTTACTCTCACACCAGAAGCCACACCTGAGGTGGAGACTGTCGAGGAAACTCCGGTTCCAGTTATTGAGGATGAGGAGTTCAATCCTGCTGCAATGCCCATTCTGAGGAGCCCCAGGAAGGATATGGAGGCCGAGTCAATTGGTGAGTGGAGACCCGATTTTCAAATTCATTCTCCATGCCACCCACCATAAACACATGATGCTTGATTTGATCTCCGCGTCGATGATTTTCTGGCTGTGGCTTGAATCGAATCCTCAGGAACCTATCTATACCAGTACTAATAGCAAATGTAGATGTCGAAGAGCCAGCCATCAAAGCTCGACCAATGACCCCAGAAGCAAAGCCGGCTCGGATGACGAGACGACAATTGGCATTGGCTGAGGCTACACCTGCCCTGATACCTACAATCGCAGAACCTGTCGTAGACAGCCCAAAACCTGAACCCGTCGCAACAGTGGAAGAGGCCATACTTGCTGTCGAGGCAGCTGAGGAGGTAGCAACGCCAGCCGAGGAGGTAGTGACGCCAACAAGGGATGAAGTGACGCCAGCAGAGGAGCTCTCTATTATAAACCAAGAACCAAAGGTCGTCGACGAGGCTGTGCCAGTCGTGGAATCTCCAGCGGCGTCCAGCAATGCCTCTGTATCGAACGAGACCCCGACTTTGCAATTTGAGCACCCAATCGACGCACTGGACGCACTTGAAGATACGCTCGACGAAGTAGACAAAATTATTCCGGGACTGGATTTACCGGCATCTTCAATACAGCCCGGTCCCACGAGATCGACGGCAACAAAGCCCAAGACAGCCGAGCCACATAATATCAAAGCTCCATCGCCGTCCAGTTTGAAGTCAACTGCAGAGAAGAAAGAGCCCGCAGCGAAGAGGCCTCAGACATTGGCTCGATCCGGAAGCGTGAAGGCAAAGGCCACGCCCAAAATAGCGAGCACTACCCAGCCTTCGGCAACCTCAAGATTACGTGCGCCTGTGGCAGCCTCATCAAATGGTGCCAGCTCCATAATACGCCCAAATTCTACCAAGTCCACGAACCCCTTGGCAAAGTCAACCAGCACATTGGGCCGCTCGACAAGCACGAGAGCGAGACCGACTTCCATGATTGCGCCTAAGTCCGCCTCCGCCGCTATTGGCCCGGGCACTAAGAAACCAGACTACCTAGCTGCGAAACGTCGTCCAATCTCAGTGCAATTCCCAGCTCCTCCTCCGGCGCCAAAGTCCAGCAAGCCAACTACCCAAGCAACCTTCAAACTTCCGGGAGATGATGTTGCAGCGAAGCTAAAGCAGGCCAAAGAGGAGCGACTCAAGAGAATGGAGGCTAAGGGGGCAGAAAAGAAGGCAGTTAAGCCCCGACCGACCATCCGGAAGCCCGCTGACACAGTTGCAACCAAGTCACGGCTAAGCACCGGAGGTACTGAGCCAGTGAAGGATAAAGAGAATGTATCCAGCGGTGGACTGAAACGCTCTTCAACAGTAACAGGCAGTAGTACAAAGCGCACTTCTACGATTCCAGACAGAGCGAAGAGAACCAGTATGACCGGAGCTGGTGCGAGTGTGTCTATCCCGCCACTCAAGCGGTCGACTGTCGCGGCGGAGAATGGCCAAAAAGCATTCTCTTCGTCTCTCTCCATGCCAAAACAGCGAACTACGACAGCGACGGCCGCGGCAAACACAAGTGCCAAACTCCTCTCCACTTCGCTGGGAAGCAAGTCAAGAAATGGAAGCGGAGCAGCGGCTTCCACGGCTATGAACAAGGGCAAGGAAGTCTTCAACAGGGGTAGAAAGACCAGTGACGTCCTCGAACGGGAGAAACGAGAGAAGGATGAGTCCATGAAGAAGGCTCGGGCCGACGCGGCGGAGAGAGGTAGACAAGCTAGCAGGGACTGGGCGGAGAAGCAAAAGAAGGCCAAAATCGGGGCAGCTGCAGCCAGAAGAGGGTCGGCCGAAGCTGTTGCTGCCTGAGTGTTTTGCTTTTGGGGTGCAATAGCCATGACTGATGTGGTATCTTCAGATCATTGCTTCCGCGAGTACAAAGTATGTTTCTGAATAAAACTTCTGAAATCAAGACGTTCATCAATAAGTTTATGGCAATCTCAAAAAATGATTTGCCAGAAGATTACCGATGTCGATCTTGTATGGGAATTAGTTGGAGTGGTTTTAGCTGTTGAATAGGAGCCCCGGCGCGTATTGTTGAGAGGACAGTCTTGCAGTTTTGATGGGCGAATTCTTTGCTTCTTGTATTAGTGGTGCAGTTTGAATAATTTGTTTACTCATAGCTCCTTTTTGCAGTTTTAAACGTTTTGGGAAAGCGGGAGGCTTGGTAGGGGGTTTCTCGATCCGTATGGCAATTCCTCGTAGGTTTGACATAGCTTCCTTCTTTTCTTGTCTTGGTGCGTGGTGGGTTTGTGAATGCTGATTTTTAGTCTTTGACTTTGAGAAGTTCTCAGGTTGATGCGTAAAGGTTTGCGTGCGTGGGGCTAGGTAGGAGGCTTCTTTGGTTTAGATGTCGGGTCTGGGTCAGTTGGTATGGCTTTTGGTTTGATGGGTTGTGGGATTACGACTATGGATGCTCAGTTCCCGACTTCGATTAATTCCTGGGCTGAAGCGCGGGAGCGCGCGTGAGGTATGTTTGTCGATAAACAAGACCGAGTACCGTGATAACTATGAGGTCGATCATCTTTTTCTCGCGTTGAGGTGAAAATACTAACACGGTAATAGGAAGATGTGTCCAGCAGCGACCGGCGCAAGCATCAACGCCGTGCCACCTCGGCCATTGACAAATGAAAGACCATCACTTCCATCTGGGGATCGAGCTATCTGCTACCTGGCAGCAGTTTCTCCCGCTTCTTTCTCCGACATCAACAACTCGAGCATATCATGTCACAGGCCGACGCCAATTTCAAACGCGCCATGGCAAAGGCAAAGGCAGAGGCAATTCGCAATTTGCTTGGTCAAGCTGGCAGCCAGCCAGCCAGGACTTCAGACGCGAAGATGAGTGTAATGACCCTGAATCTCTTTCTAATCGGTAATTTCTGACACATATAGACGGTTTCCTCTTCAGCCACCTACCAGGATAAATCAGCCTTTGAAGCTGAAGCAGTGTCCAAAGAAGGTCAGGTTACCAAACTCGCTACATCACCATCCCAAATCGTCTCTGCGGACATGAGCTTTGCCGCTGGCTTTTCACTTCTTCAGCTCGCCCTAGAGGTTTGTGGCGTAACAAGCAACCAAGAGCTTGCACAAATGTTCGTGGACCCCAAGCGAGGAAACTGGTATGCCTCAGAGATGTATGCAAAGATCAAGATGCTGCATAGCACTACTGTTCTCGAGGCACATGCAAATTCGCAAGGCAAAATTGGAAAGCTGGCTCGATAATGGAAGATTGGACGCTTCGTGAACAAGGACCTATTCAACATCAATATGTGCCTCCACCTCAAGAATAGCACCAAGAAATTGAAGCGTACGATGGCTGAATTTTATCTCAAGAATTGGGGATATACCTGTATGCGAGACCTTCCAATAGTTGAGCTTCCGTATTCTCAGCATGTCCCGTTGGAACTTCTCATCATCGCGCCGGCCCGGGAGGTCGACTATTGGGGTTCTGAGTTTGAAGCGTGCGAATTGTGTGAGTCAAATGCTTGATCATGATCCCTCACCTTCTCGACAGTTCGCTAAGACCCTTTCTACCAGCTGGGAATGAAATGCTTATCATATGGAAATGTGATACCGTGGTTCTTGCAGCAACTGCTTGACTCTTGAAGGAAGGGAATGCTCGCGACACCCTTGAGTCGGCGGCCTGCTTATGCATTTTCTTCTAGAATATGAGTTAGCCTCCGTGTTCGAAACATTTATGATATTACAAGACAAGTATAGCGCCGACTAATCGAATTACTGAATAGTGCGAATGTGGTACGCTGTCTTGGCTGACATCAGCGCGTCTAGCACGAATGTGGCTCGATGCGACTAGCTCGAGGCTGAGCAATAGACCCTGAACTCCCAAGGCATCACCAAGGCTACCAAGATCAATCACCGTGTCATGATTCCAACTGCGCTGCTTGACTTTGCGACACAATAATGCGGGGTCTCCTATCGACCTGCAGTTTCCTTGGCCCACGGTCTCAACGTGTTGCACTGATCGGTTCACTCTTTACCAAGAACCGGGTCAACTCTTCTTTTTGGAACAAACCTTATGCTTGGCGCTTGGGGCTGCTTGGAGATGCAAACCATTTAGGGTCTTTATCTGCTCTCAACTCCAGGAAACAGCAGGTATAGGTCTTTTCATCCACCTTCTACATCCCACTCGCCGATAGTACCTCGAACTCAAAATACCTATTCTCCTCGAGCATCACAATGGGCATAATGAGCTCGCCACCACTGTCACCGCAACATCTCACATCTTCCGCCTCATCTACATCAACCTCCGCCTCGTCCGCATCGAGAAAGAAATCAATGACAGAACTCATTTACGACATCGCGGATGGTGGTTCAAACACCCGCGACGTACAACTTCCTCACAGCAACAACGATCGACAGGATGACTTGTCGATATTTCAGAATTACTCAGGGTAGGCATCTCTCATCAGTTGTTTCACAACTTTATCCTGCAATGGGTGGTGCTAAATAAATTCTTCTTTAGATTTCGCCTATGTCAGTACCAATCGTTTTGACCGGGCTCAGGCAAGATCTTGTTCAAAATCGATCATTGCAAGAGCGGGATTTCCTGCATTTGGAATAGGCGCTGTATTGGAACATATATTATGTACATTACGATTTATGAATACCGCACTCATTGTTGCTAGCAGCTGTCGCTGTTCGAGTAAAGCTATATTAGGATGGTGATGATGAGATGTACGCCAAATATGGCCTTTACTACTCGTCAATTTATCAATAGCTTCCCATTACACAAAAGGCCACAGAAGGATCAAAAAGAGAGGGGAAATTCCTTGTGCCAAATCAGGCTAGTGTTATGCAACGCAGTCTGGTATTCTTTGTTCCAATCATTAATTCCTGCAGCTCTACAGCCTCCCGCCGCAGCATCGTAACTTACCGCATATCCTCAAAATTCCAGCATTCAACAGGGCGAGTCCATCCCCTTCCACATGTTCGAAGTGTGAGAGGCGAGGTTTGTTTAGGTTCCTTACTACTGCCAATACTGAAATGGTCCAACTTGCGCTGGATCTGGGAAATGTGGGACAAAGGGAGAGATGAAAAGATAAGGACTACATCATCAAGTTTTGATGGCAACATTGTTGGAAATGAGGGCGTCCTGCTATCAGTGAGAAGACGAAGCGGTCGATACTGTCCGATATCCCTGTGACATAGGAAATCAGAGTTTGAGTATGTTCAAAGATGCTAATTTCGGCCACTTGCTTCTCACACGGACAGATACGGATCTCGGTAGACGAGTTTCTACCTATCTCACACAAGAAAACAATATTGCGCGCAATTGCCACGGTAAGAAAGACCGACTTGGTGTCTAGCACAACGCTGGCTCGACCCTCAATTGGACGACAAAGGTATTTGCCGAGAGCACCGACCTCCCATCAGGTTGTTTTGCCGAGAACACTACAGAGGACTCTGGTATCAGCTTCTTCGTCGCGATCAAAGACTCGACTGCAAAATCTTGACTATAGACGTTTTGTGCAGCTGTCCTGCTTCATGGCCTTTTGTAGACTTCGGTTTCGACTTGGCTGGGAAAGCAGGCAATTTTTGTCAGTCGCGAGGTGAAACAAACTGGTTTATTGGATGCTGTAGATGATGGGTCAGCATCACCGAATGGCGGCAAACCCTTAGGTACAACAGAGGACTTACCGGCTGTCCGTTCTTACTTTTGGTGAGCGCCGGCAAAAATGTTGATATGAGAGAACG
The DNA here is from genome assembly GCA_013176395.1 of Venturia oleaginea. Classification (NCBI taxonomy): domain Eukaryota; kingdom Fungi; phylum Ascomycota; class Dothideomycetes; order Venturiales; family Venturiaceae; genus Venturia; species Venturia oleaginea. Next base: position 1,091,970 of record JABMLP010000004.1, on the reverse strand, counting down.
CGATGATAAACTAGGAGTCTGATGTTCGTAGCGAGCATCCAGATCATGAAAAGCCCTTCTTTTCAACACAAATTACCAAACCACTAAATTTGCACATACCTCCCGTCAGGAAAATCTCGACCAGCTGAATCCCATGCGAGTCCAAGGACGTCAATACGTTTTATTTGAAGCAGGAGCATCGTCCGGATATTGATCCTCGAAGTCGATCTGGCCATCAACAAGCTTCTGTATGTTCATCCTGGTACTCCAGCGAATGTTGTACGTATGCGCTTCTTGATTGAATTCTTCGTCGCCTTCCTCGCCACCGTTATTATCGCTATTCCTTCCTTTAGACCCGACGGGTCGATAATGCTGGAAATACTGTGGCTGGGCCGTAAAGCAATTCTTCACTTTTCGACCTCCCAGGCCGTCGCAGTACTCGCGCAGCATAATGTCGTAAGGCCCTCGTAATTCTTTCAGGCCAAGATCGAAGAGAATTTGCCTGGCAGCGCGCTGTGTGACTGCGTAGGCAAGCGAACAAACGGTCTCGGCGGTGTGATGGACTGCACGGGTGTGGTTTGCGTAGTTTTTGACCAGTTCGTCGGTTCCGATTTGAAGGCTGATATGCTGATAGGATGGAACTGTTTCGTCGTTGAAGAGGACACGTCTCCGGAGCAGGTTGCCGTCCTTTTTCTTTTCGGGAAACCTGGCACCACAGTGACCTAGCCATAGCATGTCCCAACTATCACCATAGGGACTTCGTTTCAGCGCAAGCGTTGATGGCTCTGACAAGCCCGGCCCGAAGTGAGTCTCTTCAGAGTCGAGTTCTTCCCTATCAGAGGCCAAGAGCTGGGTCAAAACATGTACCGCGTCTGCAAACTGGTGCAGTTGCGACTTGATGCGGATATCCCAGTCGACATCATCCTCCACGATGAGTGTGCTTTCGAGATTCTCGGTAACAATTCTATTTTACATATCAGTTCAGTTCTTGTCTCCACCAGACTTCAAAAGACACACCGTTGGATTGCGTTGAGATGTGCTCGCCAACTGCCTCTGTTTCCAGCAGGCATAACATACTCGCCATAGTTTGGAGGCAAAGCTTTATCAGACATGTCTTTACCATCTACGCCGTCAAAAAAGGTACCCTTGATATCCGTCAAAGCAGAGGATAAGATGAAGGCGTCCTTGTGATCTGTCCTGGAGGGCAGGTTGATAACCAAAATTTTCTGGAACTTCGACATGATTAATCATGTACCAGCTTACGAGGATTGGTGTATATATACCCCTAAATTCTCATATTATATATCGCTTGGCAGCCCATTAGATGCCTCAGGTCTACCCAAAGGAGACGCCCAGTCGCGAGTCCGTTCTCCAGGGAGTACCGAGTAATGGAAAGAAATGAATGTGAAGAAGAGTATGACAGATACAACAGATGTACCGATGAATATAGAGCGCTGCGGCCGGCCGTGCAGGAATGGCATCTTGTTCAGCATCGATAGAATGGCGAAGAGTGTAAAAACAAACAGGAGAGGTATTGATCAGAGCCAGATGGGTGGGCTCCCTGGTACCATGGTGGTGCGTGCGAGAGAAACGGCGAAGCACAAAGCCATGGCAAAAAAATGAAAATATCTTACTGTACCAAACTAGGTTGGGTCCCTTCGTCGTTGGAGATGGGGTGTTGATGGTGGCTCATTGGTTTTCGGTTACCTGGAGCAGCCATGTCGGCGCTTAGGCCGTGCAATATGGGCGGTTAAATCGGGATGGGCCGGGAGACGGGAAGTGGCCCACTATTCATGCAGGAGGTCCGAACCGCAGTCTTTGTTTTCGACTCCATCCTCCATCCTCCATCCTCCATCCTCCATCCTCCATCCTCCATCCTCCATCCTCCATCCTCCATCCATCCTCCATCCATCCTCCATCCATCCTCCATCCATCCTCCATCCATCCTCCATTCTTTCACCAATGTACCATCGAGTATCGACCCCATCATCTGTGCTTTGCGTAGACGCTTTACCTCTGTTAGTCGGTAGGTACATCAAAATGCTTTGTACTACTCATCTCTCGACGAGGGCAACACGTCAAAGGAAGCTGTCGTGTTCTGCATGAATTTGGAAGCTCCAGAAAAGACTTGTACTTGAAGTACACATCTAGAATACTCCTGGGCAGAGCTCAATATTCTCCTCCCAGCCCGGCGTCAAAGCTATCAAAAGCATCCCTGCGGTAAATCAACAGCAGTTCAGATGCAGGTTGAGTTGTACCGCAGCTTCATCAACCGCTGTAATTCATGCATGCCCGAAGCAACCATATTAAGCATCATGTTCGGTTGGGTGTACTTGTCGCCTTCTTAAAATGGAACACTAGTCCAAAATCCTTCAAGTTTCAGCCCTGGGTCCTACATCACTAGCTCATCTTTCCAACTTCCACAAGGCTGTCTATATCCCTCGTGAGAAGTCTCTTGGTGTACCTTCTTTCAGATATTCACTTCAATTATCTGCAAAACACCTCTTCATCTTCTACACCCTCACTATGAATCTCTCTATCCTTTCTTTGCCCTTTTTCATTGTCGGTTCTCATTGCAATGGCAACGACCAAGGCATGTTTATAAAACCGGCAGACGGCGTAAGAAACGCAGCCTGGAGCACCAACCCGATCTGGGCTATTGGAGAAAAGTATACCTTGAAGTGGAACACGAATCAAACTACGTACAACATTTCGTTATGGCAGCAGAACACAGCCTCCAATTTCGCAGGCCAAGGCGTATCTCCTGTTTTCTCTTGGGGTAAGTGGCTTACCACATGACCAAATGGGAATGGTTTATCAGTTGACTAACTTACGACAGGCAGTGGCAACGGAAGCGGTCCAGGGACATACGATTGGATCGTCCAGCCTGCAGCCTACGGTTTTGATATCGACTTTTCACCAGTCTTCTTCCTATACGTCGGTCCAGGCTTTTCCATTACCGACGCAGGATTCACCTCACGGTATTTCAACATCTCAGATTCTTCGTCAGGGACAACCCCTTCAACAACCTCTATAAGTACCTCAGCAACATCCCCTTCAACGCCATCTGTAAGCACCTCAGCAACAACCCCTTCAATGCCATCTGTAAGCACCCCAGCAACAACCCTTTCAACGCCATCTGTAAGCACCTCAGCAATACCCACTGCATCGACCACTGGACAAGGGAATGCCTCAACGACTTTGCCAAATCAAAGCACCACAACTGGCATATCCACAGCAATGAAAATCAGTTTAGGAGTGGGCCTCGGCATCGGGACACCACTACTACTCATCTTGGGGATTGTGGCCGGCATGAAACTTGTTCAGCATAGACATAACAGCACACAAGAGCTTGATGCTGCGCCGAGCTATTACGATCCTCATTACCGCGATATCAAACCACCTCAGCAAATCAGTCAGCAAGAGTTACCCTCGCAACCAAGTCCTACATATCAGAGAGCCGAGCTGTATGGTGGCCTGTAGTCGCATGATGGTGATACGGAATTGGTACCGATAATGAGGAGGTAATGAATTTCTTTGTGTCAGTTCGAACGAATTATGTTTTTTCCATATCCTAGCCTGTTATAGATGTATATTAGAATGCTTTTGATGTTTCTGATACCCACTTTCGCACTTCCACCAACTCAGCTAGTATCCAAACGCATTATATTCGAACTAGGCTCCAATCAGTCTCGTTCTAGAAGCGAACACAGCCGGTATCTCAATGTATTCTCCTATCCGTTCTTAGCGCGGGATCTCTACCAAGACAACAGAATGCGTAAAATTCCAAGTCACTCCGGAGATTTCCTATCGCTCGTCTACACGACTAGCTGGAAGTATCGGCCTCTTACTTTCCACCCTGCCTGAATCATCAAGAAGCTTAGTTAGCTTCTCCCTCTCGTGTCCAAAGGGCATGCGAACCTCGCGAACCCATGTGGTTATGGAGGAAAGGACTAATCGCTAATGATGATATTCCCCGTCATCACTAAACCCCAGTATCGATACCATGAGCACCAGTATCATCATTCATTAGCATTATTAGTGCTACGATCAACAATATATAGCCATACCTGGACTTTCTCTGCCCACCACTCATATCAATAATGCCAAGGTAAATCAGGTCACTCCCAGCCCAAAGAGGCATCCAGACGGCCTCGCCAAGCGCATTAGCAGCATGGTTCTAGAGTAGGAGAAGAAAGACGGGTTAAGTATCTATCTTTCTATAGCTATGAACGATGAGTTTTTAAGGCCAATAGTGTCTCTCCTGTTTTGCGAAGTTGTGTGATCCGTGACAAACTACCCGCAAAATCCTTTGGCCTCAAACGACAATCTTTCTCTATCGAAAGCCGCGAATGATCCTGTTATAGAGTCGGTCTAGATATCGCTTTGAGACTCATCATCTCACCATAAGATCGATATCGATGAGATTCTAACGACAGTACTTCCGAAGATCGCTTAAAAGTAGATGGGTTTAATTACTCCGATTGATAGCTCGACACAAGCCCATCCCATCAGAAGTGTCGATGGCCTAATCTCTAGTTGAGGAGAAAGATTTCGCGGCTGCGATTCTCGCTTCTAGCCATCGGGATCCTCCTTCCGATCCGATCAGCCTATCTGCCAATTCCAACGCCTTATCGTCTGCCCTATCCATGTCAGAAGGTTAGCTACTTATGCGATAAGAATCTCTATGAACCATACCACACAGGCAAAGTTCGGTTATATGATCAAGATCTTACCCTCATCATTCATGGCCATGTATGTAGCTTGTCTGCTTCCGACCCATGTTCCAAGCGGAAGACATCACGCAGAATACAATCACTGGTTAGCAAGATGGACATCAAGAAGATGATTTCCATGCGCAATTGCGCTTGACGAATTGCTGTTGGTCAAATTCCATCGATTTCAGGTGTTAGCTGCCTTGCACCCGCACTCACCACATAGTATCGCAACTTGAAGCTGAAAATATTCATCCTCAAATTCTGCCCCCACTTCCCCAAACCTTCAAATCATGGGAGATCAAAAGTGAACATCAGACCGAGGAAACACATAACCGATGGACAAACATCGATTTAATCCCAACGCCAGAAAGTGAGCGTAACTTTACTGGGAGGAGTTTCTTCGCTTTTTGGTGAGTTGGACGTGTTTTGCTCTTCTGCTCTCCGAGCTTTGCTGATACATCGCAGGATCGCAGCAGCCGTGAACATCTCTGCCTGGACGACTGGGTTAGCAAATTTAGCCAATGGACTTACCGCTGGGGAAACGATAGGAATGATTTTAGTCGGATCGGTGTTGGCGGGCATGATCTCATTCGTTTGTGGTGAGCCCGGTGTGAGTCTCGCCTCGCATCTTATACGTTTGATGCTGCCTTTGCTGATGAATGAAATATTCAGATCCTATATCATGTTGGCTTTCCCATGGTGAGTCGAGCGGCATCTGGCATGTACGGCTCCTTTATCGTGGTGATGCTGAAATGTTTCGTCAACTTTATTTAGTACGTCGAGGCCCGGAATCGTTATTAAGATCCCGCTGACCGAGGGTAGTTTTGGAATTCAAGCCTATTGGGGTGGTCTCGCCATGAAAGTACTGCTCTCATGTATCTTCCCATCATTCCGAAATATGGCGAATACCCTTCCAGAATCAGCGGCCATTACGACGAACCAGCTTGTCGGCTTCGTTATTTACATCGTCGTATCCACACCATTGATGTTGATCCACCCCTCGAAACTGCACAAGTTCTTGTGGGTGGTATTTGGTTGTGTAGCTTGTACCATCGTCGGACATTTCATCTGGGGCATAGCTTCCAATGGCGGGGCTTCATTAAATACCATCTAGAAAGTGGTTATCTTAAGCGCGTGAGTAGCAATCATATTTATCTGGCTTACCAATACCGCTAACATTGAGGCAGAACCCATTCCTTCCGTATGCCACATGCAGTAAGCTCGGTCGCAGGCGCCTGGTGCGGCAGTGCCATCCGTCAATCGGGCTGGACCCGATACGCAAAGACGAAGAGAGCCGCCGCAATTAACTAGCTTATCACCTTACCGCTTGTACTGACAGTGACTGCTGCACTCGGCACTTTCGCCACTAGTGCTGTGACGAACATGTATGGTAAGTAGATTTGGCAACCAATTACCTTGCTCGAGTTCCTCCTCATAGACAATTACTATGCAGCAACGCGTGCTGGTTGCTTCTTCACTGCGCTCGGATTTTTCTTAAGCCAGGTCTCTGTCAACTTGGTCTAGAACTTTGTTGCACCAGGCATGAACCACGCTTCTCTGGCACCAAGATGGATCGATGTCAAAAGAGGCTCTCTAATTATTTGCGTCGTAGGATATGTGATTAATCCATGGCGATTCGTGAACTCACCGGGCAATTTCATCACAATCCTGAACTCCTTTGGGATGTTCATCTCACCGCTGGCTAGAATTAATGTTGTTGATTTGTAAGACAGCCTCAATGTAATCGAAAAGAACAGTGCTGATGTGTCACAGCTGGATCGTTCGAAGGAGAAACTGGAAAATTCCCGACTTGTATGTTGGCAATTCGAGCGGAATTTACTGGTATAATAAGGGCATGAAATGGCGGGCGCTTCTTGCATGGACCATGGGAACATGGCCTTCGTTTCGTGAGTCGTCCAATTTTGGTCTTCGAACTCCCGCTGACTGGCGATATACCACTCAGGCGCTGTGCTCGCGGTAGAACTCGCCGCGACACGACCAGATTTCATCCCCAGTATCTGCATTGTGGGGCCTGCGATCATATCGGAGGAGGAGCGAGCGGCCATAAAGGAGATATACTCCAAGCCTTTCAATAAGCCCCAAACAGATGGATCTCACTTGCTTAAGGCTTGGGATTACCTTGGGAAGATGGGTGTTAGAGAAGACCTTGATCTTCCGCGATATGGCAAGCATGCGAGCGCAGTTCTAGCTACCCATAAAATGATGGTGATATTAAGCTGGAATGTTGATGTTGAAAGATTGATACAGGTTCGGCTCGAAGGTCGGAAGGGGTGTCCCGACGGAAGCGTTGCTTTTTCGGCGCGTACTCCGAACCGCGACTTTCCAGGCCAGCAACAGACTCCAGATAACACTCGGTATCTGATCGTCTCCACGATGGCTCTTTTCATGATAGACCCTAATGGGATAATCTCCTCCATGATACCACTGTACCTAAACGTTCACCTCCGACATTGGCAACTCCTACATGACACTTTACGAAGATGGTTTCTCTGAAGCCCCCGAAGAAGCGAATTCACCTCAATTTCTTCGAATATGCTTGCACTGGATCCCATATGAGTCCAGGACAATGGCGAGATCCAGATGATAAGACCTCAGGCAAAGACCGTAAGCCTTCCTTCAAGCAATTAGTTCAGAGCCAAAGCTAAGTGAATCGCGAAGGACTTCCATATTGGCTTAAACTCGCCCGCCTAGCCGAAGAAGGCAAAATTAGCTTCATATTCTTCGCAGATTCATATTCCCTCTTCGATGTATACTCGGGTAGCACCGCTCCCATCCTTCGAGCCGGCGTTCAATCAGCAGGCCTGGATCCGATGGTCATAATTCCTGCGATGGCAGCTGTCACAAAGAGTGTTGGATTTGGAGTGACCGGCAGTACAAGCTATCTGACGCCCTATGTTCTGGCGAGGACTCTGAGCTCGCTAGACCATCTGACCGAGGGAAGAGTGGCATGGAACGTGGTCACGAGTTGGACCAAGGCTGCCGCGAAAGCTCTTGGTGCTGATGATGTTATGCCGCATGATGAGAGATATGCCATTGCGCATGAGTATATGGATCTAGTCTATAAGTTCTGGGAAAGTTCTTGGGCCGATGATGCGGCTGTCTGGGATGCTGAGAATAGAATCGCATTTGAACCCTCCAAGATCAAAATCATCGAGCACAAGGGTGAGTGAGCTATGGACCCCAATTGCCAGGGCATTTGCTGACTTTGACGTAGGGAAATATCTGAAAGCTTCAGCAGCCGCGCAAACGCATCCCTCACCACAAAGGACACCAGTGATATTTCAGGCTGGCACATCGAAAATGGGCCGAGAATTTGGTGGGAAGCATGCAGAAGCCATATATGTGGGTGGTTTGGTGCCGTCCCAGACCGCGGGCTCTGTCGCCGAGATTCGAGCAAAGGCAGCAGCCCAAGGTCGCGATCCGAGCTCCCTCAAGTTCTTCGTAGGAATTTCGCCAATACTTGGTCGTACTCTCGAGGAAGCTCAGGCAAAGTCTGAACGCGCAAGGGAGAACGCCGATGTTGTAGGTGGCTTAGCTCAATTCTCAGGCTATACCGGGATTGATCTCGCTCGCTTCCCACTTGACAAGGTATTCGAGCTCAAGGATGCTCCTGGCGATGATTCAACACATACATTCCTCGAAAATTTCAACAAAGCCACCGGAAACACCGAGCCATGGACGCCTCGAAGGCTAGGAGAAACAATGGCGTTGGGTGGTTTCCACCCAGCTCCCGTCGGCACACCTGAAATGGTCGCCGACGTCTTCGAAGAATGGATCAACGAGGCAGACGTGGATGGTTTCAATATTGCATATGTGACGAGTCCTGGTACTTTCGAGGATGTAGTATATCTTCTCCGACCAGAACTTGTCAAACGTGGTCTGATGTGGGAGGATTATGATTTCCCTGGCGGAACGTTGAGAGAGAATTTATATGGCGTTCAGGAACATAAACATCTTAGAGACGACCACTACGGGCACAAGTTCAAGTTTGGCAGCGGATTTGAGGGTGATTCGATTGAGGCATTCAAGGCTTCGGAGAAGGCCTATGCAGATGGCGCGAATGGCGAGGAGTTGAGCGACATCAAAATCCATGGTGCGAAGCGAAAACGATCTCTATGTCAAGATCAAGATTCCTGTTGAACTCACGGACGTCAGCGATGATTTAAAGTTATAATTTGGCGTGGACGATATCTTACTGAACTGCGTGGTGGCAGAAAAGTCGTGTTTTCTTCAGTGCCTCCAAGACCAGAATATGCCCATCAGAGTCAAACCTGCCCAAACCCATGTCTGTCTGCGTAGCTCCGTCAAAAGTCAAGATATGATTCACTCACCTGCAAGGAAAACGGAGTGCAATGCCATGAGAGAGAACCCCACCGAGATGTTCTGGTGGAGCTTCTTGTAAGTCTCACAGACACCCCCACACGCGTCAGCGCACTTTTGAATCAAGTCAATGCTGGTTTCGGGGACAGATAGTAAGAGATGGAGAAGGAATCCGAGACACTTGTAGCAGTAAACCATCTGTGATGTAATGAGCGATCGATACTTGGTTGTGACAGAGTGTTCGGCCTACATAGTACCCATATCCGTCTATCACAAGTGTATCTGTTCGTGTACTCGGCTTATCTGCGCCATGTTGCCGAGAATCGCAGGGGATGCCTTCCTTCCAGCGTTCTAGCTGCTGGGCAAAAGATATAATATTGGCCTCGGAAACTCCTGATTGCTCATCCGCTCGACTGCCTTTATTAGAAGATGTAAGAGGAGTGTCCTGAAACCACTCACTATATACTCTGCTGTATTGCAGATTCGATTCTTCGAAGCCGAAAAATATGTATGAAGCAACTCAGAGATGTGGAAGCAGACTCTGGGCTCGCATCCTGTGTTCTCGATGCCCTCTGTGTTTGCGCGAGCGCGATTTGAGTCTTGCACCGACTCATTCACGTCGAGCGGAAGTTCGGCATCATTGTCCCTAGCAGTTCCAGTCACTTGCTTAAGAAGAAAGATAAGGGGACTTGCTTACCTATCCGAAATTGCAAAAGGGCAACCAAAAATGATCGATATCTGACGATCAAGAAAATATGCTGTCCAGAAGATACGTTTGTTCACCTCACTGTCCAGCATGAGCATCCGCGGGCTGCTGTTTTCATATGCATGGCAAGACTGATACATGCTCTCATAGCGAGCCCAATATAAGTCCTTGCGGCGCGCGCAAGCTGTATAGGGCAAGCAAAATGAGGATTTGCACTGATCGGATATGATGGCATGAAAACAGCTCGTTCGCATATCTCATGGCTGCGGCATGGTGTTTCTCACAATAGAAGGCACCGGGCTCGCCAGCAGTCTCCAGAAATCGACTACCACTTGCATAGACGAGGTGGAGTACACACCGTTCATAGGAGCTGTTCAAATCAGATCTGCGAGCATGGAGCCCTCGGATGAATACGGAGTGCAGGATGGGCCATCGTGTTGCAATGTGCTTCAGATAGCCTTTCAATAGCTTGTCCGCAACATCCTGGAGAATGTTGCCGGTGTCTACCAAGATGTTCTTTTCATATCCTGGGTCTGACGTTGGTTTTGGAGACAGATGTTCTTCTTGTCTCGGATTCTGCTGATCTGGCTCTCGGCATTTGACAATGCTGGAAACCATTTTGCCCATCGTTATGCTTGAAGAGGCACCAATATAGCCGCCGGTCGCCTCCAGGGAAAGGTCCCGAAGGAACTCAAGCACACAAGTAGAATCTCTGCACCTGTGTTCACTTTGAGTGCTGTTATTGTCATCAGTATCTGCGGCTGTCTGCTTCCGATGTGCTGATTATGATAGGGCTTTGAACAGGCTGGTAAGGGCCTCTTGACCACTAGGCTAAGGGAGGGGAGCGAAAATCAGCTGGCGGCACGACATGGTGATGCTCATGGAATAGATCTGGTATTTGACGTTGATGTTGGTGTTGAGTGTGTCTTCAACATCAACACCAAAAGCCATCATCGGGTGCTCACTGGAGACAACAGCACGAGACACAGTCCATGACAGTCCTGTTGTCTCTGCAGCTAATAAGATGTTGTGGAAGATGGAATTCTCCGCGAGCGGAAAAATAAAATTCGCGACCCGGCAAGGAAATAGGCATCAATGAAGGAGCCTGCAATTATCCCGTCATACCTCGCATTCACAGTTATACCTCTATCGAGATGGTCGTGTAGCAAGAAATGCACAGCCTATAGATTTAGGGAATCGAACAATCAGCCTCTCATTGGACTGCTTAGGTTTCGAGAAGGGGCAAAATTGGACTCACGTGGAAACTCCATTCAGTCAATTTTCTGGCCGTGATATTCGTCGCCCATCAATTCCACCAGCTTGCCAGTACTCAGAGAGACCGCAGCCAAGGCCATTCGGATTCATCTCGAGCAAAGAATCCCACGTCGCAATTCGATCCTTTGACCAGCCATAAGTGCCTGAACGAGCTGATCATAGTCCATCCTCGACCAATCATGCCATCAAGCCTTCAACCCTTCTTTAATCCGATCTAGTACCACATCTCCCTCCACCTATGCAATGGTTAACTCTAAGCCCTTCACCTCAATCATCTTCACCATTTCCTCATAGAGATCCCTCGTGGCTACGCAACCGGCGTTACACGCCAGTTTCAACCCTTTCTTCGCGATATTTTCGAGGGCGGGTTCTAGGGCTTCGAGGAACGAGGGTTCGTAGCCTATGCCGATGTTGTATGAGGCATCTATGCGCGGGTGGGCATATTTAGTTCGCTCATCCAGTCGCCTACTAGGACGTCAGCTGATTCGGTCATTGAGGCTGCGGTGGCGATGGCGGTGCACTTGTCACAGGGGGAACCGCTTATGTTCATTATTCGGATTGTACGTTTGGGGGTTGGGGAGGTCATGGTTTCGATGTTATCGTTTGGCCGAGTCGTGATGGGGATGAGAATGTTTTTGATAAGAACGAAGATTCTCAATAACTTATTTCTAGCTTGCACGATAGATCATGTAGACCTCAAAGATCTTTTCCAGCAGGTCGAGCTTGGCTATTGAGAACTGATCCAAGGTATACGAAGATTGTCGGCAATCGCGGTTGGGTGGTGTTTACTTCGCGTCGGGAAAGCTTCAATCCAATCCGACGGCAGCCAGTGTTCCTCCTAGATGGCCTTCACAAGTACATTTCCAGAATCGATGGCAGTGGAGGACTCTTTAATGATTTCCCTTCAAGATGTCGAATAGCGAGAAGAATTACTCTCCCCAAAGAGCAAATAGTGTCAAGTACATCTCCACCTCCCACTTTTTCCTAATTGACGACAGCCAAAGTTGAAATGTACAATAGAAAGAAAGTATCTTCTTCCAGAGACCATCAGCTCCTAATATCATAGGAATATATTAAAGAGCTTGGTGATTGAAAGCCCAGTTGCGAACGGGGAGAGAGTTGTTATTGTGTCCATGGTAAAGAACTTCTCTACAAGCGACCCATCCGTACTACCAATATTTGGTAAGAGCAGAGTACCGATACCTCTTAAATGAACATTACAAGGGGGCACTGGAGAGATCAAAGACAGCCCGGACTAAGAAACTAACCGTCATTTCGAATAATCAACCTTACACCGTAGAGAATAACAGAGCCCCCTACGGTGTGAGGTGTACGATTAGAACTAGACTCAGGTTCTTAGTACGGACTGATAATGACTTCGCATATATTAGTAATCACCCTAGCCTGATAGTAGATTCGTGCAATGGGTTTCTATTCAAATCGATCGAATCTGAATTAAAACCCGTTGTGTGAATCTATTCAAAGATTGGGAGATTGGACAGGAAGTACGAAAGAAGTGCGAAATAAGTGCTCTTACTTATCTCTTGTATCCCCGTTTCCGGTTCATGCGACTCTTTTTTATTTGGTTCAAAATATATCTTGTCGATGACCATGGAGAGGTGATATACACTTTATCAAAGAGTGTAGATTACTCCTCCATGGTCATAGGAAGGTAAATATCTAACCGCGTTCGAAATGATGACTGGTTTTCCAAAATCGCAGCGATGAGGTCCAATGAGACACTGCCGCCCGTAATTCAACGCTTTCGAAGCAGTATGTTCACCAATTCAGTTGCTCGGGTATTTAATCAGAAACCTTGTACAGACAGTATACTTTGTCGATCTCACAACTCAATATATAGAGTTTAGCAACTTCACAGCAATTTTTCTACCTCGATTCGGCGGAAAATTTACGCCATCGATCTGAACGCAAATAACTTGTCGCCTGAACTCATGTTGCTTCTCTTGCAACAATCGACTGGGCTACGGAACGCTGGTTTGCAGGTAGAGTGGAAGGCGCTGGGGTGATGTCAAAGGTCAATAGGGCGTGAACCCGTCGAGTTGCAGCATTCTACTAGTCTTGCACAGTGCTGCAGAACTGACCGAGATCGTCAGTCAGTTAACAGAAGAATTTTCCCGACTCGGACGCGGCGGAAATTACGGCCGATGGATTCGAAGTAACGCTGGGCGTTGACGTGTCGAGGGTTCCAAGAGGTGGCTGGATAGAGTGCATGAATCGAAGCCCATAATTCCGTAGACGAGGATAATCGAATGTGAAGATGAAAGTTGGCTTGCAATAGTAGATCCACCAGAACTGATGAGGTCGAAGGACTGTGGGCTTACTGAGAATGACCAATACAGACTTCTAGTAGTCTTTATTGAAGATCTGTAAGAAGTAGCAGGAAGGATCACTCGTATATGCTAAGCTGGTGATGGCCGTCTGTCGTTGAAAATCACACCACGCTCACGAAGCCTTGCGAAACGCCCCACTGTCGCCAGAATATAGTTACTGTAAGCCCGTGAATTTGCAGCAGAGATTTAAACCTTGCTGCGCACAATGTGTGCTCTATACTCTATCAATATTTACGAGGTAATTTTTGCTACTTACATGCAGGCTTCCCTGTTACCCATTGTCCCTGACCTTCGTAGAACTACTCCTAGGATCCCTTTTGGTCTGGATCCAATGACTGACACCCGCCACGAGACCAATAAGTGTCGATACTAGCAGGAAATTGAGCGCCATTGATCCGCCGATCTTGTCTTCGTCGAGGCCAAGTGCACGCGCAGCTCCTGATCTCTCTCGTCTTTGACGCAAATTGTCGTGGGTCTTTTGGTGAGAGTCCCTATCCCAGTATGGAAAGTCGTCTGAGGAGGAAGAAGAATCTCGTCCAGGTCTGTATCCAAAAGAGCCTCCAGGTGGTTCTGAACCCAGCCCTCCTGGATTCGTGTCCGCATTTGACGACGCACCGGTGGAAGAATCGGCCGTACCTTCAGGATCTCCGCCAGCAGCATATCGCTTCGAAGAATGGTTTCCATATCCGCCACTTTGGTAGAAGCTCGGCGGTGGACCTCGAAATTGTGTCCGTCTCCTGCTCAGACCTGAAGCAGGTCTCCCTCCTGGACCTGTGTCGCCTGCTTTTCGCGAAGTATGGCTTGAGTGCGATCCGCGTTGAAAAGGTGACGAGGCGTGAGTCTTCGTGTGTATGTGCTCGCGATCGTATTTCTTGCGCTGGTCTTCACTGCCCAGGACGTGGTATGCTTCACTCACTGCCACGAATTTCTGCGACGAAGTCTTGTCCGTGGGGTTCAGATCTGGGTGGTACTTTTTGGACAGGGCGTAGAATTGCCTGATAACGATTTAGCAAGTTCTTTCTCCATATTCAACAAGGTCCCCATACTTCTTGATCTCACCAGCCGAAGCAGAGGAAGAAAGACCAAGGGTGTCATAGTGATTAGAAACGGCTTCCTGGCTCCAAAGGGAACTGCTATGAAATGACCTCTGTATGGACGAAGCTATGCGGTATACTCGCCAGCAATTGCGGCACAGTGGTTTCGTGATGGACATTGCTCATTGTCGCGTGTTGGAGACGAGTACTGTTGATGTAATTCTCATGACATGGCCATTAACCCCTTTACCATTACGAGAGTGGTAATAAGCTATTAGAACGAGAAAATAATGAGTTGGGACAGACGTTCGAATGAAGTCGTCATTGTTTGATAGTGCCATAGAGTACCGCAAGATTGTGGCTCGGGGCACTGGCGCATTTGTGAGCCCAGACGTATTTTTGAGCACAGAAGCATCCTCCCCGCCAAAATTTTGATATGCAAACCATCTACTACAGCTGTACACATCATGGCTGCTCAAATACCCACTGATGGTCTGGAAGATCTGAAAAGTATGATTTTTCAAATACATTATAGCGTAAATTACTGACATGCATAGTCTCCAACACAAATGGCACCGCCGCCCCATCGAGTAACGGCAAACCCAAACCCGAAGATGCTATAGAAGATGCAGACTCAGAGGATGAGGACAAGGAGACCGGCGAGGGACACGCCGGAGAAGGGGGTTCATAAAATCCTGCCGTTACTTCCTACGAAAACACGACCTAACAAGCTCGACAGCAGAAAAGAAGAAGAAGAAGAAGCCTAAAAAGAAGAAGAAGAAGGCTGTTGGCGGCGTTGCCAAGAGCCAATCCAATCCTCCACGAGTAAAGGTCTCAGACCTGTTTCCTGACGAATCCTACCCACATGGAGTCGAGGTCGATTACAAAAACGACAATGCCTACCGAACTACCGACGAGGAGAAGAGGCATCTGGATCGCATGCAACCCGAATTCTATGCTGAGCTACGACAAGGAGCTGAGGTACATCGGCAGGTGCGAAAATACGCACAAAAGATCATCAAGCCCGGAATGGGTCTCACGGAAATTGCTGAGAGCATTGAAGACGGCACGAGGCATTTGACTGGACACATGGGGCTGGAAGAGGGAGACAATCTCTTGGGCGGTGTTGCATTTCCCACTGGATTGAGTAGGAACAATTGTGCGGCGCATTACTCGCCAAATGCTGGCAACAAGATGACCATTGACAAGGATGATGTGCTGAAGGTTGATTTTGGTGTCCACTTGAACGGTAGAATCATCGACAGTGCCTTCACCATGTCCTGGAACCCTATTTACGATAACCTCCTGGCAGCAGTCAAGGACGCGACAAATACTGGTATTAGAGTATGTCTTCTTGCAATCACTGAGACAATCTTCCAGACTGACAGCAACCTTAGGAGGCAGGAATTGACGTTCGCGTTTGTGACATTGGTGCCGCTATCCAAGAGGCCATGGAGTCCTACGAAATAGAGCTGAAAGGCACGACCTACCCTATCAAGTCCATTCGAAACCTTACAGGCCACTCAATCGGCCAATACCAAATACACGGCGGTAAATCCGTACCCATCGTAAAAGGCGGTGACCAAACAAAGATGGAGGAAGGAGAGCTCTTTGCCATTGAGACGTTCGGTACTACCGGCCGTGGTCATGTGGTGGAGGACATGGAGTGCTCGCACTATGCGCTTATGCCGGATGCGCCCAAGGTGGCACTCAGGGTAGCCAGTGCGAAGACGCTTCTAGCGAGCATCAAGAAGAATTTTGGCACTTTGCCATTCGCACGACGATACCTGGATCGTCTTGGTCATGACAAATATCTTCTAGGACTCAACAGCCTTGTCGCAAATGGGATTGTTCAGTCATATCCTCCACTCGTCGACATCAAGGATAGTTACACTGCTCAATTTGAGCACACGCTCCTGCTCAGGCCAAACTGCAAGGAGGTCTTGTCACGAGGCGATGATTATTGATTGGCGTTTATGGGCATGACGGGATTCACGATTACACTATGGTGTGTGGCGTAAGAATGTCCTAACATTACTGATACCAAAAATTCATGAGTTTCTCTTCACGCATACTGCCTTTGGCCAGTCCAAGTGACCCTAGATTGAACCATGAGCTTGAAACCACGCACGTTGCATTGGCTGGAGTGTTCTCTCGTGATTATAAGAAGAACCCGCTGTCCTCGAACATGAGTGGGAATTCTTTTTCTTGTTGGTAATGAAGTGTGCTTAATTCGATCTTGGGGACCTTGGGGACCTTGTTATTCAATTCCACTTAGTTCTACTGGAGATCAGTTCTCTTCCGTGATCCCGATAAGAACGGGCACACGAAAATTTCTTGCCGAGTATGAGCTAGCATAGAATTTGGGAAGAGGACGAACTCGAACGATCAAGATAATATTGATAAAGAGTTGAAGACTGTGGAAGTAATTGATGAGAAATGCCGATTAAGCGTCAGCGCCAGACCCGACGACCCCTTTCCCATCTCCGGGACATCTTCACTCTCCTACAATCACATCACCTTATCCTTACATTCTCACAGGCCATGCTTCTTCTTTATTCATAGCATCATGTCGTAGTACTCGATTGATCAATTTCGTTCCACCCTGCCCGTGCATCTGGGGAGCATGTGGCGTCTTACTGCGCCATCTCCATTCCTTTGTTCTAGGGAGACGAGTACTAATGCTTTTTTTTTATCCCGGGCCGATGTGTAGAGAAGCTTGTTTCAAACAGGAAATTGCGTTTCACAAATCCCGCCCCCTTTCTAGGAGTAGGAATAGCTTCCATGGATTCAGCGACTTCTTCTCCATCGCGTCTCGCTTCAGGCGGAATTGGAGGTGTATCGAGAAGGACAAGAATGCTGTGGAAGCTTTTGAAACGAGAAATGATAAGCAGATGGCAACACGGCAAGATAATGAGAGTTCTACAGTATCGCTTGCTTACTCTACCTCATCTCGGCTGTGGGTGGAAGGGATATTCAGACCCATAGTCAAAAAACCAACATCAAATCTAGGGATTTATTCTGGTATATAGATAGAGCTTCCATTCTTCCTCATCAACTCCCATCAACAAGCAACGTCAACAAGCAGTCAGCCAGTCGCTCATTAAATCATTCACTCATTTAACACCCCAAACAACAACAATCATGCAATTCTCTACCCTCCTCAGCCTCTTCGCCATCGCCCTCACAGCATCAGCAACCCTCGCCCCATGCAGCTCAAACACAAAAGGCGCAAAACCCGCAAAACTAGCTTGCTCCCCAACAAAAGTCAGCAAAGCAATCCAAGCCGCAGAATGCAGCCACAACACCCGAACAGGAAAGACACAGACCTTCGCAGTCTTCGTCACAGACCACAAATACGATAAAAGCCACGGCGCCCCTTACGGGACTTGCTCAGCGTACACTTGCGCCGTTCCCACGGAGTTCACGGAGGAGGTCGATGCGTGGACTTTCTTTTGGGATGGGTCGGGGAATAGCACCGGCTTTGGGACTACGTGTATTCAGAGTCCTAAGGATGGAACTTGTGGGTGTGAGAATAGTGATGGGAAGTTTATTTATGGGAGTGATAGCTGTAAGTAAGTCTTGGTGAGGTTTTTGGGATGGGTTTGGAAACGTGGCTGTGGAGGATGGGAATCAGCCGTCTGTCGAGGAAATGATAATATATTTCTGGTTGAAGAGTTTGGGTCTGGTGACGCTCGTTGTGATTTGATGTTTTCGTCGTTTTTCTGCGTGTCCTTGGTGCTTGTCATGATGCAGTAGGTTTCGCAGAATGTCTTGGATCGGATATGACTTTTATCCTAGTAAAACTCAACGCGCGGTTGCTTTGTCGACGTTTGTATCTCAACCTCAGTCGGTGCCATGCAACATTCAATGTGCGAATGCCACATAATCGACAGCTCTGCTCCTGATGACCCAAGCAAGAAATTCCAGCTTTGGAGAAGGAGAAATAAGAAACAATCTCCTACTCCAGGCATCTCGATGATTTTTTTGAGAGACTGCTGTGAAACTATATTTACCTCCGCCAGAGTGTCCGTTTTGTTCCTCCTCGTGTATTCTATCTATAAGAGCCATCATTTCCCCGCTCTTTTTTTCAGCTTCAACCAAGTGCTTATTACGACTCTTTAACTCGGTATTGAAAACGCTCATCTGTGGAAGACAAACTTTACGAAATTGTCTGGATGGCATCTCTGGCGCCTGTCTGTTGCTTACAACATGGAACATCAGCATCATCGCACCCTCCATCCGACAAACGTTTGCTTAAACATCTATCATTCACAGCCACCAATACCTCATGAATCACGCAACCCAACTTCTAAACTCCTTCCACGCGTCTTCTTTCTCCACAACAACCATGGTACTCACCCTTCTACGAACCAAAATCAGCCAGCTTCTAGCTTTCGTTTCAAAGACTGGATTGACAAGGAACGGCTGGAACCATTGCTACTGTGTATACCGTGATGCTTTCGATACATGATGTGACTGGTGTGTCTGGGGATATTCGGATGGTTTCGATATCTGATTTGACAGACCGATAATGGGTGAGATGCTGTTTGATTGACGTTTTCAAGATGATGATTCTCTTCGGGATGGACAACTGGTGGAACCGAGATTTTTGGGATGGGTACCATGATGGTTCGTTTCTACCTTTATGATGGCGGGGTTGGTGGAGGCTGTGATGGGGTGGAGGTAGGAGGTAGTAGATTTGACCAGGTAGCTGGACCGTGTTGATTAACACTGAGTCGAGGTTTTGGGAGTTTCGCTTTGTGATTATGTAATCTGAGACCTTTTTACGTGTTAAGGCCTGTGGTATATTAACTTGGAACAACATATCGGACTCTGAGTACAACCCCGAGGCCTTAAAGCTGTTTCTTTCTCGATATGACATGTACGGACACGTTGGTCGTTGTTATAGGGTATGTATACCTACCATCTCACCCGAGTTCCAGGTCCCAAAAGGCATGGATAAAGGCTAGTTAAATCCATTCCAATAAGTAGATTCATATATTCCTCCGATCTCCGATTAATCAAGACAACGTTAGATTGGTAGGCCAAAAATAAATTAAAGCCCAACGCACCATCAATAAATGAAGAATGGCCGGAACATCTCGAATAAAGCGATTGGGAAGCATATCGATACTTCCCTAGGAGTAGCTAAACTACACTCGAATACCAGCTACAAGTAGTAGAAACCAGCCATACTCCTTCCCCACCTAAGTCCAGAAAGGAGGACAAGCGATCCAATCCGGAGTGTGGTTGTAATTTCCCGCATCAACACAACACTTATTGTAAGCAGCCCCAAGATTCGGAGCCACCCAACACTAAGCACCAACAACAAAAGCGAGTCAGCAAGCGATTACGAGGGAGAAAATCACCGGTAATGGTCTGTATCTATTGGAGTGAAATCTGGGACTTACCGCCGTTTTGCCCTTACTGTACTCGTGCACGACTCCTTTGATGTTTGCGTCCCTGCAGCAGTTCGCTGTGTTTATATTCTTCCAAGAGTTTCCATTTTTGGGGTTGCAGCAGCCGCGTTCGAGGGCGCCGGCGAAGGGGACGGACTCGGCTGTTGTGAGACTATGTTTTTTTTTTGTCAGCTAAAGGGATTTGTTGAGGTTGCGAGGGATGCCTACCCGATGAGATATGCTAAGGGGAGGACAAGGGCTGAAAAATGCATTTTGTATCGTAGTTGGTGGGTTGGTTGTCTGGAATGAAAAAGAGGAGTCGAACTAATGAATATGGGTTTCCTCGGGCGAAGACAGTTGAAGTTATTATAGCCTTGTTCCATTTCCACGGGTTCGGAAACCTCGATGGATAATTTCACTTTCGGGGGGATAATCTGGATAGATGCTGCAATTAGTATCCGAACAGCTTGGCTAGTATTCCGGACTCGTACAGTCGTTCGCATTCATATATTATCTACCCAACTAAAAATATTCATCTTGAACAGATTCTGGTAAACGAAAGATCTCTACAGGAGGAAATTCTCCTCTTCTCGAGCTTCTTATTCACCTTAATCTTAACTCTAAGACTCTCACGATCAATTTCAGGTAACATGGTTACTTCGTCAAGCGTCCGAAATCCTCTCTGTATCTTAACTCTACAGACTGTCTGATTCGCTCAATTTACGAGTAAGACCGGAAGCGACTATAAAGCACTGGTTAGCCTCGCAAGTAATACTAATCAAGAGCCCAGTGCTCTACCGAAAGAGTATATAAGATCCGAGTAGGCCCGTCAGTGGCCCTTCAGTGAATTCATTACGAAGATCTGAATCGTCAATACCGGGAGGATAATATTGTGATTTTCAAGCGATTGAGGACAGAATCCTTCTACCTGGCCTAACTTCTCCTTCCCAACGTAGGGTTATAACTAAGCCCTTCTCAGCTATAAGTGCAGAAAGATTGGAAGAGTGAACTCGTAAAAGGACGAGAAGGAAAAACCTACTATTTACGAAGATTTAGTAAAGACAACCTGAGCGCATATGCGAAGGCGGGGATTAGAAGTAACCTTCTTTTGCCCTGTAAAGTAAGAAGCCATGAGGGCGATCGGACGATCAAACATAACGGTAGTCCTAAAATACTACACAAACAAAAGATAAACTCCGAAATATGTTACCCCAAGGTCGAAGGGATTTAGTTGAAAAACTAGAGTAAGTCGGCCATGATATAGGCCTGTGCTGTCCCTCTTGGTTTCTCATAACTTCAACTGGATTCTCAGAGAATCATCGTCAATCACTCGAAACTACAATAGTATGAGGGTATTGTCCAAAAACTACATCCGAAAGCGAAGAACAGGACCTGGGTACCATTAGAAGAGACGGATGACCTGGTATCTTCCATAGTACGGAGGTGGAGGTGAAGATCACGTACCCTATACCCCATTCCCAGACCAGTTCCCGCGTCATTCCTCGTTATCATCGGTGGATTCCACGTCATGGGACAAGGAAATAGAACGCTCTGAACCCTTTTTTATGCATGTCCGGATGTGCTGGAGAAACTGGAGGAGCGGAGGTGGCATCGGTCCCGAGGGTTTGGGAAGCTGTTGATTGGACTGCGATGGTGTTGATAAGATGTATTGGGAGAGTATCGGATATTACATAAGATGTCGCACGATCTCGCGATATTGAGAGGCTATTCTTGTCGTTGAAATTGATAGCCAAGAATCCTAGAAGCAGGGTATCAGCGGATGACGAAGAGTCAAAGAATACCGTCCATGCCTAAATTTAGAAGATATACGGGCGTTGTGTTTGACCTGAATTGACACTTGAATTGAAAATATGCAAAAAGTGTTGTTGTAATTATTGTTGAAGCATAATGCAAGTCCTCGCTTCCCCGACATGCTGTGGTCCAAATATGAAGCTCCACCATCACCAACATGTCGGAACCAAAACTCAACATCGACGAATATGACGAAGCCGGCAACCTAGTCGCAACCTACATCCAATCACTCTCCAAGCGATCCGACAAAGAAGCGGCGCGCGTCGATGTCGTCGTGAGCGCTTCCAAGCCCAAGTGCGATGACGAAGATGGATCAAGACTAACAGGACGTGTTGTAGCTTCCGAACAAGCCAACCTTAAGAACGACATGGAATAAGTGCGTGGATGTGTTTCTGCCAGCGGGATATCCACACAGTGTCACGGATGATTATCTGAAGTGAGTTCAGTTGATGGGGGTGAGATGTGTCTACTTTTGCTGACGGGATGTGAAGGTACCAAATCTATGTATGCATGTGCACGTGTTTTGTTTCGACGACGGTTCACTGAATAATGTCGTAGGACTCTTTGCAAGCGTTTTCAAGCTCAATCGCTGGCATGCTGAGCTCAAGGGCTGTCTTGGAAGGCAAGTTCTCGACTGATTTCATTTTCCACACGTTTGCGCACCAATCCGACGAGCATCCATCGAAAACATGCTAACATTTATCATAGGAGTGGGCGTAGGTGATGCTTCGGTATCTCCTACTGCCGCATTACTCTTGTCGGTTCTGCAAGACAGTGCCGGTAGACTCGCAACCATTCTCTTTGCTGACAAACTGGGAACCAGCCTTGAGCCCGAGTGCAAAATGTATCGGCTTGCCGCCGATTACCTCAACGATACCGCTATGATACTAGACTGTCTTTCGCCAGCATTCCCGAAGCCCGTCAGGGTACTCGTCCTAAGCTTCTCAAGCATTTTACGGGCTCTCTGCGGCGTGGCGGCTGGCAGCTCCAAAGCTAGCTTGAGCGCGCATTTTGCTAAGTGGGGAAACTTGGGCGAGCTCAACGCTGTAAGTCGCATGACAAGCTGGTGATAGCCGTTGAAAATCATGGAGCTAATCACTAATCATGATCGCAGAAAGATTCCAGCCAGGAAACAGTGATTTCGCTCATGGGCATGCTGGTTTGTGACAAGCTTTCTAGACCTGGCAAATCGTGCACGTCTGACCTTATCGTGTAGGTAGGCAGCGTCGCAGTCTCCTGGATCTCAACGCCAGTTGCGACATGGACTGCGATGCTAGTGTTGCTGACAATTCATCTCTTAATGAATACGTGGGCAGTGCGTGCAGTAAGCATGAGATCACTGAATCGCCAGCGCGCGAACATCGTCTTCTCCCATCTGTTGGCATATGACAAAGTCTTGTCGCCGAAGGATGTCTCAAAGCGCGAGCGTATCTTCGAAAGGGATGGTGTTCTTCGAGGATCGCATGACCAAGTGATTGGCTATTGCCGGATTGGTGTCAGCCTTCAACAGCTCATGAAGGTCGTGTCAAAAGGCGCTTGCACAACAACTGGGTCTGTTACTCTACACGGCAACGAACTTGCCAGATTGGTTGACCTCTATAAGTCGGAGACGTATATCCTGTGGTTCAATAGGGAAGTATCCACAGTATACATTCTATTGAAACAAGGTACCACTGCGCAATCACAGTTGAAAGCTTGGAGCCAGGGCTCGCTCCTCGCTCAATGGGCAGCGGACAACTCGGACAAGGACAGCGATAATTTACAATTCGCTGCACTTGCTGCCTCATTGGAGCAAACATCGAAGCGCTTTGATGAGGACTCGGAGCGTCTGAGAGCCGCAGGTTGGGATCTTGATTTGTTTGCTCTAGAGACGCGTAGTGGCACCCGATTAGTGTGCAAATGATGGGCTTGTTGTTCCCACCGGACGACTCGTTGAAAACATGTTTGCCACTCGGAGAAAATGGCTCTTGCTCATGCGTGTTTTGCCCTTTTACAACCGAGGAATACGATCTGTTGAGCAAAGGTGCAAAAGCAAGCATTGGAGGAACGAGCGTATAAAGCGCTCTGATAGTGTCGCGCTGCAGTCTCATTTGGGTTGACCGCTTGATGAAAAAAATTGATTTGCTGGCCATTTTTGATTGTTATCTTGGACTTCCCAGCCTGGGCGGTGAGAGATATTGCGGCTCTAAAACTCGGCCGTGGAGGAGGAAAAATGCCACCTCTTCGGGTCTTAGATGGGAGGGGCAGCTGGATAGTACCATGGTGGTTGGTGCGGAGAGTGCAACATGAAAAGATGATTAGTCCTGGCTTATCCCTGCTTCCATCAGTGTTCGAGAAGAAGTAATATCGGAGGGGACCCGCAGTCCCACAATGATCTGACGTCCTTCTGCTCTCGCACATGCCCCTATGCCAAAGGAGGAAAGCTTCCAGAAGCCCTCCTGCCACGGGAAGAACAAAGATGAAAATCACTGGGCTGAGGAAGTTTCTAAGACTCTGACGTTCCACCAGAGGCCCACAACGCAAGCTTCATGCCCAATCCTCGCTAGCAGCATGCCACACAGCCGTTTCTCCTCTTCTCTTTGCTGTGCGCCTTCCCACCTGTGTTCTGCTTCGGGGGGCGAGTCGTCGACGGCGGTGAGAAGGAGGAGATTAAGCAAAACATCAGCAACAGAGGGGGCGCTCAACTGTTTCAGCGATGATAGATGTGGCATTGAGCGAACCTTGGTTCGAGAGGCCGTTTCTTGCCTACAAGCATTTGTCCAATCCATCGCCGCGCAACAACATGGACAAGGCTGGTAGACTGTGGGCGCACGATGGTGAGGGCATCCTTGTGCTGCTTTACAGCGCGCCCTCGAGCACGTCGATGGCATCATCCGTCTCAACTCTGTAACGAGGAGGATTGGGGAGAGCTCAGGGGGCAAGATGCGGCGTCGGGCTGGGACAATGAGAGTGAGCTGGAGGGCAAGCTGCGGTGCTCAGTGCTCGGTACACAGTAATTGGTGGTGGGATGATGGGATGCGCATGGGGCTGCCGATAGCCCAAGATGACCACTGGAGGGCCTGTCGCAGCGGTCCAATGACAGCGATGCCGGCTCCGCTTTAATCAGAGAATGGAAGACTAAGAAAGGCGCTAGAACACCGGGTGAACATTCTGGTTGGCTTCTTCGTTGATAGCCTGTGCGAGCTGCTCTCTTCCACCAGCCCGCTTCACGCTCCATCTACTCGACACAATCCCTTGCCTCTCCTCCCAATCTATTCAAACCTACTACTCACCAGTCAGCGCCTTGTCCGAGCCCGATATAGAACTACGACGTTATCAGCCTCCACTGCGCTGTTCATTCCCTCGTCAATCAACCCTTACACCCAAGACCTATCCGCTGTCGCTTTGCTCCGCACCCTACCATCAGTCACCCCAATCTTCTCCCGCTGTGCCATCGCATCCAAGCTGTCTACTGTTCTGCTTCCACCTGCACCAAGCCGACTCTTGTCCTCCAGCGTGCCTCGTACCATCTAGCAATCGACCAGCCAGTTTTGACCCGCCGTGGGAACCAACGACGGACCGAGACCGACCACCACCTTTGTGTTGCACAGAAACTCCCCACACTGAACTTGTCCATCAACCCACTCTCCTTCCTTTTACGACAAGCGCCAGAATCCTCCCTCCCGATAATTGTGGTCTTCCCAGCACCAATGCTGCGATAACGAATCGCTCTAGACAATATCCCTCGCTATTGTTCACAATTCAGTTCCTGTGCATCCCTCTACCAGCCAAGCTGGCTTTCCGAACCCGTCGCTCGCAGCCGCAGTCGTTGGGCACACGGCAAGGCGAAGAGCAGCGAGCCAAAGATCGACCACTAACCCGCCGACCGTCGAGAGGTATCTGGAAGAGCATGAGCAATCGCAAATCGATCCGCCCATTGCTCAGACTCAGAACCTCCTCGACCCTTCTAGATTCCCCTGCACTCTCTCAAGACGAATCCAAACACGACTCGATTATAGAATCGATGAAGTCTGACGAAGAAATGACCGACTACGCTCCCTCAGCCGTCTCCTCACCAAGACCACTGAGTGTCGCCATACCCCGGACATCGCCTTTCTCTGCTACCGGGCAATACTGCCCAAGACGTCCAAATCTCTCAGAAATCCTCGCCAACAGCTCCCCACCACCATGGACATTGTCTGCGTTCATGGCATACCTCTCGCAAAACCACTGCCTGGAGACTCTCGAATTCACAATGGACGCTTCACGCTATCGCAAACACTACAACAAGATGGCTAGTCGCTCGCCCACAGGGGATATCGTAGCCGGGAGCGAGGATTGCAAGTATGTGTCTTCGCTATGGCAAAAACTTCTGGAGGCATATATTGTACCCAATGGCGCGCGTGAGGTCAACATCCCATCTAGCGTACGCGAGGGTCTCATTGCGCACTCCAACCTCGAGGTGCCCCCTCACCACCTCGTGCTCGACACTGCTGTGCAAAAGGTGTACGAGCTGATGGAAGATTCTGTGCTCGTGCCTTTCTTGAATAGCTTCTATCCGCAGACTGCTCCGCCCACCTCCACCGATAACAGCCGCAACACCTCGACGGAAGACGTGACCACTGGCAGCCGATCATATGATGATCGAGCCATGTATCGTCGAGCCAGAAAGGCACGAAAATCATCACCACCCCTTTCACAATCCATGTCGTTGCCATTCTCTGCACCTGCTGTACAGAACAGATCTTCCGCTCCTTCCACCTTCTCACACTTTGCTCGTAATTTATCGCATTCGACACGGCAAATATCGCATACATCCTCGCACTCTCAGTCCCTCTCAGCACGCACTTCCGGATCTGCAGTATTATCACCTTGGTCATCCAACCAGTCCGAATCCAGCCACTCTCCAGCTGACATATCAACTGGTGGTCTTACCGACGATACCTCGGCGTCATCACCAAGCGCATTCGGCGAGCCCATGACGCCTCCGACCACACCTCCACAGTGCGACTATGGAAGCCCAGCGAGTCTAGGCACTCATAATGGATTCGGGCCAAGAAAAGAGTCGGGAAGTGCATGGAAAAAGATGCGCAGTAGTTTCGGATTCAGAAAAAAGAGTGGAAGCTTGAGAGAAGAAGAGATGGAATATGCATGAGCTCGCGGTGCGAGTAGGTTTGGTCAAAAATACCCATTTATTTATGTTACCAATTATATTTGCAATAATCGGATGAGAAACATAGAAGGCGTGGAAAGGAACTGTTCTTCAAAAGGTTTGGGATTCACTCTCGCCTGGCGCTCTAAGGATTTTGGGGCATGAGGACGGTACAGCGTAGGGGAAATTTTTGATGCTGATGATTAATTACGACATTTCAGACACAGGTTCTTTGATTTTTGGCATTTCAATTTGTCGCCAAAAGCATTGCAGGTACATTTGCAGAGTTGTGTGGTTTGGTGTCCTCGTTGGCACTTCTGCTCGGAGTTTTGGAAGCACCTTGGATGCTGGTTTCTCTTCACTTGCACTTCCAAGCCTTGCATACCCGGCGTGTAATCCAGGCCTATAGCCGGATTTCGGATAGAGCACTCATGTATATATTGATTTTTGGCATACTCACTTTGGAATGAGTCTGCGTAGTGTTCACAATTATCTACATGGCTGGCTGAGGCCTAGTAATTGAGAGCTGTGGTACGTCCATTCTCGACTATCGAGTATCAACCAGTGATTCCGCCGACTGCATTTGGGATATAGGACCGCTGCGCAAAGCCAATCTGAACGACGGCCAAGGCTCTTCCGTCCATCACTAAGCCAGGTCGTGCATGAGCTGGGATTTTTGTGTGTAGATCTGACTTGAAGATTTTTGTATCGACGGGATGATTGCAGGACCAGTCCAATACATGATGATGTGAGGTGAAATTACGATTTCGCAGATGGCTCTTGTTTTCGGGTTTCCCGTTGATAAGCTGGGAGGAGGGGAGTAAGTACTGTCGGGTGTCTCGCGTATCGTATCCCCGAGTTATATCCAGCGTCATAAGGTAGAGGGCTTGTGCGGGGCTCAGGTCTCCAAATGATGATTAGGCACAACGCAACGACCCCACAGTGGCGGGGCGAGTGGGCAGGCGGGAATGCACACCTTCAGTTCTGCAACGTTGATTGTTACAACTACTCACGTCCCATGCTTCCACTACCACTACCACTTAGACAAGTGAGGGGTCCTGCGTTTCGACTTATAACTGTTCGCGCGCCACTACTGAGTCACCGTGTTACAATATCGTGGCTTGGTGATACTCGCATTGCTCCAAGGACCATGGCTACGTCGACCGCGACTGGGAAGAAGATGGAGTGGTTGGTTATTTTGCCTGATCGGGAGGGTGCTATTGAGACGAGGATGGAGGTTCGACCGTATGTTTGTTTTTAACTTCTTTTCTTTCTTCTTTTTCCTTTCTCTTGGTTACACCTAACTAACCACCCTCTCTTCTTTTCCACAGGACCCACCTAAAGAACGTCCAAAAAGACGTAGAGTCGGGTTTTTGGCTGCTCGGAGGCGCGTTTTTCTCCGATGTGCCTAAGGAGGGACAGACTCCGCCGCCGATTATTGGGAGTGCCATGTTGGCGTTTGCAGAGACGAGGGAGGAGGTGTTGCACAAGTTGAAGGCGGATGTTTATTCTGAGAAAGAGGTTTGGGATTGGGATAAGGTGCAGATTTATCCTTTTAGGAGTGCGGTTGGGGGGGCTTCTGGAAAGGTTTAGGGTGAATGATGGGTACTCCGTCGGTGAGTTTTTTTGTGTTTTGATGGATGGGCGATGGAGTATTATGTTGGACGATTTGGCTAATTGGTAGGCAGTATCTTCTGGCTTCGATTGTGAAGGGAATTTCCGAAAGAACTTAGACTGCCAAGGAATCATTTCGTCGTTCGGTATTGATAATGCCCAAATCCGGACTTTACTCTGTTGTGTTAGTAGCAATGAAGCTAAATTTTCATCCAACCCGTACTGTTGCCCTCTTCGACTATACAGATCCATCATCTTTCTATCCTCATTCCAGCTTGTAAAATTTCCACTCGACGTCAGTTCGGCTGCAGCCTATAGAGATCGGTATTAACCACAAATATGTACTCACTCCATCGGCGCTCAGTGTATAATGGAGAATACAACCGAGAATGTCATATTCTCCCAAGCGAACCCCATCTCCAAACAATCATGATACTCCTTCGAACGGGCGAAATTCCACACAGCATTACCAATCTCGTGCACGATATTAACCGCAATACCAAAATTCAACCGCATCTCGTGAGAATCTAGGCCATCATCCGCTGCAAACTGTCGGCTGTCCAAATTATCGAGACCATCCCATATCCTGGGGTGGAAATCAATGGCGATGATGGGGGCAAGTCACCGCGATGCACATTCCTGAATCTTCGATCTGTGGGAGGTGTCTGAAGGGTCGTGAAGTGTTCATCCGAAGTCTTTGAACACCCTACACGTGTACCGTCTTCCAAAGTCAGATTGGCTCACGGTTCTGGTTCCGGCGTGATGTCTGTCCTTGTACGAAGCGAGGCCAGGCGGGAAGAATCGACAACATCCGCCATTCTCTTCAGAATTGCCTTGGTCCCTTCTACCATCTCTTTATCAATTTCCGGGGTACGGATAAACTGTTTCGGTCCTTTAGTATCAAACTCTCCATGAATAAGTTTGGCCCAGACACTTGGGCTTTATTATGAAGCGAGTGGCCAATTGCAGAGCTGGCTGCATGGTATCCTAACACTGCTCGATTTGTTTCGGATGCCAATTGCAGAGCTGGAAAATCGGGTGAATCTGGACGTCGATATCGAGATGACTTTTTTTTCCAACTTCGAGACTATCGTGGTGGCGCCGCATGAAGCAAGAGAGACTTCGTCGTCCTGAACAGAATCCAACCTAGGTACAAAATACCCTCTCGTTATTCCTCTTTCATCACCTTCGTCAAAGAAACATCTTAATACCCATACACAGCATACTTCTTCCGATAATCTCCCTCGACCCCATGCCAGTCAATCATATCGTCACAGTACTCAGGCCTAGACAGAGCCCCCTTCTCTCTAAACCTCTCCCACGTAGCATTTGGGAACCAGTTGGATATGTACTATGGTCTGGAGGCTATTACATGTTAGGCGCGAATCATCTGCAAGGGCCTCGGGACTTCCAATTCTCGTAGATTCCATTGTTCAAGACCTAGTAAGTGACCCGCGTCCTAAAATGTAATACCCTCCAGACCATAGAAGCTCATAGAGACTAGATGCCAAGTACAAAGCCGGTTTCGCTCCGGGCCTTGACCAAAGATTGGATTTCCAGGAAGGGGTACCGAGGACCCGTATTCGAGATGATGCGATAAGTCGCTATCATTTTCGCCTTTTCCATTGGTTTCCTCCCCTACAATCTGAACCGCCACAGGACTCCGAGCCTCTTTTTCTACGGTACTATTGCCATTTCCCCCGTGACTGATCGAGGCATCTTTATTTCGCCCACTAACCTCCTCCCACATCCTGTCCTCATCATCGCCATCATCTTCCCAAAGTGTGGCGTCTGGATTTCCGTCGTCCCTCTTGATAGTTTCCTGAGACACGATTATTTCGCTGACAAGAGTGGCCGAGAACATGAACTTCTCGAACGCAAAGCTTTGGGCTACTGCACAGCGATACCAACGGAGAGAATGGTAACACGGTTTAACGAAACTATAAAACGGAAATCAATCTTGGTTCTTTACAGAACGGCTGTCAGGAAGCTAGTAAGTTATACTTTTCAACTATACTGATATACCGCACGTCTGATCGTGGACCCATGATGACCTTGGACTTCTTGGAATACATTAGCGGTTATTTACTAGACGCTGCGATCTGTTCTAATATACGCACCGAAAATTAGTAATATGGAAATCTTGTCTGGAGGGACTAATTACTTGGTTCAGTAGATAAGATATTGTTTTTAGCTTCCTGTACCATATCAGTATCAGCAAATCAATGGGGAAAAGCGAAAGCAGGTATGATTGAATTACCTCTCCTCCGAGATAACTATCTGTTAAAGCTAGGAATAAGGGTAAGTTATGTACTCTCTACAAGATCATACCCAATTCATTAAAATCGGTCAATATACCTGGACTGAAGTCCACAGGCGGTGTTGTCTCTAGGAAATATTAAAGGAGTATATCTCCTTCCGGATTATTTAGCTACGAGACTCTGATATATCGAATTTCGCTTCAACAGTAAACCTCCATGATATAGGGAGCATGTTGGAAAATTTGCGATTGAAAGTTAAGATTAGGCCTACCCCATTAACACAAAAAGCGATGAGACGAGTGTTAAAACCTGTACTAGAAATTAATAGGTTGTTGAGCTTGGAGCAATCTTACCTGCGGCCTATTTATTGGCCGGTCGTATACTTAAGAGCTAGTAATACCTATTCATATAGCCGATATGGATTCATAGATAGCGATATAATCAATTACGCTAGTATCGTATCGATACTCCGCTCCTGTCACGGTACGACCGCGGCCAAGTCCTTCCCGCCGTTGGGGTGGCCCCATGGCACGTGATCAAGGCAGAACCGGAGCTCTGCCGAGGAAAGGTTTTAAAGCCTACGTGGCTTCAACCAATTCATAGCTCAAAGAGCTATATCCTGTCGTTAAACCTGACTGTTGGTTTGCCTGCCGATTCGTATATAGCCTGTTGAATGATACCTGTTCCTGCTGCTGCGCCTTCCTCCTGATACCCCAACCCGCCCCGTGACAGCTCCCCTATCTTATTAACTATTTCTTCGATGACGCTAATCAACTCGCTACGATCGTATCCTCAATGGTTAAGATATAGAAAAGACTAATTAGGTAAAGTATAGGATACACTCCTTACCCATTTGATATTACTTAGATAATAAGTAACATGTTCCACCACCGAGCTGGTCAACCCACCGAGCTGGTCAGTTTCTGCCAAGACGACCAACTCCCTCATTAACACGATATGTCTCAACAACAAAATGCGCAATTATCTAACAGAGAAGGCAGAATTCAGCTTGCCCTTTCTGCCTATAACACCCACCAATTCCGAAGCCTCCGGCGCGCTGCTGAAGCGTTTGATGTACCTCCTTCAACATTGACTAGCCGATACAACGGAATCACGTATCGCCTAGATACTCGCAACGCCCAACACAAGCTCACTACGACTGAAGAGCAGACAATTGTCCAATACATCCTCGACCTCGATTCGCGAGGATTCGCGCCCCGGCTGTGTGAGGTGGCAGATATGGCGGATAAACTACTAGGTGTACGCGGTGGAGAGCCAGTAGGGAAAAACTGGGCTGAGAGGTTTATAACGCGCTCAGATGAGCTCAAGATGGCCTTCAATCGAGCTAAGGATAGGCAGAGGGTACTACAGGAAGATCCAGAGATTATTGGCGCGTGGTTCAAGCTCGTTGCAGACACCAAGGCAAAGTACGGCATCCACGACGAGAATACGCACAACTTTGACGAGATTGGCTTCCAGATGGGCGTTATTGGGTCAATGAAGGTCGTCACAGCTTCTGAAAGACGTACACGGCCTAATTTGATCCAGCCAGGCGATCGCGAGTGGGTTACAGTTATCCAGAGCATCTGCGCCGCTGGGTATGCGACCCCGCCCTTCATTATCTACAAAGGATCGATCTCTGCGTGGTATGAGGAGGCAGATATACCACGGAATTGGAAGCTCTCGGTCTCTGAGAACGGCTGGACAAACAACGCGCTTGGTCTTGAGTGGTTGAAGCACTTTGACGCGTATACAAAGGCGCGTCAAGTGGGGGGGGTATAGGCTGCTCATCTTGGACGGCCATGAGAGCCATCTCAGCCAGGATTTCAAGGACTACTGCCTCGAACATAAGATCATAACGCTCTGTATGCCACCTCATTCATCGCATATCCTCCAGCCGCTTGATGTGGTCTGCTTCTCGCCGTTGAAGTGCAAGTACTCTCAACGAGTTCGAGACTTGGCACGCCGACGCGTCTACCATATCAACAAAGAAGGCTTCCTCCCAGCCTTCAAAGACGCGTTTTTCGACGTGTTTACAGAAGAGAACTGTCGAAAGGCTTTTGAGATGGTAGGGCTAGTCCCTATCAACGCGGAGGTGGTATTGGATCGCCTTGAAGTACGGCTACGTATCCCACCAGCACCTCCACCGCAGGGGACGCTGTGGCAGTCGAAGGCTCCAAGCAATACTCTTGAATCTGGATCCCAATCCAAGCTCGTAAGCGAGTCCTTTACTCGGTCACCAGTTACTGCCCAGGCAGGCTTTTCCCAGCTTGTCAAGGGCGCTGAATTGATGCTACACCAAAACGCTCTACTTGTTGCGCGCAACCGCGAGCTTGAAGAGCAATGGGCAGTAATGACAAAGCGAAAATCGCGCAAAAGGAAGTGGATCCAGCCATGTGGTACTATAGAGTATGGGACTGTAGCAGCGCAGGTAGCTGCCGAGGCGTCTGTCGCGCCTCAGGGATCAAAGAAGGCTCGTGGTAGTGGTGGTCAAGAAATAGGCCGACCAACTCAACGGCGCTGTAGGAACTGCGGCGCAACTGGGCATAATGCGCGAACTTGTAAAAAAGATATCGAGATATCGTCTGAATCAGATAGCAGCACGACGGACTTAGAATCTATTGTTAATAGCGATTAAATTGAAGAGTCGTAACATGAGTTGGTCGTGCCAAGCCTTTTTGACCCGCTCGGTGGTGGAACACGTTATATACAAGCCTCAATAGCGTCCAGCACCGAGTACAGAGGTCGTAGCTTGTCTGCTAGAATCTCAGCCTAGTCTATCAAACTAAGCTCGTTCTCGAGCAAACTGACAAAGCCTTGAGTATAAATCGATAGAAATGGGGTGAAGGGGCCGTGGGTCCTGCAGTATGGAGATGTGATACCTTGGTATTTTGCATGGGGTGGATCATCGTCGCGAAGCTTCTGTGGAGAAATTCAGTACGGGTAATTGATCGATGTATGCGGTTATGATCACTGCGCTATTAGCTCGGGTCTAAGGATAAAGGGAAGGGCGTGTGTGGACAAAAAGGGGAGTAAGTAAAAGATTTACTTTGTTAGCGGATAGGGAGCGTACTGGCTCTACTCGATCTTTTGCTCAATGATATATGATTGAAAACACTTATGGGTAGAATAGGACATGGATTAGTATTCCCGCGACCTCATTTGTCCTTCATCTGCGTGCAAAAAGTCGATCCTTGCTTACTCGTTAATCGTGACTGATATTATGGTTTTTTCATCAACGTCATGGTGGACATTCTCAAGTTTTTTCACTAACTAATAACTGAGTATATAGTAATTGTTCTAAAAGCTCAACCCCACAGCGAAACATTGCTGAAATACGTAGATTAGTTAATTTTTCCCCTCGAGTTATAAGATCCCGTCGGTTAGTTTAAGACCGTAAATAATGTCACGGCAGCGATAGGATGTATAGAATGAACTAGGGTTCTAAGAACTGAGTGTGATAATAGAATTTACGGTAGAGAGCGAGTTACTACGAGGGCGCGAAGATATCGCGCCTTAGCCACAATGTGGCTAAGTCGATACGCCCGAGCCATGAAGTAACGTGACGGCAAAGGAGCCATGCCGTGCCGTCACATTACCCCCCCCCGCCCCAAAAAAGAAAGCCCAGTTATCCCGAGAGGAATCAACTTGGCTGGCCACATTGCTAGCAAAACATATACCAAACGCCCCTTCAATCTGAATTCCTACTGCCATTGATTTGAGAATACAAAACACCCATAGCTGGAAGGAGAGAAAGGACTCAAAGGAGCAAAAGGCCCATAGCCTAGCGCCTATTCATCCTTGTGCGCATTCTCTTCATTCTCCCATTGGAGACCGCCGCATTATCGTCCTCATGCGGTGGATCCTCAGTCTCTCGGTCATAGGCGTCCTGCCATTCTGTCAACCTCAATGGCGGACCATCTCGCTCGGGGTGATCCTGGTGGTAGAGCCTGAGCAGCTTTGGTGAGTTCTTAAAGCTCTCAGCATCATACCATGTATTATCTGGGTCCCAACCTTTCCATGATACCATGTATTGTAGCTTTTGTCGGTGAATACGGCTTCCAAGGATGGCCTCAACCTCCCACT
Organism: Venturia oleaginea; assembly: GCA_013176395.1. NCBI lineage: Eukaryota > Fungi > Ascomycota > Dothideomycetes > Venturiales > Venturiaceae > Venturia > Venturia oleaginea. Next base: position 1,057,260 of record JABMLP010000004.1, on the reverse strand, counting down.
CGACATGGCTGTGCACTTCGTAGGCATCGTTTGGATCGTTGGTATTGATTTGACCCGGGAGCCCCTCTGTAGCCGCTTTCCTCAATCGATCAGAGTGAAAAACATTGTGTATCTTGTACGATTGTGGTAACTGAACCTCCCAACTATGTCCTTTTTTTCCATTGATAGGAAATGGGCCTACCACAGGGTTATCCAACTTGTCAGACGGTCGATCAGTGCGCCAGGCTCTTTTGGTGACGTACACCATATCGCCCATGCCTGTGGTGTCGTCAAAGCCGAAGTCTTCAGGCCTGCGCTTCTTGTTTGCCTGCAGAGATTGCCGCTGTTGAGCCTTGAAGAGTTGAGTCTTTGCGAGTTCCATGCCTCGTACATACGAGTGGCGTAACGTTGTGCTTCCCCGCGATTGAGCTTCTCAAGCGACGATTGTCCTTTCATTGGCTTGCGAGCCTCCCAATCGTAATGCATTCTAGGCACAAAACCCATTTCAACCTCCGATGGCGATAAGCTCGTAGACTCATGAGGTGCCGACGCTGCAGCGAAGTCCATTGCAGGTAACAGCTCAGACCAATTGTCTTGGTAACGATTGACAAAGATCCTTAGTTTCTGTTGCAATGCCTGGTTGACGATCTCATTCTGGCCATCAGTTTGAGCATGTTCCGAGGTACTCTTACGCAATTGGATGCCCAGAATAAGGCTCAATTCGTCCCAGAACTGCGACACAAATCTCGGATCCCGATCGCTGACAATAGTATCAGGCAGCCCACAGATGCGGTAGATGTGTTTGTAGTACAGCCATGCAGCATCTTTGGCCTTCACTTCCTTGTGACATGGTAGGGAGAAAGGGCGCTTTCCTAGACGATCCACTACTACCATGACATTGTCATATCCGTGCTTGTTTTTGTTGAGGGACATGAAGTCCATTGAAACGTGCTGCCAGGGCCTCTCAGGTATTGGCAATGGTTTCAGCAATCCCGGAGTCTTGTCCCTAGGAACTGATGACCTCCTGCAATCCTGGCATGCCGCAATATATTGATCAATGTCTGCATTCATCCGCGGCCAGTAAAACTGCCGTGCGACAATCTTTCGAGTTTTGTTGCGGCCAGGGTGGGCAGAGGGTAATGTTGTATGTACCTCATCAAGTAGCTTTCGGCGGAGTTGATCATTCTCTGGAATAAAAAGGCGACCCTGGTGTAATAGGAGTCCATCTTCAAGGCGGAGAGTCGTATGGTCATCGCTAGCCACGTCTCTGAACTGCTGCAGTGATTGTGCGGTCCGATTGGCGTTGAGTAGCTGGTCCACTAGGTGTAGCTGTTCTGCGTTGATGTTAAGCGCCTGGATCTGGGCACCAATCTGGTCATCTTTGATGAGCTGTATTGTGCGGGCTGCGTTGGCAATTGCCTTTTGTGACTTCAGTTCATCCGATTTCCGTGACAGGGCATCTGCAATGGTGTTTTCCTTGCCAGGGCGGTAGACAATAGTAAAGTCATAGTTACAGATAACCTCTGACCATCGAGCTTGTCGTGCGTTCAACATCCTCTTGGTGGTAAAGTATTCCAGTGCACGGTGGTCAGTAATAGCCACAAATGGCTGCTGCAAACCTCTCAAAAATGCGCTCCATTCTTCAAGGCCTTTGATTAATGCCAGTAGTTCCTTGTCGTGAGTCTCGTAGTTCAGCTCGTGTACGTTCATTGTCTTGCTGAAGAAGGCTACTGGGTGCCATTGGTTATCTTTTCCTTTCTGAGATAGGACACCTGCAACTACTCCGTCAGAAGCATCAGTTTCCATCCGATGGTTGCTCCTCATGAGCTCCTTATCCATTATGTTGTATCCCCGGGCTCTACTCCATTGGGAAGAGTCTCCATAGCTGACGTACAGCTCTTCATTTTCATCCTCTTCGCTGTCAGTGCTATCCTCGAAATCAGATAGGTCTGAGCATCCACTGTCGGAATCGCTGTCAGGGTAGTCCTCATTAGGATCTTCTTTGACTGTTGGAGGTGGTGCTGGCGTGGTAATCTTGCGTAGAGTTGGCGTCAGTTTCGTGTTCTGCGGAACTGAGGGCTGGTCCAAGGCCAAAGTCAAGTCAACTGGCTCATTCTGAGTCAATTTGCGCAGTCTTTTCGAAAAGGTTTTGTCCAAATTAGGCCTAGCCTGTCCTGCTTGATGCCTGACCTGGCTAAGCCGTCCACTTTGATTCCTCCTATCCTGCAGTTTCATTGCCTGCTCCCGCTTATTGATGTCCTTTTGGATTACGCTGACATTGATAGCTTCCGCTGGTATGTATGCATTGTCTTCCACCATAACCCTTCGCTGGAGAGAAGCTACTTTAGGCCTTGATTCTGGCCAGTGCAATCGATGGCGCTTGCAGTCCGGGGAGATATCATTGTATGCCAACCATGTCCTGCCTAAAATCACATCGTGGTGTCCTAATGTCACCTCTAAGAAGGGAACATTGTACTCTTGCCTGCCATCCAATTCTATGTGTAGCAGCGTGGCATGTGTGATGCCTTCCTCCTTGTGGTCCTGGTATCCGGTGGCCTTGGCTGGCTTCTCAAGAGGTCGTCGCTCAACCTGGGGGAATCGTGAGGATAATCGCGCTGCACACTTGCGGTCCATGAAGGCGTAGCCGTTGGCTCCTGTATCAATCAGTGCCCGAAGAGTGACTCCCATTCCATTAAAGTAGACAACGATGTCAAAGATGAAGGCAGGGCCGCCAAACATCTTTGAAAGATTCAGTTCATGCACCATGTAACGATACTCAATGTCTCTGTTACTGGGACCTGGTGTGGTGACTTCCACCGAGCCTAGTCGTTTAAAGGCAGCTCAGCAACCACTCCATTTAACTGTAAGGCGGTGATTGTAGTAGCTTGGCAATTTCGTTGTTGGTGACCTTCCTGCTTACATTTAAAGCACTTGTTCTCTCGAGTCAGTTGAACAGTTTCTTCGAAGGTTAGGCCAAAATCCTTGAACTTGTTGAATCCGGTGTCTCGTTGCTCAAAGCGACCACCTCCGCTGCTAGAGGAGTTGGGTCTGCTGTTGTTGAATCCTCTATTGTTGAATCCTCTGTTGCTGAATCCTCCATTCTGGCCATTGTTGCCTCCATTCTGGCGATTGCCATTGCCGTGATTGTTGGAGTTGTCCTTAGGCTTTTCATTGCGCCTGCGCAGTTGGTCCTCATCATATGTCTTCTTGTATGTGCGGCTTAATGCAGTGGCGGCATTGCAGAGTTACTGGTAGGTAACTGAGTAGTCTCCGACTTCTCGTGCTAGGCCTCTCGCCAATGCAGAGTAGAGTCTATCAACCATTTCACGCTTCATGATCTTACTGATGTTGTCCGCGCCTGTGAGGCCTTCAGTGAGTCCAGAGACCGCTGCCTTGTATTCAAAATCATTCTTGAATTCAGTGAAATCCTGATATGGCTTCATCAACAGTGTCTTGAATGATTGCCGCGCGTTGTCTGCCTCGAATGGATCCACAAATCTGGTATCCAGCACAAGGTAGAGATCTTCCTTTATCAGCTCGCTGTAGGTCTTACCCAATGTTCCGGGTAGAATCAGGAGCGCATTCTTTGTGGCTTCTCCTGTGACTGATATCATGATCAGGGCTTTCTGTGCGACGAGGCTCATTTCTTCTGCGTCAATTTTGAGATCGATGCTTGACTTCCACTGCTTATATTCTATCGATGTAGCGCTATCCTTGAGGTCCTTTGGCATGGGCATCTTGGTCCGGCTTCCACCACCACGGTTGGAGACAATGCTGTCATCGGTTTCTCCATTCATCTTGCGCGCCTTGAGGGCATTGAATTTCTGTGTCAAGTCGGTGTGTTCATCGAATTCCTTGGAGCGCATATTCTTTTCCGCTTGGAGGTCTGATATAAGTCCTAATACTTGCTGCTGCAAGCCTTCCACCTCTTGAGTACGCTGGCTTACTTGGTCAAGGGCTATATTCAGCTCATTCTGTTTTCCCGCCACCTTTGCGTTGCAGACGGTGGTCTCATTTGCTAGTAGGGTAACGCCCTGTGCCTTCATGTTTTTGAGTGTCTTTCCTAGCACGTTGATTTGGTCGGTCTTGACTGCAGAGCTCTTGTATGCCAGGACGATTGTCCACCGTGATGTTGATGCACAAACCGCAATAGTATGACCGGTCTGAGCTATATTAAAGACAGTCAGGAATCTACGTAGATTCTATATGATCCCTAGCTGCACCTGTACCACAGTACGGAGGCGGAGAAGTACCGTATTATAGTAAGTCAAGAACAATCTATTCGTAGTACCTAGGTTACCAAAACTCACCCATCTTCATTATGTTTAAATATCCCCTCAATCATTGATACTCCACTTATTTTCCATTCCTATTCCCTTCGCCTCTCTCACTACTACCGCCCTCCCCTTCCTCACCAAAGACAAAACAACAAATCCAACAAATCCGATAAAACCCCAAAAAAGAACAAAAGCAAAATGAAGTTGCTTATCTTCTTCCTTCTCTCGCCAGTCCTCGCCCTCTCTATCAACATCAAAGAAGCAGGAGCCAACCTTGCCCCTCTAGATAGCGTCGATACCAATCCCAACCCGCTCTATCCTACTAACCATCTCGAGACACGGCAAGAAGGACCTACATGTCAGGGATGTGAATGGACATGCAACCGCAAACACCACATTGCTCGCGATGTATGTAATTGTGTCAGGGGATGTACAAAAGGTCAAACTTGTGGTTTAACTGGATGTTACCCTCCTTAGTGTAGGGGAGGGAGGGAAGGGACGGTGGAGAAATACATCTAGTGGGTTGGATTGGGTGGTCTGTCTGTTTTTGATGGAAGATTGATTGCTGAAAGTGTGTCTTGCCAGCTCGTGCCGTGGATGGAGACGGCTTTTGTCATCTTCAGGGGATGTATCGCTGTATCCAGCCTCTTTCATATGTTTCTCCAACACTATGGGAGAAAACCTGAATATTTCACCGACCAGCTAGATCGATCGAATGTACAAGTCTTCTAGAACAACGATTCTCTGTATAGTGTCTTGGATCCTGCCACATTTAAGCCTTTGACCGATTTTGGTGCACTAATTGGTTTTAGGGTCAAGAACCAATGCGTTTGTCAAATTCGTTCCCTAGCATCTGCAGCATTATACTTCTCTGTACGTAGTCCCGTTTGAGGCCGCGCCGCAATGCGACTGTACTAACAATCGGCAACGCTGAACGTGGAAGGATGCTCACCATACTAATATCTAATGATGAATATTTCTGTTGTGTCCTTGAGGTACTCGAACATTGCCATAGCGAACCAGGGGAACGAGAGTTTCGGCAATCTCTCCAAAGTTCTGCAGGCCGAGACGAGTTTCGAGGCTCGCGTTGGCTACTTTGGTAAATGCATCCGCATGCCTCAGACTCGGTGGAACTGTAGATCAGATGACCTTTCTTCGTTGACAAGCTTCGGGACTCAGCGAGACCCTTTGAAGCTGTTCGATATGGCAAGTGACTTTCAGCATGGTGTATTGTTCTCCGGAGTTCCGTTAGTAATGATGGAGAGCTTGGATCATCCAGGATTTCGGGTTCGGAAGATAGCTGTACTGCTGAAAAGATGGTTGTAAGGGGTGTGTTTGAATCGTGCAGAGCATTCCATGTAATCTGATCTGACCATCTCTTTTTCATCTGTAGCCACTCGCATCCAAGTCCTGTAGGAGAAGGTGCCGAAGAAGCATCTTCACAGCCGGCACGATGCCTTTGGTTCTAGCCCACTTGGCCATGATCGCTGCAGGGTTGAGAAGCTCTGAATCGCTGATTCCATCCTATGGCCGAGCGATTGTTTTTGTGGCGCCTCGCCTCCGGCCTTGACATGCCTGTGGCGGCTCTCATTTTACATTGCGACAGGGAGGTGAGTTTCGAACGTGGGGTGTCGACAGTCGATACATCCCACCACCGGGCTTCTGGAAACACACAGGCAACGTTCGTGCAAATAATCGACGGCGATTTGAAGTAGGTGACTGTGGAATCCTTGGCATGAACATGGATGTGAAGACTCTTTACGGAGTGGATACGTGTAGATAGAACCATCATACATACAACAACACAACCGATATCCAATACGTGTATCAAAGCCGAATCAACAGTGACCTCTACCTTGCTGCGGAGCGGACGATGCCTACCAACAGGACTGCGCAAATGTCTTCCACCAGCGTCCTGGACCATCTGCATTCTGCGCGACTTGATGGCAGATGAGGTGGGGAGTGAAAATTACCAACACTCCGCTGTGGATACACATACGGATCTCGGAGATGGTGCAGCGGCAAAAGCTTCGAACGCTTCCTGGTGGGAGAAGCACCGAGATCACATTGTTCAGGAGGCCAGGAGGACACAGGAGGACAATGGTTCAAACAGCGTTGCAGATGTCCTATGGCATCCGAGTCTGAAGGACGAGAGTTGCCTCTCATTGGTCGTCCAACTTCGCGCGTTTCGGACTCTTCAGCCAACGGCATCGAGCTCCCTCTCGCCCTTCACCTCTCAGGGGTAAATACAAGATTAGATTCTTGGAACACCACGGCAAAAGCGGATTCGAGATGAGCACTGGGGGTGCTTGTCGCCGCATCGCAAACAATGGGCTGAATATGTGGAAAGGGTGCGACACAGCAATTTCTCTCGTCTACCCTCGTCTCTTACCGTCGTAGCTTTGCTTCCTTTGCCTTCCTTTCCTCTTCTTCATCTTTTTCAAGGTGCCCACTCTCATTTTTGCCATCCTCAGTCCTTCATTGATCTGCTTCGGAATTGATTTCCATTTCACTCCTTACCGCCACAGACTGGATTCTGTTCGAATTGTATACGCTCGAACGTCCCAAACTCGTGACAGGCACACATTCGCTCAATCAGATTCAAACAAACAGTTCAAAATGCAGTTCAAAGCACTCTCAGTCGTTCTCTGCGCCAGCTTGGCCTCGGCTTCTGTCTTTCCAAAGCGTCAGATCAACGGAACTGCTCCAGCTATTCCAACCATACCTATCGCCGCTGCCGAGACACCCTATGGCTATGGAGCTGCTCTCTCTGGTGTCGCTGCTCCATCTGGTGTAGCCCCTCCATCTGGTTCCGTTCCTCCAACTGGTATTGCTGCAGCCGGTACTGGCATCGCCAAGCCAACCATCTCTCTTGGAACTGGTATGCCATCTGCTCCTCTCGGGACTGGAGTTGGTAACGCCAACCTCAATGTTTCTACTACTCTTGTCGCTTCTGTCACCAGCTTCGACATTGCCACTTCAACAGCCACAATAGAGACCACTCTCCTCTTGGTCAACGGAACCAGCACTGTGGCTGTTCCAACCACAGTTGTGGTCACTAAGACCCGCACCAAGACTGTCTACTACACAAAGGCTCCAAATGGAGAGCAAGTCGCCGCCTCTACTGCCGCAGCGACCGCCCCAGTTGTCTCCCCGAGCCTCATACTCAGCCTTACTGAGACCGTCTCCGACAAGTTTCTGACATACACTCAAGGCATTGGCACCGCTCAGGTTGTCAAGACCTTGACCGTCAAGGAGACCAAGACCCTCACAAAGACCTTGACCAAGAACGTGAGCCAAGCACCAGTTGAAACACCACCTGCGGCCCCTACCGCTGACATGGGCAACAACAACGCTGCCGCTGCCGCCACAACTGGATATGGAGAGACTACTACCAGCGAGGTTGCGTCGACTGTTACCAAGAAGATCACCCGTACTGCCACGATCACCAAGACCAGGTCGAACCCCTCGGATTCAGCAGGAAGCGCACCAACTGATGTTGCCGCTGCTGGAGGAGCTTCATCATTAGGAGCATCTGTCTGCGCAGTAGCCATCACCTCTATCATTACAGAGCAATCCACAGTCTACGTTGTAGGTGTAGTATATATCCTATTTTGAGCCAATCTAACTGTGATAGACCGTTCCAGCTGCTGCCGCAAGCTCCAGCGCTTCAGTCAAGGCCCCAGCCCCAACTGGGTACAGCAACGGTACCGCACCAGCTTTCCCAGTTGCCGCAAACGGTACGCTCGCAAACGCTGGTGCCGCAAGCAATGGCACCAACGGAACCACGCCAGCCCTAACTGGATCAACCGCCGCGATTCTGTCATTGGCAACCGCAACAGAAGCCCCAGTCTCAACCCTCAGCGCCTCCGGATATGAGAAGAGATATGTCCAGACGGCACCTGGCAGTGTGCCAACTCTGCTCTCGAGAAGGGCTAGACGCGCTGTCATGCCGGAGGCATTTTAATTCACTTTATTGGAAAGGAGTTGATGGAGGCGTTGGCAAGGGGATGATGATTGCCTGACCTTTGGTTGGCTGGCAGGACCCGCATCGAGCGAGGAAAACATTGTACATACTTCGATTCTTGTTTGGCTTTAGCACTTTTACGCATCAGATGAGATAGATGAAGATGATACCAAAGATTCCGATGTTCGTTCAATCTAAGAATATTCCATCCCTTCCAAGAGGGATGACACAATTGGCTGTGTACGATTTTGCCGGCTGAGTTGTCAAATGTATAATATGTTGATGTCCTGTGAATGAACAATATTTGGACGTCTAGCCTTGACGCGATTTATAAGTATATAGCCAGATCCACTGCATAATCTTTAGCCTCATAGGAGGTACCAGAGCCTCAAATTTCATCAATCCAAAACATGGAGGACCCGCGTGACTCCCAACTTCTTCCACCAAATTCCCAGCTCGACAATCCCAAGCCAAATAAAAGACATGAAAGTTATGTTCCTAACTAAAGATTCGGTACTGTATATCCTAAATTCATCGATAGAGATCGTGGTACTGATATGTTTCAACTCCTAGCGCTACACAATGATGTCGACCGTTTCTCAGCGCGCTGAGACGCGTCGACTCCATCAGCAATAGTTTCTGACACTCTGTTCTCCCACACACCACATTGCCATGGCCTCAATCCAACCAAAATACCTCCGCTTGCACCCGCTCACTCCAGCCAAACTCCCCTTCCACTCCACCCTTAAAAACACCTCAGACGACCTGCCAAACCTACGTGATTTCTGCACAAGCGTAATCACCGAGGGCCGTCAATTGATCGAAACAGATCTCCAGACGAACTTTGTTGCGGACGGAAAGAAAAACTCTCCACCGGCTAAAGCACTAGTTCAGATTTCGAAATGGACTAGGAAATACGATGACCCCAGCGATGTTTCGAAGCAGGCGGTTGAGTACTGGTTTGCGCGGCATAGCGAGCATAAAGATCCTGATCCCACTTGGGATGACTTTGTGAACGGGCTGCTTGAGAATCATTCGGAAAATGAGGCGGAATATACGCCGGATGTTTATGATTGTAGGGAGGTTTGTAAGTGGGATGTGGATGGGGGAGAGATTGAGGGCATGGAGGGGGCTACGCTGCGTGGTAACTATTTCCTCTCGTTGAGACAAGATCATTGCGTAGTTGCTAACCATCTCACAGCAGTCGAAATTTGTCACGAAATACCCGTCGTCGCAAACCGCGTCTTCGCAACTCTCGTCATGACAGCAAAATACATACAAGGCCAAGGCTTCATCGTAGTCCAGATCCCTCTGGACCTACAAGGCGTTGACGCAGCTATCTACAGCAACCATAAGAACACGACGCACAAAGACAGCGACACGGCTCAGAAGAAAAAGAAGGTTGTAGTTGGACAATATGTCAGCGTGGAGCGCTGTACATATAATGAGGCTGCGCAAATGGTGTCCTGGGATATGGCAACTGCTGCGGATGCGAAAGGCGATATTCCGATGTTTTTGCAGAAACCGTCTATGCCTGGGAAGGTTGCGGTTGATGTTGGCTTCTTTGCTGCGTTCGTCGAGAAGCAGAAACGATAACTTCACGATAACGTTGATTGCGGTCGCAGCCCATCGAAGGGTACACTGTTACTAAGATCTGATGCCCAACTGTTCGTCCTTCACCATCCAACGCATATTCAAGATTCTAGGGTGTCCCAAAACGAACCACTTTCTGATTATCTTCGATCAGAATCAGACAAGACGGACAAAATTCCTCCCACTTCTAAACTCAGCTCCCTGCCGCATTTTGCTGACTACGAGGTCGACATAGATCTCATTCGAGCTTACATCATATTTCCTTCATCGAGAGAAACGATGCACTCCATTTGAGAGAAGAACTTGTTCACGAAACTGTAGTGTCCTTGGGCACAGAAAATTCATCAGCTGTCAACTATTCAGTGCCACAGTCATTTTGGTTGGTTCGAACTTAAGGATATGATCCAAGTCGTCCAGAATGAGATTGAGGCAGGTCTGGCCGGCAAGAAGCATTCAAAGGAGCATTTGGAAATTGTAGCATGAGGTTACATCTAAGTGTAAAGTTATGCTGCACTGGGATTATATCCTGGTCTCATTCTCATCGGCAACAGCAACTTCCAAATGCCTCTCTGAATCCAGGACGATAATGTCTTGTTTCTTGCCGCCGGCCCTGCCTCAATGTTAGTTTGGTCGTACTTCAGCTGGAGGATATTTGTCGACCCTCAATTTCAATCATTGTACCAACGTTTACCCGCGAACCAATCGACTGGCCCTCTTTCATCTCTCATCTACGCAAAACGCATTCCCTGTTCACCATGCTTCCGCCATATCTACCTTCCAATCAAATATTACTCAAATTCTCTACATTCCGGCACATCGTCAAAATCCTGTCCGTCTGCTTGATGTATTCTGATATGGTACTCAAGATCAATATCAATAACTCCAAGATAGAATCCAAAAGTTTTCATTCGTGCTCCAAACACTACCTTTCCTTGGAATTTATGATCACCTCACTCTGCTTCCTCGCATGCGAACTATCGGATAGTCGGGGCAATGAAGACAAATCTTCTCAGCGTATACTCCACCCACACCCTCCTGTCCTGCATCCCGCCTCCGACGCAGAATGGTGGAGAAAGTCAATAAGCATGTCCGCTGCCACTATCCATTCCTCCCTACCCTACCAAAACCAGTACGTACATATTGACAAACTCTACTCCGTTCTAACCGCTACAGACGTCAAATACATGACCCCACATATCTCTTCACTAAATATATCCTCATTCAGCCTCGTCAGCCACGTAATCTGGGAAATTATACACAAAGCCCTCATCGTGATACTGGCAAAGCGCTCTCCTGAAGCAGATCTTCCCAGTGAGAAAAATATCGTGTACTCCTCACTCACCCTTCGAATCCGTCCATCATAGTGGACTCGCTGAGTATCATTTCGCCCGAGGATGCATTTCATGCTGATACTTATCTTGTAGGTAGGTCTGTTATTAATTGTAAATGTACCACTACACTTCCAGCCACCTCACACAATAGTGTCTTACATCGTGACGCTACAACGCTCTGTACGTACTTCCTTCCTTCGAAACCAAACGTCGCCAGAGCCAGAAAATCAACAAACTCCATCCAAATGTTTTATGTCCACTTCATCTATAATCTTTCCCCCGGGCGCGGCTCAAATATCATATAAACCACCAACGCATGGAGCACAAGATAGGCAGCCTCAAATCGAACATCCCACCAAATATATGTATCGTCTTGGTTCTACGGTATATAGCAAATCCCACGAGGTACATCTCAGATGGTGAGTGAGCATTAAACATTAATTGATACAAGACAATTTCCTCCTCGTCTGGCTCGCGCTGTCTATCTCGACTCTGCTATGTATAAGAACAATATCGCTCCATAATATGCAAACAGCACAAAAATTCAACTTCAGAGCTACCAGCGCCTCCTAATATTGGGATATCCGCGTATCAACTGCGATATTTGATCTCAACCTCGCCTCCAGTGCTGCAGATTTCAAGCACCCGGCCATGATTTCTTCACATGCAAAAATATCCGTATATCAAATCCCCCCGTTTCCTAATTTACAGCATCACCATTACCAATCCCAAAAATCCTCCCATTGACAACCCAAACCACCCCATGAATTCAATTTGAGCATTAGTAGCAGCATTCGGCGCGATCTTCGACACTGTCCCCGTGTTCCCAGCAGCCGTAGCAGTGCAGATGGCTGTTCCGCATCCGAATCCATTCAGACAACATCCGCCACCTACGCTAGCATTGCAGCTGTTCAATCCACTCGGACATCTGCCGCTACTATAAGTCGTCGCTGGAGACGCGACACCAGTAATCAGTGCAGTGGTGACGTAAGAAGAGCCACCAGTGGATGTGCCGACGGGGACGAGGATCGTGACGCCGTTTGAGACGAGGGTTGAGGAGGCAGCGGCGGCGGGACAGTTTGTGGTGCTGCAATCGCGACCAATGCGACAACAGCCAGGACGATAGTAGGCGGAGCAGAAGTAGAAGTTTGAGGGACACACTGCTATTAGACTTGTGCCTGTTGTCAAAGTTGAGGGGACTGTTGCGCCATCCGCATCGCTGTTGCCTGTTGGGCGAACAGGGGCACCAAGACTTGTTGTACCAGTCGTTGTAGGATATGCCGTTGTAGACGCTGGAGAGGAGGATGAGTTTGTGGAGACAGTGCAGTCCGAGGCACCGCACTCAGCGCCATTGCGACAGCAGCCGCCTCCGAGGGAGACAGCGCAGGTATGCCAGTTTGTGAGGCAACTCGTTACTGTTACGGTTGGGAGGGTGGTCGTCACGGTAGATGTTCCTGCGATGGAAATGCCTTGTTCAATATTAGTACTCAGACAAAAGCTGGAAAGATTGCCAGAGTACTTACATCCAACGCCCTCGCAATCGAAGTTTGGTATGCAACATCCCCCATTTGAGCTGCCAGGACAGCTTTTATACCCAGCATTAGTGTCGCATGCTGCTACTTCTCTCGTGCATCTTGCCCCTGCGGGACAGCATCCTACGTTGCCTATTCCATTTTCTGCCACGGATACACATGTTTCTCCTGTCGCGCAGCAGCTGTTTGGGTGATTGATTGAGGAACAATTATTTGTTCCGGAGGGACATTGGAAGTCTCGTGCAAACAGAGAGCGTGGTGATATACCAAAGCTTGATTGATCTAATCCGGTGGAGTGGAGGAGTAAGGGCGGTAATAGTTCTCCCTCCAGGGTGTTATTTGTTGGTATCGATCTTGTCCATACTTTCTCATCCCGCCGGCTTAAAGAGTGGATCTTATCTTCTGGCTCCTCGAATTGCCAGTAATCAAGGAAGAACATCTCCCCTTCATCCTCACTCATCTTCCGGACTCCGATTGGAGACCGCGATGCAGCCAGCTGCTCTTGTGCTGATATGCCCCTCCGAACGAGGGGCTCATCTTGTGGGAAGTATTTGGCATGCGCCGGGAGGTTGTGAGGCCAGTCTGGTCCTGCTGAGGAAAGGCCGGGTAGTGTCGTCGCTATGAAGAGGAGCAAAGCGTGTGGTAGGGAGAGGAGCCGAAGAGGACGCATGTTTGTGTACCTTGTAGTGGGTATAGAGATTTGCCCAAGGACAGGAAGCTGAAGGAAAGAGAGACTGCAAACATCAAGAGAGGCTAAAAGGACTAGAGAGGCTAAGGCGTTTGAGATACGGCATAATTATGTATCCCGGAAGGCTGGGAAGCAGAATGATGAGGCTGGTGTCATGTCCACGTCAAAGATAAAAGAGGAGCATCCTTGAATGTTACCATCTTCCGCCTTTGCGAACAGCACAGCGGTGACCTGGACAATGGCCGATATAATGGCGTGCAGTGTGAGTAGACGGTTGCTGTCGAGGAGAGGGTCTTTGTTGCAGAGAGACTCTCGCCGTCACATGTCTAGACGAGGACGCGTCCAGCGCGTTCACAGCTCTTTGGACACTCAACAAAGAATTAATGATTTTGGCATCAACAAAACATCTCTCTCCATGGACCACAACTACCATCCATCCTAACTACACCGCAAACGTGCTGAAAATGATTCCTCTCAAGCGCACATCATCGACAGACAAGGATGTATCCCCACCTCCTTTGAAAAGGAAACAGCTGCCATCCACCACGACCCGTAGGTGAACGGATGCGCATTTGGGGCCCGGTTGACCTTTTCTCAGAGAAAGCTGTTTCCAACTTCTTCAAGCCAGCTTCGCAGAAAGAGCCCGACAAGATAACATGGCGTGTCGTAAATGACAGCTTGCTTATTGGCAAATACAATGCCTCGTCCGTGGAGAACAAAGACGCGTCTGATGAGAAGAAGAAGATCGCTGCTTTCGATTTTGTAATCATAAAATCCCTTCTCGATCTAAAACAACCCCTGACTCCCACAGGATTCAACTCTCATCACGACGCAATCAGGAAACACGTTTTCCCGCTATGGAAGCGATTGGAAGTGGTGGCATACCAGCGTCCCAAGCACTCTTAAGCGACTCCACTCTGAAGGATACTGCATCGCGATTGTTAGCAATCAGAGTGGTATCAGCCTCAAGCCGAATCCCAAGTCCCTGAAGAGTGATATGAAACGTCTATCTGGCTTCAAGGAGAAAGCGAATGCTGTGTTTAACCAGCTCGATTTGCCAATAAGCCTCTATGCTGCGACTGCAAAAGACCAATATCGGAAGCCCAGGCCAGGAATGTGGAACGCATTATTAGAAGACTTCGCTCTGAAACCCGACACCGTCGATCATGATGAATCCATTTTCGTTGGCGACGCTGCCGGCAGAGAAGCTGTTGCAGGACTTAAGAAAGACTTCTCGAGTAGCGATAGGTGAGCAGTCAAGATATCAGAGCTAAGAGATGTGCTGATCAGACCAGGGATTTGGCGGCCAACATTGGCATACCATTCATGACACCCGAGGAGTTCTTCCTTGGTGAAGCACCAAAACCCTTCGTTCGAGATTTTGACCCGGTCGCATTTCTTGCTCAACAGGTGATTTCCAGTAAGAGGGTTCCCACTAGTTGCTGCCATAATTGTGCTAAGTCTTTCAGCACTACCACTCGTCTTCACGAAAACAAACAATACCGACATGGTCATCTACTGCGGCAGTCCAGCTTGCGGCAAATCCACCTTCTACTGGAAACACCTCGAACCCCTAGGATATGAACGTGTCAACCAAGATATCCTCAAATCGCGCGACCGATGCATCAAAGTAGCATCTGAGCATTTGGTAAATGGCGCATCAGTTCTCATAGGTAACAGCTAAAATGTAACTCTGTTGAATTAGTCAAGAACTAATACCAACTAGACAACACAAATGCAAGCCGTGAAGCTCGTGCCCACTGGACCAAACTCGCGACTAAATACAAAGTCCCGATCCGATGCGTCTACTTCACTGCTAGCGACAAGCTTTGTCGCCATAATGATACTGTTCGCGCCTTGAACGCAGATGTCTTTAACCAAGAGCTGGGTAAGACACTTAACCCCGAAAATCGAACTCTACTTCCTCCAGTTGCATTCACGAGTTTCCGAGGACGATTTGAAGAGCCAAAGCTGGAAGAAGGATTCGCGGATATCGTGAAGGTCGATTTCCAGGTCAGTCGAATTTAATTATTTTTTCAGTCTTCACAATTCGACTGCATACTAATCAACTCGTAGTTTGACGGCACGGAAGCACAAAAGGCCGTCTGGTCCAAGTATTGGATATGATGAGTTTTCTCAATGGACCAGTTACTATTTTCTTGATTGCTATATTAACGCAACCACAACCCATGACTTTGTTCTCACGGCTTGGCTATGGATCACTCAATAATGGCAAATATTCAACCTGTGACATACTCGAGTTGTGGATTAAACTAGCATAGAAGGGCCATGCATGCACTCATGCCCTTTCTACTCGCCCCGCCATGATGTCGATTTTACATCTCAAACTAAAGTCCCTCTCAATTTATCATGGATATCGATATCTTTCTAGCACTCTGATTTTTCACACTTGCAGAGAACTATAACTATCGATCCCAAATTTGGAACTGACAAGCTCTTATAGGTCATAGGAAGAAAGAGCAATGATTAAAGCGGATGTATTTGTCTTTATGAGTAGGTATCTGCTAATCGGAGACGTAATTATAGCCAAGGGAGACTGGGAAGACCGCTTCTATTTCTAAGATTAGGTAGAGGTGGATGGATATAGAGTTGGCTCTAACCTAGAATACTTCGACTTGCCACTACGATGAACGAGTAGCAGGTCCCAATAATTACTGTAGTAAGTTAGAACTTTACGCAAAATCTAACCGAATTAGTATCTCTCTTGCTGCCCGATCTTTCAAAGTAGAATATGTGAAACGCTCCGAGCTCTAAACGTTCAGCCTCTACTCTTCGATTATATAATAAAAGTCGAATTGAACGTGGCATATAATAGCGTATACACGGTGTACCTATCTACTATCTGCTTACAATTGCAAAAACCCGACTCTCTAGGATGAAAAGGCCTTCGTCTCTCCTCACACACCGCCTAAAAAAGACCCTCAACACTCCTTGCAAATAAATTGTGCTCCGGGCTAGGACTTTGGAGATTGGAACGGAATTAAAAAACAGTGAATGAGAGGGGGATTCGAACCCCCGCATCTTTCGATACTAGAAGGCACCTGAGCTGTGCTCAGAAGTATGCTTGAGTCTAGCGCCTTAGACCGCTCGGCCATCTCACCTCATTATGTATAGGAGACATAAAAGTTGCAATATACTATAATAACGATCTCAGTTGACAAAGGAAAAAGAAATTATGAGTTAGTGGGGTCAGCCGACCGAGATTGCACCATTACATCCCGGGCCCCACTAGACCATACAGTCCACCCACGCGCAAGAATGAGGAAGAAAGAAGTGGACCGAGACGGGAGAAAGTCACAAAACAAAAGACAAAACAAGAACAGATACAAATCTCGATACCAATTAACATATTACACAGCATTGCGCAGTACTCTATATTATAACGCCACCGCCGCCAAGTAAGATCACTTACAAACACGCCAAATCCAAGCGACCATGCTAAATAAACCCGCTGCTGCTGCCACAGCAACCAAAAAAAAAAAAAAACCTCTACACAAAATGAGTTCATTTAAACACTCAGAGAGCCCTCAGATGCTGATTCGCCTGTTTCTCTCCCCTACCCGTCTTCGCTTCATTCCCCTTATTCGCACCCTTTTTCAAAAATTTCCCGAGGAACCCCGCTTTCTTCGCTGGCTCAGATTTACCAGTGCCTTTATTCCATTTCTTCACACGGAAAAGGTAGTATGTGAGCACAGCAACGATAATGTTGAAGATAACGTAGGACCAAACGATGCCAAAATCGCGCCAGCGAGTATCGTATTTGACGTTCGATCCAGCCAGCAATTGGTCCGCGGTAGAAAGTGAGCAATACCGGCAATTAGTAGTATCGTTGGGGTTTTGAAGTGTCCCAGGAGCGTTGCGCAGATAATCAGCTAGGTATTCTTGGCACGTTTGTCCAGCTGGAGGTGAAAAGACTGATGTTTCGTTGCTGGAACATTCGATACGGCGGCCGTGTAGCATAGTGGATACGAGGGAGGAAATCCAGTATGTGAAAGGTGAAACGCGGTACATGAAGATCCAGAAGCCGGGCAGAGCTTGGGGACTCTGCATGACACCGTTGAAAGTGAGGGACATGGCGAAGAGGAGTGTGACGATGGCAGCGGCGGTCTCGGCGTCTGGGAGAGCGGCGATGGCCATGATGGCGAAAGTACCGGCGTAGATGAAGAACTGGATCATGAGGAGGAGGACTAGGACTTGGCGAGCACTGGGGATGACGCCAGCGATTGCATACAAGTAGCAACCGAAGACGAGGACGCCTAGGAAGATGTTGTATGGGATCTCGACAATGATGTTGGCGATCATGAAGGCTTTCCAGGAGTAAGATTTTGAGGGCTTTTCGCGAACTTCGTAGAGTGAACGCTGGTTAACGAAGAGTGGCATGATCTGTAGGAAGACGTTGTTTAGCATAAGCTGCGATATGGCAACGGATGGTGTAGCTTACCTGTTGAACGAGAGAAGAGAAGATCGTTGCAATCATGAAAGCGGAGAACAGGACATTCTGCACGCCCTGCTGTGTCGTGTTGGCTTGGAAGAACGAGAAACCAATGAATAAGCCAGACGCGATCCCAAGAGCCCATTTGGCAAAGACATAGGAAGGCATTCTCCAGTACTGCTGGAATACGCGAACGGTGACGGCCTTGACCTGAGCGGAAAATGGCATCGCAAATTCATCCTGCGCACCTTCTTCATCCGCGCCAGCAACGGTCTCACCCTGCTTCTCTTTATGGATCTGGTTCAACTCCTCATTGACAGCCTCACGTTCTTTGCTGCCCTTCCATACCTCATGCCAATCTTGGCCTATACCGCTGGAGCCCTTGTTCACAATCTCCAACATATATTCGGCCGGATTTTCTTCTTCGCCACATTTTCGAGCGCCGTTAGACTCGTAATAGTCAATGAGAGTCTGAGAGTTCTCTCCAATAGGGCCAAAATACACGGTCTTGCCTCCTTTGGCAAGAAACAAGAGACGGTCGAATTCCTGAAAGAGAATGGCACTGGGCTGATGAATCGTGCAAAGAACCGCTTGGCCGGCATCTGCCAACTTTCGTAGAAACGCGCAGATAGCCCAGGCTGACTGGGAGTCGAGACCGCTGAGATGTGTATTAGCACCAAAACTTGATGAAGGATATGCTTCAAAACATACCTAGTAGGTTCATCAAGGAACAGGAGAAGCTTAGGCTTGGCTGCCAGCTCGACACCAATGGTGAGAAGTTTGCGCTGTTCGACATTTAATCCCTCACCCGGCAAACCAACAATAGCCTCTGCGAAATCTTCCATCTTCAGCATCTTGATGACGTCCTCCACGTAGTCATATTTTTCCTGTCGAGTAATATTCTTTGGCTGACGAAGCTCAGCACTAAACCGCAGAGATTCACGGACGGTCGCGGTTTCGAGATGAAGATCTGGAAGCGTGGTTAGCAATGACCACGGAGCTAGAACGAACACAGCGCACCTTGTTGTTGCACATAACCAGTCTTTCGCTGGAAACTTGCATCCAGAGGCTTTCCGTTGACAAACATGTCACCCGTGATCACACCCATGGAAGTCCGTTGGGCGAGGACATCGAGCAGTGTTGTTTTACCAGCACCACTTACTCCCATAAGCGCAGTTAGTGTGCCAGGCCTGACCCAGCCCGTGACATGATCCAGAAGTCGTCGATCTTCGCCTTTGATCTGAATATCGTAGACAACATCTCTCCAGGTGAAAATGTCTTTCTGTGGTGGGATGGCATTGACATCTCCACCATCCTCACCACCGTCAATTGTTCCTCCGGCCATCTTCTCCTCGTCGTTGCCGGCGTGCTTCGGGTCGTCTTGCATGTATGCGGGCACAAATCCACGTCGGAAAATCAAGAATTCAGCAGCACTAGACGTGGCAGAGTTCACTTCTACTCCAATAAAGTAGATGCACATGAAGCCAGCCAGGAAGCCCAAGAGAATGCCGAAATTCCGCCATACGTGGCTGTAGGAATACTGGTACTGTTGCATGATGAAATCATCTCCGCTGACGGTTCGTCGGCCTGGAATAGAACCAACGGTTGCACAGATCCAGGAATCGCCTTGTAATGGTGTGTATGCGGGAATGATTGATGAACAGGTAAACTCTCGACCATGGAACTCGTTTGCAACAAGGATCTCGAACGCGTAGTAAATGGGATTGAGGTAGTGAATCCATCCGAACCATGGCTTCATGTACGAGACTGGGATGACGAAACCTGGGTGTGTGTCAGCAGCCGAAGAAAATTGCGTGTGTTAGGGCATTCAACATACCTGTATAGATGATTAAAGCGAGAACAAGGACACCTCCCAAACTCATGGCCTGCGAAATGGTCGTGGTAACGGCAGCCATCGTCCTGAATACAGCAGCCATAACGAACATGATGAGATAAGTAATCAAAAAGTAAAGGAAGAACTGAGAAGGCTCGCGGCGTAGTCCAGCCAGGAAGTAGAGAATTATGTTAAAGCCAACAGCCAACAGAAATTTGACTGGAATGTCGCTGACGATACCAGCAATAGCTTCGGTGGCAGGATGGTAGAAGGCGTAAGAATTGTGTTTTTCGACCATGGGACGTTGTTCGTAAAGGCTGTTGATTTCGGACATAGCCACAAGAGCATTAAGCAGCACGGCGAAAAATAGGACAGCACCCTTGGAGTAGAAACCAGCAGTAGCGTTTGGTGTGCCGTAGAATACTGAACCAATAATCAATGCCATGATGATTTGACTGATGAACATGGTGAGAGTCGAAGAAATGTCATTCCAGATGCGTTGGTAGGCACGCTTGGTGCACAACCTGATCTGCATGGGGACGCTTATCATGTACGGCGACTTGGGACGAGTATGACGTGCTTGCGCGCTCTCCTTCTGCTGCTGTAGTTTATCAAGGGTCTCCCCTCCTATGGGAAACTCGGCCTCATGCTCTTCGATTTCTTTCTGGAGAGATTGATACAGTTCTGAGTTTCTCCAGTAGGCTTCGAATTCTTCGGGGGTTCGAGGGACTTTGTTCTCCATACCCCCACGCGGCTTGCGTTCCGAAGCGTTGGTGATAGAAGTCAAAAAGTCTCCAGTGGTCTGCCTTTGAGGGCAATACCAACCTTGCTCTTCGAAGAATTGCTTGGCCTTGGACGCTGGGCCATAGTAGATTTGCCTGCCAGAGTAGAGCACGACCGCCTTATCGAATCGATCGTAAATAGCTTGACTGGCTTGGTAGATAGCGATGGCATGTGACGACCCAGTCAAATCAGCAGAGGTTCGGGTGGCTTCTACAAACTTCAATGCTGTGGCACTGTCCAATCCGCGAGTCGAGTTGTCCCAAGCGGCGAGCGGAGCGCCGGCGACAGCCATTTCTGCAATGCTTACACGTTTTCGCTCTCCTCCCGAAACACCTCGCACGAAGTCATTGCCGACTTTTGTATTGTATGTATGGCTCAAACCGAACACAGCCATCACGACCTTGGCGATCTTGCTGGAAAACTCCGATCTACTTTCACCCCTCAGGCGATTTGACGGAGTTCGTACAGCTGCTGCAAATTCGAGCTTGGGGACGAGTTAGTTACTATTCGGATGGAGGCTATGAAAGGCAGAAACTCACTGTTTGTCCGACTGTGAGATGAGGGAAATGCTTGTCAACTTCCTGGTTGTAAACAACCTCGCCCTTGAACTCTTTGGTCATTTTCTTCTGGGGAATGCCTGTTGGATTTGTTAGAGTATGGTCTGAGAAAAAACGTCGAGAACGTACCGTTATAATGAACAACAGATCCATCATCAACCTTCAAACCGGTCAATTCACCACACAAAGTCTTCAAGAACGTGGAGCATCCGGACCCTGGCCTTCCTAGCACGATCAATAGCTCACCGCTCTTGAGAACACCGTCAAACTTATTGATGATTTGCTTGTGTGATTTCGAACTGCTGAAAAGCTCTCGAACCCGGAACGGAGCGAGGACGAAATCAGACACGGTGCTTTGAAGTTGTAGTGCAGCACCAGATCCTGAAACAGAGAGATTCTTAAAAACAATTCCGGCTTTTTTCGTCTCACGTCCTTCTGCTTGCAAGTCGCGCATGAACAGACGCAGGTATTTGTATAAATCAAAGTCCTTGCTGCCGGGGTCGAAAACAGGGTCACCATCCTCAAGCCCTGAGATGGTGTCTTTCCGTCCCAGGGTGGAGCTCGTGGTCTGATGCCGCGATAGAGAGGTGAGTATCTTGTTCAATTCATTCTTGTCGTCGGTGCCCATGTTTTCTGTAAATGATTTGGAACGCGTCGCCATGGCAAAGTATTCGTCGGAGCCTCTTTCGGTGTCTGATGAATTGCGTCGATAGATATGTCCCGTGATTGGCGCATAGCGATCTGATGCCGCCCGACTGGCCTCCTCGGATGTAGTAGCAATCTCATCTTCATACTCTTTTGCAGGCGCGCCCGATCCATCTGGAGCATATGTCTCGCGCTCAGAAGCAGTCCTGATGATGCCATCACCGTGGCTGCCTGCGTAGGGCATGGCTGTGTTGATGTTGGTCAAGGCCAATTGCTGTCAACAAACAACGGCGAGGTGGCCTAAGTATTTTTAAGGAGAGGGAAGGGAGGAAAATGGATTGTTGGAAAGTGCGGGTGGAAATTAGGTAGAAAGGTAAAGTACGGAGTGGGACTAGCTATATCTAAGTAGATGTAACGTCATTGGGCACAGCCGAGAAGATGGAACAAACCCATCCGAGGCCTCTCAACAATGGCTATCGCCAGTCACGACCAGCTTACTGAGAAAGGCTGAAATGGCCTGGTAGCGGATGCTGGTCGCCTTGGCTGGTTCGGAAAGCGGTACTCTGGGGACCCTCGGTGCGATCAGAAAGTCATGACTCATGATTGACGGCTAAAGGTGAGGACTAGGTGAGCGAGTCCTGCGAACTCTTCTAGCAGCGGACGAATCGCCATGGTCCGACAGCACCGAAAGGATGGAAGCAGTGGCGTTAGGCGAAGACGCGTTAGAGAGGTGGTCGAAAGGGACCAAACTCGAGAAGGGCGGTGGGGCGCGCGAAGGCCATCAGCCAGCAGTTGTCGGGACGGACGAATACTTTGATCTTGTGCGAGGCGTGAAGGTGTGAAGTTGTTCCATGACGCGAACCGCGATGTGAGATCTACCCGGCTACCCGGCCGTGTAAGCAATCTACCATTCCTGAATAATTGGTCATCTTGCAGCTCGCTCAGCCCTAGAAGCCAGATCCCTGAGATGGTGAGACCGACGCCTGTCAGCCACGTCAAAGGGAAACGATGACAGGAATACGTGTGCTGAACAACTGGCTGAATAATCGCTATTCCACCTCCACCATCAACAGGCACACCTCTTAGTAGTTATTTTTGTGGCAACTTCATATGCCTCTCATGCTGCACTTGTTTGCCAGCTTTTCAAACAAAGCCTGCTTATCGAGACCTGACAAGGAGGTAGGGGGTAGGGCATCGAGACAGCAAGCCGGCAATCCTGACATTTGGACAGTTACTTGTCAAAAGAAAATGAGGTCAGCTATACCTCCATCCGGGCACATGGTAGTGGTTCAACTCGGCGTTAACGTTCCATACACGCGACTGATTTCTCTTGCTTTTTTCTATTTCACCGTCTTGCCTTTCTTTCCACACTCCCTGCCTCAACTCCTACCCCTCCGTCCATACACGCCTACTCAAGGACCCACATATCAACATCTCAATTTCTTTTCTCTAAAAGCCATTCTCTCAGCAAGCATCGTCTAGGCAAAGAAAGCCCTGAGTACTCGAAAAAACGATCCTCCATGAATCCAAATCAAACATCCAGTCGTAGCCTGAATTCGCAAAATCCCATCTGACATGTATCAAGGATATCCGCGAGCGAAAGGTTAAGTATTAGAGAATTACCAGGATTACTTCATTATTTCCAAAGCACGAAGGTTACGTCACAACCGGCTCATGTCCAGTACCCCAGAATACCACGCAATGCCGCTATCACAAAATCCCAAAACGCTCAATGTACGACATCATTTCTTACAAGAAGATCCAACTTCTTTACAACAATACTGCCAAAGCAAGAACAACCATGGAAGCAAGAACATGTCCAAAACTGATAACGATACTGCTCGCAGCCGACCTCGCTGCATTGCCACAACAGGGTTGCGTGTACGTGACTTTGTTATGTGCTGCTGCTACGTGGAAGACGGAACCAGGAACGTTGCCACGGTTGTAATAATCAACAAGGAGGAAATTTGGTGCGCGTCCCCAATCATCTACATCATGGTCAGTATGTTCTTCAAAAAGAGCAAGCTCAAGATCGAAAACTTACTTTGACAAGTGTTCGCCATAGTAGCCAGACTCGAAGCATTTGCCGTACTATCAGAATTCGTGGTATTAATTACCCCCGTATTCGGGACCAAAAGATTCAACCCCAGCACCGAAACTTGCAAATTAAGATTATGGTTGGCCATGTACATGCGCTCCAGACTCTGGTTACGGTTGAGTCCTGGTGGACGTTGCGTGATGCAAGGGAAGGCCGGATCGGTAGGGCTGAAGGGCGTCTCCCACATCTGACTGAATTCATCCAAGATCCAGGGCACGGCTGTTTGATTCGCCGCATAATCCATGAATACGACCAGGCGCTTTTGAGTGAGAATCATTTGTCCGAGGGTTGGCCAGTCGTCGATTGCCATGGGGATTTGAGGTGGTGTGTATGCGTATCTTGCTAGACCGGAGTTTTGGAAGGGGGCGCGATATAGATTTACGTCGACTTGCTCGGAGTTACCGAGGAGAATAGTGAGGACTTCGTAAGGGTTGGCGGCGAGCCATTTTGCGATAGTCTGGAAGTAGGATTCGATTGTGCCGACGTTTAAGAGATCGCAGGAGGTGTGGCAGAACCAGAAGGTGTTATTTTCGTAGTGCGTCTGTGCTTGCACTGTTGGTCGTTAGATGGGGTTGGAATGCAATGCAGTACGCATCTACTCACACATGCGGATGCCATCGTTCAGTTGGTCCGTCACTGGCAAGTCCTGGTTGCTGCCCGTGTTTCCAGGCTTGATGAATGGGAAGTTGTGTGCCGCCACGTTGGTAATATTGGAGTATTGGCGATTGCAAAATTCAGGAAATCCATTGCATGGTTGAGTGTTTGTCGGTCTTGCAGCCGAAGACGTGCTGGAAACTGTTCCATTTCCAGATCTCGTCGCCGTTCCTCCACCCAAATACGTCACGGAGGCACTAGTCGACGTACTCGACGTTATGGTCCCATTGCTGCTTCCTGTGGATGACGCTGCAGCAGAATTGGAGCCAGAAAGAAGAGTAGTGGAGGGTATGCTGGATGAGAGTGTGATGGTGGTGGAGAGTGAAAGGTATGAGACGCTTCCCGTGGGCAAATCACCAATTGCGCTCCCTCCAGAGGTCGCAGTTCCAGACAATGTAAGTACACTTTGCGCAGATACAGCGGCAGCAGACAGCAGAGCGGTCCAGAGGGGGCTTGCCATTGATCTTGACAGGATAAGAATAACAACCAGTGCTTCAAGGGACAGCAAGAAAACCACAACAGAGGAAATGCAATAGGAAGACGGTGTAGTATGTACAAAAGATCGAGATTTCGAATGGCGGTGCCAATGACGTTAAGGGGAAAGGAAATGGACTAATGGAGAGACGACCATTGGCTGGGCTGGGCGTCCATGGTGTTGACTGTTGCAGTGTGCAGTATTGAAGGGATTTGATGAGTCCCAGGGATTCTGTCTCGCACTTTCCCTGTGGACCTGGCATCCCGACTCCAGCTTAGGCAGGCTTAGCACTGTTTAGGCAGGCTTAGCAACTGTTTAGTCCGTCTTCAGCAACTGTTTAGCCCGTCTTAGCAGTCGGACATGTTGACGCGTCGTGAAGGGAGATGAAGTGACGTCGGGAGCCCACTTCGGCCTGTCATCTCACCCACTTGGCCTGTCGATCTCCACTCGGCCTGTCGATCTCCGCTCGGCTTGTTGATCAGCGACTCGAACTGACTAGCCACACGAAGTGGCTGGAACAGACAGGGGACGAGACCGGACGAGACCATCGAAAGGACAATGACGATGTCGAGGTGCGTGGTGTTGCTCTTGGGAGCGACGACTGCCAAAGACCCTACTATACCACACACTAAACAAACAAAACATTCTCTATTCGCTGCGAAGCCCGTTTCCGCCAATTCTCCTCTCGACTGTATCTAATCCATTTTCCCATCTCTCCTCCTTCCCGGATCTGGCTTTTCCTTCATTTCTGCCGCCATGGGTCTCTTTGGCAAGAAAAAGCCTGTCGAAAATGGACCAATCGAGGCTTCCCCAGTGAGAGCTGGCCACTCAATAGAGACCGATCGAACCCTCACCCACCATTACCATGGTGAAGAAATGTCAAAGACCCAATTGAAGCGAGCAACAAGGACGAGGAAGATCTGGTCCCTCATATCCGCCTTCTGCCTCATAATATCCGTCATTTTCCTCATCCTCGTCGAAGTTGGAAACACAAGCGTTGGAAGGGTCCTCAGCAGCATCTACTTTATTCGATTGGACTTGTCTCAAATCATACCCTCTTCCCTCCCAGCTGGAGCTTCCTTTACCAACTCCCTTGCGCAAACCTTGGGCCTACACGACTACTACCAAGTCGGATTATGGAACTTTTGCCAGGGCAATGCAGGCGTTGGAATCGATGAATGTGCGCCTACGCAAACGTTGTACTGGTTTAACCCTGTGGAGATTCTTCTCAGCCAATTGTTGTCAGGAGCTACGAGTATGTTCCTGCGTGCCTCCCACAACACCTCAACTGCTAACTACAATCAGTCGCCCTTCCCACCGAAGTCACAACCGTTCTCGACATCCTCAAAACTGCTTCCCAATGGATGTTTGGGCTCTTCCTCACCGGTGCCTGCGCCGACTTCGTCATGATCTTCCTCACGCCCCTAGCCGTCTTTTCCCGCTGGGTCAACCTCGCCATCACCCCTCTCACCTTCCTCGCCGCCCTTTGCACCACCGTCGCAACCATCCTCGCAACCGCCATCTTCATCATCTTGAAACAGGCCGCTGTAAGTGTCCCAGAATTAAACCTCAAAGCCAGGATCGGGGTCAAGATGTTCGTGTTCATGTGGATCGCCGCTGGATTCTCAATTCTAGCACTCCTTATCCAGCTGTGTCTCTGCTGCTGCTGTGCGAGCCGACGCGATGTCAAAAAGGGGAAAAAGAAGGGTAATAGACATGTATACACCGACGCTGGTGATGTTGCCATTTCCGAAAAGTCAAAGCGAAGCATGCTCGGCCGCAAGAAGGTGTAGACAATGTCCTCAGTCACCAATTTCCTACAAGCACTTTGCCACATTACACGCATCATTGGTTAGCGGGCGCCCTGGATAAACACGGTGTAGATGAGCGTTTTGGTCGTTTTGAATCCTGTAAATTCCTAATTTCATCAATATAATGTCTTGTACATGCATGGCGAAAAATAGCTTCCTCTCTCCTACCTTCGACCGTTAACTATTGTAGCGTTCATTCTGGATTGCTCACGCTTCGTGAGTAGAGAGACATGATATTAGATTTCTTCCTTGCTTAACTGAGAAGATCTCGAATCGATTAGGGTATATACATAAGATCTTCGCTCGCTAGCTCGGACTGAAGATCATGAAGGATAGACGGTATAACCGGGGAAAGGGGAAGGGGAAGGGGAGGGAATGTAGCAGTATATTAATTTGCGTCCGGCCAATAGACGCCTAAAAGCCGCTTTCCTGAGAGCTCCTGGGACTACGGAGACGTACTAGCTAGGTATATATAGGAGCCAATAACAGTAAGAAAGCCTTTAGAGCGAATAGCGGGTGTGTGTATACAGCGGGGTGGTGACTAGACTTTATCCAGGTCAGACAGGATAAGTCACTAGTACCGGGACCGGGGCAAGGGCTGAGCGCCCAGATTGTATGTAGATGGGTGTTGTGTTGTGTTAAAAGAGATAACGTACTCCACCACCCAACCGCTCAAAATTTCTTGGCACGACCATCTCATGTTACGACTCTTTGATTTTTTCGCTATCAACAATAGATTCTAAGTCCGTCGTGCTACTATCTGATTCAGAAGATATCTCGATATCTTTTTTACAAGTTCGCGCATTATGCCCAGTTACGCCGCAGTTCCCACAGCGCCGTTGAGTTGGTCGGGCTGTTTCTTGATCACCACTACTACGAGCCTTCTTCGATCCCTGAGGCGCTACAGACGCCTCTGCAGCTACCTACGCTGCTGCAGTCCCATACTCTATAGTACCACCTTGCTGGATCCACTTCCTTTTGCGCGATTTTCGCTTCGTTATTACTGCCAATTGCTCTTCGAGCTCGTGGTTGCGCGCAACAAGTAGAGCGTTTTGGTGAAGCATCAATTCAGCGCCCTTGACAAGCTGGGAAAAGCCTGCCTGCGCAGTAACTGGTGACCGAATAAAAGAGTCGCTTACGAGCTTGGACTGGGATCCAAATTCATGAGTATTGCTTGGAGTCTTTGACTGCCACGGCGTTTCTGGGAGACGGGGTTCTGGCGGGGTACGTAGCCGTACTTCAAGGCGGTCCAATACCGCCTGCGCGTCGATAGGGACTAGCCCTACTGCTTCAAAGGCCTTTTGACAGTTCTCTTCTTTTGTAAACACGTCGAAAAACGCGTCTTTAAAAGCAGGGAGAAAGCCTTCCTTGTTGATATGGTAGACGCGTCGGCGTGCCAAGTCCCGGACGCGTTGAGAGTACTTGCACTTCAACGGCGAGAAGCAGACCACATCAAGCGGCTGGAGGATACGCGATGAATGAGGTGGCATACAGAGGGTTATGATCTTATTTTCGAGCCAGTAGTCCTTGAAATCCTGGCTGAGATGGCTCTCATGGCCGTCCAAAATAAGTAGCCTGTACCCCCCCACCTGCCGCGCCTTTGACTCAATAACACCCATCTTGAAGCCAATCTCGTCAAAGTTGTGTGTATCCTCGTCGTGGACGCCGTACTTGGCTTTGGTATCTGCAACGAGCTTGAACCACGCGCCAATAATCTCTGGATCTTCCTGTAGTATCCTCTGCCTATCCTTGGCTCGGTTGAAGGCCATCTTGAGCTCATCTGAGCGCGTAACGAACCTCTCAGCCCAGTTTTTGCCCACTGGCTCTCCACCGCGTATAGCTAGCAGTTTATCGGCCATATCCTTTCCGCCGTGCAGAAGTAATGTTATTTTTATTTCTTTGACTTTTCTGACAGAGATGAAATTGTCGGTCTGTGATTAGTCACACTCGCATAAATACTTTCCGGTACCCAGGAATCAGAGTCTGTTCCTGGATCTGGGTAATGATTAAACTATCTTAACTTGGGATCGTCTCAAACTCAGAGAATCTTGGCACGAATTCAATCTACTATACGCCGTACATCGACCACCTATGCATCAACCACCTATGCATCAACCACCACGCCGAAATAAATTTCCTCTAACGTGTTCGATCACACAACCCGTCAGATCATCCAACCGGTCAAAATTTGCCAAGACCCCAACTACTCTTCTTATTCTACCATGTCTCAACAACGTAATGAGTTACTACTCCAACACAAAGGGAGAATTCAGCTTGCAATCCAAGCTTTGAATACCGGCCAACTCCGAAGCCAACGGGCTGCTGCGATCGCCTTCAACGTTAAACAACAAACCCTCTCCGATCGCGTCAGAGGAGTCCCATTTATCCAGTTACTGCCCAGGCAGGCTTTTCCCAGCTTGTCAAGGGCGCTGAATTGATGCTTCACCAAAACGCTCTACTTGTTGCGCGCAACCGCGAGCTTGAAGAGCAATTGACAGTAATGACGAAGCGAAAATCGCGCAAAAGGAAGTGGATCCAGCAAGGTGGTATTATAGAGTATGGGACTGTAGCAGCGCAGGTAGCTGCAGAGGCGTCTCTAGCGCCTCAGGGATCGAAGAAGGCTCGTGGTAGTGGTGATCAAGAAACAGCCCGACCAACTCAACGGCGCTGTGGGAACTGCGGCGCAACTGGGCATAATGCGCGAACTTGTAAAAAAGATATCGAGATATCTTCTGAATCAGATAGCAGCACGACGGACTTAGAATCTATTGTTAATAGCGATGAAATTGAAGAGTCGTAATATAAGATGGTCGTGCCAAGAAATTTTGACCGGTTGGGTGATCTGACAGGTTGGCTGATCGAATACGTTATACCAAAGTTTAAAGTATCCCCAAAACCAGATTCCGTACTTTTTAAAGAAGAGAAGAGAAAGAATAGGATCTTCTATAGTCCCTCTCCCGTAATCTATCTTATACGCAAATATTATAAGAGAAGCTGAGAATTATTTTAGCGAGGTGGTTAGTATATAAAGATGCTTAATACCCTGGCTAATGCACTATGGTATCGCATGGTATTGTACGCTGTAATGCTGCCAAGATTCTCTGGAACCTTGAGCAACCAGGCTGCCCTGTTCTTGAGCATTGGGAACATGGGCATTCGCTCCTCCACATTTGTCACCGGTGCGATTGATTATTTATGAACGGGAAAGTCGGGTTTTAAGCGTTGCCATTCGTGGCGGATTTGGAGGCAATCCGCTTGTTGAGCAATTTTATGGGATTGGCTCCTTTTCTTGACTCCTGATTACATCTCTTTCAAGCCGAACAATCGGAGAATGACTGAAATCATGACCGTCGCTCCTTTGGGTAGAGGTCAAAGATATGTCTTTGCTGAATGATCAAATGGGTCATTCTTCCTCTTTGCAAAGCGCGATTGGGCCAAGGCGAGGCTCGCGGTATCCACTCCATACTCCAGATTTAAACTACCTGTGACAACTTCAAACGCTGGAGACCACAACTCGTCTGCCAAACTTTTGCCCAAGAACAATGACAAGGTTGCCAATGAGGTCCTGCCTGAAACTCAGGTATTGGACAGAGCTGCAAAGCATGGTCTTGGTAATTCAGGAGAATAAGGCAAAGCCTCCAATTGCTTGCCCTTGGGCACTGTCTTTACTGTGGTCCACGACCGGGTGTCTGTGCTGATCTCGCATGGCACGAACTTACACCGTGCGTCCTGCACTGTGCATTGGAATGTCACTTCAACCGCCTACGTTGTAAAATTTGACAGAGGGCCAAATGAAGACAGTCGGCACGACTAGCGCCCTAATGATAATTGGATGTAGACGGATGTGGAGGCAAGGCTTGAGGAGGCACGATGATATTTGGATATAGTAGAAGTGTGGTATTGCGACAACAAACTATCGATCGTTGACAATTCAGATCAACTGGCTGCAGATCGGATGTCTGCGAGAGTACAGAACTGCAATTGCTGATTGTTGTCGACGATCGTCGTCTGGCCGTGGTAGTAGTTGTTCGCGCAGACATCTTGCCGCGTTCCGGTGCGTGCGTCGCAATGGCCAAGCAACCCCAGTGTAAGGAGGTGAAGAAACTGCGTGGGCAGGTGGTAGTGGTACAAGGTTTGAGTGGATCATTGAGTTCGCTGCTCAGATGGTGTAGAGTACAATGCTGCGGAGACATGTTGCCTAGTGGTGTATAGGCGCAAAAGGGAAATCATCATGACGATTTTGGCAACTTCGGCTTTCTCTTGCCGATATCCCATCCCCATCCTCTCAGTGTCTTGACCACCTTTGGTAGGATAGCTGCTGTGAGCGGGACTCGTATGAAGATGAAGGATTTGTGGATGGCGTAGGCAAGTGCTAGTTGAGTCCAGAGGCCTTCAAGAATGATGGGTTAGCCATAGGTTGAAGCTCAAGTCCTCAAGGGAAACCTACTGG
Organism: Venturia oleaginea; assembly: GCA_013176395.1. Classification (NCBI taxonomy): domain Eukaryota; kingdom Fungi; phylum Ascomycota; class Dothideomycetes; order Venturiales; family Venturiaceae; genus Venturia; species Venturia oleaginea. The sequence goes on along the minus strand of JABMLP010000004.1, from coordinate 1,026,133 downwards.
CGTCAACACCGGCATTGTCTACCTCAGCCTGTTTGACATCAGAGGTGCCCCACGAACCTCCTTCTCTCTCCCCGCCAATTGCTGTCTCCCCGGCACCATATTCTAGCTCCTTCCTGCCAAGATCTGGAAATGGTGTTCTGATGACCTTCCAAAACGCCTCTACAATATTGTGCTCCCATCGCCCAATTCGATCAGTTCCGAGCATCCGTACAGCCAGGAAGCAGAAAGGGAAGTCCAAGGCCGAAAGCGCAAGGTAGACGCCTAGTGCCGACCATCCATACTCTCTTGATAGCTTCTTCAGCCTCTGAGAGAGGGACAGCGCAGGTTCAGGGCTGCCCAAATCTGGATTGGGATTGGGAGGTGTAGGCTTGGAGCTGTTGAAACGAACACGGCCCGGCCATTGGCGTAGGAAGATACGCTGGTCGATCGGAGTTGGGCCGGATCTAGGGCGAAATGTTGTGCATATATTGCTCCGTGGTGCGGATCGCAATATGGAGCTGGATGGTGTATTTATGTATCGAGTTTGGAGATTGCTAAGAGGAGAGCGTGCTATCTGCCGTGTAAAGCTCTTGGTAGCATTCATGATGTATACATATGAGAGGGCTGGTGGGAGAGATCTTCTTGATCGGGGTAAAGTTCCTGATTGCGGGACTTTGGTTGTAAATGGGGTCGGCCAACTTTTTGTAAGGCGAAACTGCTCTATAATCGCCTTCGAGTCACGTGCACTTCATGCTGTAGTTTACCCCGACGCGGGCGGCTCCCGTCATGCTCTAATTTTTTCTTCCTCATCCTCTCCATCAACATCATGAGCATCAACTCTTGTTTTTTCTTCGAACTGCCGCTATCCCTGAGCCGGACAATACTTGCCGCGAAATGACATATATTATACTGCAATATAATCAGAATTAGACCATCATCAAATGATACTCTGTCCATAGCCAAATCTCCGTATCTCTGCTCCCTGTATAAGGAATATCATACTCTGAATGCCAAGATCAGATTACATTCCATGTGCATGGAAATCACTTCTAGAGCAAAGATATTATTGGGTTCGGAAATAACCTGACAAGATCGACGTCTCACTGTTCTGCGTACCCGGAGGTTTTTGCACAAATGACTGCTATTTAAACGATGATCTGAGATGCGAATTATAAACGAACACGGACTAGTTTTGTTAGCTTTCCGATAAATATTTTTAGAAAGGCTTGGGCGTCACTTCTGAGGAAGATTGGTTGATGGAAATACTTTTCAGTTATTTAGTCCAAAGTATATCTTATTGATCTCCAAGCCATCAGACTCGCGATATTTCGCATTGATGGCTAAGACAAGTTAGCGCCCGCACTCACAGAGAAACTTCTTACTGCTGGCCAGTACGTCCTCGTGAGCATGCTTTCACCCGCATCGTGCTGCGCCATCATATTTGAGTGAGACATGGTGATGATCGGGTAGAGAACATCAGTACTTGACCAAAATTAGGCAACTTGTTGCTTTTTTTGACCCTGCTTGCTGCAAATCGTTCGATGCAATGCATGGCATCTTTTCCTGCATCGTTGATCGACTAGCTTGGTCCAGTGGAAGTCACAGAATCATAGCGGCGACTCGTCGTGGAAACCCATGCGAAGATGCGAAGATGCGAAGATGCGAAGATGCGAAGATGCAAATCTTATAGTATTATCGCCGTCGCCAGGGAAGAGCACCATGTCGCTGGCTGTTCCGATTGGACAGGGCAGACGAGGTGCGGTTGAGAAGATACATAGTACTTCTGCCATGTTTGAGCATTAATTCTCCGTCCAAAACGACGGCGCAGAGGCCGTCTCTGGAGCCAGGAGTACTGTGACAGATGCAGGTGCACCGCCTCCCATTGTACCGCCCTAGGATCAAACGCTACGACGTTACTCGCCCTACCCGTCTTGGGCAACTGTATGGCTCCAGCCAAGCACCAGACAACCGTTTCAATCAGAACCCCTTCCCCTCCTCATCCGCAGTTCCGCACAGTGCGGACATGCGCGCAGCGCCATCATCAACATGCAGGGCTGGACGTGGCAGACATCTCTGGGCATGGGATACTGGCAAGGTTAAAACCATACTTCTCCCACCGTGCACACTGCATACCATCCATGCCGACAGTCGTTCTCCCCATCGGAAATCGATTCAAATCGACATAGAGCTGGAGCGCGCAAGTTCCTGGACCAATCTCGAAACGCAAACGGCATGAGCAGCTGCACCATCCTGGTCCTGCCCTGAACAGTTCTTCGACGTCGAGAACAATCTTATTTTCTCCAATCTTATTTTTCCTTTTATCGCGAAGCCGCCGTTCTCTACTGCTGATGTCACTGAGTCCTCACAGTTGTATCGCTTGTGAACTCCCTCCTCCAATTCCCGGGCTACTTCGAAACAAGTACCTGGGTTCCTCCGTTTGGCCCTCATCCCATTGATTGCAGGCACTATAACCAGGAAACGACAAATCGTCAATCAATAATACAGCGGGGCGACGGGAGTCCACCACTTCTCGGCGAGCGGATCGACGTCAATCTGGCAGGCCTCAAGCGAATCCAATCTAAATCTTCCATTCTCCGAATTGGGTGCTCTGCTATAGCACCAGGGACGACCGGGATCGATTCCATCAGCGGCGTGATCAAGACTCTGCATTTGCTCTCCCAAACCCTGTCCCACGAACCGTCTTCGCTTGACCTGAGGCGCCGGAAAAAGTAGACCTGTCGAGGCACTGGATCCCAAGCTTGCGAACGATCGCCGAGGAACACGAAGTCATCTTTTTGTCTTTTGGTGTCTGAAGATTTGGCCGGCCATCCTTCTATCTCTCGTGAGTGATGAAATCTCATCAGCCTACTACATATTCCATCCCAACACCCCCTCAACTGCCGTCAGCCACACTTCGCATGCTGATTCTTCACTCTCCTACCGACCATCATCCCAATTCATTGATTCCATCCATTCACCTCATACACTTTTCAAATCCCACAAACCCTTTCCAAAAATGGGGGGCAATGAAGTTGACGGGCACTTTACCATCCAGAGGGCACTGGAAATCGCCCGTAACAGCGAGGGCGTCGTGGATCCAACTGTCTCGAGCTGTCTCGAACGTTATATACGAGAAGTTTGGGCTCGCCTTGAAGCCAATCCGGATACTTACATCTTGACGAAAGACGAATTTGCGCTCTTCAACTACTTCCGCCACCGCTTTACCAACTCCAACACAGCGCAGAGAGCTGTACAACGATTCTGGGACAACTACCAAGGAGACCCTCGAGAACTTCAGACCGGATCAAGTTGATCACTCGGCCTTCGCGCAAGTGGCGCCCGCAGGCTCGCAGTCGACTCCGTCCAAGGTTCGCGGAACCTCGTTTCGTAGATTTGCGTCGCACGATCTAACCAGTTCTCGCAGCCTCAGTCCCACACAAACTCATATCGCTCGACCGCGGCACGCGTAGGTCGGCCGTCTTGGCAAAGCCTATTCTTGTCTGTGGAGGTGGACTTTCCGTTTACAGCTTTCGACCCAAGAGAGCATACATTTTCATTTGGATATTGACGGTCACGGAGGCGTGTACCTCGAGACGATTTGCCGCGTGGGGGGACGTTGGTTCATCACGGCGCGTGAGAAGTCTCTGTCATGGGCAACTTCAGCACAATATTCTATCTTGCCATTTCTGCGGCTCTGCTTTTCGATGTTTGTAATGCGCTCAGGAGAGCTCCTTTGGCGCCATCACTACCCTCACAGCCGGCGGATAACCCACCAGTGCGTGCAGATGGCGTCGCTGCCCCGTTAATGGATGTGTTTCAAGTTTCATCCCCTATTGTCATACCAGAAGATGGTCCAACCCAATGCCAACAAGTTCTTATGTCATATTCGTTTGGGAACAGCTATGGAAAGCCCTTCTCTGGTGAGTTCGACATCATTGCGCGAAACAAGAGTTCGAGTTGGGTATGATTCTTGGGCGCTAAGTTCTGACTTTTTCCGGATAGGGCAATATCAACCTCCTGCATGTGAATATAATCGCATCGTTATGAACTTCACAGTAACCTCGACGGGAAGACAATTCGATAGGTACCACACCTCCGCCTCCCTGCCATGGTCTTGGTCAAAAGCTAATAGTGTCGTAGACTTGCTGTGATGTGTACGCTCCACATTCCTCTAGCAGCTATCGCAATATGCTAATTTCTTAGACCTTAACGATACAGAGATCTGGCGAACCTCTACTGCCGAACCTACCCAGAAAGGCATTGTCTGGACGTACATAAAAGACGTCTCAAACTATCTTACACTTTGGAAACAACCACAAAAGATCGTCTTCGATCTTGGGAATATCATAGACCAAACTTATACTGGCTCCTTCAATACCACGTTGACGGCGACCTTTTTCTCCGCAAAGAATGTAACAAAAACAGCAGACGTTATCGTTCCACTCTCTGCGCGCAGATCTGCCAATGGCTCCGCAAGTGCCTTCATGGTGCCTGAAGTCCAAGCGATAAACACGTTTACCATTCCCCAAAACGTCAAGAAGGCGATATTCTCTATTTCGGCGGTTGGACAAGGAGAAGAAGAGTTTTGGTGGAGCAATGCGCCAAACTCTACCACGGGAACGTTTTTCAACAATACACTGTTGGGCTTCAGCCCATTCCGAGAGGTGCAGTTGCTCGTCGATGGAGAGATAGCAGGGGTCGCTTGGTCATTCCCAGTTATATTCACGGGAGGAATTGTTCCTGGTACGTGCATCTTGATGTCCGGCACGGACTCTTACTTACGGCCGCAGGATTTTGGCGACCTCAAGTAGGTATTGATGCATACGACATGAAAGAGGATGAGGTAGATCTTACACCTTGGCTCTCTCTTCTATCTGATGGAAGAGATCACACGTATGAGATTCGAGTTATGGGTCTAGTAGACGATGGTCGAGGCAATGCTATTCTCACAACGGTCGGTAAATACTGGATCGGTCCGTAGTCCATTACCTTCCTCCTCAAATCTACCAACTAACCATAAACGCATATAGTAACAGGAAAACTCTTCCTCTGGCTCGACACACCCAACACAACAACAACAGGCACCTCAATAACCAAACTCACACCTCCTCCCCAGTTCTTCATCACCTCGTCCACCACCAAATCCCCCAATGGCGCAAACATAACACTCAAATATCAAGTCCTAGCCCAACGGCGAATCTCCTTCACCTCCACGCTTCAAATCTCTACAGGCCCAATAACAGCATCATGGCAACAAACCCTCCAATACTCCAACATCGGCTCCTTCACTAACAATGGCAATAACCAGACAAACAGGCAGATGACTTCTGGTCTTGATATTTCGTCTTCTGGTTGCTCACGAAAATTCTCGTATCCGCTTTTCGTGATGAGTACGGCCGAGAAAGACGCTACTGCTGGGACTATGGGGCTTACGGGGGTGATTGATCGTTCTAAGAACATCCAAGTCTCGGGTATCTCCGTCTTTCCTTCTGGTCTTGAATCGTTCCCGAATACAAGTGGTGATGGTGGGCTTGAGGGATTCAGTCTGATGACGAGACAGAATGGGTCGTCGGGGTACTCGCAGAATCGTGTGCTGAGGACGGGAATGAGTTACGGTATGACGGAACAGGAATATGTTTTTGCTGGGGTGAGAGTGGGGAATGGAGATGGGGCTATGGCGCAGGTTCCTTTTGGCGTTGGGACGGAACCGTTGTTTTCGAGGAGGGTGCTTGCTGTTAATGGGTCTGTGGTTAGGGATAGTGCGCAGAATGTTGGTGTGGGGGTTATTGGGAAAGCAGTGGTACAAGAGACGGATCACGAGAATGATTTTGCTATGATGGATGGTGAAGAATTGGTTGGTGGACAATTTATACATCCTGTCTGAAAGCGTTGTGTTCACATAGTATGCACTTGGAGTCCGGGGACTATATTGCATCGCGTTGTTTTGGTGTTCTTAGACCAACCACTAAAATCAACACTCCTCACAAGTCGCTAACTGAATCCAGCCCTTGATCCTAGACAACGGCACTATTCCATTTCCTCAACTTCCACCTTGGTTCCTCCGGCTCATTGTCACCGTCATCTCTGTTAGGATCGGCCAGAATCCTCGGTGTTTTCTTCGCCAGATCTTCCATGATCTTCTCCACTCGAGCCTCGAATAAATCTGGCTCCAAGAGTATCCGCTTGGTCTCTGCTTGCTGTGTTTCCGTCACGTCTCTGTTCTCTTGCTTTCCCGTAAGCCCATCGAAATATGTCTCGGAAACGTAAATAGTGCGCGGCTGCAGGGAGTCTTCGTCACTTAGGCCCTCGATTGCTTCTATCCAGCCATTATGTCTACACCGAGAACATTGCGCACGGGATCTCTTTGTTTGTTTCGGGACGATTCGGCCACCATTGCACTCTGGACAGGACTCTTGTTTTGAGGCCTCGTTTGGATCTGACATAGTTTTGTCTTGCTTCATTGTATTAATTTGATGGTAAAGCTGAAGAGTTCTGTGGAACTTGCTACTTATCCTTTTCAAGAAAGTGTTTGACTACATGGTATGTGTTGGCGATCGTAACATTATCCCACTGTCAGTATGTTGAAGCCGATGCTCCATCCTTAGCATTTGCTAACATTCTTTAGATGAGATGGACCACTTTCTGGTGTTTGCAAGATTTCATAACTAAAGCGCAGATGTATTCAGTGATGAGCTCAGCATAAAATTCCCTCGGGTCTTCAATGGCCAGATGTGGTTGTTGCCAAAATACATACCTCCTGGTGGGAATGCGGACAAAATGCCGTGCACGTTTTCGGTGTGCCACCAATTGGATTTAAAGATTAACAGCACGAGAGATCAAATTTCCCCGCGCCCAGAATGTCAATCTGTAGATCTGCGGCACCAGTGGCTGAGGTCCAAGGTATACTTCGGCGTTTGACTGAAACTGGGGCCGACTTAATCTAACATCCGAGAATTGATATGATTCAAAGTGGGCGATATTTGTTAATGTTTTATATTTAGGCGAGATGCTTATAATTTCTCCAGATTCTCTTGCTGTTGGAATCACTTCCTTATATTATCTTGTCGATAGATCGCCGGCCATGATATCGCACACCTTTATCCATCTACAACCACAAAAAGGCCTCTTGAGGCTCCACGCTCATTATGAAAGCCTCGATTGTCGCCACATTGTTCTCAACATTGGCATGTTCTCTCCCTCAAGAACCACTGGTTTCCTCGAATCACGTCGTCGCCACACAGAATGCGCCAGTCACGATATTTCCAGCGAATGGCGCCAAGAACGTAAGCCCGGATACCCATCTCGTCTTGACCTTCTCCTCTCCACCAAAGATTGGGAACTCAGGAACGATCAAAATATACGATGCCGCCTCAAAGCAAGTCGTCGAAACGCTCGACATGAAAATCGCGCCCAGTCCAAATCCAACAGGCCGCGCGCCAGGAAATAAAGGAACGACTACCGCGCCTGGACCTGCAAAAGCAGGTGACAAGGGAAAGTATCAAGAAACCATGATCGGCGGGTACGACTTCCATTTCTTCCCTATCATCGTGAGAGGAAATGTTGCCACGATAAATCTCCACAATGGTGCGCTGAAATATGGCAAAACATACAACGTAAAAGTCGACCCGTCAGTCCTTTCTCCATCTGTCGCAGGTTTCACAGGTGAAAATACCTGGACATTCACGACCAAAGCAAGTCCACCAAGCTCAGGAAGTGCAAAAGTTGTAGTTGCAGCGGACGGCACCGGCGATTTCGGCACTGTCCAAGGCGCCATCGATTGGGCTCCAGCAACTCCAGCAAAGAAGATAACGATTTTTGTAAAGAATGGGTTGTATGAGGAGATCGTCTTCGCCTCCAAAAAGTCAAACCTCATAATCCGCGGCGAATCTCGTGCAGGTGTAAAGGTCGGCTACCCAAATAATTCCGCTTTCAATCCCGCGAAAGCAGGACCGTCGCGAAGACCGGCTTTCACGGTGAACGAGTGTAAAGACATGCAGTTCTCTACCTTCACTATCGAGAATTTCTTCATCGGTCAAGCTGAAGCGATGCTTGTCAGAGGTCAAAGAATCATCCTCGACCGTATGAACCTGATTGGGTCCGGAGATGCATTCACAACCTACGGCACGATTTACTTCGTCGACTCGAAACTTTCAGGTCATGGTGATACCGTCCTCGGCTACGGCGCCGTATTCTTCCTCCGCTCAACCATCGAATCAATCGGGCCATTCACGTGGACGAGAACAGTGGCCGGCAGTCATGGAAACATCCTCGTCAATTCCACACTCATCGGTCTCGCAAAACCACTTCCATGGACAGTCACAGAGACCAATCCAAAGGGACAAGTACCCAAAGCCGTCTTTGCTCGTCTCCCTGGGAACGGACCGATGAAAAATCAGAACTTCCCCAATGCGGAAATGGTCCTCATCAGCACCAAGATCTCCGGGGTGCCGCCGGAAGGCTGGGGACCGGTGCAGAGTTCTGGCTTCGATACGAAGAATGTACATTTCTGGGAATATAATACTATGGATGCTAGTGGGAGCCCGACTGATATGTCGAAGAGAGCGGCGATTGGGAAGGTGTTGACGAAGGCGAAGGATGCGAAGACTATTGATGACTATTCGAGGCCGGAGTTTGTGCTTGGGGGGTGGAAACCTGTTGTTGTTGCGGGTGGTACTACGCCGGCTGCTGGTGAGGAATCCGAGTCCTAAATTTATTTCAGGGCGTCCCAATATGATCTTTGTACCTTTTGAATTTCTTGTGAAATGCGGCAATTCCGTTGGATAAAAGAGCTTTGGGTATTTCTAGACTTGAAAATGATGATTAAAGTGTGTATATCCTCCCCACTGGTCACGAGACGCTAATTGTACCGCGTAATATCCGTGCCAACCTCGCCGCAGTCTCATCCCAACCTTGTGCACCCCTCCTTTCATCTTCATGTCCATTCAGTTCTCACCTTTACGGTTACTGGATCTTGCAGGTCGATGGCGTTTCTCTGCTCCGCCTTTGTCGCTCACTGCTTCCTTTTCAACGCCTGCTGTTTAGACACGTCCGGTACACGTCCACAGAAGCTCGCTCGGGAGACTTCAAGGTACGCAAGGTGCAACATCATCCGAGGAAGGGGTATGCTTAGCCGAGGAAGGCGTGGACAGATGGTGATACAATTCTCAAAAGAATACAACCCTACGATGTCCCGTGTGCCCGCTATCTTGATGGGAGATGCGAGAATGGCGAAGAGTGTCAATACTCTCACAGGGTGGCATCGAAGACACCAATTCCCATGTAAGCTCCTGCAACAATGTTGTATATGATCAGGCATATAGAGACTGCAAGGCACTTGATGCTGACAATGCTTAGGGATAAAGCAAGACTGTCGGATTATATTGAAGAACTCAACCCCGACTTGTCGACGCGACCAATCAAATTTGACAATTCTAAAGAAACGGAGAAGCTGGACCATGCCCCGACGGATATATCTACCAAGAGTGCACATGATCGTAACGATGGGAAGCTGTCGCAAGGTCGATTTTTCGAAACCGTGATTGAGAACAATTGCATCCAATGTAGTTGGAGCACTCCAAACAATTGGGCTTTATTGAAGTTCGAATCGAGGGAAGTTGCAGATACTGTGCGGCAAGCATTCGCATCTGGGGATTACTAAGTAAGCAACCATTTCCGCCAACATCATCCCAGGACAGGGGTCACCCCTCGGATGCCAGAATTATCAGTCTGGCTAGGAAACTTAAGGAACGGCACGAACGAAAGTCACATTAGTGCCGCTATTCCTTCGCAAGATCAACAGCCCACAGTAATCGTTCTCCCCAAAAGCACGCACCGTGTGAGCGAAGATATCGCAGTTGCTTTGATGGTTTCGTTGTGCAATCAAGTCGATCCTGTTCAGCGCGTAATCTCTGGGCGCTGTGCAGTTTCTCAGGCGAGCAACGGCTACCTTTTCTGTTAATTCGCCAACACGATTACAGACGAAATGCTGCGGTTGCTGCAAAGAGTTCCAATGCCGTTCAGTAGTGGTAACACTCTCGTGTAATGACGAATCACAAGGGGAGAGTTTTTGCTAGACCGGGCCTTCTGACAGCTGCGAAAGACAAGCTCCAACCTCTGACTGGAGCTATCGGAATTCGAGGTATGCGGGTCGTGATCCAGGACAAGGTTATCAGGCACGAGCGCTTCCTCGAAGGACAGCCATATCAACAATTCACCATTATCGGGACCGGGTATAGCGACATCGTTGCTGCAACTAAGAAAGTGGAGGGGATTTTGAGAAGCACTCCTTTTCCGATCGTGGGATCAAGCTCGGGAGATTAAGAGACATTTCTCGCCGAGAACAATGACTCTCTTCAAGTCTTGGAAGACTTGACAGCAGATCGCGGAGAGATCGACCCAAGAGGTTCTGCAACATGAGTTCATCGCGCCATACTTTTCGCGTTTCAATGGTCGCCAATTGTTCATATGGGTATCTTGGAAGAGCATGATGACCAACCAGGCAACCAACTGCCCTTCAGAATTGCTGAATTGATGTATCTAAGCAACGGCACTGTCGCCTTAAAAGGGTAGCAGTTCTAGTATTCAGCGACAGACTCAGGTCAAGACCAATTTCAATACGTTCCCGCCACGCCTTCTCATGATGTCGCTCTGAATCTCCTAGCAGATGAACTTGGTTGGTGAGTTTTGGACAAAACTTGAGCAAGACAGGGGTTCCGGCTTCTGAAGCATTGGATTATAACAGGTTCATTCACTGCCAGCCAACTATGCCGTGACCTTGGCGAAGAGAAAAGACTCGTTTTTGCCCTTTAAGGTCCTCCGTCACTCAACTCTCAGTTCTCACAATGGCCCAGATCAGCTACTGGACTCTAATGTATTTGCTACACGCAGTCAACAAGCATGGTTTGAGAAGTTCAAAGAAAAGGAATGGGGCAAAGAACAAAACATGCAAGTTGAAGTGTTATAGCTGGTGAGAGCTGCAGTTTTCTAGTCGGTGTATTCTTGACTAAATAACCTTCACTAGGTCGATCAAGCTGTCAAGTACACAGAGTCAACCTCGTCTTGATGGACTGGGATTTCGAGATTGCAAAATCTATCCATGGGAACCTTTGAGATCGGAGGCCGCGTTGAGAGAACGAGGCAGGTTGTTGATTATGCGATTTCGGCGGATGGCGTTATTGCTGATCAGACAGACCCGCCAGGTCGGAACAGCAGCAAGAACAGTAGACGAGATTCGATGGATTCGATCACCATGCCGATACCTTCATCTCGATGGAAACGACCATTCTGCCTCTCGAGCGAATCTTTCTCAGGGCAAATAATCACCCTGTTATTCCGAGTTATATATACATCCTACGTTGTCGTACATCAACATCCACAATGTCGCGGTCGTCAACTACACCAAAAAACACAATTAGAATACACCAACAACTCTCACCTATTCTATTCCTCTGCTGCCTCCGAATAAGATGGCTAGAAAGACTATTCCGGTCACAAGTCCTTCCTCACACAACCACGAACACACGCGCGCGAAGACACCCGTTCCAAAAATGGCTAGATCCCATCTCTCGAGTCGAAAACAAGAATAAAAACTACTAGTCACAGATGCCCATTATCCCTATCACTACCTACCCAGCACAGAACCACGCCATAACCTTTAGTAAGCTTGCCAACCCAATTCAGTCGGAACAGTATCCTATGCAGGTAATCCTCTTATAAGAATACCAATGGTACCAGATGGTCATCGTACCAAGGTCATTCCCACTCAAATTTCCACGACTGAAATTTAGAGTTTCCTCGTTAACAAACTGCAATTTAGGGTTTCCAAGTAGTTGTGGGTACGAGGTTCAGAAAAACGACCAAGCGACCTATATCCGCTTTCACTGCCAGAAATAAAGAAAAAAAGAAAATTGATTTACAACTGCGCCTAGAAAATAGACCAGCACAAGAGAGTCGAACAGGGAGGCAACAAGGATCAAAGGGACGTTGGATGAATACATATATAATTTCGTTCATCATTACTGCAGATGGGGACTTCTACAGGTCGAAATGAGAAGTTTCCTCCGTCGTCTTCTTGTAAGCTCGATCGAGATGGATGTTTATGCCGTGACGCAACGCCTCAGAAACGCCGGGCGCGATCCCAGCCCAGCACTTGTAAATGCGAGTGACCGCACCAAACTCCGGTATGAGTAACAAACAGATACTATGGTATCAATTTTCAGTAGAAAGGAGAAAGGTAGAGGTGTGGACTAGCGGTGATGCCAAGGATATGGTCCCTTTCCACCAGATGCCAGCATTGCTCAAGGCATAGCGGTATCGTTCAAAGCCACGCAGACAGCACCGCGGTGATGACCATTGTACTGCCGAATGATGCTCTGTGAACTCAGCTCCCACAACCTAGCATAGTGATCTGAGCAAGCTGTAACCAAGTATGCCGAATCAGCGCTGAAAGCGCAGTCCCAGACCCATCGTTGATGCCCTTGTAGTATAGTCTCCAACATGAATCCCTCCTGTTCCGACTTCTGTCCATTTATTGACCCAGCTGTGGGTGTAGCGACCTGTGTAGAAGATGGGGACGGGTCGACGGACCAAATACGAGCGGTGTGATCGGCGCTGCAAGTAGCTAGATGGCGTACGTCTGGAGAGAGGAGGACTCGAGTGATGTAGGTGTTGTGAGCTGTGAACTTGCAAACGGGAACCAGAGAAGTGACATCGCGATTCTGGATCATGCGCCAGACAAAGACACTACCAGCGTTGTTGCCGGCGCAGAGCATGGACCCATCAGAAGCTACTGTGACGCTGGCGACCGAGACGTCGTCCTCGGGGATCAACTGGTGACTGCACTTGTTCTCGCCCAAGTCCCAGACGCGCACTGCGCCTCCACGATCACAGCTGATGAGTTCTCCTTGGTTGGGGTGGATGACTACATCGTTGACCGCGCTGAGGTGGTTGTAGTTCCGTTGCACGCTGCCAGTTCTGGTATCCCAAATCTTGACGGTGCCGTCTTCAGAGGACGATACCATCCATTTCCCCTCGCAATGAAAGGCCACGCCTGTGATGTTGTTCGTGTGTCCTTCGAAGGTGAGGACAGCGCCAGGATTGGAGGACTTGATGTCATAGAGTTTGATGGTGTGATGGCCAGCGGCGGCGAGATACCGCTTGTCGGGAGAGATACAGAGGCGGTTGACTTGTGAATCGGGGTGAGGAATGGTGCGACTGCATATGCCTGAGAGGGCTTCCCAGAAACTGAGAGAGTCAGTTTAGGCACGTATAGTTGTTTCGTATATTCCCCCGCATACCGGATGGTGTGGTCGTAGCCGGCTGAGACCAAGATTAGCTGCTCGCTCAAGTCTTCAATGTCTGCCATCTGGTGGTACACGAATACGGACCTGTGCATAGAATCACACTCATGCTTACAACCGTGGAGGGAAGTGACTTCGGGCGATTATGGCTTTTAATATATCACGAGCCTGGTCATGTTACTGTGTCGCGTCGCGTCGCCTCGCCGTTGGTTAAACAACAGGAGTGAAATCAAGAATGTAGGAGACCTGGAGACAAGACATATAGAAGGAGTATCTCTGCTACCGCCAGTCTATACCCGAACCAATATAGCGTACCGCTAGCACTACTGTTATGCTGCAATATGCGCCTGAGGAGTATATAACCACTCATTAATTCAGGGTCTGCCTCGATACATGCACAGAAGAAGGAACAATACAAAACTTCCACTACAGTCTTCACTTCTCAAAATCCACTCAAAATCCACTCAAATCACTCATTTGACACCAAAACAATAATGCCAAGGCCATTCAATCCACACAAAAGGTGTCATTTACATAATTGAGTAGTATACAAGTGTCAATAGTGTCATTTTCATATTTGCGATATACACACGTGACCAACAATAACGCTAAAAATGCGAAGTAAACAACAAAAATAACTCCACATCTTGACCACCGATACCAAACCATATTTCGACTACAACGTCGTCAGTTTCTTACGTTTAAACATAGGAAACGTTAGAGGTGCATGCTCTGACGTATATGGTTCAGCAACAACAACCCATTCCTCATCTGAGGCCAGTTCCATCGTGTGAACAACTGGAGCAACTTTAGCCAAATTCATTCATGCAATTTCATTTTCTTCTTGCCGTGCATGCTTTCTTTGCCTACGAACTTCTCTTTGTTCAATGTCCTTTCGCTTTACTTGTCTCTTATCTGTAGTAGCAGCCTTATCTCCATTTGTACGAAGCTTCTCGCTCTCTTTTCTGTCCCGTTTTGGTCTGCCGGAGTTTCGTATAGGAGGTTCGTTGTCGTTATCATTATCAGAGAGCTGGGAATTAAGGGCTGGCGCAGCGGCGGCGGCAGCCTCGGAGGCGGAAGATTTGGACGGAGATGGAATAGGTGATTTTGACCGAGCGTGCGTTGGAAACCTAGAGATTTTAGGCGATAATCCTAAGGCTATATCAACCATAGCCCGTTCACCACTTTCCGGGCCAGTTGTACGAAGACCATAATTGGAATTGGCCGACTCAGAATATGCCCTAGGCATTGGTGGGTCGCTGGATATAGCCGAGGTTTTTGAAGTTTTCGAAATTTTGCTCGCAGTTAACAAATTTTCTTGGAGTACCGAGCGTGGCGAACGAGAACGGGAGGAAGATATACTACTCTGTGTAGTAGTGTCGGTCTCTTGCCCTGAACTGCCTATAGAACTAGACGCTGATAGTATGTTTTGATGTAATGGTCGTAGACCTCTCCCGTTTTTATTCGCTTTTGATGGACGGCAAGCGTTTTTTCGTATGTCTTCTATCTTGATCGAGAAAAATGCTATTAACGGCCAGTCATTGACACACTGACGAAGTACAGGATAGGTAGCATATAGGTGCTCCATCATTGCGGTAAGGTGATCTCGATCCTGCTTTTTGAGGGCCTTAGGGGCGAGAACCGTTGACCTAATTTGGACAATATTAGCGGTGTAAAAGTCTCAGTTCTGAGCGTTTAAGTGCATACCCTCTACGTTCAATCGTCTCCCATTCTGCATCAAGCCGTATAGCTTCATGACACATAGATCGGATCCCAGAACAACATTCTTTGAGTGTTTCTGCTCTCGAATCATAGGTAGAAGCTTGAATTGCTGTAAATGCATCCTTGACGTTTTCAAGAGACTTCAGAGGGAAGCCCTCAGGTGGGTAAAGATCTCGTGGTGGGTGAGAATCTCGTGGTAGGTAAGGATCTCGTGGTGGTAGAATAGCACCCATTTTGAATAGGCTGAAAAGTCGAGATAGGTAGGTAATAACCCAATAAAATGATGACTGTGTAGCAAGGTGTTCGTTAAATACTTAGAAACAGCTTTATCTAGGGCTGTGGCTGTCAAAGGATAGATCCTTTCTCAACTTATCCTGGATGGATTCTTAGCACTACCTGGTAGTTTCCTGGTAGTCTTTCACGTGCGCCTAGCAGGGATTGTTTGAGGATTGTTTCACATGTATTTCTATTCCTTTCCATACTTGTCTGGACAGCATGTCCTTTTTTCTTATACGGAGGACATATATACTAGTCGTCCTTCCTACACTTACACTTTCTTCTCTGTACTTAAATACTTCGAAATACAAGCAGTCTTCTCTCACTTGCGAAACACCTTTGAGGGTTGAACTCTTACAGTGGCACAAGGCCTAACTGTATACACTGATAGAGAAGATTCTAGTAGTGAGTGTATGAGATCATTGCCGATCAGGTTTTAAGTATATGAACTTCACATGATACCGAGATGTTTCTTGGCCTAAGATATCTTAATATAACCATCCTCGTAAGTATAGGCAATGCCCACTGACCTCCATTAATAGGTTTTCCCCGCCCTTCTCAATCTTTTTTTTTGGCTAGTATGGCTACAATTTGTTACTAGTGCACACCTCATCACCGCACTACATACACTACAATGAGCCGCCATCGTGACAAATGGCGTGCTAATCAAACGATTAACGTATTCCACCATCGAGTGGGTCAACCCATCGAGCGGGTCAGTTTATGCCAAGACCAGCTGCTCCCTTATCAACATAATATGTCTCAACAACAAAACGCGCAATCATCTAACAGAGAAGGCAGAATCCAGCTTGCCTTTTCTGCCTACAATACCCACCAATTCTGAAGCCTCCGGCGCGCTGCTGAGGCGTTTGATATACCTCCTTCAACATTGACTAGCCGATACAACGGAATCACGTATCGCCTAGATACTCGCAACGCCCAACACAAGCTCACTACGACTGAAGAGCAGACAATTGTCCAATACATCCTCGACCTCGATTCGCGAGGATTCGCGCCCCGGCTGTGTGAGGTGGCAGATATGGCGGATAAACTACTAGGTGTACGCGGTAGAGAGCCAGTAGGGAAAAACTGGGCTGAGAGGTTTATAACGCGCTCAGATGAGCTCAAGATGGCCTTCAATCGAGCTAAGAACAGGCAGAGGATACTACAGGAAGATCCAGAGATTATTGGCGCGTGGTTCAAGCTCGTTACAGACACTAAGGCAAAGTACGGCATCCACGACGAGGATACGCACAACTTTGACGAGATTGGCTTCCAGATGGGCGTTATTGGGTCAATGAAGGTCGTCACAGCTTCTGAAAGACATACACGGCCTAATTTAATCCAGCCAGGCGATCGCGAGTGGGTTACAGTTATCCAGAGCATCTGCGCCGCCGGGTATGCGACCCCGCCCTTCATTATCTACAAAGGACGCGTTCATATCTCTGCGTGGTATGAGGATGCAGATATACCACAGAATTGGAAGCTCTCGGTCTCTGAGAACGGCTGTACAAACAACGCGCTTGGTCTTGAGTGGTTGAAGCACTTTAACGCGTATACAAAGGCGCGGCAGGTGGGGGTATACAGGCTGCTTATTTTGGACGGCCATGAGAGCCATCTCAGCCAGGATTTCAAGGACTACTGCCTCGAAAACAAGATTGTAACCCTCTGCATGCCATCGCACTCGTCGCATATACTCCAGCCCCTTGACGTAGTCTGCTTCTCGCCGTTGAAGCGCAAGAACTCCCAACGCGTCCGGGACTTGGCACGCCGACCCGTGTACCATATCAACAAGGAAGGCTTTCTCCCTGCCTTCAAAGACGCGTTTTTCGACGTTTTTACGAAAGAGAACTGTCAAAAGGCTTTTGAGGCAGTAGGGCTAGTCCCTATCGACGCGCAGGTGGTGTTGGATCGCCTTGAAGTACGGCTACGTACCCCGCCAGAAACCCATCTCCCAGAAACGCCGTGGCAGTCCAAGACTCCAAGTAATACTTATGAATTTTGATCCCAATCCAAGCTCGTAAGCGAGTCCTTTACTCGGTCACCAGTTACTGCGCAGGCAGGCTTTTCCCAGCTTGTTAAGGGCGCTGAATTGATGCTACACCAAAACGCTCTGCTTGTTGCGCGTAACCGCGAGCTTGAAGAGCAATTAGCAGTAACAACGAACCGAAAATGGCGCAAAAGGAAGTGGATCCAGCAAGGTGGTACTATTGAGTATGGGACTGCAGCAGCGCAGGTAGCTGCAGAGGCGTCTATAGCGCCTCAGGGATCAAAGAAGGCTCGTGGTAGTGGTGGTCAAGAAACAGCCCGACCAATTCAACGGCGCTGTAGGAACTGCGGCACAGCTGGGCATAATGCGCGAACTTGTAAAAAAGATATCAAGATATCTTCTGAATCAGATAGCAGCACGACGGACTTAGAATCTATTGTTGATAGCGATTAAATTGAAGAGTCGTAACATAAGTTGGTCGTGCCAAGCCTTTTTGACCCGCTCGATGGGTTGACCCGCTCGATGGTGGAATACGTTAATCCTACTATATTTTTACCCAGCCCCCTATACGTGCATACACCAATGCAAAATGCACAAGATCTCGCTTCCGGAGGTCCCAGTAACGATAGTCTCGATACGCACGACGATATCAATACAAATATCGTGGAAGATGACGATTCAGAGGCTATGGAGGATGTTATATACGACGAGAATGGACTATCTCAGGAGCCTAATACAATACGGGGTATCGATTTTGAACAAGGTTTGATTCCTATACCCAACCCCATTTTCAGACCGCTCGGATCTCATGATATAGCTCATTTACTATGGTAAAACATCATATACAGCTAAACTAACCGCTTTTTATAGTTACTGA
Organism: Venturia oleaginea; assembly: GCA_013176395.1. Lineage (NCBI taxonomy): Eukaryota > Fungi > Ascomycota > Dothideomycetes > Venturiales > Venturiaceae > Venturia > Venturia oleaginea. The sequence goes on along the minus strand of JABMLP010000004.1, from coordinate 1,007,991 downwards.
GGCTGCTCAACAGCATATACGCCTCTTACATCTGGCTAATTGGGTTGATAATAAGATTAGTAGGGTATCCTACGAAGCCCTCCGCACAATACTACGCCGCGATTTCGATATCGAGCTTCCATCACTGCGCCGGCGGTCAAAACAACTTACAAATATTACTGGGCTTCACGGCCAGCGTATTGATTGCTGCGTAAACGGCTGTATGGCGTACACTGGCGACGACGAAGATAGAGAGCAATGCCAGTATTGCGAGCATGCTCGCTGGCGCACTACATCACCGGAAGATCCAGATTCTCGCCCCTCGAAACTGCCGTTCCAAACGTTTCTTTATATCCCCCTGGTACAGCGACTTCAATACCAATACCGTTCACCACGCAGAGCACATACAATGCAAACCTATACCCGCCAATTCTTCGAACGAGATCTCAATCAACCCTTCAATGAACTGAGCGATTGGTGGTGTGGTGAACGGTATAATACCCTGCACAAAAACGGATTTTTTACACAAAATACTGATATAGCCCTCGCAATTCATTACGATGGCGTACAGGTAACTGAGAAGGCATCGCATAGTATGTCACCAGTTATACTTAGCAACTACAATCTTCCTCCTACGATCAGATACAAGCAGCATAACATTTTGCTCTCAATGCTGATACCGGGCCCGCGAGAACCCGAAAATTTGAGCTCTTTTCTAAGACCATTGGTCGATGAAATGCTTGAATTAGGCAAGGGTGTATTGACTAGGGATACGCGAGGGAATAGAGACTTTGTACTTAAGGCATATGCTGTAATCGCAGGAGGTATGTATGGTGTTTCCATATACTCAGCGTATATATAGTTAGCGATCTAACTATATATTATGTATAGGGCGGTCTCATTTAAGCCGATCGCTCTAAAACTCAAGAATAACCACTAACTGGATTATGCTAAGGTGACGAACCCGCTATATCTTCAATGTGTGGTACTAAGCGGATAGGCAATTCGATTTCGCCTTGCAGATTTTGCTATATTCATGCTACCTGTAAGAGTTCAACCCTCAAAGGTGTTTCGCAAGTGAGAGAAGACTGCTTGTATTTCGAAGTATCTAAGTACAAAGAAGAAAGTGTAGGTACAGGAAGAACAACTTGTATATATAATCTTCCAAGTAGGAAAAGGACATGCTGTCCTGAGAAGAGAATAGAAAGGAGTAGAAGCGCATGTGAAACGGTCCCTGAATAATCCCTGCTAGGCGCACGTGAGAACTATCAGGAACCTACCAGGAATTGCTAAGAATCCACCTAGGATAAAATAGATATAGGATACCATCCCGTGACACTACCAGAGCTCCAAATGGCAAATACTATCCAGTAAACTCACCTGCGCATTCAAATGGCCGCTTGCATCTACGAACGAATCTCCGAGCAGAGGTAGCCGTCGCAGGGTCGCTGGATAAAGATGAGAAAAGAATTCGAGGTATGTGGCATACTACGAGTAGTAGTAAACCCGTTATAACCCGGCATTTTCTAACTTTTAGCTATAGGTATCAGTCATTATACAGCATTACTCGAGCTGCCCACTCTCCATTTCCCCGACAGTTTCGCCATTGATATGATGCATCTGATCCCTCTCAACATCATGAAAAACCTATGGAAAACCTGGATAGGTCTGAAGTTGACTGCCGATTCATCTAGCGATGTCAACCTCCGCGGTAACTATATCATCCCAGATGAGGCTATTCGCTTTATGGAAAAGGTCCTTAATAACGCCAGAGTCAACATGCCGCTTCGCAATGGCCATATTGCGAAGAAAATTGATCATTTTAAGTCGTTTAAGTCGGCCGAATGGCAGGATTTTCTCGAAGTGTATGGCATCTCACTACTACACGAGAATTTAGAGTGGAAGGCTCACCAAAATCTCTGCCAATTACACGATATCTGGATACTGGCAACCAAACAAACCATTACCCGGAACGAGATTACTCGACTAAAGCGATTATGCCAGGTTTTTTTACGAGGTTATCAAGAGATCTACTACCAAGGCACGGATGAAAGAATACCAGCATGCACAATCAACCACCATTGGCTTCTCCATCTCGCTGACTTCATTACCAATAATGGGCCTGGCTGCTACTGGTGGTCATACCCACTAGAACGTTTTTGCGCGTTGGTCAAGAAGTTATGTAGGTCGAAATCTGAATTAAGCCTCTCAGCCTCAAATGCACTATTGAGGCGTGAACAGATCAACCATTTATCCCTCCTCGCAATTGACTCAACGGTACATCATCCAGATATACCAGATCCGACGAGTTATCCGCAATATACTGGCCAAATCGGGATAGAAAATGTCAACTTCAGGCTTCAGGGAGCACAATTGGAGCTCCTGTACAATACTATTAATAAAGCCGTCCATCCGAGCGAGATTACCTACTGGAAACGCTGCAAATTGAATGCATTGTTAACATTAGGGTCGGTAGCATCACAGCGGCGCTCTTGCAAAAACCGTAAAGACCATTTCGTATGTTATGCGAGTGGCGACGATGGTGCGTGTAGCTTTGGCTCAATACATAGCTTCTTACAAACACCACAGGGATGTCGATTCGCTCTGATCCGGCGCTGGAATGGTGTTGAGAGGGACCTGCGTGTTCACCTAGATATGTATTGTAGGGGACTACGACGGGGACTGGGTTTTGGTGGAGTTGCAGGATATAATATGCCTAATCGGGCTATTAGCGGAGCAGGATGCGGCGACCGGGGAGGTTATACAAATGATTGTAGGGAAGCCTGAGTTACTACTCAATGTGCAGCGACGAGGTTTGGCAAGGCCTTAAAAGTACGATCAATGTATATTAGATTTGCGAGTATAGTCAGATCCTAGGTACCCGAATTTTAACCCTCATTTACTACTCAATACTACTCAATATCACTCAATATCACTCAATACCACTCAATACTTCTCAATGCTACTCATTAATGACACCCAAAAACCTCTCAAACTAACTACCCCAAAAAAGCGTGTCATGACACGGATTTTACGCCTCAAATTTGAGAAGTGGGGACCGTAGTGTTCACCGAGATAACGTAATCTTCTTCTTCACACCCATAACCCTGCTTGTGCTTGCCTTATACCAGCATCAATCAGAGCCTTAAACAATGGCGACTCCTGCCTGCTCGAGTACAACTACACAGCCCGTGAAGGATTATCCTGAGGCGTCGTTAGAGACGTTGAAAGCTAATTTTTTCCCCCACACCGGGGCACGCGGAGAATGGCTCCTCCACGACGTTCCCTCATGAGCATACATTTGCGAACCATGGAAAGCCTCAACGTCTCGCCCGTCAAAGCGACCCGAAGAAAAATTTGCAGGGCGCTTATAAAAACTCCTCTATCCTCGAGTCACCTTTCTCTCCCCAACCCATAACACATAACACAAAACTCCTTTTCAAACTCCTTTTCAAACAAATCCTCACTATGGCACTCTCAAATCTCTTTAACCAGCAGCCGTTTCTGCAACAGGTAGGTCGTATCTTTTCTCTTTCTTTTCTACATCGTCCGTTCAAACATCGATATCGATAAAATTCTGGCAATCTTCAGAACCAGAAATTTACCGATGGCGCTTTCGTCTTCAAAGTTTCATAATTGACACAGTTTATTGACTAACCCGCGTAGCAGTCCAATTTCGATGACTTATATCGCACCACGCATGAAATCATGAAAGAAATCATACAAGGCTGGAAAGAATTCAGCTCTGATGAACTCGAGGAGATGCTGTCGGCCACGGAAAAGCGTTATCAAGGTCTTTCTCAGCTTCGGCAATCGGTACCACTGGATGATGAACAGTACCACAAGCTTCTGGAAATTGTGAAGTGGGAAGAGAGAAACCACAAGAATTTATTGCGCTACATGAGATCGTTGGAGGCGCAGGTAGAGAGGCTCCAAGGATTTGTGCAGCAGCCCGCGACGTATGATCAACTAGAAAAGACGGTCTACGCCAGTCTAAAGGGTGTGGAAAAAGGAAGGCACACGCGGATGCGGCATAAGCTGAACCTCTACCAGAACCCGCCGCAAATAACAGGGTGAAGAAAGTGAAGTTCGTTTGCAGAAGGTTGCAAAGCTGGGCCTGGTCGAGTATAGTCCGTTCGGCATGATGCGCTTTGGAGTACCTCACTAATTTTGATACCCAAATCACACACCATTCATTTTTCGAACCCAGTATCGTTCATGACTCTAATGTTTGGAATTGGAATAGGCTTTGAATGACGGAGGTACAAACGGTACTTGGCGGAGCTGCTCTGTATTCGAATCCGCTATAAGGGACGACTTCTATACTGAAATTGGCACGAAAGACCAATTACGCTGATGTCCCATTCGAAAAGGAGCGGCACCATTCTCTTTTTGTGACAATATGGACGAATAGGATAAATATTAGCAACATTGGCTGTTCTACAAGAAAGAAAAGCTCCTAGAAATACCACGAATCTACAACACCAAAGGTTCCCCCTCCACTAAAGAGGAACAGTATTACTCTTCCTCGTCTCATCCGCATATCCACGTTTAGTCCCCGTCACCGCAATCTGCAGAGCACCCTTCTGACCTCCCGTATAGGACACATTCTGTCCCTGCTTAACCACAAAAGCCTCACCACTATTTTTCCCACCCAAAAGCCACTGCGCCTTCAATTTCATCCCCGGATCCCACTTCCCCACCGTCGCACTCGTCCCAGCAAGATTCGGAGTGCCCTGTCTCGCCAACGCAGCCGCCCGCCCACCAGACGCCATGACATCTTTGAAAATGTTACCTCGAGACGCTGGTGTCGTTACACTGGCAGGGAGAGGCGTCTTCCCACCCGGCGCGTGATCTTCCACCCACTTCAAGTAGAAATCAAGGAGTGTGAATGTTTCCAAGAGGAGATACACCCCACCATGCGCCTCTCCCACACCGTAGGTAATATTAGCCCATCCCTTGCCACCCTTTTCCTCCACACGCTTCTGGAACTCTTCAACACCTTCGTTAAGGAAATAGTTATCCTTCGTACCGACGTAGACATTCAGACGACCTTTCAGGATTTGCCCCAGGTTGAGTTTGTTGTTCCAGTTTGTGGTAATGTAGTTTGCGAGATCGAAGGGTTTCCATAATTCGACCGCTTCGGGGTAGATTTCTCCAGTGACTTTGTCCCAGGGTTCGAGGGGGTAGTTGTTTAGGCCTTGGGCACCAAAGACGGCGTTCCATATATCCCATTGGCCGCCGATGGAGCGGGTCGATGTGCCGAAGGTTAGTTCCCAATGATTTTCCCCGGCGACGGTGGCTTCGGTAACTGCGGTTCCGTTCACCCATCCACGGCTGGAGACGATTTGCGTTACACCGTCGTCGCGTAGATAGGCATTTTTGTTGGTGTAGAGTGGAATATCTTGGTGTCGATGAAAGTCCAGAGGGTCGGGGGAGGAGGAGAAACATACCCCAAAGAGATCGGGGCGGTAGATCACGCTTGCGATACTCGACCAACCGCCAGTGCTAACTCCTATTTGAACACGCGCATAAGGTGCTGCAATGGTATTGAATGTTTTGTCGAGATGGGGTATCAGCTCGTCGTTGATAGCATCTCCCCAAGGACCCAGGTTAGCACTATTGACGGCATAAGAATCGTCGTAGAAAGCGTTTTCGTGGCGGAATGACACGAGGATTAGACCCGCGATTTTGCGGGCTCCTCCCGGCATATATTCTGGCACCGTTCCGTTGTTCCATATGTTGGTGAAGCCATCAGGGGGCTTGACCGGGTTGTAGTAGAATGCTCCCGTTTCTCCTGACCAATGTGAATGGGAGTATACTACTGGGTACCTTTTCGTAGTATCGCTTGATTTGTAGCCAGCTGGAAGCAAGACGTTGGCTCCCACGTATACATCACGACCCCACCAGCTGCTGAGAACCGTACTGCGGATCTTGACGTACTTGTAAAGATCGGTGTCTGCATAGTTGCCCTGTTGACACCCACCAATTTCTTTTCCGGTGCTGGGCGGAGTTGCTGTGACTTTGTTGAAGACGAGGTCGATTGTTTGTGCGCTGCCAGCCAAAGTAACATCGACAATGGAAGTAATCGGGGAGCCATATCCGTTGACGCCTGGTGCTCCGTCTCCGCATGGGAATCGAACGTTTACTATCGAACCATCGGCGCGGGTAGCTTTTTCGTACACATTCAAGAACGCCTGAACGCTGTATTTCCCTGGCGGAACATCATTCAAGCCGATCTTGTCGAAACCAAAGACACCGAAGTCCGTGGTGTCATTGCTGCCTCCGCTCAACAGGACAGAACCTCCCGGTTTCAAATCGAACACGTTTTGGCCGAAAAAGAGGTTTCGAGAAGTTTTGACATCGGTGTCGTTGAGAGGATCTACACCGGCAGGAGCAAACATCAGCTGAATGTGGCCATTTGTGTTGCCTTTCAAGATACCGTCAGCGACAGATATCTTGACACTGAGTCCTGATTTGCCAGAATCCGAATCAGCTGGCCGAGCAAGAGCTGTCGACCGCAGAAGCGCTGCGAAGATCGAAAACTTCAGACACCGCATGTTGATGTCCTTGGAAGCAGTCGCCTTTATGTTTTGGATGGGGCTCGACTTGATGGTAAATACCTGAGCTGATCCCAGATGTAATTTCAATAATCCCTTGCAATGATCTGCCGGTTTGAAGGTCGCGTCGACGATCTCCTAAAATTCGACCCAGGCCCCAGGTTGATGGGGCAAGGGACGCTTGAATATAGAACGGCCCTTTCCAGACAGCTCGACAAAGCAGGCAGGTAGGTAGAGATGAAAGCCAAGTTTTCCCGCAGATTGAGAGGCGTGTACAGTGTGGGGAAATTTCTAAAAATATAGGGAAAACAAATTGAAAACAGCATGATTTTTATTTTTTTTATTTTAACGTGATGCGGGCAAAGTGAGGGCGTTGTTGACAGGGCGCGGAGCGAAAGCTGTGGAGGTGGCAGCGGAGGTCAACGCTGACTCTTTGCATCTATACGTGGAGTAACTGTTATGATCCGCAGAAGGCTATAATAGAGTGAGATGAATGCGAATATCTCTTAGTGTTTTTTGGTGTCTTTGACCTCGGGAGGTTCTTATCCGAGGTTATCAGCTCACATGAAATCACAACTCTTCACTACCGTATAAATTGGAGAATAAGCGTAGCGCCGGACTGCGGGTTTTGCGGGATTGGAGTGTTTCTATAGTAGTAAATACTGTCAGTGCATTATGAAAGTCACGTTTTCATGAATGCAATTACGTCTTTGCTTGAAAAATTTGAAGTCCCCTAAAGCCGACGCTGCGCTTATTCTTGTCACGGGATGGTATCCTATATCTATTTTATCCTAGGTGGATTCTTAGCAATTCCTGGTAGGTTCCTGATAGTTCTCACGTGCGCCTAGCAGGGATTATTCAGGGACCGTTTCACATGCGCTTCTACTCCTTTCTATTCTCTTCTCAGGACAGCATGTCCTTTTCCTACTTGGAAGATTATATATACAAGTTGTTCTTCCTGTACCTACACTTTCTTCTTTATACTTAGATACTTCGAAATACAAGCAGTCTTCTCTCACTTGCGAAACACCTTTGAGGGTTGAACTCTTACAATTCTCCAATATATACGGTACTAGAGGCGTGATATCAAATCTTGCATTACAATGTCGTCGAATGTGATAGTATTTAAGAAAGGGGGGTAAGGGTAAGTTTTTAATATAAGTTAGAAACCGACTGCATTACGTAAGGCAGTTCTTCGACAAGAATTCGGTTCCCGTCGCTTTGATCTTCCAGGGGAAACGGCTCCTTTTTGGGGGGCCTTCCTAATTACATGGGGAAATTACCACCACACTGTATTGCATACATTGTGGAATCCGGTCTGCATGGAGCATTGATATTGGACTTCACGATCGAGCCCTAGACCCAGGACATGAAGCTGACTTTCTTATGCCACCCGTCTCCTCCAGGTCATCCCTTCAACTCGACGCGACTTGAAAGTTGGGATCATAAAGCTGCTGCTTATTTCCTTGCATCACAATTGCTGTACCGAACACTGCGGCTTCTGCCTGCAGAACAATCTGCATGAGGCTTATGTCATCTTGTCATTGCCAAATATTCATGACAACATTATGTAGCCTCCTGTCAGCCTCTAGCTGAAGCATCGTCCCACAATTGGTACCAAGCGATCTGGCCTCGCGAAGCCAAGATCTTTCTTTTCCATTGTGGCTCAGAATTGCCATATCGAGCTTCAATGGCCAGCAGTAAGCGTGAGCTGCAAGAGATGCGTTCGAGAAATCAGCCGTACTCCCCGCACCTCGAGTGCCACGCGAATGAAATGGTGTCGTACAAGTTGCATAATGTCGGAAAGATCAGTAGATTTGCATTGGATCTATACTGGTCCTGCTATATGACCAGTCTCTATGGTATCCCCCCTTCAATCAAGCACTTGCAGTTGCTTCACATATCCAGTCCGTTCATTGAAAATTTAATCGAAAGCCGTCATGTCCTCCGACGAAGCAGCAATCAAACAACTCGAGAATGCTCTTGCCCTGCAAAGGAAAGCATTCTTGAAGAACCAATGTCCATCTGCCGAGGAACGAAAAGCCAACATCGGGAGGATTCCAGGAATGGTACTCTCTAACCGCGATGCCATTCGTGAGGCACTGAACAAAGATTTCGGAAACCACCCTACAGCAACAACCGACCTGGTCGAAGTGATGGGTGTAGCAGGAAGAGCAGCCTATGTGATCTCCAAAGTCGACGAGTGGATCAAGTTTGACAGCAGAGAAGTCGACGCTCAATCGTTCGGTGCTGCAAAGGCCGGAGTTCGTTACCAGCCAAAGGAAGTTGTTGGAAATATTGTTCCATGGAATTTTCCCCTTGATCTTTCACTTGGTCCCCTATGCGAAATGCTTGCGGCTGGCAACCGTGTCATCATCAAGCCCAGTGAGTTCACACCTCACACGGGAGCACTTCTGGCGAAAATGATCAGCGACAATTACCCCGAGGACCTCGTTACTATTATCAATGGGGGGCTGGATCTCTCCAAGCGCTTTACACAGCTGAAGTTCAACCACATTCTCTACACCGGCAACCCTGCAGTTGGCAAGATCGTCATGAGCGAGGCTGCCAAGAACCTCACACCAGTCACCTTTGAACTAGGAGGGAAATGTCCAGCGATCATGACTGCCGGAAGCGTTAATACAGAGAATGTTGAAACTATTCTACGCACAAAGATGATAAAAATGGCCAAATGTGTATCAGCGTTGATTATGTTCTCATGCCGGAGAACGACATTCCCACCTTCACCTCAATCGCAGAAAAATTCTTCAACACCAAACTCTCCGATTACGCCCAATCCACCGACAACACCGGCATCATCTCGGAAAGACATCTCCATCGTCTCACAACCATGGTCACCGAAGCCGAAAAGGCCGGTGTCAAATCGATCAAACTTGGTGGCGATGTGGCCTAAAACATTACCAAAAGACAGCTTCCTTTGACACTTCTTGTTAACCCAGGTCGCAACTTGAGTGTCATGCAAGAAGAAATCTTCGGCCCTATCCTCCCCATTCTTCCGTACGCAAAGCTCGAAGACGCAATCGACGATATAAACGAGGGCGAAAGACCACTGGGCCTCTACGTCTTCTCCGACAACCTTGCCGCGGCTGACAAGATCATTGACAGCACCAATTCTGGCGGTGCTGCTATCAACTTCGCCGCTATGCAAGGTGCTTTGCCATCCTTGGGGTTCGGAGGAAGTGGTAATTCGGGCATGGGTAGACATCATGGAATCGAGGGTTTTAGGGAATTTAGTAATCCGAGGGGTGTGTTTACGAGGACTGCAAAGAGCGAGGACTTATTGAAGGCTTTTTCGCCGCCTTTCAAGGAGTTGGGAGAGCCGTTGGCTGAAGCGGGATATAAGCACGCTATGGGGTTGGCTTGAGGACAGCTTCAGGTTGGATCACTCTATTCTTTCCTGCTGAGCAAGTATCGAACTTCGGGATGACGCAGGTTATTCCATCTCCGTTCCCGCAACTCTGAAGCAATGATCTTTCTTTCGTTAGGCACCCTAGCTTCTTTACATTTTCTCTCTATATCAATTATCCTTCCGATCACATCACGTATTCCATCATGAGATAAGGCTTTGTATATCAATTGCCGTAACATAAGAGGCTCCGAAGGCTGTCAATTCTTCACTGTCTTGAAGGAAAGCCGTAATAAGCTGAGTATTTCCTGATATCCAGGCGGTGAGGCATCCCAAAAGCATTCTGTATGACACAGGACACAAGCATGCACAACATTTCCCAGCGAGAAACTGAACACAGAAGCACCTAATCAATTTTCTGTTCTCTTTTATTTGTCAACAATCTCTTCTTTTCCAAGCAAACAATATGGCGCGACCGGACCAAAACCAGAACAGCGTCTTGATTCAGCGTCAACGTCCTGGACGCAGCTTCCTAGAATTGCCACGAGAGCTTCGAGACAAGATCTACAGGTGCTGCCACTACTTTGAAGGTGATATACTCCGCCTCCCAGCACCGGGGAAAATCTTTTCAACCAAAACAAAGGCGTTTTCGGACCCATGTGGAGTGTGGCGGATGTCTTGCACGGCGGGAAACAAATTGTATGGTAATTAAACATTGAATGAGACATGACAGCACAGCCCACGCACAGAGGAAATGTATGTTGGAGGGATGGGCTGTGCTACCCGTGCTTTTTTATCGAAGACAGAGCGCTTAAAACCAAGAAGCTACCTCCGGACGTAGTGGAGTGGAGCCAGTTTGTCAACCATTCATTTCACGAACGTCTTTTTCATCAGATACTCATGAGCCAAAAAAAAATTGTACGGAACGGCGATCGCATTTTGGTGTGTTACGCACTGCACCAGCTCCGTCCTACATGAAGCGGTGTCCTTTCGGCCAAGACATGAGCGGATGAGAAATTGCTGACGTGTCAACCTGCGAGCTCCATCTCTGCCTAACCCTTTGAAATCTCCTTTCAACATTTGTATATATGATTTACAATCACTCTGGTTTGGATTCGGACAACTACGGCACAGCTTCACTTCGCGACGTACAAGCTGCTTGCCACGAGTGCTGCACGAGTCGATTGATGAATTCAGCTAAGGCAAGCCAGGACTCAACAGCAGTTCTACCTGACGCTACAGAGCTTCAAGAATCCAGGCTGTCAAATGAGAGAATGAATTAGACCAGCTCAATGTGACGAATTCTGAAGAAGCTCACTCCCCGGATCAAGTGAGCTTTTAGTCAATCATTCCAGTATTCCAGGTTCCAATGAAGGGGAAGAAGAAGAAACTGCCATGAACAATGTTCAGGATTTTACTATCAGGATAGAACACGGTGACAGCATTGAAGCACAAGAGATGGTGGATAACAGTGGCAGCGGGTGGAGTTCAGCATGGTCAGATCTCGAATCAGAATACGCTGATATCAAAGAGCCAATTTATAAGCCACTCGATGAAAATACCCGGAGTATCCGACTGTTGTCATTTCAAGCGCCAGACGGAATTGTCTATGCCAAGCTCGAAAACTTCGACGATGTCAAAGAATGTCCGCCGTTCATAGCCCTCAGCTACACGTGGGGAAATGCATGGTCAATGCAAGAGATCGAGTTGAACGGGTCTCGATTTAAAGTCCGGCGGAATTTATACGATTTCATGGAGAATGCTCGATTCGCGCGGTCGGAGTGGGCAAAGAAGGTCTATGGTGAGGATGCCGCTACTGCTGTGATGGCGAACCCATTCCTGGAAAATCCGATTCTGTGGGAGTACTGGTGGATTGACGCTATTTGCATCGACCAGAATTCCATTCGCGAGAAAAATCACCAAATAGGCATCATGAGCGATATCTACCACGAAGCAGTATTTGTATTTGTTTGGCTAGGAAATGAAGTGGAACTGAGTCGGAAGAAACTGACTTCGAAGCCCGTCAACAACGACCACAAAAACGACGTGAAAAATACCCGACCAGCATCGCCTCATGGAGAGTGAGTTGTGCCGGAAGTGGTTAGTACCCCATGCTGTACAATGGAAGTCGCCAAAGCTCTGCTTGACAACCCCTACTGTGTGCCGGAAACCTGTTGGTGAAGTGGAAAGAGCCTCGAGACAGGATCATCGATCTGGAAACCAGATATCAATTGCAAAACCACTACTTGAACAGTTTGATGAACCAGCATTACCACAAAGAGCAAGGAGAGCCACAAGAGGGTCTTTCAGCCCTGGTGGATAAGTTCTATGAGCACCAATGCGCGGACCCTCGGGACAGAGTATTCGGCTTGCTTGGACTCAGCAAGGCCAAATACAAGGCTAATTACGGTCTCACTACTGAAGACATATTTGTAGGCGTGATGGAAGCTGAGCTGGGCTGAGCTGAGAACAGTAACCGATGAAGCCTCATTTGAAGCTTTCTGGGCATCCTCGAGAACGCTTTCCGATGCACTGGGCATGAGTATATCTCGTGGTATGAAGTTGCGAAGCGGGTTCCGCTCAATTGTGCCCAGCTACTTCACCGCAGATGGGTCCCGCTTTCGTGGCTACCTTTGGCTTCTTTGAACTGCCATATTCAGTTTCACATAAGCCTCCTTGAATCACAACATCATTGTCTTTGCCATTGTTGTCACGGAATGTGGCGATGCTAGAGGCTATGGAGAGGCTGGCGCCGGTGCGGCGGAGGATTTGCGCGGCTGGGGCGAGGTAGGTTGGAGACTGTTGGCGGGGCGAAAGTGTAAGAGAAAAGCTTATATTTCCCAGATGAAGCCACTGTGTCATCACTACTTACTACTTGGCAGCAATTCAAGCTTGGTCTGGACTGCACTCTGCGAAACTTGGGGTGCTAGCATTTGCGACGTCAATATGACGTAGCCAGTCTCTAGCAACCAAACAAACACGTCCATCTCTACAAAACCTCAGCTGGTCCTTCTCTTCACCTCTACATCCACCCTTCAGCTACGACAGCCGACACTGTTCCCACCAAGAATTCTTTCAAACAAAACAAATTCATCGCCATGTCTCTCCACTGTAAGTTCGCCATCTGTTTGTACTGAATGCATCGACCCCGCCAGTCCTCAAATGCAACTTTCATTTTCTGACATCTATGCAGACCTCCCACCAGTCAAGCCTTCGGCCATCGCCCTCGGCACCATCTTCAACCACGCTGCTTCCCTCGCCGTCATGGCTCCCCTCTTCGGCGAAACTTACAACCGCGCCCAATCCGCAAACACCAAGGAGGAATTCTTCAAGTCAAAGGAGGCCGCCACCGCTGCAGCAACTTGGGGCTCTTCCCTAGTCGGCTCCGCCGTCCAGTCATACGGTGTCGGTGCTCTCATCAACGCCACTGGTACACTTAGCTACAAGGGCGCTGCATACCTTGGATCTTTGATCTTTTTCGCCAGCTCCGCTCCAGCTGTACGTACCTTCCTCCACTACATGAACATGACTTCATGACGAGCCGTTCGTGCCACCATATTTGTCCGCAACTGACACTCATTCAGATCGTCTCCCAACTCGTCACCGAGAAGCGACCACTCGACACTATCGCCGTCGGTGCTGTTGCCCGCGTCTTCGAGACTGTCGGCCTGAGTTTGTTCCTGACCTACTGGGGAACTCGTACCAACCCATTCGACTAAGCATCTCGCTCGGTTGAATACGGTGGATAGATTTTGCTCTAATAACTCAACAGGCGTTAAAATGTGTACTCATAGCATGGAATAGGAAATGGGGACTTTGATGATGAGAATTAGAGTCTCGATGCGATCAACATGAATGAGAATCGATAATTTTGAAAATGTGCACTTAAGTGACCTTCACCTCTGGTCGTTTCCATCGTGTGCCACCTGTGCCTCGTATAATATGAGCAGTCCGTGCATAACGGCAATGGTGTGCGTTCAGACAGTAATATTCTAAAAGTAAGATGAATATCGATACACTTCTAACAATATCAAAGAAAAATGTGGCCGGAAATTTTTTGATATCGATGGTAATTTTAAAGGATTCTTATGAAGTGCTTTATTTCTTGGCGGGTATGGATTGATGAGATCACTACCATGGTGTCGCTGTCGTGTTGGCTGGAATATCCTCACTTCCGTCGATTTGAAAAGTCTATATACGGTCTGGACGGGTGAAGGTTATACCTAGGTTTGGAGTAGTGGATGGCCGGCAGCCGGCGGTGGTCGTGGGGATTACGGAAGGCCTCGAACAGTCTTCTAAACAGACCATGACTGCGCGAGAATGCTAGGATGTGCCATCTGTCCTGAACTCGAATGTAAGCCACACGTCGGTCTGAGGGGCCTGAATAACGTCGGTTGCTCAAATTTTCGCTTTCAATCGCCATGTCTTCGAAGGCGCAGGACCTGGACTCGCCCTTTCGAGGATGGTCTCTCGGATACCTTGTATTGCGAGTGCGAGAGCTTATGCGGGTCAAACTTTCGACCTTTCAGATTCCAGCTCAAGGACGATTGAAGCTTTCTTGCGTTCTGCGCGCCGACGTGGCTATTCTTTCTACAATCTGATACTTACCTGCTTGCGAAGGGCTGACAGGCGATCCGAGAATGATCAAAATCATTTTAGCAGCAAAGGACAACGTGCAACTTTTCAACCAGCAGATTTGGGCCTACCAACGAGCCACGTGAGAGTAGTAGCGAGCGTGAAGTACAAGGACTGCTGTGTGGAGAATTGAGGTTCCTTCTGTACCGAAGATTGAAAAGCGCTACTACTTGTCAGATAGTTCTATGCCAGAACCCAATCACACAGCCTATCGAGCCGTGCGGGGACTACGACAGTCCTCAGCCTTTGATAGAATGGTTGTTCCATTTTACTACGTCTGGCGCTTAGACGTCCAAGATGCCTGCGGTGAGCTATCTTTTCTGTAGATTGTTTCAAAATAGTTGAGTTTTGTTCGATTTTCTCGATCTCGCATTCGAAGGATAGGATAATCGCTAGTTCGGGGCTGGCTCGACGCATCGACCGGCGTGTCGATGTCCCGTTTTATCGTGTGTTATGGGCTGCTCGATTCTTCGTCCAGCTTCTCTGGTTCCGGCGCGGCTCTTCTTTCTCTCGTCCTGAACAACACCCAGCCCCATCTTGGTCGTGGGCATACGTAACTGGTGACCTTCTCTACCCACTGAGAATTCAGCAGGCCAAAGAGAGCCCAGTACAAGCCAAACAGCAGGACGATCTATCACCACTATACGAAACCACATTGTCCCCGTTCTAATCGTCCGAAGATAGGAAGTATGCACCCGAAACTCAACATCATCTTTCTCCCATTGTCATGGAAGCGAGCTTACCCTACCCACTTAAGCAAGAGATACATGCATCAGAGACTCACTACATCCTTTAACCCACTGTCACAGAAGTAAGCTTACTCTACTCGTGTCAGCAAGAGAAACCATGTAAGATAACCTCGCCACCTCAACCTCAACCTCACCTGTACAGCAACCTCAACCTTATCTACATCAACCACCTCCTCATCGACATCATCTCTCAAGATCCAACCCATTCCACCATGTCTCCCCCCAAATCCAAGCAATCAACCACATATACCCCAAGCGCGAGCAATACAAACCCATCAAACTGGGCTACCCTCAAAAACTTGATTCAATCGGGCGATATTGAAGGTGAACCCCCATACTTCCGGTGCTACATTAGCAGTTGAAGAAAATATTCTAACCTGTAGATCAGATCTCGAATACCATGAAATCTGTGTGATCCAGTAGGTTTTTTTGGCAAGCGTAGAAGGGGGCGTGCCAGCGTTAAAGAGCAAAATGAATAAATCGGTAAAACGAAGACGGAGGGAGGGGGGATGAATGGATAAGCGAGTAGGGTGAGCGATGTTGATGTTGCTTCAATCAAATAGCTCAATGATCGATTCGGCAAATCATGAATATTCCGCAACAGATTTTGTGAACCGCAGTCGCAAATAATCTTCCCCGTGAGCATGGTCCGTGGCGTCAAAGGGAGTAAATTGGCTCAGAAGAGTTGAACCTGCACGACACGAATCAAAATACGCATGGCAAGGGAAGAGAGGAGAGAGAAGTTGATGTGAACATTATTGTTTCGTTTTTGTGGCTTCCAGCCATCATAGGTAGCCATTCGTGATCTCGTCTGTCCTATAAGCCATGGACATCAATAAGGATCAACCGCCCAACGCCTTACCGCTATGCAATATTCCAAGTGGAAGTGAAGCTAAAGACATGTTTCCAAGAAGGGCCCTAATTGACGACGAGAGCCGATGAAGGCACCATACCGGCCTCCTTCAACGACTGTCCGAAGTCGGCAGTGTCGAAGACCTTCGGGAAATTTTGCGTGAAGCTGGTGACCTCTGTGCCGTTCTCCTCTGTGATTGCGTAGGCGACCTCGAAGAGCGTTGTCTCCACTGGGAAGGACTTCGTGATTGTGCCGTTGGCCGTTGTGAGTCGCAGTCGGGTCTCCTTGTAGTCCGCGGTGGCCTTTGGTGCTGATGGAGCAGACACCGTCTCCAAGGGCATGGTGTATGTGCCTGCTCGCTGTGCCTTCTCCATGGCCGCCTTCTTCTTTCGGTCTTCCTTATCCTGTGCGATCTGAGCGAGAATCTTCTGTTTCTGGCGCTCATCCTCCTTCTTCTCTCGTCGCTTCTTCTCGGCTTCCTTGATCTGCTCCGCTTTCATTAAGTTCTCTTTGATATCGGCGCCCTCTCTCGTCGACTTCAAGCGGATCTTCTCGTTATTCTTGCGGTCGATATTCTCTTGCTCCGATTCCTTGGATCGCTTCTCGGCCAGCTTCTGCTTGAGCTCCTCCAACTTTGCCTTCTTCTCCTCTTCGGTCAAGGGTTTGATCTCCTCGGTGGATTCGGCGAAGTCTTGATGTTGGGTCTTGGATGCGTGCCACTCGGCTTGCGCTACACTGCGGAACTTCTTGTTGCACTCGTTGCAGATGAGAGACTTTGCCTCTTCGCCGACTTTAAGCTCGGGCATCTCGGATGAGGCTTCGGCATCCTCAGCGTTGATTTGTTCCACGGTTTTGTTGGCATTCTTCTCCAGCCAGTCGAGGGCTTGTTGCACTACCATGCTGTTAATATGGGGATTTGAAGGACGCGGGTGAATACTTACGACCGCCAGCTTTCTTGAGGGCGATCTTGGCCTTTTCCTGGTCGAAGCCGAACTCGACGAGTTGTTCCAGGTCAGAAGCCATGACTATAGTAGTATGAATTGCAAAGTTTGGGAAGTTGAGAAGTGTGTAGAATATATTGAAACGAAAGAATGGCGGGGGACGAGGATTATATAGCTTGTCGAAGCTTAGTAGAAGCCAAAGGAAGGCGGATGTCTTGGACAAAGCGAGTACCGATGAACACGTCGCTTTGTCGTTTCTTCTACGAGAATGAAATGTCTGGTCCAGGAAGAGTATACACGGCAAATTATCTTGGTCTGGCGTTGGTTCGGTAGAACTTTGATATGATATGTGTTGGAGGGTTGTCACGGCACGCGACTGGTTGGTTGCCGCATTTCCATCGGCTGCAGTTGTTATTAGGTGGCCCTACCTATTCTACAACTATCTATCTACCTTCTACCACCTCATACAAACTTCAAACCTACATCGCCCACCACTGACGTCTACTGTTCCTACAACACCAACGGATTGCGCAAGCTACTATCCGCATTTTGCAGCACATCGCAATTTCCAAAGCTTGCCTAAGCGCATAGATACCTCCACCCGAACATAGCATTGCCTATCACCACACCAACCCAATCTTCGGACATTAAATCGCATCCTATACCACAATGTCTGTCGAGCTTGATCCCCCAGAGCTTGCCTTCAAGCGTATGTGCCATCCCTGTCGACCATTTGGTGATCAGACTTGCATACTGACAGAGTGACACCAGGCCCGTTCAATCGCGAGGTCTCCCAGATCTTAAGGCTCCGCAACCCCCACAGCGACCCCGTCGGATTCAAGGTACGTTTGTGAAGCTTGCGATCCAATCGCTTCCGATAGCTAATGCTATTGAACACAGGTCAAAACCACCGCGCCGAAGCAGTACGTCACCTGTGCCTCGGCGAGACAGCTGCATCTTTACACTGGAATGCGTGCTCATATGCTCTCTTTAGATATTGCGTGCGACCGAACTCGGGACGCATCGATCCTGGAGGAGAAGTCGAGGTTTCTGGTATGGCGAAAGGATGATGACGTGCAGGATGGCAGGCTAATTTGAGTGTAGTTCTCCTCCAGGCCATGAAAGAGGATCCCGCTCCTGATGCCAAATGTCGCGACAAGTTCTTAGTTCAATCTGTTTCCATTACCGCTGAAGCCGAGTTCGCAAATGTATCAGCCTTGGTATGAGAGCTATTGTCGCGTGCTTATTACGTTACTAATACAGTTGCAGTGGGCACACATCGAACAGACCAACAAGGCCTCTATCCAAGAAAAGAAGATCCGCGTTGTCTTTCTACCCGCGGATGCTCAGACTCCAGCAAAGACCAATGGCGTAAGCCACAGCCTGGACACTCCATCTCAGCACTCCCCATCTCCCGCCGCCAGCACACCATATCTTGCCTCTACACAGGGTCCTTCATCAAGCTTCGAGGACAAACCAGCGGACAACCGAAGTCTCAATGACGCTGTCAACTCGGCCTCAAATCCAGCCACGGGAGGTGTGGCAACTACTGTCGCGAGCGTCCTACCGTCACGAGAAGATACACAGGCACAGCTTGCGGCAGCTAAAGACCAGATCGCGAAGTTGACGAGTCAATTGAAGGAACAAGGCGAACTGCGACAGCGAAAAGGTGTGCAAGCACTGGAAGAGAAAGGCTATCCCAAGGCAGCACAGGCTTTGGCGCATCCCAACCAGGCTGCTGGCGTTCCATTGCAGTATGTGGCTCTGCTATGCTTCATATTCTTCATGATCGCCTTCCTCTTCTTTTGAGCGTAGAAAGTGTGTGTGCAGTGGAATCTGTGTGACAGGACTAAGCGCCCGTCGTGGGAGACACAACGCAGGGGATTGGAAGAAGACGAATTTTGGCTTTCAGGAGTACGGGGTTCCTGAGCGTGGCATCATTTCTCCGGCCTCTTCTTGATCCTTCAACCTTTCAAACTCTACGCATTGTAGGCGGTGGTTGCCGAAGGACGGCTTTGGATACTGAAGTGATTGCATGATTCTCCTATTGATTGATTCACGCTGGTTCGGAAGCGCAAGAAGATGGATTTTGTTGTATGATGAGTAGGAATACACGACTTTGTTGTATCTTGTCAAATAGCATGGCCTGTCCTGACCTGATAATAATGCATTGACCAATGAAGACCCGGCCATTGCGTGACGAAGTGTAATCCCATTCCTTTAGCAGGTACAGGCACGAGTCTAACGGTTCTGTGACTGGTGCAGGAGAACACGGCTCTCTCCGACCCTGATTCTACCGACTGTATATCGTGAGACTCCACCGCCAGCAAAACAAATCTAAACCCTTGTAAAAACGCATACACCTCCAACATGTCAACAACATATCAATCAAAGTACCCCTCCAATCCAACACTCGTCAAAATGGCCGTCCCAGCTTTCTCTGATGTCGCGAAGCCGGCAAACGATGTGAGTTGTCCTGACTGTTTGCATCCATGGCTTGCGCCTTTGTCGCTGGCAGCTCTTCTCTTCTGGGGATCATCCCTCACTGGCAGCTCCATTAAGCTCGGCAATACAGAGAGAGAGAGCTTCAGTGTGTCTGCGCAATCGAGGAGACCACAATTGCTGACATCTCAATTCCCAGATCATCAACAAGGACTTCTACCATGCCACCGCTGGTAAACACGCTCCGCGCAAACGAATACCCACGACGAACAATTGCTAATACAAAACAGCTGCGCTTGATGTGAAGCTCAAGGCACCAGACGGATTGGCCGTCAACGTTAAGGGTGTCTCTCCACACGATGGAGACATTTCTGGCGCTGTAAGAGGAACAAATTGGCATTCATGATGGGCACACCGCTAACGAAGAGCGTAGTTCGAGGCCAAGAAAGTTATCAGCAAGGGTACGTCGAATTTCGACTCGCTCAGGTTCTCTTCCACGGTCTGGTCCGACTTTGCGCATAATTTGGGACAAACTCTTCAATTGTCAATCCCATCCGAAATGGCTAAGATTGGACGTATGAATCGGCTGAAAGAAACCCTTGATTAGCTTGGAAACAACCCTGCTAAGATATCTGGATTGAATAGGAATTACTGTCACCGAGACATGGACGACCAAGAATTTGATCAACACCAAGCTCGAGCTTGAAGACACAATCGCTGCTGGCCTCAAGGCTGAGTTCCTCGGCGCTTTCTCCACCAACAAGGGCCCACAAGCCCAGAAGCTCTCCCTCTACTTCAAGCAGGGTGCCTTCAACTCCCGTGCCTTCTTCAACTACAACCCATCGAGCGGAAACTTGGACGCGATCGTTGACGGTGTTGTCGCTCACGAGGGATTCGTCGTTGGTGGTGAGGCTGGATACGATGTTCAAAAGGCTGCTTTGACCCGCTACTCCGCTGCCCTCGGATACTCGACCGTTCAGTTCTCTGGCGCCATCACCGCCACTAACAACCTGAGCATATTCGCCGCGTCCTACTACCACAAGGTCAACTCATCGGTCGAGGCTGGTGTTAAGGCCGCATACGATACCAAGTCATCATCCACCGTCGGTCTCGAGATTGCCAGCAAGTACAAGATCGACCCAGCTACGTTCGCTAAGGTAAATTAAAAATAGAGGAGCGCAGTTCGAGCTCTACTAATAAATTGGAACAGGCTAAGATCAGCGACCGCGGCATTCTCTCCCTTGCATACAACACCAAGATCAACCAGGGCTTCACCTTCGGTATCGGTGCTTCGCTCGATACCCAGAAGCTCAACGAGGCCAGTCACAAGATTGGCACTTCCTTCACTTTCGAGGGTTAGATATTATTCAAAGGTTTTGAGAGATACGGTGCATTGGGTGTGAAAATAGGGCGGAGGACAGGGGTCGAAAAGGGTAGACTGGATGTAGAATAGTTGGAAGTGAGATGCACACATTTTGAAAGCGATTCTCTTTTCTCTCGAATTGAACTGGGTGTACCAATTTCTTATTGTGATGTATTTCATGCCATAAGGATGAAGTTTGATCATATTCGAAATGACATGCTGACTTTGCTAGGATTCTGTGCTTGTCGACAATGGAAGAGTCAACACCTTTTCTATTGTCCTTATTGATGGAACGCTCACACAAGCGAATGCCGTCGATCGCGGGGCAGATAATGGCCGATTCACCGGTGGGACATTGCGAATGCCGCGCTGAAAATTTCAAAGGAGATATGACCATGCGCACCTCTATAGGGTGCTCGCACGGAGATTATAATGTGTTTGGGTGGGTAGAATCATCAGTAAGTAAGTACCTTTATGGGAATTAATGGATGCATAGATTATTACCCTCCGTTCCAGGCGATGTGATTTGGAGATGTGGTATTGAGAGAGGAGATATACATAAGAATGATTATTGCAAAAAATCTACTACGTGAAATTGATCGGTTTGTGAAAGAACCCCTATCCTTCCATCGATGCGATGAAGCGATTGTATTGTTAGACAGAGTAGTATTTTGACATTGTGAATGTGAAATCCGTGGCTATCGTCAGCCTCAAGCCGTAACTTACGGCTTACCCAGTCGTGAGTCTTCTGTACAGGGTTTAAAACCACCCTAATCCCATATCGCCCAGGCGTGTCCTTGTTCCAATCGCCGAAGTCTCCCAGTAGTGCGTGACAAATTTTACCGGTAGCTCCAAAAAGAATCTTACGCCTTTCAGGGCATTTTAGCTTGTGTTTCGAGTACAGTGGTGAGTATACTGATGGTCGACTTGCTGATCTCGTCAACTTGCCGAATCCCTTTGGTGTGGATGGAAGTATTGGATGAAGGACTGGAAGAATAGTAGAGATTGAGCTAAAAGTGCGGCAAGTACTGAGACCAGAGGACTGTGGAGTGGTTTCCTGGTGGGCTCCTGAAGAGCGCGATTCAGTGAAGACTTCGACGATGAAGTAGTGCCTAATGATAGTGTACATTGCTAGCAAATAATTTAAGTAGGTGGCCTCCTCCAAGCAGATTTTCGATCCTTGATGGTGTGTCTCCAAATTGATAACACAACGACGATGAGGAATAACAGTGGAACAGATATATTCGCCATGACCACTTTTCTGAAAGTGACGCAGACGCAAACGACCATGCAAATACCGGCCAACTCGCCAACAGAATCGCTGAAGTGCAAATAGCTCAGTGTACACAACGAAGAGTTAGTGATGGCCTAGTCAACGCGCACCAAACGACGATTTTCATAAAATCTTGCATCTGCTTATAAAAGAATCTCGACCGTATGGCAATCGGCCGACTGATGTCCTTGGGTTTGTGCCACCACAGCGCATAGCTAACTACGGCACACGCCGCGTTGCTCGCAGTCAACAGTTCAAGCGTGCTGATGTAAAGCTCCTGTACAGCACGACTGACAAATTTAATAAGAGCTAGGAGATTTGCAGGCAGGAAAGTAGTCGTGAGAGATCTTTAGCCTTGCTTGTCTTTGATATCCTCGCAGGAGATAGATCCGACTGATACGTCGGCTTCTCTCAGCAGGGTCAAGAACTTTGAAGGGAGCCCCTCTGAACCCCAGATTATCCGTTTGCTACTAGATACGTGGATTTCGACGCTATCCAGGCGCATGAAATAGGCTTGGGTAATGGAAAGTGTAGCCGGTAGAGTTTTCCATTTTCTCGTCTGCGGTTGATCTGGAGAGTCTGTCTGTCGTCCGGCATTAATTTGAAGAATTTGTCCGTTTTCTGCGTTTGGAGAATCCATCTCCAATCGATTTAGTTTGATCTCCGATAGAGTTAGTCTAGGAGCTTGGAAGGGTAGGAGAAGGCTACCATGTCTGACCAAGCAAATTAAAATCTCTTGGCCTCCGACCATGCTTCCACTTCTGCTATCGGATTCGGAAACCCACCCAACGCGAGTGGTATTCATGTCGTGAAGTGGGATGTCTGATCAGTTCCTGAATCAAAAGAACAGATCCGAGTTTCCTGTCTTCGGTGTGTGGTGCGCAGATCTCCTAAGGTGAAAGGAGGCGGAAGCATGTATAATATGATACAACGATGACGTCGGAACCTTGAGGCTGGATTATTGATCAGTGATAGAGGAGTGATGTTTCGCCTTCGCCATGCAGCCTGCAGAGCCTCACCTTGGCATCTCGACCACGAATTGTACTCTGATTCTCTGAACACTTGGAGAGGATCAGGGACTCAATGAACAAGCCTGACTGAAAGAGGCGCGGCTAAAACGAGGACTAAGTTTCGACTTGTCACTCTCGCACTTAGGAAATGTTCATCCAGGTTAATTTCAATAGACATTAGCTGCATGCTGTATTGATTTGCCTGTTCATTGAACGTTGCCGCCTCTCCGATAAGATACCTTTTCCACGCCAACTGTCTCTTCGCCTTTCTCGTCGATCTTGAGTTGGTATACGTAGAACACGACCACGTCTCCTTGTACCTGTGAAATTAGTTAGCATTGAGTAGCCACTTCTATCGCGCAGAGTAGCTGCCTGCACTCACATCCATCAGCACGAAACTCGGTGTTGGCTCCTCTCCATCCGGCCACCATCCAGTTCCCATAGCACCTGTAGCACTACCCGGACTAACAAAAAACTTTCCCTCCATCTCATACGCCTCAAACTTGTGACTGCCACCCCATAACAACACATCCACGTCCATCTGGCGTGCGGCGATCAACAAGCTGTCGCCATCTCCTGGTGGTATTATTGTGTGTCCGTGCGTGAAGCCTATCCGTAATGAACCATGAGTGACGACTTTCGAGAGAGCAAGGGTAGCGGAGGTAGGATCGCAATCAAAATCGCCCTTGACGAGGTGAAGGTCGGGTGCGAGTCCACGGAGCCATTCGAAGGTGGCGCGATCAGTGAGGTTACCGAGACATAGGATTTGGCCTATCTTTCCGGGGGTGAGGAGTTTCTTGAACTGGGCAATGTGAGCAGTGAGACGTGGTTGTGGAGCTAGGGTGGAATTGTACTTTCTGTGGTATATCCTATGGCGCATGTTAGTTATGTCCAGGCAGTGAGGGAGTGATCAAGCTTACTTGAGCTCTATCTGGAATGAAGAGATCGCCCAAGCATAACACAAGCCTGGAAGTCATACCGCATTCGAGTAGGAGGTGTGGAGGTACCGTAGAACTATGGACATCTTGGCAGGGCGAAGGAGCACATCCCACACTGAACGACTTACGTAATCATTCATAAAAAGCATCTCTACATGAACCGACGGCGGCTGCCGATATCATACAAATTTATAGAGGGTATCTCGACGGGCTAGGAATCAACGCTCCATTGATGTTCCTAAAGGGACATTCTATCCTCCCTCCATTCTCCGTTGCCCTGCGGCATCGGATCGGACAAATGCTGCCAATGGCCCGGGCTGTAACTATGCGTGCTCGAACCTCTACCCCTCCGGCTCGATTACATCTTCTTCAACTGCATCTGCATACTCACTCAACCTCTTCTTCACACAATCCACCTCACCCACAAGCAACATCTTATTCAAGTAGAACACCCATTGCTGAAGACCTATCGTCCAAAATGTCCAATCAAGAACCCCACCCCGCCTTGCTCATTCCAGGCCCAATTGAGTTTGACGATGCTGTTTTGCAGGCAATGAGCCATTACAGGTATTCTAATCACTCTAATTCTATCCCGCTGTCCTAACATGATCGGGAACAGTGAATCGCATGTTGGCATGCCATTCGTCAGCATCTTTGGCGAAACATTGACTATGCTCCGTAAACTATTCCAAACCACCGACCCAGCATCGCAACCCTTTGTCATCTCTGGATCTGGAACTCTTGGTTGGGATCAAGTCGCTGCTAACTTGGTCGAGCCAGGCGAGGAAGCTCTCGTCCTCCACACTGGATACTTTGCCGACTCCTTCGCCGATTGCTTCGAGACATATGGCGCAAAGGTTACGCAATTGAAAGCACCGATTGGGGACCGGCCTCAATTGGACGCCATTGAGAAGGCTTTGAAAGAGAAGAAATACAAGGTCATTACCGTAACTCACGTTGACACTTCTACTGGTGTGCTCAGCGAGATCAAGGCATTGAGCGAGTTGGTCCACAAAGTCAGCCCAGATACCCTTGTCATTGTAGACGGTGTATGTAGTGTCGGCTCCGAGGAAATAGCGTTCGATGATTGGAAAATCGATGTCGTTCTTACTGCTTCCCAGAAGGGCATAAGCTGTCCCGCAGGTCTGAGTATCCTCATGGCATCCGGTCGTGCAATTGAGGTCTTCAAGGCGAGAAAAACACCGTCAGGATCTTACTTCGGCAGCTGGAAGAACTGGTTACCAAGTATGTCTTCCCCTCTCTCTTCAAGCACAGCAGCCACTAACGATAGACAACAGTCATGCAAAACTACGAAGCCAAAAAGCCATCCTATTTCGCCACACCATCCCCGCAACTCATCCGCGCCCTCCACACTTCACTAACTCATATCCTTTCAAAGCCTCTCTCGGAACGCTTCGCCACGCAAAAGGAAGCCTCAAAACGCGTAAAAGCCGCAGTGACAGCGCTTGGTCTCAAACAACTGGCTGAGAAGCCAGAGAACCAGGCAAATGGCATGACGGCTATCTATTTGCCAAACGGTCTTACACCACCAGAGATACTCCCGAGTCTTTTGAAGAAGGGCGTTATTTTTGCTGGTGGTTTACACAAGGAGATTGCAAGCAAATACATCAGATTTGGACACATGGGTGTCTCTGTTATGGACCCAAAGAGGAAGGACATCGAAAATGCCATTGAAGCTTTAAAGACAGGCCTTGTGGAAGTCGGATACTCAGCTCCCAAGTAATTGATCTTCTCGGCAAACGATGAATAAACAGACTTGAGGATTTGTAAATGTAGATTTCCTCCTCTTCTACAGCATAATCGTGAACAAATCCAAAGCTTGATCAATCTACCCGTCGAAAAGAAGTGGTATGTCACCAAAACTTGGCTTGTTTGTGACGGCACGGTGGGTCCTTGAATCGATATCCCTTCTTCTTACAACTGAATCCTAATTATCGTCTTCTATTCACGATCGATTTCGATAAAATTCTAAATTTATGGCGATGATCTATTCTAGCATTGCCAGAAATTTATCGAGGTCGCGATCTCAAGGTAAGAGACTGCTCGTAGACTGCTGGATTTCGGAGTTCGGAGGTAGTGGAAAGGATCTCAATTGATGGCCCCGCTGTGATGGCATGTCTGTGTTTTTGGGTGTTATATTTACTGATGGTGGCTAAGAGTTCAATACCAATCGTCTTCTACTACTTTCCAATCGAGGGAAACATTTGCGCCTAGGAGATGGTGAGAGTGAAGGCGCCAATACCGTAATGATATATCTCCACACACCGTCTCAACTTGGAACTTTTCAATCAGTGAAATGGTAGTAAACTCTAGTAATGATACTAATTTGGGCGTTTGCTGTGGTTCGCATTCTGGAGAGGAAGTGTTGATGGATTCGCGAGTTTGACATGATAGAAGTAGAGACGCATAGTTTGGATATTGTGGTTGCTCTGCTTTTAGATTTTTTGATCTTTTTTTCATCTCGGACGTGTCATTGTTGTTGTCTTCTTCTCCTTCTCTTCTTCGAGATGAAAGGAGTGAATTCTCTTCATGGTGATGGAATGTGTGAGTTGTCGATGTGGGAGAGTGTCGACCGCGACGGGGATTCTCAGAGTTGCGGAATGATTTTGGGAGCTTTTTGATTTGTGTAATGCGGCACCGCGTCAGCCTTGCAATTCGGGGAGGCAGTCAGTATTGATTACTTGTAGATGAAGGCTCATTTCGGAATCGCAAATGCCGAAAGTTATAGTTTTGCAAAAAAAGTTTTATCGCAGTTAGAAGATGAGAAGAAAGGAACAATGAGAAAGGGCAGCTGTCCACGCTCTACTTCGACATCACGAATGTTCCTCATCGATCTGAAATACTCACACTCGGTAACATGGAAAAGCTCGATGGAGAGAATCGAGGGTAGCAATATGCGGGCAGTTATTCACGATTGAACCGGGCGTGGAATATGAGTATCGACGACACCATGGAAGAATAACGACCACACCAGCAGGTATATTCCCACCGTCTTGGAACTGACAAATCTTGGTGCACTATTATAGAATACATTTACAGACTTCTAAAGTGTCGTCGGGCGGAAATGCATATACCATCCAAGTCTTATCCACATCTTAATCCTTAGCATCGCTAGGACAATATGAAGTCGATGAACGGAAATATCTTAGCACAAGGCTGCAAGATGATGCGATATCCGGACTCGAAAGAGGCATTTACCAAGGCAATATATCTTGGTTATCTAGTCTGAAGTTTATCTTGGAGCTCCATCTGGAGTAGCTCAGCACACAGATGGGGATCGGCATGATTGTCGGTGAGGTGTTCTGTGAGTGGATATCGGGTTGGGTGAAATCTTAGCCACAGCCTTGTTCTCTAGGGACGTCTGTAGTGTTTGTTGATCATCGGAACTTGGAAGTAATGTTCTGCTTTGGCGAATAGAAGAGCCTGCGGGAGATTAGATTTGGAAGGCTAGCTGTTGAGCTGTTGAAGAGGCTTTGTGTATATGAGACTGCTTTCGGCAGTCCAGGTCAAGCGTACTGGCTATGCTAGATTAGCCTACCACGAACGTTATGCATTCGATATCGATTTGAAAACTAACGGAGCGGGAATAGAGTATTAATGCAGTTTGGACACTACCAGTGTATTTTCTTTCACCAACGGTGGGAATGCTCAGTTTTAATCACGTTGGGACACATTGTTGTCTTTCCTCAATTGGGACAATTTCGCCAAGCCAGAGATAGCTTGATGCTGCAGGGATGAAAATCGACAAAAGCAGGTGTTGAGATATAAAAAGAGGAAAACGACGCATTCCTTTGAGATTGAGGTGGGCTTTCTTGGTTGTGCCCTTGCTTTGTTGGTCACCCGAAAGCAGAACAAAGCCAATCGGAATCATTATGCTCCGTTGCATTCAGCTCCGGTGTCTCTTTTAGAGATTCCGATGCCAATTTTCAAGTAGAAGCCGTGCAAGCAGAGATCGGTATCAGTATGGATATTCATGACAACCTGGTGAAGTCAAAGATGAAACCACCAAGGTTTTATCGCCATCGATGTGAATTTGCCAGTGGGAGTCTGATCAAAGAGATTCTATAGCCACAGTGAAATGGTGAAGACAATGTGGTACCAAAACGTTGCGGCTAGAAAACCATGGTCGAAGTCAGACTCCTGATTAAGAAAAGAACAAGTCAAGTGTTATTGACGCGCAACGTCGAGCCACGACATGGCAGATGACGAGAGCGGTCTCAGTCTCATAATTGAACACAGCAGCATATTCATCTCTGTGGGCTTCATCTTGGACCAGTCACCCGGGTCTTGGCTGCAGAAAAGATGTGGTACAACCTCATGCGCCAGCCTTGTGTGGAACGCAGCCTTGAAAGACAACATCGAAATTCTCTCCTTGGCCCAAATGACTAACAACTTGGCTAGACCGCTGACGCTGAAAGTCGTGGCAGACACGGAAGCAGTTCGCCATCAGACTGCCCACTTCAAGATTTGGACAAGTCTACTACTGTACATGAGCGGTGAGCGCTTTTGGTACAAATGGCCGAAGGTTTGTCGTAACGCTGCATACAGCGGACCGGAAGATGAGTAAAACTTTGGAGATGAATCGGCGAGGTAGAATTGCGACGTGCGCGTACTCGTGCAGCTAGTTCTAAGTGAAAGCGGGTGCATGAAAGATGAGTAAAAGTCTTCTAGCGGCATGAAGAAAATAAGCAAAGCATCGAATTTCTGGTTCGCCATGTGACAGGTCCCACACTTTGTCATGTTGGCAGTTGACATGCGTTGGACAGGTTGAGAATTGGAAATGAAGAGGACGTTGAATGGCTCTAGTCGTGGTCCCGTCAGGAGCGTAGTGGTGTAACCAGCCCGTGGCAAGCTGCAGACATATGGTGGTTTGATGCAGCTCTGCGGAGACGGCTGCGTATCTAATCGATACGTATCCACGGTTGCTTATGGCACGCAGCGCAGTGGACCAGTAGGAGTTGAACAGATGAGTTAGCAAAGATGCGGCCAGCAACCGTCATTCTTACACGTTCGTCTCGACAATTCTAACCAACTGAAAAGCTTGCACATAAGCGTGAGGAAGAGCGGGTCAATGAAAAAGAGGCTGAGGACAGAGAGGGAGAATGGCAGCCGAGTGCCGAGAGCAATGGCGAATGCGCGGAAAAGGAAAAGTCTTTGGCAACGTCAGAAAAGGACGGCGATGCGGGTTTTGAGGTGGGAGAGCGATGGTATTCGGGGCTGGCATGTTTCCGGCTGTTTCCTTGACACAACCTCAGGACAACAAGGAACACATCCCCTGAGCTGAGATCTGCCGGGAGTGCCTGAAGCCAATCCTAGTCCGGCGCCTTCGATCGTTGGCTTGCAGGTCGGGCCTGGAATGAAACTGGCGTTGACTGCCCCCCAAACAACGGCGACCTAGGCACCCAAGCAACCTGGGAGGCTGTGAGCTTGCAAACCGTTACTGTAGAGTGAGGAATTGCTAAGAGAGGCGCGCTGTTTGGCTGCAATTCCACGCATTCGCCAGGAGAGCGCAATGTCATCGAGCTGCGGCGTGCCTTGGTCCGAGCATGTCGCCCAAGTCCCCTGCCTCTGGCTTGGGAGGATGCAGCAAGCGGGATACTCCCTATTTGCAATCCATACTCTTCGAGAGCCATTCTTCCCCAATTCTTCTCCACTCTTCGAACCATTCAATTTCTAGTCCCTTCTCGCTCACTCACTACAAAAACCCAGCCTTCTCTCGTACCTGTTCACTCTTTACAGGCTTGAGGCTTTGCACGGATTCGTTCATTCATTCATTCAGATCTCCACCATCTAACCCTACACACCGTCGCCCTTCATTTTCGAAGACCACAACCAACCTCCATACAATCATTGCCAATCTGCAAATCGTGTTGACCACGGACTATCCCTCAATTGCATAAAGAACTCGATCGCTAGCCGATTTCCAATTCGCCAGTCCTACAATTCTATATCAACTTTCTGACAACCACATATCCAGCACAACCAGTCAACATGCAGTACTCTCTAGCTGCTTCTTTCGCCATGGCCGCCCTCGTCGGCGCAGCCCCTCTCAACAACAAGCGCGCCATGGTCTACTCGACCACTACCGTGGAAGAATGGGTGACTGAGTGGTCAACCACGACCGTTTGGGAAGGTGGAGCACCTTTTGCTGCCGCATCGTCAACACCTTTCGGAGGCTTCTACGAGGTTAAGAGCAGCGCTGTTCCAACCAGTGTCGCAGCTCCAATCAGCGTCGCAGCTCCAATCAGCTCCGCAGCTCCAAGCATCAAGGCCATCGTCAAGCCTAGCAACGCCAGCTCAGCTTCCAGCTCCTACAGTACGCCAGCAGCCCCAGTGGTCATATCAAGCACAAGCACAAGCTCCAGCACCAGCATTGCAGCACCATCTACCTCTTCGACACCAGTCTACGTTGCACCAACAGCCCCATCCTCCACATACGTAGCACCAACACCAACCTCAACTTACGTTGCTCCCGTTGTAGTAGAAACCCCAACGACCACCACTGCGCCCGTAGTACCCACCACCAGCACCACTCCTGCCTACGTTGCGCCAGTCGCCACGTCCTCCACAGCTGCAACTCCAGTCACTGCTACAACTTACTCTGGTACCGGAGGAACCTCGACTGGTGACATGACCTACTACGATGTCTCAGTCGGCCTCACCTCCTGCGGTCTTACCGGCTCCAACAGCGACTTCCTCGTCGCCATGAACAAGCCAGACATGGCAAACGGCGCCAACCCAAACAACAACCCCCACTGCAACCAATACATCAACATCTACTATAACGGTGTTGGACCAATCAAGGGCAAAGTCGTTGACACCTGCCCCGAATGTGTCTCCGGCGCCATCGATGTCACCGACTCTCTCTTCAAGGCCGTCGCACCAAGCGGTGATGGCAGAGTCCACGGTGTCTCCTGGAGCTGGGCTTAGACAACTCATGTTTAGTCGCATTTGACCCCTTTATTGTTTACAGTTTCACCATATACAACTCTTCCCCCTCGCTAGCGCCGGTCGCTTTGCACGACATAGCCACGAATGACAATACCAACTGAGAGACCCCCGGCATAGCATTGCTCTTTTCGAATACCTTCAGTTCGCCGCGCATAGACACACTTTCTTGCGATGTTTGTGCTTGCGGCTTTTTCTGCATGGATAGCGTATATGGTGTTTTTTGATGGCGAGTATATCTTGTTGGAACAGCGGTTCTTTTCTGAATCTATACATCGGATTGATGAAGTTTTACCCTTTTTGATTGATGAAATTCAAAACGTTTAGAATACTTCTTGGTTCCATCTGCTCTGCTCTGGTCATGATGATGTGAAGTGGTGTCGTTGCATATGAGCCTTTGACGTTTAATCTATCCCCGGCTCTCTCTTCCGACCCACGGATCCTCTACACAAAGTCTATTCACCATCTCCCCAACCATCACCATTCACCGAATAAACACCACGATCCAAGCATCGCAAATCGCAAGTCATAACTCGCAACCTGAAGATCATTCCATGGTTCATACGTGTCAAGCTCGGCCTTCGCCATCATCCGAGCTAGACAAGGAACAAGCTGACGAGGAAGACCTTGACACCAACTGTGGCGAAGTCCCGTCTCGGAGTTCAGTGGATCTCCATTCTCCACCCTCATTTCCTTTCAGCTCCAGCCTCCAGCAATCAGCACGCACATATCCATTTTTATGAACTGCTGCTGCGCCTCGCCACACTTGTTTTTCGGCGGTTTCGGCTGTCTCGTTTGGCGAGATGACGATGATGTGGAGTGAGTGGATGTCGTGCGTGGTTTTTGGGCTGGTTCTGTGGGGTTGGAAGGGAGGTGGAGGTTTTAGGTGAGTTCCTAACATCTTCACTTCGTCTTTGAGCTTTTCTTTCGATCCTTGAGGTAAGTTGTGCGAAGATGGGGAACTAAGGCCTTTTGCACGACCGCTCTACTCTTTTATGGGCGAAGGGAGTGCGGTAAAATGTATTATCCGTGCTTGATACCATCGCTGCCATCGTCAAGCTGCGAGTATCGCTTCCTTTCTTTCCTCGTCTCTAGTTTCTATCAAGGGAAAGGTTTTACGAAATCGTGGAACCTTTCTTCCCAATCTCTTCGGTTCTCTCTTAGGCATCTCAACTACATCCAGTCTCAACATTCCCTGGGGCACGCATCTCGAATCATTTTTTTATTGGCTTCTTTCGCATTGTAAGTCGCTTTTCTTCTTCGGGGTGTTGTCCTGTCCCAG
Organism: Venturia oleaginea; assembly: GCA_013176395.1. Classification (NCBI taxonomy): domain Eukaryota; kingdom Fungi; phylum Ascomycota; class Dothideomycetes; order Venturiales; family Venturiaceae; genus Venturia; species Venturia oleaginea. Next base: position 975,630 of record JABMLP010000004.1, on the reverse strand, counting down.
CCGGAATCGATGCTCTATAATTTTCCTGGCTACCACGATGAAGTAAAAATCTTGCCTTTCCATTTTTGTTTTTGTTGCTAACCAGAACGTTAGATATTCAATCGTTTAGGTCTACAGGAGCTGCATTTTAGCAAATCTGCATCCAATATTCCAAGATCTCGGCAATCTTGCGTACGTACGGAGAGATGCCCATTTCAACACCAAACTGAGCGGGAATCCTTGCTCAATAACACTCGACAATTTCACTTGTCCCAAATGGACTGTGGTGCGCGGCGAACGTTGCGCCATTCAGGTAGGACCAGCCTCTGCTGAGAGCTCTCCGTGAGAGAATGGGAGGCTCTCCATCCATGCCGATCAATCTTATTGATGCTAGAATCTCTTTTTAAACCAAAGAGAACCGCTAGCAGAACGAGTCTCAAGCAATAAGTCTCACCGCACTCCGTCATCAGGGAATTCTGAACGAACGAGCCAAAATTCAACTCCAAGAGTCACCTCAAACTTCGAATATACCCCAGTCTTATCCATCGCCTCGCACCTCTATAGAAATCCCAGCCACAATCACTGAAGATGAGGATCTCCACCCTCCTCCCGGCCATTCTCGCCCTCGCCACATCAGTCCTCTCCTGCGCTCACTACAAAACATGCTGGTGCTCAAAATCCAATCAAACCTTTAACGGAAAGGAGAATCAGTATATCGCATGGGACGAAGCGACCGTCAAAGCGTGCAGAGAACCAGGCAAAACCATCTACAACGGTCGCGAAAATTTCAAGGTGTGTTACCGTTACAAGAAGAGGTTCCCAAGCTTCATACCGAGCTATGCGATCGACAATTGCAAATGGAATAATCAGTGCCAAGATGCGGGAGCGACCGCTGGGTATTGTCGGGATAAGATTGATTGAGACTTAGGTGGTGGCCGTGGTTTTCGCTGGTGAGGTGGAGGAGATGGCGAGGAGGAGTGATCTAATCAGAGGTGGGTGGGTTAAGATGGGTATTTATTCAAGCGTCGTTAGAGATTGTGGACTATGCGCACTAATCAAGCGTTGAGTTGATGAAGGGGTGTTAGGGCTTCTATTGCATTTTTGTGCATCGTACCGACAGCCTCGATAATTTCACACAGCAGTTACGAAACAAACATCATGTATCGATTTACAGTCATCGCTGCCAGAGCAGCGACAACAATTGATTCCATCTCTAAACATTCAACCACCAACATCTGGTTCATGCGAGAGTTGATGTTTAGCCCCACTATCGCTTTAACGCATGTCTTTGGCAGGCGGTAGGATCTGCAGACTGTACTGACTATGATTTATATTGTAGACGTTTATCCCAATTACGTTTTGTGCCTAGACTCAGTTTAGTTGGTCTAATAACGCGGTAGTCATTCTATTCTTTTGCTTCGGAAAAGTATGTACGCTATATGTATCATGAAGAGCTTGTAGTTAACTCACAACTAGACAATCATCATTTCTCTACTTTGGATTCGATATACTATCGATCAATAATTTTGGTGTCCCATATGAGTTGGTGCAGCCAGACACTGCTACGCTTCCTCCTAAATGAAGCTTAGATTTTGATGTTCCTTCCTCGCACGACCCTAATTACGGGCGTTCCTGAAACCCCGCGCGCATGCATCAAACTTACGCAGGAGAGAGATCTTGACAAAAAAAGATAAACACCGCTTAGTGTGTCGCCGTATCCTAATGACCTACATTGGGACTTATCTGACGTTGTATAGGACGGGGAGTGTCTTTCCCACCCGGTTTTGTCCAGAGTTACTCACAATTGCAGGCCCTACGGCTGCCAATTATTGCTCTCAAGGCTGAGAACTAACTCAAATCCTGCCATCTTTCTTGAATGCCTAGATGCTCAGAAACTCATCAGCTCAGTCGTCAAAACATGATGCGGAATTGCTCCTCGCCACAGCTCGGATTATATCGCATCGAATCTTCAGTTGCCAATAACATCAAACAACATCTAGCGTCAAAGATCAGATAGCCTTCAATGCGGTGAGCGTCATGAGAACTGACGACGCGAAATGTGTAGTCTCCCTCTCCCGCAACGTCACCTCCACGGAACATTGTCTGAGTAACAACGACGCAATCAACAACTTCTATCAAAGTCCAACATGAGGCCGAGGTCTCACATACACCATTCAGGTTTCTTCTTCAGACTCGCTTCTTTCGCCGATACTGCTGTTCGTCCTCCATCTCCAATCCAACAGGAAGACAAACCCATCGCGACATGGCAGGTGAGCTATATGACGATTGTATACCCGCGATTGATGACACGATAGATGGCATCGGCTCGTTCGAGCCCGCAGATATCAATTATTGGTTTTTTCCGCCATAAACACTGTCTGCACTAAAGCAATTTTCTAGCATGAAGGCTTTTCCATCGAGGAGGATCAATCTCACGTTTCGGCAACTAACACCTCATTTTTAGCCAAGCATTCTGCCGCCATAGTTTTCCTTTCGCAATTCCTAGGTTTAAGACGGCGAATAATGCCCATCAAGGTTATCTTGCACCAGCTTGCAGCAGTGAAGATTGTTTTTAAATCCGGTAGGCGGCGGCGGCATGTCTTTCGATCTCTTGCTTTCGAAAACGGGTGTTCTCAATAACGGCGCAGTGGGAAGTAGACTGCCATACACTCTTACTTGGGATGGTATAGACAAAACAAATTTGAATAACGCGCTCTACTTTTCCATTCCCTCGGGTAGGTACTACTACATTTGCAATCTTCACTAGTACAGCGACGAAAGACAATGCCATCCTCACTTCCATTGACCAGTAGACTCTCCCCGGCACCAAAATGAAGCGCCTATCAATGCATCATCTCCCAACAACCTAGCAGCCTTGACCTACAACACACTGTTTGTTGAAGCACGTCACCCTGTTGGAACCTCCACTGTTACAGCAACCTGAAAAATTGTTCGAGTTGCCGCCGTTGCACTGCAAGGTACCAAGTCAGCCAGGGCAATAATGATGGCGAGTGCGTTGGCATCGAGATGGTTCTTACCACTGTGTACAATCCACCAACTTTGTTGTTGCTGCCTCCGGAATTGCTACAGCATGACTTTCCATTGGGTGCTTCGCCATTGACACGACCCGCTGCATCGATTAGGCAACACGAGTTGAATGCCATAGCGGGTGTTATAGCGGTAAGGAGGACGAGGAAGATGGATGACGAATGAATTGAGAAACGCATGTTTCAGTTGGTCGGAATGGCGGCTTAGAGGTGTGTAGGTATCGTTGTAGTAAGAAGTTGAAGGTTGAATGCTGGGTCACGACACGACGATGTGAACCTTTTGTACTGTGATATCTGGGGTAGGAGACGACCATGTTGCAATTCTGCTCACTATATAGAATGTGCGGAGGTGTTACGAGCATCTACGGAGGTGTGTTACGAGAATATATTGTGGTTGGTGCATCAACGTTCAGAGGAGGGTGGTTTTCTGAGCAACGGAGTAATTGCATGGATTGGCCAGATTCTATTTTTCTGCCGATTCATCTATGAGTTCTAAGATTGATTCGATTAATTGAACTAAGCGCGGCCATTCGAGTCTGGCTAATTGGCAGTACGGATTGGCTATCGTGCTTTCGAGGTTACCACCCGCAATTCTGATCTAGTCAAGGTGATGCATTGACGGCCAAGGACCTAGCTCTTTACCATCGTAGAATCACTCAGTCAATAACTCCAAAAAATCCCCCTCCTCTGCACGTAGATGCACAAACCAAAGAAGATTCTCTGGCTCTCCAAAAAAAAAAAATTGTGCTTAGCATGTCAACGGGGACATTTGCAACCTGCGATCGAGAGGTTTTCTGAGAGCCAAGATATCCAAGGTATACTACTTAGTAGTTCTAAACATCTTGCCGATCAAACACGTCGCTTAACGTCGATCCGTCGATTGCGCCCAAACTTCCTGTGCTGTACGTAATATAAAAATCTCTGGATTTCATCAGGAAATCCTGTGGGTCTTAATTAGCTGCTGTCTTGGCTCCTTGAAAACCACTCGATCGCAGGTTGCCAGTGTCCTCGTTGACGTGAAAAGTACAATAGACTCAGTCGACTTGCAGTTTGTTCTCGTTATAGCGGTTTGTGAATGGACCCGGACAAACCTTAGGTTTTGTTCTACAAAATACTGAAAAAAACCTACTACGCAAGAGCTAGTCCGCAATTCCAATCTACATCCCACCAGTTTCTATTCATTTAAAGGAGATCGGATCTACAACAATAAAAGACTCTGTAAGGTGGCTTGGAAGGTTTGAAGGATTTGTAACGCCCTCTCCGGTCCTTATCTACCAATGTATTTCCCTTGGCTCTTAGGTTTGCCTGTGTGGAGCAGCAGGTTGCCCTGGAATCACTCTTCGTGCTGAATGTGATTGGCAAGAAATTTCTAGGATGATTTCCGAAATTCACCAAAGTTCGTATTCCGGAGGTCAACGACTCGGAACAGCTGTGGTTTGACAAGAGAGGGCCTGAATGGCTTATCAAGTAGTACCCTGATGATTGATTGATTGATTGATTGACTTTATCCTACTCGGTTGCAGCCGCTTAATCACGCAGCTATGTCCGGTTAGGAGGACTTCATCAGACAGCCGACACGTGATAGATTATATAATCCACCGCGCCCCACTTCGCCCCGTTCACTGAAACAAGACCAGCTGTCCCCTCCGTCCTCCCTCTTTTCCCTTAACCAGTATCTCCAAATGCCCGCTGGCTCTTGTAGATACTGGTTATTCTGCTAGTATATCTGTGCTATGTAGACTCAAGAGGCAATGCCTCGTGTTTCGCTATCCTTCTACCTACAGTCTCCCTCTAATGCTCAGCTTGTCTATCTGTTTCGCCTTATCCCTCAAGGCCAATGGGTTCCCTAAGTATGTTTCTGCTTGTGAAAGTTGCCTTGCACCAGATTCCTATGCGGCGGTGTATTTGGTTGTGTGATGCTGGAGACAATAGTAACCATCGTAGTCGTGATTTCGCTGCTTGGGTGTGATACTCCGGGTATGCCCGTGGACGAGGCTGTCTGGTAGCTGCCGTATTGTATGGCGCCGATCGTGCTATAGACCTGCCGTCTTATAGTCGGAGCCTACCTGCTGCTAGTCGCTCTCCCTACTTGCTATATCGCGCTCCTACTCTTGCCAATGCCATAACTGGGACGCAACAGTCTGGGGAGAGGCTCAAGGCTACGTCTGCTGGCTTGTAGGGAGGGGATTTGCCGCCAATAAGCTCCTTCTATACGTCCTTACTGCTTACTGTGTTGCGCACCTACTCTTGCCAATGCCATAACTGGGACGCAACAGTTTGGGGAGAGGCTCAAGGCTCTGGACATCAGCTTGCAGCAGGACGGTTTGCGGAGACGATAGTAGATGAGGTTCTCTAGCAGCTGCCGTATCGTGTCGCACCGATTGTGTTGTAGACCTGTCGTCTTATAGTCGGAGCCTATCTGCTGCTAGTCGCTCTCCCTGCTTGCTATATCGCGCACCTACTCTTGCCAATGCCATAACTGGGACGCAACAGTCTGGGGAGAGGCTCAAGGCTACGTCTGCTAGCTTACAGGGAGGGGATTTGCCGCCAATAGGCTCCTTCTATGCGTCCTTACTACTTACTGTGTCGCGCACCTACTCTTGCCAATGCCATAACTGGGAGGCAACAGTTTGGGGAGAGGCTCAAGGCTCTGGGCAACAGCTTGTAGCAGGACGGTTTGCCAAGACGTTGGGAGAGGTTGTCTAGTCGTTGCAGTGGTGTGTGGTGCCGATTGTTGCGCACCGGGCGTCTGGTGTTTGAGTTGTGTTGAAGGTATTGCCGTTCTAGCAGTGACTCGTCGACTCGGAGCGTTGCAGTGTCATCTGGGGTGATGGACTAGCCGGGAGATAGTGACTAGATGGTTGCTGTTGTCTTTGGTGGACGCATCGTTCGTGTAGCTTGCTCATGTATTCGTCTGCTTGCTCTGCCGTGGCCGCGACGGCGACTCTAGAGATATCTCATCGACGCTGAGGGACGCGCGATGGCCTCTAGAGGCCGGAGCGGCCACTGGCAGAGGTGTTTTGATGATCCTTAGATGATACTTCTGTAAATTCCAAAAATTGAGTTCTCGCTGTGTGTGCTGTTTTGTAGTACCCTGATGTTGTAATCAAGGGTATGAGCATATCGCTAACCGATAATCACGTGAACCATTTCGTCTAACGTAATTCACTAGCGAGCGGGCCACACCACCGAGCGGGCTACCGAATCGATCATTTCATCTTTGCAAGCCTCTACACCACCACCTCATCCACCTCATGCCTTCTAAAGCCCAGCAAGAAGGCCGATTACTTCTTGCTCTTCAAGCCTATCAAAAAGGCCAAATCACAACTATTTGCCAAGCTGCATTAGCTTATAATGTACCATACAGTACCCTCAAATATCGCCTCTCTGGACGCGTTGCACGCGTCGAAACGCGCGCAAACAGCCACAAACTTACTCCCACAGAGGAAGAAGTCTTAACTCAATGGATTATCTCAATGGATAATCGAGGCTATCCTGCTCGAGTCTGTGCAGTACAGAATGCGGCGAAATTACTGCTTCAACAACGCGTCGGTCCCTCAGCCTCAATCGGTATCAACTGGTCTGCCAGGTTCATCAAGCGACAGCCTACCCTGCAATCGAGATTCAATCGCAAGTACGATTATCAGCGTGCTCAATGCGAAGATCCAGAGCTTATTGGAGCCTGGTTTCGGCTTGTGAGTAATACAATTCAGAAATACGGCATTCAAGAGGATATCTATAACTTCGATGAGACTGGCTTTGCAATGGGTATTGCAAGCACCTCACGCGTCCTTACTACCTCAGATCGACGGGGCAAGCCACCTCAATTACAGCCAGGCGATCGGGAGTGGGTTACAGCAATTGAAGCGACTGTTGGCAGATGAGAAAGAGAAATTGAGAGCAGCGAATGAGAGGCAAAAGAGGAAGAGAGCAGTCAAAAAAAAGCAGATCTCAAAGAAAATAACACTTACAGTTGCAGAGGCACAAGGCCTGATGGAGAATACTGTACAGCAGCCTATACAGGCAAGTGTTGCTCCTATACAGCAAACAGTTGTTGCAACAGCCTCGTCATCAAGTAGTGCAAGTCAAGGGAATTGCTTTGGTTTACCTAGTTGTTTTGTATGTAAGGGCTTTGACCATGCTGCGAGCGATTGCCCTAAATATCGATAATCTTCTGTATAATAGATAGTCTTGATTAATAAAGGCGTTGTGGTGGTGTAAGCTTGCAAAGATGAGATGATCGATTCGGTGGCCCGCTCGGTGGTGTGGCCCGCTCGCTAGTGAATTACGTTACAAAATATTCGGAGTGTTGAAAGCGGCTGACGTCAGTCCAGTCGAATTGAGTGTCAGGACTCATTGAGAATACCGTGCCAACTAAGCCGAAAAGACTGCAATACGAGCAACTGCTCGTTTGCCTGCGGTATTCAATACATATGCCTGACATTGGGTTTCGGACACGGTCATCGGCTAGGACCAGAATTTGATTGGTACAAACTGGCAAATTGGCGGCTGATTTTCAATCTAAAGCGTCTCCATCTCAACATTCGTGGTGCCGTCGAGTCCGAGGATAAGGCCGATCCAGATTGGTATGTATTTCTTGAACAACTCCAAGCGTACGCTACTGGCATGGAATATCTTTATATCCACGTCGAACACGGTATCCTAGATTCGATCACTTCAACAACCACATCTTCTTCACAGGGGAGCCATGCGCCGAATTTCTCGATGCTCATCCTTTACTAGATAGAAGAGCTAGGTGGTGGCCTTGAGACGCCCACGGATGCCAAATGGATGACTACTTGGAGAGCTATCGGTACACATCCCTGTCTTTCCAGCTTCACTCTTCCACTTCGCTCCTCATTACCTCAATGAATGAGTGAACTACATTTCTCTGTCCACGCAAAAGGGTAAAGTAGAGATATCTACGCGGTTAGCAAAGAAGACATGGGACGTTGGTTAGGCGTTGTTATACATACGATTTCATCCACCAGAATGGCACTTAGACTGATGAACTTTCCGCCTTCTGGCATTGATGCTCATGAAATCGATGGAAAGAGCCTCTGAGTTTGTCATAGCAGCGCGAGTGTTTGACATACCTATTTTGGCAATGTTGTTTTCTAAATCGGGCGTCCATTTTGTGCCCTCATTGACTTTCACGCATGTGTTTCTGGGAATATACAGAACCCTCACCAATGCAACATCTTATCAACATTCGTCTCAGAGGGAGCACTTTGCCAAAGGTGCGCAAATAAGTAGGTAAAAATAATCTCGGCCTTTGAAGGCGTAACATGAGTGGGTATCTATGAAACGTAAAAACCATCCATCATCAATCATTATGTACATGAGAACTTCCTCCTTATAACAGGTTACGGTTCTGAGCTCACTTTCTCCGGGTTGGCGGTATTCGGGTTACTCCCCAGGGTATCAACCCTCGCAAGGCTATCATTCCAATCCGGAGCAGAACAACTAGACCCCGCTCTTTTCACATGCTGCGTTCTCGTCTTCCTCTTAAACAACCCAAATCCACGACCACTCTCACTACTCCGCCCACTCCTTCTAGACCTACCATCAACATCCCGCACTCTCAACACCGGATCAGATATCTTCCTCGCCGCCGGCACAAAATTCTGCCACAACGGAAGTAAAGTCCCCACCGCTAACGCAGCAGCAACAACACAATAAGCATATTGATACCTCCTATGTCCCCCCCTAGCAACCTCATACATAATTGGCGGCCACGCAGCACCCCCACTAATCGCCGCCGTCAAAACCGCACTCCCATCCTTCGTCCACCTGCCCAATCCCCTGAGACAATTCGCAAAGACAAGACCAAACACGGGTCCCTCGAAGAAATATAAAAGCATGAGGGCGGTTTGCGGGGCGGTACCTTTGTAGTGCATTGCTACTATTGAGAGGAAGGTTGAGGCGAGGAGGAAGAAGAGGAGGAGGTGGCGGGGTTGGAGACCATGTTTTGAGAAGACGTAGGAGAGGAAGGCGGCGAAGAAGCGACCGAGAGCGAAGGTGGTGTGGGCTATTGCTGCCCAGGTTGAGGTGTCTATTGGGCTGTGGAAGGCGAGGTTGACGTATTTTTCGAAGGAGGTGGAGATTGATTCTTGGGCGCCTACATAGCTGTGAATAGGGTTAGTGGATTGGATTTAGAAAATGAAAGGGGAGAGGAGAGGGTGTCATGTTGGTCTTACCAGAATTGAGTGAGGACGCCTAGGGCGAGGGTTATCCAGATTACCCTCACGCCATTTATCTCTGCTAGATTTGCGAAATCGGCTCGTTCGGCGCTGTCTTCAAGGTCTTGGTCTGTGGCTTCGGGGAGGGGGACGTAATAAAATGCCACCGCTAGCAAGACTGTAAAGAGAGCAATTGCCAGGTACGTCCATTGCACATCAATCAAACTCCCTGTTTGTCCCGCCACGTTTTTGAACAACACTTTCTGGGCGAGCAAGGGCGAAACAACGGAGCCAATTGCCTGTACGCCCTGGGATAAATTAAGACGTATCTCCATATACTCCGGCGGACCACACAGAGCAACAAATGGATTCGCGCTGATCTCGAGCGTGGAGAGACCGAGACCGACGATGAAGTTTGAGACAAGAAAGGCAGGGAAGGATGTCAGGACTGCTGAGGGCCAGAAGATCAGCGTGCCGCAGGCGTAGATGCAAAGTCCGACCATATAACAAGCCTTGAATCCCCAATACTTCAACACTAGTCTCCCAAATGTCAGTGTTCCAATAATGTAGGCAGAGAAATAGGCTGAATGTATCCCAAGCGTTTGGGAGTGAGTCATCTTGGCAGCGATTTGGAATTGACCATTCAGTGTATCGAGGAATCCGTAGGCGATGCCCCAGATTAGGAATAAAATCGTGACCATGGCGTTTGGGAATAGCGATTCTTTTGCAGTCATTTGAACCATGGATTTACTTCTTTTCACGTTTACAAAATCGAAGAAAGTCGGCGTGGAGCGTTTTGTGTGGCGCGTTGTGTTTGTCAGTGCTGTTTGGGTTCTTTGGCATTTATGGGGGAAGTCGGTCATGTCGGGTGTTGTTAAGAAATCTATCATAACCATTCCTTCGGGTTCTTCTGAACTTTCAGATAGGGCGATGCCGTGTGATTCGATGATTTGTTCTGCGTGGTGAGTGGAGTCTGGGAGGGAGGGAATTCGATGCGCAACAGCCATATCATCCGTGTCGAATTTGCTTCCTTCAGAGCGCGAAAAGGTGCGGTTGAAATCTCGGAGCATTTGAGGCATGAAGCGGCTTACCAAGGGTTTCATTCCTGGGACGTTGGCGCACATGATTCCTACTGTTACTTCGACGGCGCTCCACATGTAGGACAGAGATGAGTACCAGGGGACGTCTGTAGTATTCCGAGTATTTGCTCCTGCGTCGTTTCCGCTGTCGCTTTGGACGTTGGCTAGCCTTGCTGTTGCAGCGTCTTGGAGATAGACGATGCGGATGACGTCTACTACCGCCACGAAGAAACCAAAGCCGAATGTGATGATCAGGATGATCTTTTGTTTTGTGGGCAGTCGCATGCCTGTTAGAATTGGCATTGGGAGAAAGAGAATGGCGAGATCGGTTATGATGTTGACAGGTGCAGAGGAGAGGTATAGGACGACGATATATTGGCAGTGATCCTGAGCCGGTACAGGAGTCCTGAAAGCGGCGCTGACTGGGCTGCATTGGAAGGCGTTGAGAAATGTGAGGGCCAGGCCAGCTAAGTTGACGACAGCTAGAGTAGCAAAAGTCGCCCATCGAAAAATCTTTTCGGTTTTTGATAGTTTGAGGTAGAAGAGTAGAATCGAGGTTTTGGTGGCCATTAACGCTGGGTTCTGTTGACGAGTCAGTACTTGCCTGTTGAGGAAATGCTAGACACGTACGTAAAGCACCGAAAAGACATATTCCGACTTCTTCAACGGCGAATTCCAGCCTGGTGGTATATCAACCTGATGTCGTCCGAGGCCATACTTGGTGCCATAGCAAATGGCAAAAGTCAAACCAAATGCAATGACCTATTACAGTTAGGTCAACTGCCCATGTTTCCTCAGTCATCCTTACTCACCCAAGCCAACATCATAAAATAATCGTCCAGCGTCACTCTTTTCACAATCCCAATTCTCGACACCATCCTCAACAGCACAAATACCGTCGCCAATACCATCAGGATAACCGTCACGATCAGAACAGCCGGCCCCCGCGAAGGCGGCTGCGAGGAAACATCCGCCATGCTGTTTCACCGACACGTATTGTTTCCTTTCCAATGTGTCGGTACCATGATCTGACCTTTCCCGCTCCACCTCTTTGCGTCGTTACGAGGGTAATACAGGATGATGGACTCGCAGCAACAGACTCGAAAACATAACAGGCGAACACAAAGGATGATAACCGTTGCAACAATCGCTTTGAAGGCAAGGATGGAAAATTGGTAGACAGGAACCGAGAACCAGAATCGAGATGGCAAAAAACGGAGAGAGGCGGTGCACCAACTGGTTGGGTCTCCTCTCAGCTATGATGAATAGAGGGACCGTAAAGTTTACTAGACCTGCACGCCATCCCAGCCAGCCCACCGGCAAACGGATTCTGTAGTAAAAAGAAACCCCGGGGCCATGATGGATTTGCGGAAAAGAGTTAGGCTGTGGGGTAGCAAGGCGCTGATTTGCCGGTTGTCGGTTTAACCACCGCACGGCTCGCTCGCTCACGCTATCCCATCTTGCTTGGAGAGATGGGAGCTTGCGAGCAAGCCGGGTTTGGTGGTTCAATTCATTTTACGCTGTGTCGGAGCATTCTGCTTCTCTGGGGGTTGGGAGTTTGAAGAGGGGTCTTGTCGAAAAACACTTTGGATGCACCGATGCACGCACCGAGGCGCACTCTGGTTAATCTACTTCCATGCGAACAAACAGCGGTAGATGTCCCTCATGACTGTTACTTGTACCCGGATTTGGTACTGCGCACGAGCTCAGGTCCGTGGACAGTTCGCTAACTATATAAATTTGCTCCTGCGAGGTGGAGGACCTCTTTTCCTGCCGAAGCGGTGTACGAGACTCGGTCAAGTGGCGAAGTCAAAGGTGAAGGCTAAAATATGATTGCGCACGCAATGGCGATGGACCTGCAGCCAAGAGGCCTGAACAAAACCTGATTCAGTTGCGAGATCATATTCATTTGCACCGCATCGTAAACGACAGGGGATCCATCACTCAGAATGAATCGCAGTCACCTCACATCTCGTTCGATATAACATGCGCTTAGTCGCTACCCGGGGTCACCCAAAGAGCAGGAGACTGAATGTCCATCAGTTATCCCGGGCCGGACGCACGGGGAAAGTGAATGGCTTGACAGCTGTGACTTGCGAGAGGTATCTTGAATATTATTAGTCTATATCAAGTACCACATCCCAACTCAATCCCATCTCCTTTGTTCTCTTTTTCTTCCGCTGACACCCGCTTGAAAGTAATGATTTTGTGCAGGTGACTTCGCGTTGCCGATATATCCATGCGCTACTCAAAACTATCCATAAACCTTGATTTTGCGATTTACAGCAGGCCAATGGCGCCAATTGCCATGGCTGCGAGACCACCGACTGGCGCGTATACGTTCGCAGCGGCGCCGGTGCTGGAGGCTCTTGCCAAAGCGGATGCGCTGGATGCAGAGGCTGCGGTTGCAGGTGTGGTGGAGGCTGAGCTTGTTTGCCTGACGGTGGAGGAAACAACAGTAGGGGTTCCGGATACAGCGACGGAGGCTGAGGATTGTCTAGATCGTGGCATCAATATTAGAAATTGGTGGGAAGGAGACTTTCCAGCGCCTCTGTTGGGCCAACAAAAAGTAGATGGACATACTGAGCAGCGGCCTGGCAATACGATGCATTCGTGCCCATTGCCGATGGGTGCAGTGGATCATTTGGGCAGGTGTTGTAACAACTATGACTTGTTAGTACTTCATACGTTCATTTCGTCAATGAAGCACTTGCGTTAAGACATCTGACTGCTTTTGGCACATGCATATGTAGTCGGCTTGGTTGCAGTCGTTGAGGATGGCGGTGGTAGATTCGATGCACAGGTCGAAGACACTGATTGATCATTATTGTTTGTTCCGAAACGGTCCCCTCACAAGTGATTACCTCTGAGCATCGCAAGTCGAGCTTGTAGAAGCAGCAGCAGCACTAGTTGTGGTAGTGGAAGCAGCAGATACGATGCCAGCAGCAGCAAGGAGAATGGTAATAGAGAAGCGCATCTTGAATTAGGTATGCGGATATATAGTTAAATGGGAATAGAAACGAAGCGTATGAAGAACCTGGAACGAGTGAAAGGTTCGATATTCGATATTAAGTGAAGGTGGAGAAGAAGCAGAGGGGGCCAACGAAGATTATGAGTTAGATCCCCGAAGGCGAAACATCGTGTTCAGCGCCCCCCTCAACGCGCTATTGTGACCGTGCATTTCGGGTATGAGTCGTTTGCAGATTCAGGGCCGTGCTTGGGATAAAATGAGTATTTTCATAATCTTGTGGTTTCGGACGTTGACGGGTTTTCAACGTTGATACAGCGCTGTTGCGAGACGAGGTTATGAAGAAGACAGCATATTGCACCTTCGAACACACCCACGCAACTGTTCGATAGGTTGAGAGACAGGATGGAAAGTGAAATTCAGCACGAGGATGCTCTGGAAATAGAAACAAGCAGATGAGCCGCATCGGGAAATTGTGGTTCGTGATTGGTCAAGAGGAGAGAGTTTGTTTGATGGCGTGAATGGCTTGTGGACTTGGACTCCTAACAGGCATCGGGTCTCCAAGCGCTGAATTATTGCACGACCTTTAGATTCCGTGAATCCTGCATAGTAATTCGCGAAGCTGCATAGACATTCTGCCCATCTCCCTCCTTGAGTGTTGGTTTCCGAGAACAGGTGGGGGAACATTCCGAGTCGCAGGAAATACCTCCGTAGTGTGGCCCGTTGGAGGACGTGAAACGGCTCGTCGATTGATGGGAGCCACATCGAGTAGCATGGAGAATGCTGATGTAGAGGTCGAACATTTGTCCAGTTCGGTTCGTGTTCATACTGTATTTCTACTCGAGTCATTGTAGACATCGAAGTGATATCGACTTAAGGTTGTTTGAAAGAAGTTGTACGAAGCTTGCTGAAATAAGGTGACTTGAGCCTTATTTTGACTTCCACTTCCACATGCTACATTTCCAATCATTTACATGGCATATACTTCTCTGCAAGCACTTCCTCCTGCTTTCCCATTGATAGTCGCATTTCCATCCGGCATCCATATGTTTCACGTGTTTTGCTTTTCCCTCTGATTCCGATCGTTACCAAGCAATCTATTGCATCACTTATCACCGCCGTCCCCATGAACATCAACTATTCTCACCCATCATTCCTGCTTTTATGAAAAGTAGGAAGTGCAATCTTCAACCTAGCTCACAAAAGTCAATCTCCCTGGGAACCTTTCTAGAAGCTTTCAACGGCTCCCGAGTTGCCCATTGCTGTCTCATATACATAATCCCGTCATGTCGACTCTATCCAATTCGTTCTCCCAGCAGTCGGATTCGACAGCGGTTATCATACCTGGAAAATCTGCCCTGGCGGTGTCTTTTACCCAATTGAGTGCCCACATCAGCTCGTTCCAGCAAAAAATTGCCGGGCTCGGCATATCAAATGGAGCGGCCGTATCTATAGCTCTACCAAACAGCTTTGAATTCATAGTAAGGGGCTCGAATGCTCTTGACAAAATCTTGAACATGATTTAACGTTTATCAGGTATCATTCCTAGCTGCCGGATGGCAGAGAGCGTATGTACAAGCTTCTTACTAGAATAGGAAAGACAAAGCTAAATTTATACTTCAGCATTGCCGCTCCACTGAACCCTGCCTACAAACAATCTGAATTCGAATTCTACATCGACGACCTCACATCCTCTCTCGTCCTTGTACCAAGGGGAGCCTATGCCCAGGACGCGGCCGCTGTTCGAGCTGCTCGGAAATACCAAGCTGCGATAGCAGAGTGTTACTGGAATGGACAAGAGGTGGTTTTGGACGTCAAAGAGGAGGGGAAGCTAGCTGGCAAGGGTAATAAACAAGTCGAGCAGGCCCAGGCTGATGATGTTGCGCTTGTACTGCATACATCGGGCACAACTGGCAGACCAAAGGCTGTTCCTCTGACGCATCGCAACCTTACAAGGACCATGAAAAACATCCAGCAGACGTATCAACTTACTCCTTCCGATCGCACATACCTCGTTATGCCCCTCTTCCACGTCCACGGACTTCTTGCTGGATTTCTCGCACCCCTTGCCTCCCACGGCTCCGTCATCGTTCCCCAAAAGTTCTCAGCATCCGACTTTTGGCCTGACTTTATTACACACAAGGCCAATTGGTACACTGCTGTACCAACAATGCATCAGATTTTGCTGAAGGGCGCACCGCCGAGTCCAAAGCCGGAGATTCGATTCATCAGGAGTTGCTCGAGTCCGTTGAGCCCAAAGGTTTTCCATGAGCTGGAAAAGGCATTCAACGCTCCAGTTCTTGAGGCATACGCAATGACGGAAGCAGCGCATCAGATGACATCCAATCCATTACCATCAGTAGGAAAGCGACAACCTGGAAGTGTTGGCATTGGACAAGGTGTTGAGGTCAAGATCTTGAACGCGGAGGGTGACGAGGTTCCACAAGGCGCGGAGGGTGAAATTTCCATCCGGGGCGAAAATGTCACCAAGGGGTATCTGAACAATCCTTCTGCAAATGAATCTTCGTTCACGAAGGGAGGCTTTTTCAGAACTGGCGATCAAGGCAAAAAGGACAAGGATGGCTACGTCTTCATTACTGGTCGTATCAAGGAGCTGATCAACAAGGGTGGTGAGAAAATCAGTCCAATTGAATTGGACAATGCTGTTGCGCAACATCCCGCTGTGAGCGAGGCCGTCAGTTTCGCGATTGAGGATGAGATGTATGGACAAGATGTTGCTTTTGCGATCGTGCTCAAGCCTGATGCTAAGCTGGCTGCCGAGGAACTGAAAGATTGGATGAAAGACCGAGTGGCCAAGTTCAAGCTTCCAAACAAGGTATGTGCAAATGTGTCAGTGAATAAAGTGAGGTACTGACGAGAAGTAGATTTTCTTCACAGATAACATGCCCAAGACCGCAACAGGCAAGATCCAGCGGAAGAACGTTGCCGAAGCAATGTTGGCGCAAGAGAAGCTAAAGGCTAAGTTGTAATTGTTTGCTCCCAAACCCAAATCCTTCTTCGCAGTATATACCATTTTAGAATATGCATCTTTGTTTCATCTGGGCTGATTTGCATCAACATCACCTGCTACACGAAGGTGCGGTGACATTGGATTATACTTATCCAGATCGGATCACAAACAGCAACTTCGGGGATGCTCAAACTTTCTGAATGCTGTCACTCAGGTCTCCCCATTCTGTTGGTATCATGGATCGTTTCTGAGAGCTGATTCCGGTGCCCCAACAGTTGCCACTCCAAGGTTAACCGGGAAGAATTTTTGGGTGTGTGTTTTGTGTGAATTACTGACAAGTTGAGGGAGTTCATGGTGATTGGGTTATTCGCTTTTCTGTCGTGTAAACTGCCATTTCTACTGGCATATTCATCCAAGTAGGAAGTAACAACCGTTGAGGACCGGTTTCCACAACGAGCAGGTTGCCATTAGCTCTTTATTTGCAGGCCATCCGAACAGTGGGATCAATGCGGCGTTACCTTGCTTCAAATCTCGAATGACAGCAAAAGGTCCGCGAACAGATGGAGACGGTTGCGGCCAAGCACTGTGCAGATTCATCTCCTCCCTTGATAAAGAGGCTATATTCCCTCTCCATGTCCACGTGGAAGAAGGATTTCTCGCCCATTGACCTCTGTATCAGAGACAGTATCAGGCTATAGTTGATCACCCCGATATGTAGACTTGATATTTGCTGATGTGATGGGAGAAGTCCAGGACTTGACCTATAGAGCCTAGCGCGTAATTGACAAGCTGTTTGGATGCGGGGTACAGTCCGAGGTCAGGTTCATGATGAATGAAGCACGGATGAAGAACATTCTCCAGAATTTTCGACTACTGGTTATCCTGTAGCACGTTTCAGGGGGGTCTGATGTTGAGCTGATGGCAGTTCGTGGAGGCACGGGCTGGTTCATAGGGCAGGGAGAGAGAAGGGCAAAAGAGGGGTAGACATGTGACTTCGCTCCTCAAGCGACGTGACAAATTTTGGCCATCTTCATCTCTCCCAATCAATCGTTCACCACCATACTGAACCTTTCGTCCTTACCATGATACGGCCATCGCTCTCCCAACACGACGTCCACGAGTATAGCTCAATTCGTCCTTGCCCAAGGAACAGGCACCGTAGTTACTTGCTGCATTCGCTATTGCCTCGCACGTCTACGAAAATATGCGACTTCAAAGTCGACCCATGCTTCACAGCCGTTCGTAGATCAGCACGGTGATGTATCTCTCCCGCCAGATTGATGCGGCTCGCTGGAGACCGAGCTGTTTTTCGGGCTGATCACATGTCTCAGCTTGAACATCATCCGCCCACAAACAACAACAAGGCTGAGCATCAACCTCTTCCTTGCCCATCACATTTCATATACTGACACAGCCGGGGCCCTGACCACGTTTATCATGGCCAACCTCGTGGCCTGCTATTTTCATTGGGTGTACCGCTATAACGCTACTGCAATACTCTCAACAGCATAGGCTTTAGGAAAGGTGGCAGATGAGTACCAAGAGTTCAGAGCCCCGAAAGATGGAAGAAGTCTTACAGGATACCGAGGAGGGCAGATTTTGAGAGGAGCATAAAGTCATTGCGATTTCTCGTCCTCAGCAGAAATCATGAAAGCTTTCAAACAATCATCAGCTTCTCATCTTTTGACAAACAGCCTGCTCCAATCGACAAACTCTATCATTCCAAAATCCATTTGACAGGAAACCACGAACCCAAATCTAAGTCACTGGACCCAGATCAGAATATTGCCATAGAAGACAACCTCAATTAGACCCCAGTCTACCACCGCAAATTCAAAATGCGATTCAGCATCATACCTCTCCTCTGCCTCGCCAGCACTACCCTCGCAGCTCCAATCGCCAATGACAACACCTCCGCCAACATAATAACCTCCATGAAAAACGTAATCCAATCCCTGAACAGCCTCACCGACGCCCTCAAAGCCATCAACCCAAAAATGCCCCCCGCAGACGTAGTCACCCGCTGGCCCCGCATCGAAAAAGCCTGCCACGAAGTCTCCGACCTCCTCTCCACAGACGCGCGCTATATCCGCATGGGCCAAAAAATCACCGTCTCCGATTCTACTTCTTTCCTGCAGCCAATCGATCAAGTGTCTCAAGCTACGCAGAGAGTTGTCGATCAGTGGATTGCTATTAAGCCTGCTATTAATGCTAGGGATCGGAAGGGGGTTGTTGCTACTTTGAAGCATCATGAGAGTACTGCTAATGAGTATGCTGATGCTGTTATGAGTGTTCAGTCGACTATTAATCAGCCTGCTGGGAAGTGGTTTGGGAGCAGGGTTACGATGCAGATTGGGAAGGCGATTTCTGCTTATTCTTGAGTTATTCCATCTCCGCTTGCTTTTCCTTCTGATTTTGTAAAAGTTCGGCGGTTATGATGATGAGCGTGCTGGACGTGCTTCACATGTTTTGGATAGCTGCACGCTTGATTGATTCTTTTTCGTTCACTTCTTCTTCTTCTCCTTCTTCTTAAATATCATTGATAGCGGAAGCTTATACATTTTTTATTTTATATATCATTAGCACTACATATAACGTATTCCACCACCGAGCCGGCCACTCTTCCTTGGCACAGCCCTTATCCTCTTCAACACGCAATGTCTCAACAACGCAACGCGATAGCCGTTCAAGAAGAAGGCAGAATTGATCTCGCTCTTCAGGCCTATACCTCTGGCCAATTTCAAAGCCTACGGCGCGCTGCTGCAGCCTTCAACATCAAACACCAAAGGCTCTCTGATCGGCTCTGCGGAATTACCTCTCCATCTCAAACTCGCCCAAACTCCCATAAGCTCACTGCGACAGAAGAGCAAACGCTTGTCCAATATATCCTCGACCTCGATTTGCGAGGATTTGCGCCCCGGCTGTGTGAGGTGGCAGATGTGGCGGATAAACTGCTGGGTGTACGCGGTGGAGAGCCAGTAGGGCAAAACTGGGCTGAGAGGTTCGTAACGCGTTCAGATGAGTTCAAGATGGCCTTCAATCGAGCCAAGGATAGGCAGAGGATACTACAGGAAGATCCAGAGATTATCGGCGCGTGGTTCAAGCTCATTGCAGATACTAAAGCCAAGTACGGCATCCACGACAAGGATACGCACAACTTTGACGAGATTGGCTTCCAGATGGGCGTTATTGGGTCAATGAAGGTCGTCACAGCTTCTGAAAGACGTACACGGCCTAATTTGATCCAGCCAGGCAATCGCGAGTGGGTTACAGTTATCCAGAGTATCTGCGCCGCTGGGTATGCGACCCCGCCCTTCATTATCTACAAAGGACGCGTTCACATCTCTGCGTGGTATGAGGAGGCAGATATACCACGGAATTGGAAGCTCTCGGTCTCTGAGAACGGCTGGACAAATAATGCGCTTGGTCTTAAGTGGTTGAAGCACTTTGACGCGCATACAAAGGCGCGTCAAGTAGGGGGGTATAGGCTGCTCATCTTGGACGGCCATGAGAGCCATCTCAACCAGGATTTCAAGGACTACTGCCTCGAACATAAGATCCTAACGCTCTGTATGTCACCTCATTCATCGCATATCCTCCAGCCGTTTGATGTGGTCTGCTTCTCGCCGTTGAAGTGCAAGTACTCTCAACGAGTTCGAGACTTGGCACGCCGACGCGTCTACCATATCAACAAAGAAGGCTTTCTCCCAGCCTTCAAAGACGCGTTTTTCGACGTGTTTACAGAAGAGAACTGTCGAAAGGCTTTTGAGATGGTAGGGCTAGTCCCTATCAACGCGGAGGTGGTATTGGATCGCCTTGAAGTACGGCTACGTACCCCACCAGCACCCCCACCGCAGGAGACGCCGTGGCAGTCGAAGACTCCAAGCAATACTCAAGAATTTGGATCTCAATCAAAGCTTGTACGCGAATCTTTCACTCGGTCACCAGTTACTGCGCAGACTGGCTTCTCTCAGCTTGTCAAGAGCGCTGAATTGATGCTGCACCAGAACACTCTACTTATTGCACGAAACCACGAGCTTGAAGAGCAATTGGCAGTAATGACGAAGCGAAAATCGCGCAAAAGGAAGTGGATCCAGCAAGGTGGTATTATAGAGTACGGGACTGCAGCAGCGCAGGTAGCTGCTGAGGCGTCTGTAGCGCCTCAGAAATCAAAGAAGGCTCGTGGTAGTGGTGATCAAGAAACAGCCCGGCCAGCTTTACGGCGCTGTGGGAACTGCGGCGCGACTGGGCACAATGCGCGAAGGTGTAAAAAGGATATTGAGATATCTTCTGAATCAGATAGCAGCACGACAGACTTGGAATCTATTGTTGATAGCGATGAATTTGAAGAGGCGTAATATGAGTTGGTCGTGCCAAGGAAAAGTGGCCGGCTCGGTGGTGGAATACGTTAAAAATATATCGTTATTATTTTCGTCAATCTACCAATCGGCCAGCGCCTACAGGTTTGTACGATAATTCTGTTATTCTCAAAAGATGATGAAAACGTTGGCTTGTAAGAGCGCACTGATGTACCCTATGATACATGCGAGCATGATCTATCTGAAAATAAGCTTTGCATTTTATACTAGGATACCCAGTGAATAAGTTATCCAGCTTTGCGGCCGAACGATATCGCAATCATCTCTAAATATCTAATAGACTCGAATAACTATAGGTCTTGGAATTTGCCAAGCTAGCATAGAATGTTAAGTTTGTTCAGTAGGTTGGGAGGTACGGATTTCGTCGAGGAAATGGTTTATCGTTTTTCTTCGGTGATGTGTGCTTACATAGTAGCTTGGTACTAGTAAGAACGGGTGTAGATTGTATATAGAAGTATTAATTAGTTGGTCTGATTGATAGGGTTTAACGAGTAGGGTATCTATTGCTTTGCCTCCGTATCTTCTCTCTTCATAGCATTTTTCAAAGAGAGAGTATCGCTATCTATACCTATTGATTCCCGACTCTTTCCCTTTGTGGAGTTTTTAATTGATGCCCAGCGTTGTAAATCATCATCTTGTATTTTGCATCTGGAATTATTTCTTGTTTCCCCTTTTCACGACATCTTTTCCATATATTTTTACGCATTGAAGATGTTCATTCGTTCATTTTGCTGATTCCTTTATCTGTCGGAAAAGAATAAGGATACTCATCTGCGTGTGACATCTCATTCATGAAAACCTTTCCGGATCTCTCTCACGGTGGAGAGATGGAAGGAGTATAATATACAGCCAGAACACCTTACCTTCATAATCACAATCCCCGCTCCAAACGACATTTCACGGCAACGAGAACAACCGAAAAAGATTGCACAAAGATTCCAAAATCAGACCCGCGAACAGATCGGGGAAACAAATGGCAGCGCCTCACACAAGCATGGTAGGTAGGGTATCCAAGAAAGAAGCCATTACTATATATAACCCCTTAAAACCCTGTGCTAGTTCATCAAGAACCTATCGGCGTAATCCCTTGCACCCCATCGAAACCCAGGACCGTAACTCCTTACAGAATTGAAAAAAGGAAGACCGTGTGAAAAGACGCCATCGCTAAACTCCAAGCGAAACCGTCAAAAGAATTGGATCGGGCGAATAAAGGATAAAGCACTAGCCAGTATAGAAATGAAGACGAAAAGAGAGATGTTGCCACAAAAACCATTGACCGTATTCGGATGGTGTGGCAATGGAAAAGTATCGTAACCTTGTGCCCGAGTCAAGTGCCATAACCGTGTCGTAATCGCCATGCCATCACGACCCCACCTCAAAACCGATATCTAAAGGGAATCACAACCTCAGCCAAAATCGCATCCACAATCGCATCCAGCCCCTGCGCACTAACAATCCGTGTCCAATTCCTCCACTGTTCCCTACGAGAAGCGCAGTGACTCAGCATAGATTCGTCCACAGGGATCGGTGCCTGCTGCCTCACAGCCAGGGAAATCCAACTCAGATGCGCGTTCCTCGCACCGAGTTCACCAAGGATAGAGGCGACAATGATACGCAGCTCCTGCGCGGTGGCGACTGGTGTCCAGAACCGAGATTGTGCGTTGAGTGCGGGAGAATGCGTCACGTCCTGTGGGTAGAGTTGGGGTGCTCGATAGCGGATTTCATTAACGATAGCTCGAATACGTGTTCTCATGTAGGAGACTCCAAAAGGTTGCGAGTTTGAGCTGCTATTTCCAGGTTGGGCATTGCTTTAGTAGGAATGCAGGTGCTTCGGCGAAGAACTGAGCACTTGTGGCACGAATGGCGTTGTGACGAGCCGCGACGGCGTCGTCAATGAGTTTGTTGGCCTCTCTCTCTCGATGTTCTCAGACAGTGTGGTCCATTCGGCGTCTGTCAGAACGTCGGTGTTATTGAGCTCTTCCTGGTAGGAAAGGCATCGTTCCAAGAGATCGTCGCTAAAATTAAGATAGACTTGATCCATTTTCTTCTTGATGGCCTCAACACGAAGAGCTCTGGCTTCGCGAATGATTTTGGGCTCGAGTGTCTTCCAGCAAGCATCTGTGAATGGCGCCCAGTATCCGTAAAGTAATTGATTCTGGTAGGAGTCACAGTCTTTGAAGACGTCGAGGGTGATATGTGGTCATATACTGTCGATTCTAGAACTGATATCTCTTAAGCGCGCGATTCTGCCGTCATCAATTTGCTGCTGGTGCGCCCTGTCGTCTGCGCGCTTCCAGTGGACAAATACTTCGGAAGATATGATGCGGTTTTTGAGGAATTCCAACTCGAGGGCAAGCCAATTATCGAACGCGGGAGCACCATCTGTGCCTTCGATCGCCTCGAACTCCATGTAACGTTTGCTGAAAGCATCGACGGCAGGAGCGTAGTAGTAGCGGGAGGTAATGATTGTAGGATATCCATTATTGGACCAGAATAAAATGCTTCCTAGAAGGCGCAGGCATCGGTCAGCGTGAGTAAAGCCGGCTTGCAGTATTCTCTTCAGCGCAGTGTCGTACTAGAGGCCGTTAGATTGGTGGATCAGATCATCGGATACAGAACCTTACATCGATTTGATGGTCCTTGATGCACTTCCCACATAAACGCAGACAATACATCCACACGACCTTCTGGGTATGCTTGTTACCACATTTGAACCCTTGACAGCCAGTTCCTGCGCCGGTGCGGAAGATTCGATATGGATTGTGATTACCTGGCACATGCTTCTCGGATCCGGGGATGGAAAATGCCATCTTGGACAGTCCCTTCGTCTCCAATAAATCCTTCACAAACACATCGTCAAGCATCTCGTCCAGATCGTTCTTCGTCGCCCACACTATTCCATGTTTGACGAGAAGGGTGGGGAATATGTCGGGAATCTGTAACAAAATCAGATTAACCAACTCTTGTGCCAGTATCTTATTGCCAGTATCATCGACGTTCCGGGATATGTAGTATCGGAATTTCTTTTGTGATGAGGTTGACAGAGAGTTGTTTCTCCCACGAATCGGTTGGTTTCCGAAGTATGCACTGGTTTTTGTCGAATGGAGCCTTGGTACGGACTTTGGTGGCTACAGTTCGAATCTTGACTTGCAGTTGGGTAAAAGCCTCTCCATTCTCCGTAGGCTCGGTTGCAACGAGTCGTTGTTCGGATGGAGCTAGCGGGGCTGCTTGTACTGCTGGCGTGTCCTCGGAATCTTCTCGTTCTTCGGGCGTTCCCACTACTTCCGGACCTTCCCCATCACCTCCTTCTGGATCGTTGAGGACTTTCAATTGCTTCGCAGGTCGTGTATCAATGTTAGACGTCTCAGAACCATGGCCATCAATCGCAAGTGGGCGCTTTGCTGAAAGAATGCGTGTACCTTCTGTAATTATTAGTAGACTGACAACCCGACTCGAAGATAGCTGAGACTCACTATAGTCGGCCATGATAGATGGCTTCGAATCAGATGGCGTGGAATGTAGGAGGTGTTGACCACCACTGGCTTCGAACGCAGGGCTTGCAATAGTCGGGCTTGTGGATTCAGGGAAGGTTGCGAAGGTGGGAGTGAAGGATGGATTGGGGTGTCTTGAAAAGACATCTGGAAATGTGCACTGAGTTGTGAGTTGTTGTTGGGTGGGAGAGGGGGGAATTCGAGCGTAGCGTGTACACCGAGTATGAGGCCCAGAGTGTTGATAACAGCCTTAGCCTTAGCGTCTTTGTAGAGAGCCGAGAAAACGAAGGCAGATATAGATGAAAGTGCAATGGCCTTGAAATAGAAAAAGACTTCGTCTGTCTGCAGATTGATAATAATAGTTTGAGATTTTTACCAGTGAGACAGCATAGTCATGGCCTTTGTGATTGAGCAAGAAATTATTGCCCGAAAGTGTTTCGCACTCAAAGCATGTACCGGTAATCCGGGCTCATATCTCCTAATTCCGTCTTTTCAAACTCCGTCAAGCTCATGTCACGGACTGACCGATCGCGGTGCCTGTTCTGGTTGGCGCAGGCTAAGAAGTACGTTATGCAGCTCAACGCCGAAAGACAGATGAACGCAAGACAGATACTATACCCAGGAACATACCTAGGCGAATCCTTTGCCAGAAAGGCAAAGACGGCGATGATACCTAGGTCTTGATTAGCAACGATACCCCCATCAATCCTGTACGACTGAACCTACCACCGATATTTCCAAATCCGACCTGCCACGCCGAACCGATAGCACGCCTGTGATGGCCTCCCAGATTCATATTAAACCAGCAAACGATGACTGGCATCGCGCTGTAGGCGCCCATAGCGCAAAGGAACAAAGCGGCATACTGTACATGCTGATCGTTGTGCACGGCAAGCAAGGTCGCAAACCCAGCCAGAGCAACAAATATCGGAATGAGCGTAAACAAAAACCGATGCTTCGTCTTGTCAGACAAGTAGGCAATGACCATGGCGAACCCGAACGCTGCGGCCCATGGCGGAACTGAGTGTAGCTGTGTCTGAATTCTGCTGTAGCCATAACCCTGGATGATGCCTGGCGAGAAGTACGCATATCCGTACGCTGAAAGAGTCAGCAACTTGACCAGCTTTACAGAGCGGATTCCATCATACCTGGGACGATGAGGCCAAAGTACATGAAGCCCCCCACGACGATCTTTGGGTCCTTGAAAACTTGGACCACATCTTTCATAGTGATCTTGCGTTCCAGAGCTGATCGGCCCTGGTCCTGTCTCAAGCGAGCAGAGACATAGGTACGTTCCTCTGGTGTTAGCCATTTCGCGTCCTCGGGAAATGTTGGGATTAGGAAAAAGAAGGCAAAGCTGACAAGGCATGTTAGGAGACCTTCTAATATGAAGATCCAACGCCAGCCTTGGTAGCCGCGAAGTCCATCCATTTTCCCGATTGCAGATGCTAGTAAACCTCCAAAAGCACCGGCTAGGGTGGTACTACTAAAGAAGAAACTGTAGCGACGCTGTGCTTCTTGTCGGCGGCACCACATGCCAATCAAGTAAAAGCATCCTAATGCGCTGTTAGAATGGTATGAAGCAGAAAATCTGTTGAGGTCCATTCGTACCTGGAAACATGCCTAGAAGTATATGTTAGTAAAATGTCTTGGATGAAGATTGGCTGTTGAAAAGCGACGAGATCAACATACCTGTTTCGAACAAGCCAAGGAAGAATCTCGTCGTCAAGATTCCAGCATAATTGCTCACTAGGCCCTGGCATATGGTGCAAAGACCGAACATGAACATGCAAAAGGACAGCCAGACATTCGGCTTGAACTTCTTTAAAAGCACATTGGACGGAATTTCAAAAAGGACGTAAGGCACGAAAAAGATGACCAGGCAAATGTTGTACCTGTTATCCCTAAGCAAGTCCAGCTCTTTGGAAAGACCGAAGATGTTCGCATTGGAGATGTTCACGCTGCGGACCGTGTCAGCTGGTTCCTGCTCGAGGTTGAAGCATGTCCTTTACCGGTCCAAAAATGCAAGCAGGTACAAGATGCAGAGGTAGGGCAGGACATGCAGATCGATCCTGCTCACTAGCCGTCTCTCCGTGGTATGGGGAGGACATGGTACGTTGAGGTCATTGTCGTACTGTTCTTCACTTTGCAGTCGAGGCGGGATGGGTTCCTCTGACCAATCAAGGCCATTGGCTTCCTCTCTCTCTGTAATTGAGCTTTAGCTGTTGACCCGCAAGATGTTGCTATTCCATACTTTCGCTACCGAATCGCATCGTGGCCAGCTGTCGGTCGCGCAAGGCAGTGGGAGATGTTCCTAAGGGCCAAAATGGTCGAGGATGCAGAATTCCGTGAATGGGCCGTGGTTTTCTTCCAGTGTGGTTGATGGTTTGCTAACCAGTCAAGCTGTGCGAGGATTGACTTGCTGCATCAGGCGATTCAGGCCGAAAGCCGAGGACCAAACCTCTCTGGGCCTTGTGCGTGTATACCCCACACTGTTAGCGACTCCCACAGCTTACAGGGGAGTGTTTTGCCGCAAGCAGCTACACATGAGCGAGATGCGATATAGGAGTCGCTCATAGCCTCCTTCTACTCCATGCTCTCTCACTCCAAATTCACTTCGGGGATCCCGAGTTTGAAATCACTTTATGGAACCATGGGCAAGTGGTCACGGCACATTACAAGGCTTGAATCAGGCCGCGGTTTGGTCTGGTTGGCTCATTGTTGTTATCATTTAATCGTCCCCAGAATCACACGTAATCACACAATTATCTCTTCCGATAGCTAGTAGTATGCACCTCCCTCAAAACCTCCGCAAACCTCTCAATCTCCCCACCCAAATCCCTACAGTTCCACACAAAATTCATCGGCACACCCGACCTATTCGATTTCCGGATCCGTTGCTCAACAAAGTATTCGTACTCGACGCCATCATACGAGGCACTCCTCACAATAGACACCAAAATCCCATTCGGCCGTATCGGACCCGGCGCTGCTCGAATGGGCGTTGGAGTCGTGGGACGCATCGATGGTGTTGTGGGCGCAGTGAGGATGACTTTTACCGCTGCGATGGCCGAGGAGACGAAGATTTTGTTGCGCGAGGCTAGGTTCAGTTCAATTAGGGTGAGATTTGGGATTTGGGGTTGGGTGAGGGACATGTAGTGATCCAGAGGGATTTTGTTGGCATCACTCGTGTCCATGCTCTCTCTTATTTCCAGCGTGGAGACATCGCGTTTGACTGTCGTGTGACAGATCGAAAAAGCGTTTGTGTTTGTTGGTGTCGTTTCAGTTGTTGAGAGGGTTATTGTGTTTGATTTTGTGATTAGATGTCCCGGCGTCACTGGGCGGTCTTCTTCCGAATGACGGGGCGAGGAGAGTTGAAGCCGTTTGATTAGTGATGTTGCTGGTCGGTTCGGAATACTTGTGTATAATATCGTAAGTCGTTTTGGCGGAGCATGAGGGATGCTGCAAGTATATCTTGATATGGAGTAGTCGCTAGGACGGGGCTTATCACGGGTATATGATCGTAGTCCATCCTGGTAGACCCTTGATCTCAAGAGTTCGTTTTCGAATTCGAATGTTGGTGACACTGGTTCGGGAGAAGACGATATTTGTGATGCCCCCGTTGTCTCATCCCCAGTCAATAAAATGGTCTTCATTGTCATTTCGTCCCGGACATCGGCGAGGGCTGATGAGTCGTCTCTAACTTGGTAAAGAATATATCGGGTTTGTTGATTTTGGAGCAAATCAAGTTGCTCAATTTGAGTCTTGCTGTCATGGATGTTAGCAAAGTAAAAGTCGGGCATGTTTCTTCGTTCGCATTCATACCATCTGAATGCCATCAATAGCACATCCAGCGCAATTGTCTGATGTGAAATGTGACCGACACAAGTTATAGTCATCTTGTGGTTCGACTCCAGCCTTGCCCTGGTGAAGTTATTCAAGACATGTCCTTCTGCGTTATCAATCTCCACGATCTGATCCTTCAAAACGCTGAGCAAGAGATGGGCGCTGGCCAGGACAGCATCAACAGCTGCGATCAAATGGTGATGCTGAGAACTCAGAAAATCGCTTGCCGTAAGCCATGTTTGGAGCTGGGATAACGTCGATCGTAAAGTGGTAAGGTGAGAGAGAAGAAGCGTGGTTGTAAGATCAGGTTTCTGATGTCGTTTTGAGGCCAGTTGAAGACGATATACACAATTGGCTGCTAGTTCGATGATTTTTGCGTATTTCCCTGCCAGTAGTGTCTCCATGATGGTCGTTGTGATGTTAATGATCCTGCATCCGACGAGGACGTTCATGCATTTCTAGGGTCCGTGGCAGTAATCTGAGGAAGACGGGAAACTTTCCGACCCGTTATCTGGTCCCTATTTTTTTTTTTTGTCTGAGATCCCGGGAACAATCCGGAAGGATCCATAGGGAATGATGGGAAGAATTCATGGATTCTGTAGGAAGGATTCGAATTGAGGACTGAGAACCAATCAGAGATGGAGGTGGCGTTCTCCAGATGCCACACGCTTTAATGAGCTCATCTAGTCTGTGTTCAGCAGTGTAATTGTGACTTTGCACGATTGAGATACATGGCGGGCATCATGTAGTGATGTATCCACGAGAGAATACTTGATGTGGGTATTGACGAATCATATACGAACCACGTCATGACTGACTGTCGGAGAGTCCTCCGTTCGCCTAATGGTAAGGCTGAAAGCCCGTTTGTAGAGATTCATCTCCGATATAAATACGGGGAGTGCTTGACTCCTTCCAAGTTGATGTCACAAAATAGACTTTCTTGCAAGGCCTCGTTTCGCGTACATGGTTACTCGTGTCTTGACAACCTATACATCCGAGCATGTGGAGTCCTTAAATGGGTCAAAACTGGATTGTAAGCCATCCCTCTCGACCTCTTTGGACGTGATTTCTGCTGGGATAATGTATTCTTGAAACCGAGATCGATGGGGGAAATTTTCTGTCAATTCGTTGGATGCATTTGTCGAAACTAGCCGACACCGATTTCAAAATAGAAATATCGGTAGATGAACCAGGAAGAGTAGGCGATGAGACTGGCTCCGCAGAGCCTCTGATCCACTGATCCACTGATCCACTGGCCCATACTTCCGCCGTTGCTGCCAGGGACGATAATAGCTCTGCCTTGATAACGCTTGCGAGGGTTTATCAGCCTTGAACACGCATAAGCATTATGTTGTACATAGCTTAGTTGTAGAACCACAACCGCGTTATAGACGAATGCAAACCATATCAAGTGGAACTGAATGAGAAAAGATGTAGAGAGCGGGCAGTGAGCAAAGAGGGAGAAGAGAGGATCTTGTGAAGTGAAGATGACAGGAAGATAAGAGATGAAAATGAGGTGGTGGTGGGTGAGAAGCATGACGCCAGGGTATCCAGGGGTGGAAGATGCACTTCCCGGTCCTATGTCTTTCAAGCGACATAACAATCCATCAAAATCCTTCGCCAGATCTCGTCCTTCCTAAGTCTTCACTCGAACACACCATCAGCATCATCCCACGAGAACTGGTTGCGAGGTAAACACTCTTCCTTGCACCGAACAAAAGTCATCACTATCGTAGTCATATGCGCGGCTCATATCCGTAGATGGTGATATGGGCTGGGAGGTCGAGTACAACCGAAAGGCAGACCCTATACTCGTCTCCCAATAACGACAGAACCTCACAGACTCGATAGGGGCAGAAAATGAGGGTTTGATGTTTGATTGCGGTCATGTTGTCTTGGTGAGTAAACATGTTTCCTGTAACCATTAAAATGGCAAAGAAAATTTGGTTGCTCCTCGTTCATCATTTGCTGCCTGAAGTGCTGCTACCTGTATCGCCCCATATCTCCTTGCTCTCCCTCTCCACGCCCTTCATAGCTCTGGCAACTTCTTCAAGCTTCTGCACAACCTCCACCACGCCCCTATTGACACGCTGGAAGTACTTGTCGTTTGCCTCACGTCTTTTCCTCGCCAGCGCAATATCGTTTTCAGTCTCCTCTTCCAACTGAGTCTTGCCACTACTGCCACTCCTGTCCGTGCCGCTTCTTGAACGACCCTCGGCAGCAATTTCCGCTCGATCGGCTGCAAGCACGTCTGCTGTATTCCCTAGCTTGACATGTGCCTCTTTCGCGTTCGATACACTCTGTAACTCTTCTTCTGCCTCGCTCTTCGCCCATGCCTGTGCCAATGCTATCTGTGCCGTCCGCAGCTCTTCCAGTGCTTTGGAGTGGTCAGGACCAAAGACATGTATCCCACTTGCGGCACTCAGCTCAACATCTTCCAGTGTATTCTGCATTTCAGCGATTGCATTTTCGATGCGTTCATTACTCTGGTGATCCGCCTTCGACGACTGTTGCTGTTGGCGATTGAAAGGGTTGGCACTGAGCCCATTATTGAATGGGGTAGAGGCATCCTGTTGATCCGGTTTCTGACGGTCCATCCCTAGTAGAGACAGTTGTCGACTTAGCGGTATCCTTGCTGGATTCGCGGGGTCCTTGGGCGGTGCATTGATTGAGAGGTTGGAGGCATTGCGAGAGGGTGGGCCGACGAACAGTGTCGGTGCAGGTAAACGCTGTGGTTTTACATTGTCTGTTGGTTGGGTCTTGGAACCGTCTGCTGGAGCTTTCCCCGGTGCAGACATCTTGACTTGTGACTACATGTTGTTGGTGGAGAGTGGTTGAAGATCCGGGACTTGTCTCAGCTGAAGATCGCGAGGTTTGCACGTGAGAGATTCACTACCTTCACGTACGAGTCTTCTTACTAAATACCAACAGCAAAGTGCTTTTCTTCTTCAAAGAATCGATAGTGCTCTCGTCTTAGAGTCTGCCTATTTCTCCATGTCAAATCAACATCGATGATTTCGAACGATACAACAACCTAAAGCCAGCTGAAATATACCAAAGCAGTATCAATCCATCAAAGCAACCTAGACAAAACAATCCTCAACCAAGCCAACATCTCACAGATTCTCAAAAACATGCATTCTGAACTCCCCGAAATCATTTCCCATTAGTAAGTAAGGGTACCCCCTTTTGGAGTGATAGGGTTTTGGCGGAGGTGGATCATATGTATATTATTCTCAATTGTTACGCAGAGGCTATGACTCAAAGTAATATAGCTGGATTTGGCTAATCCGTACAGTAGGGTTCAAGTGGTCCGGGGCGACAATATCGTATCAAACAAGTGAAGCGAAGCTTGCAAGATATAAGAGTCGTGAATTGTGCTAAGTAACTAAAAGCAATAGCGAAGTAACGAGAGAGTGAAGATACGAGACACTGAGGGAGCAGAGTCTCGTCCTTCATATAGAGATCCATCTCCTAAGAAATCCTAGCTCTTCAATATGTTCATTTTGTTCATTTCGCCAAGAATGAAGCAAATGAACTACACGTGATCTTACATCATCATCTATGTAACGATCAACCAGTCACAACGTGTTTCACCATTCACTTGGTCACCCAACCAAAAAGTCTAATCCCTTCGTACAATTATCGCGATAATGTCAACACCAACCCCCGGATCGGCTTGCAAAGAGGCTAGATTACTTCTTGCGAAGCAGGGCTTTCAAACGAATCCAAATTTAAGTCAACGTCAAATCTCAGCGTCGTACGATATTCCTCGATCTACACTTCAGTCTCGTCTTCAAGGTGGTAAACCACGAAGCGAATCTAACCACCAAAAGAGAAAGTTACAAATACATGAAGAGCAGGCTCTGGTTCAGCGGATCCTAGACCTTGATCGACGAGGATTTCCGCCCCAAATTATCGACGTACGACGAATGGCAAACGCTTTACTCGAAAAACGCGGTACGAATCCTCCACCGTCATTAGTCGGGAAGAACTGGGTATCCCGCTTCATCAACGCTCAGCCGGAGCATTGTACGAAGTGGAATCGTAAATTCCATTCGCAGCGTGCAAAATGCGAAGATCCAGCGACAATCAACGCGTGGTTTCAGCGTGTTGAAGAGACGCCCTCACCACCAGGTACACCCCATGGAGTATCGCCACAGTGGACGTCAGAAACTCCTCGTACGATAGCTCAGCTTGAGCAGCAGGCTCAGCTCGTCCGAAATCTTCTTCATCGCCAATCTCAGAGCCCAAGTAGTCAAGCAATTGGTCAACTCATCAAAGGATATCAAGTCGCAATGAATTCAGCAGTAATACTTGCAGAAGAGAATAGGAAGCTTCGTACAGAGAACCAACGACGAAAACAGAAGCAACAGTATCGTAGACGATATATTGCATATGGAGGCGTATTACAAGCTCAACAGGGTCAGTTCTTGGTCGAGGGGATGCGAAAATAGCTCTAGAGATAGTGTTTAAGATCAGGAAGTCGTCGTACGACAGCGAGCATTACCAACATGTAGTGGCTGCGGTATTCAAGGTCATAAGATTAATCGATGCCCAAATACGTAAAGAATGTATTGTTAGGATTATTTTAATAAAAGCTGTATTGGTGGGAGGTTTATCGCACGATGACTTGAGATTTAGTGGTTGGGGTGGCCAAGTGAGTGGGGTGGCCAAGTGAGTGGTGAAACACGTTAAGGAGGTAGAGTGGCATGCATTTGAATGCACATGAATGCAATCAAATACATCCGAATACAACCGAATACATATCCACGTGACAGTATCCGTAACATCAATACACGTATTCTATTACCACATAATAGCTTCTCCTGTTCAAGAACAAATTACCCCCTCTCTTACACTATCTACGCGTAGATTAATGGAGAATATAACGTATTCGATCACCCAACCCGTCAGATCACCCAACCGGTCAAAATTTCTTGGCACGACCATCTTATATTACGACTCTTCAATTTCATCGCTATTAACAATAGATTCTAAGTCCGTCGTGCTGCTATCTGATTCAGAAGATATCTCGATATCTTTTTTACAAGTTCGCGCATTATGCCCAGTTGTGCCGCAGTTCCTACAGCGCCGTTGAGTTGGTCGGGCTGTTTCTTGATCACCACTACCACGAGCCTTCTTCGATCCCTGAGGCGCTACAGACGCCTCTGCAGCTACCTGCGCTGCTGCAGTCCCAGACTCTATAGTATCACCTTGCTGGATCCACTTCCTTTTGCGCGATTTTCGCTTCGTCATTATTGCCAATTGCTCTTCAAGCTCGCGGTTGCGCGCAACGAGTAGAGCGTTTTGGTGCAGCATCAATTCAGCGCCCTTGACAAGCTGGGAAAAGCCTGCCTGGGCAATAACTGGTGACCGAGTAAAAGACTCGCTTACGAGCTTGGATTGGGATCCAAATTCATGAGTATTGCTTGGAGTCTTTGACTGCCACGGCGTTTCTGGGAGACGGGGTTCTGGCGGGGTACGTAGCCGTACTTCAAGGCGATCCAACACCACCTGCGCGTCGATAGGGACCAGCCCTACTGCCTCAAAGGCCTTTTGACAGTTCTCTTTTGTAAATACGTCGAAAAACGCGTCTTTGAAAGCAGGGAGAAAGCCTTCCTTGTTGATATGGTAGACGCGTCGGCGCGCCAAGTCCCGGATGCGTTGGGAGTACTTGCGCTTCAACGGCGAGAAGCAGACCACGTCAAGGGGCTGGAGTATATGCGACGAGTGCGATGGCATGCAGAGGGTTATAATCTTATTTTCGAGGCAGTAGTCCTTGAAATCCTGGCTGAGATGGCTCTCATGGCCGTCCAAAATAAGCAGCCTGTACACCCCCACCTGCCGCGCCTTTGTATGCGCGTCAAAGTGCTTCAACCACTCAAGACCCAGCGCGTTGTTTGTCCAGCCGTTCTCAGAGACTGAAAGCTTCCAATTGCGCGGTATATCTGCCTCCTCATACCACGTAGAGATGTGAACTCGTCCTTTGTAGATAATGAATGGCGGGGTCGCATACCCAGATGCGCAAATGCTCTGAATAATACCCATCTGGAAGCCAATCTCGTCAGAGTTGTGCGTATCCTCGTCGTGGATGCCGTACTTTGCCTTGGTGTCTGCAACGAGCTTGAACCACGTGCCAATAATCTCTGGATCTTCCTATAGTATCCTCTGCCTATCCTTGGCTTGATTGAAGGCTGTCTTGAGCTCATCTGAGCGCTTTACGAACCTCTCAGCCCACTTTTTGCCTACTGGCTCTCCACCGCGTATACCCAACAGTTTATCCGCCATATCTGCCACCTCACACAGCCGGGGCGCAAATCCTCGCGAATCGAGGTCGAGGATATATCGAACAAGCGTTTGCTCTTCGGTAAGGGTAAGTTTCCGACCGTTTGGTGGTCTTTCGAGGATAAATGGGACTCCTCTGACGCGATCGGAGAGGGTTTGTTGTTTAACGTTGAAGGCGCTCGCAGCAGCCCGTTGGCTTCGGAGTTGGCCGGTATTCAAAGCTTGGATTGCAAGCTGAATTCTCCCTTCGTGTTGGAGTAGTAACTCATTACGTTGTTGAGAAATGTAGAATAAGAAGAGTAGTTGGGGTCTTGGCAAATTTTGACCGGTTGCGTGATCTGACGGGTCGCGTAATCGAATACGTTACGTCTTATAAGCAATACGCCGTGAAAAACAGCACACACAGCGAGAACTCAATTTTTGGAATTTACAGAAGTATCATCTAAAGATCATCAAAACACCTCTGCCAGTGGCCGCTCCGGCCTCTAGAGGCCATCGCGCGTCCCTCAGCGTCGATGAGATATCTCTAGAGTCGCCGTCGCGGCCACGGCAGAGCAAGCAGACGAATACATGAGCAAGCTACACGAACGATGCGTCCACCAAAGACAACAGCAACCATCTAGTCACTATCTCCCGGCTAGTCCATCACCCCAGATGACACTGCAACGCTCCGAGTCGACGAGTCACTGCTAGAACGGCAATACCTTCAACACAACTCAAACACCAGACGCCCGGTGCGCAACAATCGGCACCACACACCACTGCAACGACTAGACAACCTCTCCCAACGTCTTGGCAAACCGTCCTGCTACAAGCTGTTGCCCAGAGCCTTGAGCCTCTCCCCAAACTGTTGCCTCCCAGTTATGGCATTGGCAAGAGTAGGTGCGCGACACAGTAAGTAGTAAGGACGCATAGAAGGAGCCTATTGGCGGCAAATCCCCTCCCTGTAAGCTAGCAGACGTAGCCTTGAGCCTCTCCCCAGACTGTTGCGTCCCAGTTATGGCATTGGCAAGAGTAGGTGCGCGATATAGCAAGCAGGGAGAGCGACTAGCAGCAGATAGGCTCCGACTATAAGACGACAGGTCTACAACACAATCGGTGCGACACGATACGGCAGCTGCTAGAGAACCTCATCTACTATCGTCTCCGCAAACCGTCCTGCTGCAAGCTGATGTCCAGAGCCTTGAGCCTCTCCCCAAACTGTTGCGTCCCAGTTATGGCATTGGCAAGAGTAGGTGCGCAACACAGTAAGCAGTAAGGACGTATAGAAGGAGCTTATTGGCGGCAAATCCCCTCCCTACAAGCCAGCAGACGTAGCCTTGAGCCTCTCCCCAGACTGTTGCGTCCCAGTTATGGCATTGGCAAGAGTAGGAGCGCGATATAGCAAGTAGGGAGAGCGACTAGCAGCAGATAGGCTCCGACTATAAGACGGCAGGTCTATAGCACGATCGGCGCCATACAATACGGCAGCTACCAGACAGCCTCGTCCACGGGCATACCCGGAGTATCACACCCAAGCAGCGAAATCACGACTACGATGGTTACTATTGTCTCCAGCATCACACAACCAAATACACCGCCGCATAGGAATCTGGTGCAAGGCAACTTTCACAAGCAGAAACATACTTAGGGAACCCATTGGCCTTGAGGGATAAGGCGAAACAGATAGACAAGCTGAGCATTAGAGGGAGACTGTAGGTAGAAGGATAGCGAAACACGAGGCATTGCCTCTTGAGTCTACATAGCACAGATATACTAGCAGAATAACCAGTATCTACAAGAGCCAGCGGGCATTTGGAGATACTGGTTAAGGGAAAAGAGGGAGGACGG
Organism: Venturia oleaginea; assembly: GCA_013176395.1. Taxonomy (NCBI): domain Eukaryota; kingdom Fungi; phylum Ascomycota; class Dothideomycetes; order Venturiales; family Venturiaceae; genus Venturia; species Venturia oleaginea. Next base: position 939,570 of record JABMLP010000004.1, on the reverse strand, counting down.
AGGGGACAGCTGGTCTTGTTTCAGTGAACGGGGCGAAGTGGGGCGCGGTGGATTATATAATCTATCACGTGTCGGCTGTCTGATGAAGTCCTCCTAACCGGACATAGCTGCGTGATTAAGCGGCTGCAACCGAGTAGGATAAAATCAATCAATCAATCAATCAATCAATCAATCAAGCAATACGCCGTGTTACGGGGAACTCGTTTCTCAACACAGTTGATTATGTCAAGACCTTCTTGACACCTGTGTTCTCTTGTTCTGGTCCGCGGGTTTGGGGTAAGGGCAATATCAGTCTGGAAGTGCTTACCTTAAGTACCTTCCCTTGCTCAGGTTCTTTGGAGGCTCACTAGATCCTAGGCGTCCGATGTATCCCCCAATTCAATTGTCGTCTAACCGATTTAACCCTCAGATCAATCCTGAACGCTTGTCGGTTAGTATGAAGGTTGGGGGTGGGCTTGCTTCGTGTGCATATGACTTGTGCTTGATTGTATCTAAGTAAAAGGTCGTTACTGAAGTAGGTTGAAGAAGCTCCTATGTGAGAAACATAACATGAGATAACCACGAAGAGAGAAAGGAAAGTCCGTCCAATGTCCTCCCTATATACCCTTCTGGTTCTGGGTGCCAAGGTGTATTCCCACACCTATTGGCCTTTTCCCACACTTCCCACACCTTTTAGCCTTGCCAAGACCTGTGGGAACTGTGGGAATATCACGTGACTCTTGCACGTACTATTCTCCTTTAGGACTGACTCCGTCGCACCAGTCTCATCCTGTGTGCTCGAAGGATTCCCCTCCATTATCAGTCCTAGAAATAACTTCTTATCATCCAACCATTCTTTGCGAGTCCTGCCTTCCTTCTCCTCCTATAACTGTCTCAAGGTATCGAGGACTATGTATGTACAGGTTGAAAGAGACGCCGGCGTTTGTTCGTCAGTTACCTAGTGATTGTGGATTTTTTTCAAGCCAAAACCCTCCATTGTCCAAATTAAACTCCCTGGTGCTCGTACTCGTGATTAGCGAATGACTGACTTGAAAATAAAAACTCCATAGTCAACGTACGAAAAGTGCAATGAATCCGCGCTTCAGAAATGCTCTGACGCAATTTTAGTAAACCAAAAGTTGTGACGAACTTGCGTTTCTTCCCATGCTTTGCGGAGGGCGGTGGAGTCGTATTTCTTGAGGGAAAGGAGGGCGTCGATTTCATCGAGTAAATGGAATTGGAGCGTCTCCCCGAAGGAATTTATGATATTTTGGAGGGCGGTGGCGTTGTATTCAAAAGAGCTGTGACGCCTGTTGAGAAGGAGAGGTGTTGTTCGACGCCCTGTGCCATGAAATTCATGACCCAAGGATCTACCGACAGTGTGCGCGTGGGAAGTGACGGCAAGGGCGAATGATGGCGTGAATGGAAGGAACCTGAAAAGGATGGAGAGGTTCTTGGGGGGAGCCGGAATTATGGGTTCGAGCGTAAGCTAGGCCAAAAGAAGTAACTGGCCTCACTGGAGAAGCATTCCGAGCTCTCTTCTTCAACCTCGAAGGCTGCAACAAAGCTGAGAGGGTTAACCAGTATTTCTTTCTGGACATCACTGCAAGTCCTCAATACAGGATTGATATCGAGCATTTTCTGGCGATTTATTCTGTATGTTTGCCAGAAAATCATCAATGTCGATTCCTGGTCAAGTGCTATTAACTGCTTATGGCTATCGGAGGGAAGGACGAGCGTTGCAGGCAGCATGTCACCGAGTTGACAATAGAGAACCTTAGCAGTGTTTAATGTCATTATAACGCCGTCCCGCCCAGTACTCTTGTCCTACACTTTTGGCTAAGACATGTATGGATAACTTCCAAGGGTTTGCTAAGAGGTATTTGACACCATTCGAATCACGTTGAAATAGAGAATAACCCCATCTAATCAACGATGCCAGGTATGCGTGCATTCATAACTAAGCATCAAGCTTAGCTGCGCTATCTGCAACGTCAGCCGCGACATCCGCCACCTTTTCCTCTTCCTTTGTGTCTACGGAAGCTTCAGAACTGCTGAGTCCACTTGCAATCTTCTGGGCTACATTCTTTGTGGGTTCTGGACCACCAGTCTCTGCGGCCAACACTTTTCCGCTCTTGTCAATGATGAATACACCACGGCTGGTCTTCTTGGCCGGCTTAGCTTGGAGACCTATTGCGCCAATGAGAGCATATGAAGGATCGCAGAGAAGGTCGTACGGTAGCTTTTGCTTGGTCTTGAAGGTGGTATTGGATTTTGGGCTATCTCCTGAGAGGCCGAAGATGGAGAGACCGGAGGCAGTAAGTTCGGAATAGTCATCGCGGAAGAAACAGACTTGCTTAGTGCCTGTTCATGTTAGCGTTCCGATTCGGCGCGTCTTGAGCTTCTGAACCGAAGTGAGAGAGACTTACAGCCTGGTGTGCTGGCCTTTGGATATGTGAAAAGAACAACCCCAGCCTTGCTCTCGTCGACCAATTTCTTCAGAGTGACAGTCGTGCCATCCTGGGTCTCGACCTCGCCGCCAAACCCTTCAAGCGCAATAACGTCGCCAACCTTTGGCGCACCACCACTTGCGCTGTCTCCTCCAACTGCTTTTTTGACAGCGGCAGAGACCTTCTCGACCTTGTCTTCAACTACTTCTTTGGCCTTGTTCGTGTTTGGCTTGGCCCTGGGCGCTGCCTTTTTGGTAGCTGGCTCTGGTGCGGTTGGTGGACTCTTGCGTTTGCGTAGCTCGACCATTGTGAAAAGCTGGAAAGCTGGGAGGCTGGAAGGCGCGTCGAGGTGTCAGAGGATGGTATATACACGTCGCGGGCGTGGCTGGCGGTTACTCAGACTGGGAAACTTGGTCTGAAGTCGCGCACAGCGCGAGTCGGTTCGAAACTGGCTGAGATGCTAAAAAAGAGAGATTCTGCTCGTAGACGCGTTAGAGTAGAGTAGGTAGTTTGTGGTTAGTTCTAGAGTACTTATGGCTGACGCTGGAGAATCGAGCAGCCTCTCTCCGCATACGAGGTCTTCGATCCTCCTCCTGATCACCATCAACAACCCTGTGGTACATCATGTCGCATTGGTCAATCAAACAGGGACCGTGTGCGACTGCGAAGCGCATCGCCGTCTGGATTGCTCTTTGTTGAGCGAAGCCTCCTCGAGTCCTGATCAGGCTTGAATTGCCGGTCCGAGGTCTCGTTGGTTGGCATCTCGTCGAGTTCATGGAATGTGTGAGCGCCTTGAATTCTTGAGTGAGCACAGGAACGGCGGATCTGTCCGCATCTCTCAAAACGACGACTCGATATCACAGCAGGAGCACCTTGGTCGACTGTTCCATCGCTGACGACAACACACCTAGATACGGAAGTTATCTATGAAAGATTGCTATCTGAACGCACCGTTGACAGTATCCACAGGCTGGCGTGAGCATGAATTGAAGAGAGCACTATGCTGCTCAGTTCGACCATCAATTATACAAGTTCATGCCGAAAGCAACGTACTACTCTCTACGGATTCCCAAGTCAAGAATACGATATGCTGGCTCTTATCTGAATGTGTTACTGGAGTTCCATTCTGAAGTCGCTCGACAGATATCGGCTCATCACAAATGCAGGTTTCCAACGTCTTACCCAGACTTTGGTCAAACTCTGAGTTCTGATGGGAAGCGAACATTCGGACAAGGAAAATTGATGCATGATAGCCACTTAGAACTCGGTTGGCTGATTCTCTTCGTATTCTCAATACAGCCGGTTATCTCAGAACGATGTCGACGCTATCAAGACACTTGCGATATGGCCAACCTGCTTCCCACATCCAGATTTACAGGAACGTCATTTCGTACCTGTCAAAGCCATTCTGGCCCTCTCAATAGGGAAAAAGGGCACGCATGACCACCAAATCTTTGGTAAGGTGGTGGGGCACACATCTGGCAAAGATAGTGGAAACCAATGTGAGGGCGTTCAGGCGCGGTCGACTCTGGTTGCTTTTATCAAAAAAAATCTGGTACCAAACCGGACGCAGCCGCTTCCTCTCCTGTTAAAGTCTCCTCTTCATATAGGCCTTCAACTCTTACCTTACTCTTCACCGCACTCATCTCTACCATCTTCACCACCACCACATCACTTCACCGCTTGGTGTCAATCTTGATCGTATAACTACAACTATTCATACTTCCTCGACTCGACCATCAACTCCTCGCTAGCTGCTCCCCAAATCGACGATTCAGTATCCACGCTCAAGCAACGCGAACGTTGAACGCGCACAAATCAGGACCGGAGCATGGAACCAGTCACCGAAGACAAGGGCGTTCTCGCCTCCATGCGTGAACACCCTTTAGCTAGCGGTAGCGACTCCAGTATGGTACTGCAAGACCGAGCCAGCACCGGCACACACGAAACGCAGCGAACCTATCAGGATGACACAGAGAAGGAGCCCACGATATCGATGGGTCCCATTCATAGCACGCGAGATGGAGAAGTTGAGGACAAAAACCTGGTGGAGTACATGACCATGAACTGGTTTCACGGCGGAATGCTCATGATTGCTGAGTGTATTTCACTTGGTATCCTAGGTTTGCCAAATGCTATGGCCCAGCTTGGCCTCTTCCCGTAAGTGGATGGTTGTGTACAAAATTGTGCAATGCTAACAATTTTGCCAGAGGAATACTCCTCATCATCGTTCTTGGCGTCATCGCTGGGTACACGGGAGCAATTATTGGGGAGTTCAAAATCAAATATCCGCATGTTCATTCCATGGCAGATGCCGGTCGGATGATCGGAGGGAAGTGGCTCGAGATCCTGTTTGGACTCGGTCAAAATATCGTGCTGCTTTTCATTGCCGCAGCACACATCAACACTTTCACCATCATGATGAACGTGTTGACTGAGCACTCCACATGCTCGGTCGTTTTCTCCGTCGTTGCTCTACTCGTTTGCGCTTTATGCACCGTTCCGCGGACATTGAAAGCAATGTCCTTTCTTTCCTGCGCTTGTAAGTTGTCATCGAGGGCTCTGGGAGGCTTGTTGCTAACTTGAACAGCTTGCCTATCGATACTGGTAGCTGTAATCATTGTTATGGCTGCTGTCGGGGGTGACAAGTCCAATCAAGCTACACCGAAAGTTTTACCGAAAACCTCGTTCAAGGAGGGGATGAATGCAGCCCTGAATATCGTGCTTGCGTATGCAGGTCACGTCACTTATTTTGGCTTCTTCTCTGAGCTCAAGAACCCAAGAGACTACAAAAAGAGTCTGATCATGCTCCAAACAACTGCCATCATTTTGTATGTTCTGGTTGCTGTGATAATCTACTGCTATGTTGGACCGGATGTCAAATCGCCGGCGCTCAGCTCAGCAAGGCCGCTAATTAGGAAGATCTCTTACGGAGTGGCCATTCCCACTATCGTCATAGCAGGTGTTCTCAACGCCCACGTGGCAAGCACGGCTGTGTACAGATGGGCCTGGAAGAAACGTGGTCTTCCAATGGTCTATAAAGAGAGGTCGCTACGGGCTTGGGTTTCTTGGATTGCCATCGTTATAACCGTGTGGACATTGGCCTGGATTATCGCGGAGTCGATTCCGACCTTCAAGTATCTTTCAGGCTTGGTGAGCGCACTCTTCAGTGGATGGTACAGCTGTGAGTGGCTTTGATCGACCTCGAATCATCTGGAGTCTAATAATGCTTAGTTGGCATCACCAGTGTCCTCTACGGCTTCACGAACAAGAGACATTTATGGACAAATAAGGAGGGAAAGCCGAGCCTGAAGCGAAGATGTTTGACGCTCCTCAATATCACCATCTTCGGCATCGGGGTTATCATTGTGGGTTTCCCCTCCTCCGCGCGCTTGGAAGCGTTATCTTCCGCTGAAACATACTTCCGCGCATCATACGATCGCGCTCAATTCTCTCGCCCATCAAAGAAAGTATGCTAATCATGAAATGTAGTGTATAGCAGGTCTCGCTGCGACTGGAATGGCTTTTGCTGATAGAACAAGTGGCAAACCCTTTTCCTGTGAGGACTCCAGCAAAACGTAATTTCACTTTGCTGCGTACCCACTTCGAGTCACTGTTGCTGCAGATCATGGGCGCCTAACATCCAAATGGTGGAAGTACTCCGTAGTGGGGGTGGAAGATTGATAGCCCTTTGGCTGACACTTTATTGTTTGCGCTCAAATATAATTACGCCCTTTTGCTTTGTTTAGGCAATCCGTTCGGAGCCTACCGATACTGGCACGGATTTCCGTCTTTGTTGGCAGGCCTGATCATAAGGGGAAATGTTGCAAAGGAGTACGCGGCCGCGAATGCTCGAGCCGCATGTATATAAATTTGTGTTAGTGCTGGAGAAATGAATGTGGCCATGATGTGTGGTACGAAGCACTGGAAGTATCATCGTCCTCTGGGCAGGCATCCCCACACTTCGCACCTGATTGCCGCTTTCTCGGAGAGATCTTCCGTGTTTTCGAGAAGACCAAAACAGCTTCTAGCTGCCGCAGATAAATGGACGAGCAGAGCCACTCGCTGTCCCGGAACCATGACCTGGAGTGACTTGCGTATATTACACCGAGCCCTTAGATGCTCCGCACTTTCGGGCGAATGAGAAAGTCATTCGCCTGTCAAATGTCTGGGTTGTGAGAAGTGCAAGGCTAGAGTGAGGTATTTGGTCGGCTGTGATTAGTGGGATAATATAGGTCAGATTTGCTTGGCCAAGCAATGCCTTCGCCCCAAGTGAGAAGCCCTTAGTAGCATCTCATGCACCCTGAACCGGACCACGCTTTGGCTGCCAATGAGGATGGCTGCACTATCATTTCGGCTCGCTCGCCGCAGCTACAGATGTGGTTCCAGTCTGAAATTCTTCCTACTCGATAGGCGCGATGGAAGAACTGTTGCCCACTATCTGGAAGAATAATGTCCTTGTACAGTGCTGATCCTAGTCCTCTCAGATCTTCCTAGACATCTTTATCATTTCCAACCTGCCTATACCTCTAACATTCACCTCTTTCCCAGCCTTTCTCATTTATTGTCCGAGAACGAGCCGTCCATCGCGACTCTGCTGACCTCTTGCCATCATTTCCTCTGGCGGGGATGACAGCTGCTGTCCATATACGGATTCCATTGTCAGCTTCGGGACCTTCAATTGCTTTCGATTGACAGTCCCAAGTAAACTAAACATCTACAGTCGAACCTTCACTCCTGCGTGGCTCATGGTTCAGCTTCACACCCGACCAATGTCTCTTCTCGCGCCGGTGGAGAGCACGCCCTCTCCTCATCATACACTCTCCAAGAGCCGAAGCGTGGTTGAAATCAAAGAGTTGTTGAATGGGGATAAACCTGCATTGCTGATTTTCTATGAAGATGGCCAGGAGGATATCCTAGGAGTGGCAGCAGATGTGCTAGGACAAGATTGGAGCATCGCCAGGAGCAGGAGACAAGCGGACAGAGAGAGTCTGTCAACAATTGTCGGCGTATCTGCGACCTAGCGTTGGGGAGGAGTGGTATGAGAAGGACAGGTCGAGGACATTGATCTACTTTCACTGCGTGGATGCGGAACACCCTTTGGACGAATCACTAAGCTCATTATGCGATTACGAATACCTATATACCCGATCCACTTTCTACCGAAGAGATGTTGCGCGATATCTTTCCTTCATATGCGAGCAGATTAATCCACATCGCGACCTTGCGCGAAAGGCCAGGACGACACTTATATCTACTACATTCCCAGACGTGCGAGCTGCACTCCCGAACCTCGAGATCCTGTCTGTCGGCGCAGACGCGATTGAGCTAAGGGTCGATCTGCTCAAGGAGCCACTTTCGGACGGATCCTTTGCTGAGGTGCCCAGCTTGAAGTATGTGGGCGAGCAACTGATGCTGTTACGACAGCGCACGGAATTGCCTATCATATATACAACGAGGTGTACAAATGAGAACGGCAGGTTTCCCATGGACGATCCGCAACTGTTCTACAAATACCTGATGAAGGCTATACAATGGGGATGCGAATACATCGATGTGGAACTTTGGCTCCCAGAAGAAATTCGGAGGAACATTGCATCAAAGAAGGGCAACAGCAAAATTATATCCGCATTCCACGATTTCTCACGAACATTCAAATGGACATCTCCTGAAGCAGAGGAACTTTTCAGAAGAGGTGCTGTGTATGGCGACGTGGTCAAGATGATCGTTCTGGTCAGCACCATGCAGGAGAACTATGAGCTGGAAAATTTTCGGTTCATGATTCAGCAAAAGTACTCGCATCCGCCATTTTCAGGACTCAACATGGGCCCAGTTGGACAGTTCTCGCGCATGATGAACAAGATATTCACACCCATCACGCATCCCATTCTCCCCATGATCGCTGCGCCAGGTCAGTTGAGCGCTGCGGAGATCAATCAAGCATTGCACAGCATGGGCCAGATGCCCAAACTCGACTTTTATGGAATCGGCAGGGGTGGAAGCACAGTACAGGCCCCATTCATCGACAAATGTTTCAACGAGCTCAGTCTGCCGCATCAATTCTTCTTCGTCGAACGGTCACCCAAAAAATCACTCGAAAGTCTCCTCCGAAGGCCAACTTTTGGTGGCGCATACCTGGATCCACCAATCCCAGCAGCAACACCTTGTCTGCCCAGTCTCTCAGACGCAGCAAGAGCAATTGGACAAGTGGATACCATCGCCGTGCGCGCAGATGGCTCCCATGTCGGCGAAAACGCACAGTGGAAAGGCATCAGGGCAACACTCAGCCGGGACTTCGTGCCGTCAGCCTACAGCAGCAGAGCCGCACTGCTACTTGCCAACGCTGAGTCTGACGCCGCAGCATCGGTGTTTGCCTTGAAAAGTCTAGGTATTGGTCCGATATACACAATCGGTTTCACAATGCATGGTCCTCTAGCCTCGGGAATTTCGGCTGTACGAGGGATCGAAGATTTGAAGCTTCTCGAGCACCCTTTCGCCATCATCTCTGCCCTACCGGCCGACAAATCATTATTGGTTGGACCGCTTTTGAAACATTACAGTGGGAGTGGGAGGCAACCAGGGTTTACAGCGGGCAAAGTGTTTGTGGATTTGGCTACTGGGCAGAAGAGGAATGATCCCTTGGCTGTGGCATCGAGTCTTGGGTGGACGGCGTATGGGATCGCGGATGTGAGTGCTTGGACTACTGTGGAGACATTGCGATTGCTGGTGGGGCAGAACGTTCCTTATGATTTTGTACGGCTGGCTTCGGGTGGGCTGTATTGAGAAGATGGTTGGTCTTCTGGATTGGCGTCGCATGGCGTAGGCACATGTTGGAATTGATGAAACATTCTTTGGGTTAGAGATAGTTGCTTCAGGTTACCGGCACAGACTGGCCTGTCATAGTTACAAGATAATTGCTACGACTCACCTTTACCTTTTCCCTTAGTTGGCACCGCTCTGCTGGCGTGATAGTTAAAATGGTTTTAACCCAGTACCCTACCTTCACATGCCATTGACCTTGAGGCCTCGTTACCAAGGCCGAAAGCAGATGACTCTTTTACACTTTGATAGATTGAAGGATCTGGATGGAGATCCCCTCTCATTTGAAAGTGGGGACGCTCAGCTCACAAATACAATATAGGCTAGGTTGGAGGTTCAGACCTCGGAAGCAGGCTACGCACTTGATTGGGTGTGGCCCTGGGGCCATTGTTTAAGGTACTATGGGCTTGGGCATGTGCATCACTTCTGGAAGCACTGAGGTGATTGAACCTGGCTGCCACGTTCTGGGTAGACTATGATCGACACAGCGAGGTGGCTTGGCAATGGGGGGTGCATGTCTCGCATTGCGGGTCTCCGTCTTTTGGGGCATCTGTGATTGGGGCGCTTCTTGGCCCGTCGTTCGTAGCGTGTGTGCTGCTGCCATGCGCACTGCGGATGGAGGCTTTGTGATGAGTCAGCTTTGTGGGGAGGTAGCGCACAAATCGGACTAAGGGATGCCGAAGCGATGGCTTTACCGGTGCTCTGTTCTTCATCGATGGACACCCGCAGCAACGGGTGCCGTGCTCTTTTCTTCATCACGAACACCTGTAGCAGTTGTACGGGCTCTATTTATAGTCGTTATGAAGCTTGCTTATCCCCCAATGCCATCAAGGTAGCCTCAGATCAGGAGGGAGATTTCAAAGGCTATAACAGCACTGCCCAAACAACTAAACACGAAGCACCAACGAGTATTTAATAACCCCGATTGGGCAAACCGCGGATGCTTTCTCCTGCCCTATCAGTTTTCACTCGTGTGTGGAGAGGGGAGAGGCTCCCCCACCTACTTATTGTCCAGGTTTAATCAACTCCCTGGTCCAAGACCTGGCAAGCATCGTCGTTTAGCTGCGGGAACCGTCTGAGTGCATCAGCAAGCATTCTCCAACGGTAGTCTTCTGCGGGAGCAGAGAGGTGTCCTAGGGTAGGCCTAGGTTGATCTGATCCGAGCAGAGACCTGTGAGCCAGAGCAGCAGGAAAACAATACTGGCGCGCCACCACCTCCATTATTCCTCTCTATTGATTCTTCTTTCGCTGTTCGTCGACGCTGCTTCTTTCCTGTCCCCATCTATGCCTGCTTGGTGCTATTGGATGCTGTTGTTTAGATGTCGATGATTGAGGTGCAGTCTACGTCGCACAACGCGTCGGATACCGCTTTTCTTTCTTTTGACCCCATGTCGAGGCCGCAGATTGGGATTGATCGACTTCCGCAACGGCGCATGAGTTCGGAACCAAGGGAATCGATGAACTGCAAGAGCTGTCGGAAAAGAAAGGTGTGTGTTACCTTGGCATTTGACTCTCCCTTCCTCTGTTATGATTTATGTTGCTGATGCAATTGTTATAGATCAAGTGCAACCGGTTACGTCCTGCGTGCGAAGCTTGCCAGGTCTTTGCATGTCCCTGCATTTATGGTGCGTCTTGGTGTTTTGCTTGCAACGCGATTTTGCGTGCTAATAAACGTAGATGCTGTTCCCAAGAAGCGAGGGCCGAAAACGGATGTTCTCGAGGCATTGTTGAAGCGTGTGGATGGATTGGAGAAACGACTGAGGACGGAGGGGAAAGAGGACTCGCCTACGAATTCCGTCAAGGAAGCTATCGTGGAAGCTATTAGGGATGGCGAAGAGAAGAAGAAGAAGCAAATACAGCAGCAAGATGCCCCACGGTCTACGTCCGATTCGACGACAATTAGCAATTCGAGTACTGTCAATGGGAACGGGAACGGGAACGGGAATGGGAATGCGACGAGAGCCTCACCTCCAATGCCACAGCAAATGTGAGAACTCTGCTCGTCATGTGAAATACAGATGCTGATTCTTGGTTTAGAGCTCAACCTGCCGCCCAACTCTACCCCGAATTATTATTGGACACGTACTTTGGACGAATCCATGCCAAACCATATCACATTGTAGACGAAGCTTCGACGCGGCAAAGGCTACTAACAGGACAACTGCCTAATCATCTAGCCTATGCCATTTATGCTGTGAGCGCAAGGTAAGAATTCTGCCATGTGAGACAGGAATCAAACTAACGATTGTGTAGATTTGCATCTCAATACGGCGGATACAATTCAGCAGTTCAGATTGGTCGTGAGTACACGAGACAAGCACGCGCAGAACTTGATATCGATGAACCATCAATCGAATCATTGCAAACATTATTACTACTATCACAGGCCATGTATCAAGAGGGGCGAGGAAAGAAGTCATACATGTATCTTTGTGAGGATTATCAATCCAACGTATCCCTCAATATACCAACTAACATGCATCAGCATCAGGAATAAGTATGGCCTTCGCATTGAATCTACACCGCGAATTACCATCGACATTACGAGTAGCGCCTGCAGAACGAGAAGGCCGCCGGCGGCTGTTCTGGGCCTGCTACCTGCTCGACCGCTTCGCAGCCTGCGGTTCGAAACGCCCCTCACTGATAGCTGACGAATGTGTGGTCCTTCGTCTCCCATGTGGTACCCTTCAAAATGGCTTGGTAGCCGGAGAAGGTGAATACTTCCAAGCTGTAGGAAACTTGCAATATATGGCGACCGGCAAACCCGGCCACGGAAGCACAAGCATGCTGATTGGAATCGTCCGGATCCTTGGAATAACGAACCGGTACCTGGCCGCTGGCGGGGTGAAGGGTGATTCCCACTTCCCATGGCACGCCCTATCGAACTTATCTAAAATTAGGTCGGATCTGGATATCTGGGCCTCGGAAACGCAGGACACGTTTTCCTCTTTGGATACTCTCTTTGGGCAACCGGATAGTACTATTCTGGTGCTGAGCAAGTTGATCTACCACCTCATTCATTGTTTGATTTACCGACCTTTTTTGCCGGTGGATCTGGCGGAATTGTCTGGGACGACTCAGCATCAGTCGTGGCAAATTGAGGCCACGAATATTTGCTTTTTGCATGCGAATGCTATCGCTGAGCTGGTGGAGATTGGGAAGACATCTTCTTCGATTCTGGATTGGCCGTCTTTTGTTGGATATTGTGTCTGTACGGCTGGAACGATACATGTGCATGGGGCACATTACCGAGGTCGCGATGGAGAGGTGTTTTCGACGAGTACGGATTTCTTGTCGAGAGAGATGCAGCAGCTTTCGGAACTGCGGTACATCTGGACTGGTGTCCAGCATCAGCGAGACACGTTGCAGGCGCAATACGGTGCGCATTCGGAACTGGTCAAATCGCTGGCATCAAACCCGATGCGATTCTCCGCAGTCTTCCACTTGGAGGACTTCTTCGACCGATATCCTGGACACTTCTTTGACGGCGCCCACATCACCTTTGCAGATATCGCTGTCGAAGAAAGGTATATTCCTAATTCCAACGAGAGATTAGTTCAATCCACTAACAAATGCAGTCTTTCCCGTCCACCAAATTCAAGAAGCCACTCCTACTGCAACCCGACAATCCAAACTTACCCAAGTCAAAGCTTCTACCCACTCCAAACACCCGCTGCCGTCCCCTCAACAGTGGACCCCTCCCAAGGCCCACCCCGAAAACGCCGCGCAACAGGCCCCACAAACCAATCTCCAAATAGCCTTGTCCCAGCAACCTACAACGGAATCCAAAGCTCAGATACCTACCAATCCCCCTACCTATCCTCAAACGCCCAACAACAACCACATCAACACCAACAACAAAACGGATTAAACGGCCACACAGATCATCCCTACCCCCATTCCTCACTACCAGCAAACGCAAGTCCAAATTTCACATTCACAGCTTCCCCTTCTTTGCCCAATTCAAATCCCCACTCTACCCTCCACAACCAACATATCGACTCTGCGCATCAGTCTCATTCCCACCTTGATACGAATGAGTATGATCCCATGTTCAGTATGCCCGCCCAATTCGACGATATAGCGCCTAACAAGGCGCCGACGGAGGGGACGCTGAGTGTCAATGGGTCTCATGGTGGTGTTGGAGATGGCAGTGGCGCGAATAATGTTGAAAGTGATCCGTTCCTTAGTTTATTGGAGCAGTTGGCTGAGAATGAGCAGAGTAGAGGTGGACCTAGTGAGTTGGATTTCTTTTTGAGCGGGGGTGGGAGTGGGGGGAGGGGGAGCATTGATTTTGGATGATCAGTAGTGGATTCTAGTAGGGGATTCCGAGTTTTGGAGATGAAAATGCTTCGGTCTTCTGAGAGAAGTACATTTTGCTGTTGGATGGATTGAGAATGATTACGACTGTGATGATGATGGATCAGGGTGGTTTGGTGATTGGGACGGTGGTTTATTTGTAGTACCAGCGTTGGCGTGGCTCTTTACGTTTTTGATACCAGCGGAGCTTGAATGCGATGCGTATATATATCTAGGCATTTGAACAGGTAGTTTACAAAAGTACTGATACTGTATATTGGTGAATATGCTGAGCTACTGCTGATACTCCCTGAGTCAACTACGACTTCTTGCTCGCCTTGAAATCCGCCATGTTCTAATAGCATCCTCCCTTATACCAAGCCCATCCCCCCCTTCGCCACTACTCATCAAAAAACCGGTAGATATCCCAATACAAACAGCAATTATCTCCAAAACAACTCCCAATCAATCCGGAATCCCAAGAGAGGAAAAAAACAGGCGATGTCATGACGAATCCCTAGCTGATAATATCAATACTAGTATGGAGCCAAGAATCCAAGACTCACTCGGCACCTCATCGGCTACAATCGAACCAAGGTTTAATGAGCTGGTGATTGTCGGGCCGCTGAGCCAACGTTTAGAAGAAGGGGAAGAAGATAGCTTGGGACAGCCATACTGCAATGATGGAGACGAGAAGTGCTAGGCAAGCGGGGATAGCAAGAAGTTTCATCGAGATGGCGCAGGCTATGAAATGGCCACGTCATTCATCAAGACGGCGTCGGTTTATTGTTGAAATGCGTTCATCGGTAGATCAACTTAGAAGATAGACGACTCAACGCCTATCTTTGATCGATGGAGATGGTGGAGGAACTGATGAGGTAGAAGGACAAAGGACGAGACAGTCAGCTAGGGAGGTTCTTAACACGGAAAGAGGCAGGGCCGTTAAGATTTCTCAAAAAATGGAAGCAGAAAAGAAAGACCATCAAAGATTCATGAACTTGCCATAGCACCGCATCACATCTTTCGAACAATCGTCTCTAAAACAAAAGTAGCTGAATTTCACCAGTAGAACATCACGAGGAAAAAGAGCCAAGAGCATCCCTTGCCTCTGGTTGTGATACCGAGGAAAACGTTATCACTAGACGCAATCTTTAGTAGGATTTTTCAGCTGCAGCTTTCATACCGCCGGCGTATTCTAATACAAATAAATTCAGATTTTGATGTTCCTTCCTCGCACATACTCTACACGGACCAGACGGACGACTGGTATTAAAAAAATCCCGCAGGATCATTAAGGTACTTCACAAGCGAGTGGGCCACCCAAGCGAGTGGGCCACCTCACAAACGTAAACCGCCTTCGTAAAAATACTAATAGTAATCAGGATTTATTGTTGTATGTAGGGCTCTAATGTGCCTGTGCCAACATCCACTGTATTTACAAGGGGTATAAAACCATGTGAGACCAAAGACATGGAAAATTCCCTTCCGTTTCTTTCCTGGGAAGTTTGATAACCGTACTAGTCGGCCTCTCCCTTCCCTTTCTGCTTGTCTCTGAGTGCTATTCGGGTCAACACTATAGCGAGGTCGATTGCTCCAAAACCGTGTCGTAACACCTCTATGTAGAGTGACTGCATTTTAACCGTACCCAGGCGGGCCTGGGTGGGAGCGGTTATTCTGTAACTGTTGTTCCCCTTTCCCTGGCGATGACTTTCTGTGTGTGCCCATTATCCTTGATCTAAATTCAAGCCTGAATTCGTTATCTGCTTCTTTACTGTTCCTCCGTGCTTATACCGTGTCTGTACCGTGCCTTCGCCCGCCTATATCCGCATGCCTCTCGCCCTTATCCGAAAGGGCACCCAAGAATCCTCCTATCATCTTCTTTCCGCCTTAGAAGTTCTTCCCTACTGTTTGTTGATGGCACCCTGGAGGACCAATCCAGTTCCGTACCTAGTTTTCTGTCCGTGTAGGGTTGAAGGGTTTTATCGCGATATCGTGCGGAGGAGGATAGAGGTCGAGGACGGCTCGATGCTCGCCTGGTACGTGGGAGGTCGTTCTTTACGTTTGTTTAATTGATCCTGTTGTTGCCGGTGTGTCTGGGCCTTTTCGGCGATGGTGTGCTCGCGGTACGGTCGTGGTGCAACGTGGCCTCTTGCTGCGCGAGTGCGACGACGGGCAACCACCACGAGCGTGCGTTGATCTGATCGGCTCTGGTCACTGCCCTACATCTGAGATGTGGCGAGATGAATACAGGTTCGTAGCCTCCGCCTCGTACAGGCTCAGATTTCGGCTTTGGAGGCCTCGTAAAAATACTACGCAACCCTACAACAATTTATAGTATTAACGTGTTCCACCATCGAGCGGGTCAAAAAGGCTTGGCACGACCAACTTATGTTACGACTCTTCAATTTAATCGCTATCAACAATAGATTCTAAGTCCGTCGTGCTGCTATCTGATTCAGAAGATATCTTGATATCTTTTTTACAAGTTCGCGCATTATGCCCAGCTGCGCCGCAGTTCCTACAGCGCCGTTGAATTGGTCGGGCTGTTTCTTGACCACCACTACCACGAGCCTTCTTTGATCCCTGAGGCGCTATAGACGCCTCTGCAGCTACCTGCGCTGCTGCAGTCCCATACTCAATAGTACCACCTTGCTGGATCCACTTCCTTTTGCGCCATTTTCGGTTCGTTGTTACTGCTAATTGCTCTTCAAGCTCGCGGTTACGCGCAACAAGCAGAGCGTTTTGGTGTAGCATCAATTCAGCGCCCTTAACAAGCTGGGAAAAGCCTGCCTGCGCAGTAACTGGTGACCGAGTAAAGGACTCGCTTACGAGCTTGGATTGGGATCAAAATTCATAAGTATTACTTGGAGTCTTGGACTGCCACGGCGTTTCTGGGAGATGGGTTTCTGGCGGGGTACGTAGCCGTACTTCAAGGCGATCCAACACCACCTGCGCGTCGATAGGGACTAGCCCTACTGCCTCAAAAGCCTTTTGACAGTTCTCTTTCGTAAAAACGTCGAAAAACGCGTCTTTGAAGGCAGGGAGAAAGCCTTCCTTGTTGATATGGTACACGGGTCGGCGTGCCAAGTCCCGGACGCGTTGGGAGTTCTTGCGCTTCAACGGCGAGAAGCAGACTACGTCAAGGGGCTGGAGTATATGCGACGAGTGCGATGGCATGCAGAGGGTTACAATCTTGTTTTCGAGGCAGTAGTCCTTGAAATCCTGGTTGAGATGGCTCTCATGGCCGTCCAAAATAAGCAGCCTGTATACCCCCACCTGCCGCGCCTTTGTATACGCGTTAAAGTGCTTCAACCACTCAAGACCAAGCGCGTTGTTTGTACAGCCGTTCTCAGAGACCGAGAGCTTCCAATTCTGTGGTATATCTGCATCCTCATACCACGCAGAGATATGAACGCGTCCTTTGTAGATAATGAAGGGCGGGGTCGCATACCCGGCGGCGCAGATGCTCTGGATAACTGTAACCCACTCGCGATCGCCTGGCTGGATTAAATTAGGCCGTGTATGTCTTTCAGAAGCTGTGACGACCTTCATTGACCCAATAACGCCCATCTGGAAGCCAATCTCGTCAAAGTTGTGCGTATCCTCGTCGTGGATGCCGTACTTTGCCTTAGTGTCTGTAACGAGCTTGAACCACGCGCCAATAATCTCTGGATCTTCCTGTAGTATCCTCTGCCTGTTCTTAGCTCGATTGAAGGCCATCTTGAGCTCATCTGAGCGCGTTATAAACCTCTCAGCCCAGTTTTTCCCTACTGGCTCTCTACCGCGTACACCTAGTAGTTTATCCGCCATATCTGCCACCTCACACAGCCGGGGCGCGAATCCTCGCGAATCGAGGTCGAGGATGTATTGGACAATTGTCTGCTCTTCAGTCGTAGTGAGCTTGTGTTGGGCGTTGCGAGTATCTAGGCGATACGTGATTCCGTTGTATCGGCTAGTCAATGTTGAAGGAGGTATATCAAACGCCTCAGCAGCGCGCCGGAGGCTTCAGAATTGGTGGGTATTGTAGGCAGAAAAGGCAAGCTGGATTCTGCCTTCTCTGTTAGATGATTGCGCGTTTTGTTGTTGAGACATATTATGTTGATAAGGGAGCAGCTGGTCTTGGCATAAACTGACCCGCTCGATGGTGGAATACGTTATTTATAATAGTAATCGGATTTTACGTGGTATGTAATGGCGTATGTCCGTGTGCCCACAATCTCTATCTACAATTGCAAAAACCCAACTCTCTGGGATAAAAAAACCTTTCTTCACTTTCTAGACCGCGCCCCGTCCATGGACCGGCGCCGTCGAACTATGCCTCCCCGTTCACTACCCGAGTCATTTATACTGTGGTCAGTATAGGACACCCTTCGGTCCTAATGCTCCCAGTCCTCTGTTCCGGGCCGGTGTTGTCCAGTTTCCGAGTTGGCCATTGTTGTTGTAAATTCAGGGTCCAGGATTTTTACAACACCAGAATTCAATATGCCAAGCATCGTGAGGACCCAAACATTGCGAGTCCAGGTGAGGGCGTGGTAACGGACACGTCGCGCTCTGGTAACGCGCCGTTAATAAATAAACAACTTCCACCCCAATCTCTCCTCCCTCCTTCACCTCACAGCAATCTTCAGTCCACACCTCCTCTTCTCTCCTCAGTCCCTACTCAAGACCCTCATCGCACCTTCAGCTCTCCAACGCTTTCTCCTGGTTGGCTGGAGTTCGTACTGATGGACGATGTTTGTACCGTCCATGGTTCGGGAATTCCGCTCATTTCTCACTTCAGCTTCTCCTCCTTCCCGTCCGTAGTCTCTGCTCGTCCCCCATTCTACTCTGTGTCTTCTGACTCAACTCTCCCCACCAGCCGCGGCGCCGCGGAGAAGTTTGACCTGTCCTCCTTCTGTGCGTTGTTTGCCACGGTAAGATAGGGCAGGATATTATTGTCGAGCATCCACCTAGCAGCAGCCTTGCATCCCTTGCTGGTATTGAGTGCCGTACGTATCGATGTTGTACCAGTTTCGCTCCTCAGATGGTCTCTATTGTATCTGGGGCAGAAGTCGAAGACATGAATTAGTGTCTGGTGTCGCCATCCACACGCGCATTCCGGGGTTATCCCTGGCACATGTATTGCTGCCAGCCAGGACCGGAGTCCCAATACCTCTGCTCTCATCAAAAACACCGCTGTAGCTTCAAGTTTCGTGAGGCCATCGTACAGTCCCAGTGTCTCGTCCTCCCACTCCTTAGACCAAGTCGCACCGGCCTTGTTCCTTCTCTTCTCCTCCCACCTTGCCCTCCATATCTCCTCCAGCAGCGCGGAGATTTTGGAGGGCAGCCTATATTTATGCAGGTTTCCCCCCCTTCGAGCTCTTCTTCTCCTATTTTCGGCTCCCGGTTCCTCAGCGTCGGCCCTTCTTCGCTCCCTTCTCGTCCTAGCATTGGCCCGTCTCTGGTTGTAGGGTCCCACTTCATGTGTAGGTCTCCCTAGCGTTGGTCTTGGTGACGGGAGGTTGGGGTTATTCCTAACGGTATGAATGGGTCGTCGACCCGGTCTTGGCTCTGGCTCCGGTCCTCCATAGTATAAGTTGGGTAGCTCTGCGGGAGATACTGAGGCATTTCGTTGGACTGCGTCTCCCGTAGTGCTAGTCTAGCAGCTCCCATCTCCGCCGGTGTCTCCGGTCGCCGGGGGAGTACCCTGGGTCTTCCTCTCCTTTTTCTCCCCCTTGGTGGTGGGGGGACAGCCTCCATGTCCTTCCACATGAGTTCAACTGTGTGTTCTATCTCTTTTTCCACCGGGTGGTCCTTTACCGCTCCCACTCGTTCCAGGACGAGCTGCTCCACGTATAGGTCCATCGGCTGGACCGACGTCTCCCTTTCCAGCGCAACAACGGGGGTTCGCCTATAGCCCCCGGTTGCCTTCCTAAGGCAGTCCCTCTGGACTCTTGCCAATCGCTCCATGTACGGTGCCCGCGTAATACCTCCAGCTCGGTCATTGCATCCCCACGCCTGGATCCCATATAGGAGGGTAGGTCTTACCACTGCTATATAAATGAGTCTGGACTTCCGCAATGATGGTCCAAATATTCCGGCTACCAGCCGCCCCATTGCTCCCATAGCTGCCCTGGCCTTGCCGACGGCCCTGTTTATATGAGACTCCCAACTCAACGACGGATCGAACCAGACCCCGAGCATCCTGATCTCCTTCTTCATTACCTTTACTGGAGTCCCATCAACCACTACTGTAGAGTCCATGTCTCCTGGCTGGGCCTCCGTCCGTTTGGCCTGCTTGAAGTGCATTAGTTGGTACTTTGTGGGGTTAAATGTCGCCCCATGTCTCTTTTCCCAAGCGATACATCTGTCATGTGCAACGGTTAGTCTCCGGCAGTTATCTGCGGCATAGTCTCTGAGTCCCCATGATAATTTCGCTCAGAACCTGGGTGTTGTCCGCGTTTCTTCCGTGGGCCACTCCTACTCCACGGTGTACTCCCATCACCTCTAGGAGGTAGTCTCTTCGTACTTGTATGGTCATAATATTATTTAGAAGCTTCGCTATCATCTATATTCTCTATTTCTACCTCACAAGTGCGGGAGTTATGCCCAGTCTCGCAGCAACGGCCGCAGTGCCTCTCTCCACGTACCCTCTTCGCAGGCTTCTCACCATCGTTACGATTACCACCCTCCCTTATAGTAATGTATGCAGGCCTCGGACATCACCCCGATTCGGGTAGTTTACCACCTTGGCAGGAATCTTCAGTATACTCAAACCGTGTGAACCATTGTACTTACTTTCCATGCATTCAATACAATCCTCACTGATATCCATTACTTTCCACTGACTCTGCATTCATTTATAGAAGTAACTAAGTCAGTTACTTCACCAGCTGTCAAGGTCTGCTCAGTCCGTATATATATCTCCTTTTGCGACTCTTACGCTTTGTAACTGCCTCAATTGCGTCTCGAAGGCGCGCTGTTTCTTCGCGCATCAACACCATTTCATGTGCTATCTGCTGCGCGCCTTTACTCAACTGCCTGACCTGCTCATCAATAGAACTTGCAGAGGATCCTGGGCGCTTAGACGATATCTTGCCTATTAAGAAGCCAGATTCATCAAAATTGTAGGTGTCCTCGTCTATGATACCGTACTCTGCCTTTATCCTCTGAACAAGTGTGAACCAGGGTATAATTACCGCCGGGTCTTCGCAGGCAGCTCGCTGGCGATCGTATGGACGGCTCCATCGGGTGGTAAGCTCTGGCGTACGCTTTACCAAGTTTGTGACGGCACGGCATGGCTATCCTGCAGTCACGTTACCTTGTGGCCTTAGCGTGGCGTGCACAGCCACCTGTGGCTAAAGCGCTACATCTTTGCGCTTCTGAGGTCTTTTGATCTCTACCTAAGATTCTCTCATCACACCCAGTACTCAGAGCAATAGACCGATCTATGACCTCTTTTGCTTGCCGTGACAAAGTTGTTAACCCAGTTCTTGCCAACAGGCTTCCCACCCCGCTCTCTTAGTAGTTTATTAGCCATATATCTTGTAGGTAGGCCTTCGACGGCGGTAGGCCGCGTAAGCTTTCGTTAAGAAAACGCTTTATAACCACCTCCTTTTCCAGCTTTGTCAATCGCTTCGAGTTCGGCTCGCATTCGCGTCGAGGGCGCTGTCCGGCGCGTCGGCGTTGTACTGTTGTTCGAGGTACGCTATATATTACTGCAGCGCGTCTTTCGCCTTGGATTTGCTTTGAATTGATATCTGAGATAGCAAGGAATATATCTCCTTCTTTATAGATCTTCTGCTTTTCGTGTTGTTGAGGCATTACGCGACGTTGTTACGAAGGCGGTTTACGTTTGTGAGGTGGCCCACTCGCTTGTGAAGTTCGTTATGAAATTCTTGCCATGTATCAACGTCTTTCTCAGAATCAGTGTTTCGTCGTCAGCGTGGAGAGAACGGTAGCTATCATACTTGTATACAAATGCATTCAATCACAGCAAAAAGAATGTGTTTAGAGCATCAAGTATAAGATTATATACACCCGAGGTAGCAATTTGACAATTTGATCTCTATTCAAGTCCACCGACCAAAGCCTTCTTCCCTTATCCGGTTTCAACAATCGCATCCTTGCTGTTGCCTAGTTAGCTATACGAACGTGATATAGGATCTATTTAACACTTACTTTGCAGGGAACGCCTGGTTGAGGCACACAGAAAATCTGACGCTCTTCAATGCTACCGTCTAGGAAGGGTGTTAGCATTGGCGAAGAGGGACATAAGCTATAGTATGTGGGGATGGTAGGAACAGACCTGGGCTAGAGACTGGTATAGCGAAAGATTGGGTAGCAAGGGCAACTAAGGCAAACATGGAAAACTTCATAATTAGATTTGTTTGAGGTGCTGTCTCTTTGCTTCGTTGATGGTGGATGTTTATGATGATCGTAGATGATGATTGATGATGTTGATTGTTTATGATGGTCGTAGATGATGGTTGACGATGGTATCTAAAGATGAGTCTGCGGCCGGGGAACATCTTATACCTATACTTTTTTTTCGGTCCAAAGCGATGGAAATCTTCCACGCTTGGTATGTCCTATTTCTGGAATATGCTAGCAACTGTGTGTGGCATCCGGGTCAAAGAGCGGAGATTCGCGTCCCATCTCCGTATACATAGTATTTCTCGTGGTGGGCAGGATGGCACAAGGCTGCCGGATCCACGTCTATTGGCCCAAATACTTGGGTAATAATATATATGCTTCGCTTATCTACGTGTTCACAATCTCGCGGCACACAGGTAGCTATCATGATCCTTACTCGACCCTCTCGGAATTCGGACTCGACCCTCTCGGAATTCGGGCTCGAGACCTAACTGTGATGTCCGGGTCTAGATTCTCGAGAGACACCTCCGCACATTCCATGCGGTGAATACTTGGGTAATAATATATATGCTTCGCTTATCTACGTGTTCACAATCTCGCGGCACACAGGTAGCTATCATGATCCTTACTCGACCCTCTCGGAATTCGGGCTCGAGACCTAACTGTGATGTCCGGGTCTAGATTCTCGAGAGACACCTCCGCACATTCCATGCGGTGAATAGGATTGCAACAGGGTTGACGAATTCTGGTCCGCTTATGTTACGTCCTCGTTTTGCCTCTGCGGCCATACCTCTGCTCTTCAGGGTCTTGGTATAACCCTCCATATAATATCCTACTAGGCCTTTTCGTGCCCTTCCATTTCTATCCACTTAAGGGTGGCGATCATCGTCGTTTTTGTATCAGCGTGGAGGACTCTGACTAAATGGGCCAGTAAGCAGGTGGGAGGTAGACACTCTGCACTCATCATAATCCTTCTTCAACAGATAGTCAGATATTCATAATCAACCATCATTCCACAAAATACACGAGAGGCCAGGAACCAAACATATTACACCCTTCTGTACCACTCTATCAACTTATCAAAGGGACCGTTTCCAAAGATAACCATAAGGTAGTCCTGCCAGAAGAACGTCGAAGCGATTGTCCCAATCAAAGTTAATGCCCCAAAACAACCATCCTGGACCTTCTTCCAAATAAAGACCGTTTAGGAGACCTCTTCTCCTCCAACCAGTTTAGGCCCACCAATCAAGTCCAATACAGAAACCAGCAGTGCGCAGCAACGCCCTCCCAATCATCACATGTGACAGAGGTTAGACCACGATCGATACGTGCATTCATACCATCGCAACAAGCAGTCGTCGGAGCTGGCGTAGTTTGAACCGCCGACTACATCCGGAAAACTAAGATAAGCTTTGGTTTAGGACAAGAGGGGTCTTTGAACAAGGATGAGGCATAGAAGTGGTCCCGGCGTAACGCACATCCCTCCGTAACGCACACCTCATTTCTCACCCTCCACAATGTGAATTTCCTCATATCTCTATCAATATGGCTCCAATTGATGAGGCTTTGAAGGCCCTAGAATCCGTAGACTCTGCCAATTATTCTGAGTATGCTAGAATCTACAAATGCAACCGTTCAACCCTCTCAAAGCGACACCGTGGTATGCAATCTACCAAGGAGGATAAATGGGAGAAGCAGTCATTATTGAGCCATCAACAACAGCAGGACCTTGTAGCTTATATTAATAAGTTATCTGCAAGAGGGCTTCCACCAACCAATTCAATGGTATCAAATTTTGCGGCCGAGATTGGAGGCAAAAGGCCGGGCAAAAACTGGTGTACTGAATTCGTCAAAGTACACCGAAAGATCCTAGTCTCTGACTACCTTGAGGGCCTTGATGTTGCTCGAAAAAATGCTGATTCTGCAATCTCATATGCCAAATATTTCGAGAGAGTAAGTACAGCCCTTTGCAGTCACATTCTGAGCTGATTTTGAGCAGTTGGAAGTCAAAAAGAAGGAATACGAGATACAGGTGCAGAATGAGTACAATATGGATGAAAAGGGCTTCTTGATTGGGGTTCTACAACAGCGAAAGAGAGTCTTGAATAAGGCAATGTATGAACAGGGGCTTTTGATAGGAGCAATGCAAGATGGGAACAGAGAATGGGTGACAATGGTAGGCTGTATATGTGCTGACGGCACGGTACTTCCACCAAGCGTTATCTATCAGGCTGTTTCTGGAGACCTTCAGGATACTTGGCTCGACGATTTTGAGCCCCAGGAACAGATAGCACACTTTGCTTCATCAGCAAGTGGCTGGACAAATGATGACCTTGGCTATTCCTGGCTTACAGAAGTGTTCGATCGCTATTCCAAACCCAAGGCCAGAAACGGACGAGATTGGCGAATACTGTACATTGACGGCCACGGCAGTCACCTTACAATGAGGTTCCTCAATTTCTGCATTCTACGCCGCATAATAGTCGTCAATTACCCTCCACATTCTACGCACAGATTGCAGCTACTTGACGTCGGCTGCTTTGGGCCTTTGGCTTCATATTACTCAACATTCTTAGCCGAGTGAATTCACAAAACCCACGGCCTCTGCAGGTTGACAAAAAGAGAGTTCTTTTCTATCTTCTGGCCTGCACATACTAAAGCAATGACTGAAAAGAACACACTAGGTGCTTTTGAGAAGACTGGTATTGTTCCTTTCAACCCTGCAAAGGTTTTGAGCAAAGTTACTCTAAATCTCGGCGAGATACCAGATCTCCGGCCTTCAAGTTCAAGATCCAATGAAAGCACGCTTTCAGAGAGAGATATTGAGAAGATCCGAGCTATGTTTGAGGTTGCAGTTGCAGAGAATAATGACCGGATGGTCCGCAAATTGCAGCGCTCAATGGTGAGCCTACAGTCAGAAGTAGCTATCCTCAAAGCTGAAAATGAGGGCCTACGGCTTGCAGTTTCTACTGAAAAGAAGCGCCGTAAACGCGGGAAACCAATGATGGAGGAGTTAAGAAAAGATGAGGATGGTAGGGCAATGTTTTTCAGCCCGAAGAAGGTGCAGCAGGCGAGGGACAGATTGGCTGAAAAGGAGAGAGAAAAAGATGAAGCTACAAGGGTTAAAGAAGCAGAGAAGGAAGCCAAAAAGAGGGCGAAAGAAGAAGCCCAATTACAGGTTAATCAGAGGAAGGGTGATAGAGAGAAGGCAAGAGAAGCACGTGAAAAGGCGAAGGTTAAAAAGCAAAAACAGATTGAACAAGAGAGGGAGGACCGCCAGGCTCAAAAGCAACTCCAAGAAGATGCCAAAAAGGCTAGGATTAAAGATAGAGAGCAGAAGAAGCTATCACAAAAGGGAAGTAAGAGGAAATCGCTGATTGTGGTACTGAAATACGGCCCTAAAGTCACGTGGAGGGAGAATGATAATGTTAAGCCTACGGCCAATCAACAACCACCACAGATGGTCCTACGTCACAAAAAGTAGCTAAAGTTATAGAGCATAGTCAGTTTGATCAAAATACCAAGTTTTAAGTGAGCGCAGTCAATATAGACGTCGCAATTGCCAAATGTAGTTGTAGATAATCGTAAAGTACTTCTCACCACCGCAGTAATATTCAGAGCTCCAAGAACTTAAATTGGCGACACAGTCTTTGAGAGCGGCTTTGTTGATGTTGCCTGTATACCTGATCAGTACTCGCGGGGTTAGGATGGGAGATGGAGCTTACCAACTGGTCCTTCTTTCCACCCAACGTTCAAGGCTTTGTTGGTGTCGCGCTCGATGTTCTCGACTGGGGAAGCCATGGAGCCAAGGACACTCAGGAGAGCGAGGATAGTAGTGGTTGTGAAATGCATGGTTTCTTGGTGAGATTGAAGTTGTGGAAGTGGTGGCTACCGTTCTTGAGAGGGGCAGATAGGAGAATGGTGGTTTGATGAAGATGATGTTGTAATGCTGTTTCGATGGTTATATACTCATTCCTCAACCCCACGCTCACTTGTACCATCCTTTGTCGTCATTCCTACTCAGTCGTTCGTACCACCATGGGAAGCTATGAAATCGCAGCAGATGCAACACGAACCATTCTTTCGCCATACCGATATTGCCATAGCCATCATATGTAAGATCCTAGAGAACATAAACCCCCAGATTTCGCAGGCTTAAGGTGCCGAATTTCAGGTGTAGAAGTCCGAAGATTAGATGTAGCACGACAAACGGATCACCCGAGCCTATCGTTGCGAGGCGATGGTGTAACACATTCAGTTTGTGGGACTTTGCCGCTTTGGATCCGACTTACATAACAACCATGGCTCAGTTACACAAAAAATTCTACCTGTAGTAAGCCTTTTCCAAAGCCGATTTTAAGCAGTGTATTGCTGATGCTAATGGCTTCGCATGGGAAGGCCTGCCGAGAAAGTTCTGTCGCTCATGCGGCAGTACTTTCCGATTTGCGTTTATAGAGGACCGGATCCGAGAACGATTGCGCATCATGATCCAGTCAGATGGTATATCTGTAGCAGAAAAGCACACATGAAGTTGACAGATATATGGCTACGCCAAAACGATACGAGATTATTGGATCGTGTTAACTGATGTTACAATGGCTCATCGCAACAAAGAAATCCAGAAACCAACGACTTTCTCGCTAAATGGCAGCAGGTTTGTTTGGCATCTACAAAACGCTTTCAAGTGATAGCTTCCATCCTCGAGAATCTTTTTTCGTCCAAGCTCTTTGAAGCAGGTAAGTGAGCCTTCTGAGCCTGATCGACACCCATTCGCACGAGCTGCGAGGCAATGTCTCTACCGCAATATTCGGTTTCTACAGCCAAAATTGTGAGATCTAAGAATATGCGTGGAGTCGTATCAACCTGGAAACCGGCTAACTTACACGACCACATGTTTCCCCCCGAGTCCTTCAAATGCTCTTCTCTCGACTATTCTATAATGCTTCCCACACGCTCAATCAGCTCGCTATTGATCGACTTTAATTCAAGCTCCTCGTCATCGTCTTGCGCAACAGACATTTAATTCTTTCCATCGGAACTGGCTTGCACAGGCTCTTCGTACCAGACTGAGTATCTGAGCACTCTATTGCCGTCTTCCACCTGTTTGTCTACAGCAATGAGCACGTGACATCCAGAATCCTTTGACCAATAGAGGATGGGACCTAAGCATTCGACGATGCAAGAGAGGAAGAGTCATGCAAGTGTTTTAAAGGATTTCTTGATTCAGGGTCAGGGGCAGAGAGTGTGGCCTTGAAACCTGACAAGGCAACAATCCCCACCGGCATCGACAACTTTAGGATCCATCCATCAAGCAAGACTCACGAGCAACGCCTTCTGGTATGCCGTGTCAATATATCCCTCCATGTCAAGAATGGCCAAGGCCTGCCTGCATACACGGTGTTGCACATCGCTTGCAAAGCTGCAGGATACCAACATGCTCAATCAGGCTCTCTGCTTTTCCGAAAACAAAGGCTAGTCGCCTTCTCAGGGCGAAGCTTCTTCTTTGGCCCTACTCCTCGATATCGGTTCGTAGGACTTTGAGAAATAGGATCAGTCCCGATCTTGCACTACTCGCCTGCCGTTGCCGTGAGCACTTCGCTGCCGTGTTGCCCGTCCCGACTGTTCCCTGGCCAGCAGGCTCGCAGTCCCAGGCAATGTCAAAATTTCGCATGTAAGGCAAAAACTTGATTTCATCTCCACGTTGTCCTTCGCTCGCCTCGGGCCCTTCCTTGTTCCAAGTATAGCTGTTTGCAAATCAATTGCACCGTCTTCCCCAAAACTGATCCTTGATTATCGCACTGCAGTTCGAAGCTGCAGCAATTCGAATCATGTCCACATGGCTCGAAGCATCTCCGATCAATTATCAGCGCACTGCGCTCCAGCTTTGCTCCTTGTGTTTCGCCTCCCACGGGTCAAATTGCCTCCCGTGAGTTATCGCGACTCCCCCCATTGCGATCTACCGCTTTATCATGAATTTTTATTGAATGTCATCATGTCCAATTCGTTTGCATCCCTGTTGCAATCTCTTTACTCTGCACTTATAGAAGATATTCATCCTTTGACAATCAGTAGTTCTTAAGCGATGCGATTCAATAATCCAGAGTTGGTTGCAGATTGGCCGAAGCCGAATTTTATTGACCCGGAAGTTCGCGGGCCGACTCTGTATATTATCAATGGTACTTTTTTTGCCCTTGCTACGGTAGCTATCTCAATCAGACTTTACGCCAGGATATTTGTTCGCCGATGGTTCGGTCTTGACGACTTTCTCCTTGTTGTGGCGTGGGCATGTGAAACTCATTACTATCCATAATTCATAGCTAACAAGAACAGTCCTTCACAGCTGGAAATATGGCTACGGTCTTCTGGGGCTTCAGTCGCTACATGTGGGATCATCACATGTGGGATGGGA
This sequence comes from Venturia oleaginea, assembly GCA_013176395.1. Lineage (NCBI taxonomy): Eukaryota > Fungi > Ascomycota > Dothideomycetes > Venturiales > Venturiaceae > Venturia > Venturia oleaginea. The sequence continues at coordinate 911,259 of JABMLP010000004.1, read as the reverse complement.
AGGTGGAGAATCTGATTCGTGAGTATCTCCAAATTTGTCGATAATTCTACACTCGCTTACAAAGCTGATAGCCGGTGCCAAACCCCTCTTCGCAGCTAAGAGTTTTTGGTGTTCAGCTTCTGCGTTCATACGACTGTCTATACTAGTGCTCTACTACCGGCTTCTGGAACACGTCCAGATTTGGAGGTACAGATGGGTCCTACACCTAAATGTCGCCTTCATTATAGGCATATATTTAAGCTACCTAGGTACCACGATATGGGCTTGCGTGTAAGTCTCCCTCTGTAGCAAACCTGACATACGCTGATCAGATCTGCCCAATCCTGTGGAGGCGTACTTCACTTGGCCCTCGCCCGGCGTATGTATCAAGGAGCTGTACGCCCACACGATTTTGTCCAGTTCCAACACGCTTTCGGAGGCACTCATCGCCGCACTTCCAACTCTTGTCATATTCCAACTGAGAATGAAACCGAGTCAGCGATGGGCAGTCCTGTCTCTTTTATGTCTAGGGTTGCTCGTGGCTGTAGTTGGGTCGGCGCGGACCTACTATGTCTGGTTTCTATTCTCCAATGACGATCACACATGGTACGCGGAGCCGCACTGGATCTCTGCTGAGGTGAAGATTTGTCTGGCAACGGTAAGACCCTTCTCAGACACAGGTATCCATACCCTGCTGATCTCGATCAGATTTGTTCTTGTGCTCCTGCTTTACGATCTTTTTTTGGCCATCTCGCCAACAGTCTCCGGACCTTCCCTGTTGAGCCAAACACGTCTGTTTGGGAAAAACATAGCATCTCGACTTTCCAAAGTAGCAGTAATTCTCGCCCATCTCTCGAGCCAACCCTTTCAAGCTATGCTACACAAGGAGAGATCCTTCTGTCTCGGACTGTCGATATCGAAGGCCTTGCGCTGGATGGCTTCGGATACATTGTGATCATCACTGCTGGAGACTCGAAAAGCAAGAAGATGAGACTCGCCAAGTCATGGCGAAAAAGTGGTGCTGATGTGGAGGAAGCCCAGCCAAGAGTATCGAGATCTGGGCTCGTGGACCAGAAAATATAAATGGGCACGATTGAGATTGTTGAGCGGAAGAGCCTGGAGTCGAGGGAGAGTTTTGAAGCTATGAGGCCTGATCGGACGACGAAGAGGTGGAACAAATTTGTTTCATAAGCTCTGCCGCGCAGTGTTTTTAATACGGCGCGGCTTGAGCACACCACAACCAAAAATACGATGGCTTTGAAGACTCTCAGTTCGATATCGAATCCGATAAGTCTCTCGCCATCTTTGTAAGTTATATTGCCGGAAACTCGTCAAGATCGCTCTCAAGTTATAGATGACAGATCCAATCTCGTTCGACTTCGAGAGGCAATGAAGGGATGGAGCCGCTGAGGTGCCTCGATTTTATTAAGGACAGTATTCCTGCGCCGTAATTCTATGACTGAAGATCTTCACGCATCTTGATGCACGCATTGTCTAAGCTTCAGTGGTCACTTTAAATTCGTGGAGAAGGCTCGCTCGTCCATTGTTAAGTAAGTCTTCCCCACGAAAAGGCTAAATCAACCATTAATTAAAGTATGCTCTGCGCTGTTTGTTTAAGCTTCTTTCAAGATACACATTTGCTTGCGCATAGTACTGATGACGAGCTACAGCAATGTGGGTGCTCTCTGAGATACATCAGCACAGTCCTTAAGCAACAATCAAGCGACTCTTATGTAGAGGAGGGTGAGGGGTATTTTATGGTACCCTCTTGACAGCTGCCGTCGCACCAAAGAGTATCGTGCTCCTTCATGGTCGTGGGCCTCGGTAGATGGCCCCATCGGATTTTCAAAGCAGTACAAGGAACACTGTGTTATTGCCAGAATTGAGCACATGGAGGTGCGGATTGTGCTTGGCAAGAGTGGTAACGCTATTGAAGGGATGTTGTGCATCACTTACTTGCTAGCACCTGGAACGATATTCTTAAAGCAGAGCTATTCCCCTTCATCAATCGATGGAACGATGACGAGGTGGACAGCCTCGTTCGGCCACGGAGTCCTCGCTGGTCTAGTCGTCGTCTGTATGATTTTCTTCAAGACACTTTCTTCCTGGTCTGGTAGGAAAAAGAGCCCGAGGATGTCATCCGTAAGCGACAGTGGTACTGTTTGAGCGACTCGGATCATTCGACGTCTGGGATTTCTAAGAAAATATGGTACAAGGGCCTCGGAGATCGTTCAAGAGCACGGGAAGTTTCAGAGCGTCGATTGCTTGTTAGGTTGTAGTCGAGTGGTCTTAGACAGCCACTTAAGTGTTTACATCAATGAAGATTGCCGATTTGAGTAACTCCTAGTAAGATTGTTCGACTCTAAGATCCGGCACAACTTGAGGTAAAAGTTGTGTATATACACACCATTGCGCCCACGCAAAGGACCTAGAAACGCGAGGGTTGCGACCAAGACCGAAAAGAAATTGTGAAGAAATTCGAAAAGCGAAACTCGAACCTTATCATTGAAGATGTCTTCGACCGCGCCATGAACATGGTAATGAAGCCGAAATTTGAAAGCAATGTAACCATCAGTGCAGTAAATTAGGGCGCAACGGATTGTGGCTGGCGTCGTGACGATTTACGGGCTGTGGCAAAATATGCGCATTCCGCCTCGTTTTCAGCGAAGCGTAGAAGACGTCACGACTGGTTGCTGTGGTCAATGACTTGGAAGAAGTCCACTTCTCGATGAAGCTGCTCATATGAAGTCAAAAACATCCCCTCCCTTCTCCCTCAACAGACTTCCTACCCTCTTGCTCCCCACAACCCTTTCCAAACTCAACGCATCCCATTTCGAAAACATATTCCTCACACTAGCCTCCTGCGCCCCAATCTTCCCATCATCCATACTCGATCCAAGGAAGCCACCCACAATTTCTTCATAGAAAATTGGATTCTCTGGTACACCATACATGACCACTTTTTTCACGCCTCGTATCTTATACCTGAAGAAATGGTGCGCACGCCCCGTATAGAGCAAAACCGAATGTCGTCCGGACAAGAAATGAGACCTGGCCCGTCGAATCTCGCGATCGCCAGGGACTTGATTTTCCGATATCGAAGAGAAAGAGATATTCTGCGTAGCCGTACTCGTAGCAAAGTAATTCCTCACCCGCACAAAATCAAAATAACTCGGTACAAAGATGAGAACGCCAAGTCCACTTCCATCGGGCGGTTTTGGGTATTTTGTAATCGTCGGTAAAATGGCCGTCGTAAAATATTTGAATCTCGTATCCGGATCTTTCGCTAATGATGGGCTATCAAAGCGAGAGAAAGTCTGTTTGATACCTAGATCACGAACTTGTAACATTGCGCCGCTGGATTCTGGCGAGAATTTGACCTTGCCGGAGATGTTGTGGCAATGTTGTGAGACCAGTGCGTTGAGTTCTGGCGTGATGAACGCGGAGAGGACGATGGTTTGGCGCATAAACTTGGCGTTGCCATCGAGGTACCATGTTCGTACGCGACTGAAGTCGCAACCGTGTGCTTCGCGCGGTTGGAGATTGAGATGTTGGAAAATATGCGTCACATGTTCCCAATTCTGCATGAGCATCGCGTCCGTCTGATCCATAATAACCATTTCAATCGAACTCAAAAAGTCGAAATCCGGCTTTTTCGTCTTCTCGGAAAAGTCGATAGCGCGTCTCAAACCAAGAGGAGAGGCGATGATGATATCGGAGTTGTAGAATTGAGAGAAATATTTCACTGTTTTGCGTGTAAATTTGACACCAAGTCGGAACATGTCATCATCATTTCCTTCGAAGAGCTCGCGGAAATCTTCAGGCCTGTCCTCGCCGTGCTTTTCTTCCGAGTTGGCAAAGGATTCTTCGAAACGTTTTTTATTTTCTTGTTGTTCGGGTTGGCAGAGATAGGTTATTGCGTCCATGTACCGGACACAAGATTGGCGAGTTGGAACGAGGATGAGAACTTTTGGACGGGTGAATCCTTGGTCTCGGTATTCGACTTCTAGGTTTGAGGAGTCCTTTGCAAGGCGAGCGGTGTTTTTAAGAACGCGATCCCGAGTCTTCAGGACGTGGTTCATCGCATGGAGACATGACACTGTCCTGAGACTTACTGAATTGGCCACCGTTCTACCACCAAAAAGCATGTCATGATATCCAAACAAATGGGATGCGACGGCCTTTTCCGTTTCGCCCAGTTTGGGCAAGAAATCCTCAGCAGTGGCAGCCAGTCTCTTCTTTGGTTTTAACGAAGCTAACGATGGCGGGACCTGAGTACCCGGCGTACTTTCGCTCTTCTCTGGCCTTGATATTGTGCATTTCCCTGGTGTTGCGAACGGTATGCGCTCCACCCTCCACTTCTTGTCTGTCGAGGCCTTGAATTTCCATGCCAGCTCCCTTTCCTCTGGATTCGAGAAGCGAATCTCGAATGGATCAGACGCATCCTCATCGTCGTCAATGTTCTCGTCAGCCTGATCCAGTTCGTCCGGATCGATTTGATTTGGCTCGTCTTCGGCGGACTCTTCCTCGGGTTGCTCTTGCTCCTCTTGGCCGTTGCCTTCTTCTCCAACTTCCACCTCTTCATTCTGAACCTCCTCCGCAGCACTCTTTCCAGCCGCATCAATCTTCCGCCTTTTTCTTCGTGGTTGATCTTCTTCAGCTATCCGGCCATAGGACTGCAATAGTATGTTATAGGCTTTCGGTTTTGCGACGAGCTCTTCATCTGAATCTGAATCGGAGATGGAATGCTCAGACTCGTTATCGGACTCTGGTTGCATGGGGACAGGGCCTTGCTCTACACTTTATACTGACTTAGTATACGCTATCTATTGTCGATGCTTCCAATACGCACTCTTCGAGCTCATCTTCGATACGAGCGGATTGAAAAGCATCCCTTTTACTCCGTGGAGCTTGGCGACCGGTTCTTCTACCACCTCGACCGCGTGAAGGAGGCATTGCGGGTAATAGTGGCGTGGATATTACTGTTGTGGTTTCCCAAACGCGCAGGAAACTTTTTTTGAGTTAAACCCTCGTTGCTCTCCCCGCTCATATTCTACGCTAGCCGCTTTCGAAAATCTCTCAAAATTCAAGACGACAGAAGCAACACACAAACACGATTAGACCAACTGCCCACCATGGCGAACCCAGATTCTTTCCTCCACCTGGCCAGGCCCCTCGGTCCCGTCACTTCCAGTGGACAGCAACCCTCCACGGCTCCCGTCAACGTGGTGGTGCAGCCACAAGTATGCGCACAAACAGTCTGCAGGCGTGACAACACAGCTAACGTGCGATCAAGGCCGTTTTCTCCATCCTCGACCACTCCCTCCGACGACCCACGGAACAGGAACGCGTAATCGGTACTCTCCTTGGCAGCAGAAGCGAAGATGGCACGGAAATCACCATTGCGAACTGCTACGCGGTGCCCCACACTGAGACCGCAGAGCAGGTAGAGGTGGACATGGAGTACCAGAAGAGCATGATGCAACTACACCTAAAAGCGAACCCGAAGGAAGTCCTAGTCGGGTGGTATGCCACGTCCTCGGACCTCAACACATTCTCCGCTTTGATTCAGAACTTCTACTCGCAACAAGGAGACGGAACATGGCCATTCCCAGCGGTCCACTTGACCGTCAGCACACTTCCGGGTAAAGAGGTGGAGGCGCGGGCATACATCAGTTCGCCGATAGGTGTCACGCCGGAGAGGGCAGCAGACACGGCACTATTTATTCCAGTGCCATATGAGATTAGATATGGCGAGGCAGAAAAGAGCGGACTGGAATTAATAGCTGGCGCAAAAGATAGGGACGACAGGACGCAGAGTGTAGTCACAGACATTGAGTCCTTGGAGAAGGCTATCGAGCAGGTCCTAGAGATGCTCGAGCGCGTATCGACATACGTGAGCAACGTCTTGGATGAGGAGGCTGAGCCATCGAGCGCTCTTGGACAATTTCTCATGAACACTCTATCGCTCGCACCTAAAGTCGACCCGTCAGACATCGAGCGCGATTTGTATGTTACGGCATATTTCAAGGTCGTATATCTCCCGCTAACATATTCCTAGCAACAACCATATCCAAGACGTGCTCGTCGTATCGTACCTTGCCAACACAATCCGCACTCAGATCGATCTTTCCAACAGATTAGCAACAGCAACGTTGACCATGGGCTCCAGCGAGCCAATCGGCGGCGCAGACGGCAAAGAGGGCGGAAACAGAGGTGGACACGATGGTAAGCGTGGAGGTGGACGAGGAGGAAGAGGCGGGAATCGCGGCGGAGATGGTGAACGAGAGCCAAGAGAGCAATGATGTTATGGACTCTTTCTGAAAGTGCATTTTCATTGAGACGATTTCTCCTTTGCGATCTATCATATCATCCTGCATCAACCAAGGCACGGCGTTATTGGGTCACCCGGCTGCTATGTTATGACTAGACGATGGACGTGGGAAAATGTTGAGCCTTGCGTCAAGTCTTACCATGACGGATTTGTGTGCTGGTGGGCGACGATGTCGGAGATTTGTGCAGCTCGCAGCGGGATTTGTTGAGTGGGAACAAAAGCATGAAGGGCGAACGAGGTCCTCATCTAGACACTGGTATCTGATCAAAATAAAGCTGAGCTGCACATAGCAAATTGCTTGTCTCAATAGTGAATTCCCATGTCTGCATGGGCCACTGTGATGAAGATAATGGCATGTCGAAATAGGTGCCTTTAGGATGGGAACGAACCCGTTCCTCTGCTGCGACGGTTCATTTGATCTCGAGCATGTGCACGTGACATGCAATCGACGTTCCATTTCGGAGCCTTTTGGTGCTCACTCAGTTGTCCTCGTCAAGAAGGAACAACCGTCATCAATCGTAGTATGCATTGACAGCCTCATCGATCCCTTGCATGCCATCATCCAATGATAACTCGCCATTCGCGAGCGTCTCTCGCATCACCCCGACCCCAGGAACCTCTTGGCGGCCGGGAGAGCTTGATGGGCAGTTACAGTCACAGACGCACACGTCAGAAATTGTTAGCCAACCCGGTGCTGTGGTTCGGAACCAGGCCTCGTTGCTCGGTCAGATCAGCTCGGAAAGTCATGGTGATTTGGCAAACAGAACAATTCCGTTGCATGGCCAAACGGAAGATGCAAGAGGTATTTCAGCTTTAGTTTTCTCCATGACAGCCTCACCAGGATTATTCTCCGGCTTAGATTGGGCAGTCGACACCATCACCGGCCGTATGAGGGTATCTTCTCGAAGCTAAAAAGCATCATCGGGAGAGGCCTTCAATTCCGAAGCAGGATCGTGGACCCTTGCATGACAACCCCTGAGAATGTTGATGGCAAGGTCAACTCCCAAAGCCGTTAGACCACCCAGCCAGCTCTTGGCTACGAACTCAACGCCCTTCCCATCGCTCCCCTCGCAGCTCCCTCACCTTCGACAAGAGCACCTCCAAACAGAGCCACCACATCCCCTTCATTTTCCCACCCACCCACAGCCGCTGACGGCCGCTTTCTTCGACCAGAAGCTGGAATAGCCTTCTGCATTGTCGCTCCTCGTTTTTTCGACTTTTCAAACTTCTCAGCGCATCGCCCTGCAGCTTTATCTCGTTTTACGTTGCTACATTCCCTCGTCCTCCGGCCACGCCAACACGCCTCCGACTCGCAGTTTGACTGTTGTTCTGGCTTGCCTTGCACGACGTTGTCTCCTGCTCGCTTCAGTCGTTAGTATTCCACGCGCTTCTGTTGATCCAGTCAGTCAGTCATTGACAGTGCTTCCGTGTGGTACCGATAGCGATCGCCGCACCACAATCTATCCTACGCTAGTGTCGCAAACTACCTCATCCATTTCTGAACACATCACCACTTTCCGCAACCTACGCAAAAAATTCCAAAATCACCCAGGACCACCGCCCGCCCTTCTCGCATGTTGTTCGAATCGCGACATCTGCTTGTGCTATGCAGTCAATGTTCCGCCTCAACTGGGCTCAAGACGCGGAGCACGACAAGCATGGCCGAGCAGATAAATCCTTCCACCAGCAACAAAAGTCGCGCACACTCACCAAGCCGAGGGCCGACATCCCTGTCGCGCATCTTAACACAACACCTCTCGCAAAGCGGAAGCGCATTGACAGCAGTGTAGACTCGCCGACGCCCAAGCATGCTGCTCAAGTAGTGAAGAGGGCCAAGACTGATGGTGACGGTGCTGTGCAGCCTGCGCCGGTGCCTACTCAGGGCCCTGATGGTTTGTCAGCAGCCCTGGGTTCGTTAAAGGTCGCCGCGCCCGGCCACAACACCGTCAAGAGCCAGGGAAGTGCGAGTGCGAGCAACGTCGCCGCAGCGGAGAGCCAAGTCGTGCCTGCACGGCGTGTCAAGACTGAGAGTCAAAAGGTTGGAAGCAGCGACTCGTCGATTGTAATTTCCGTACAAGATCAACCTTCTGCTGTCGCAAAACCTGCCTCTCTTCTCACTGCTCAACTCCCACCACATGCATCATTACCATCACGCTCTGCTGCCACTAACCGCTCATCAAGCATGTCCGTCTCTCAGATCAATCTTGACAAGCTTCGTGCTGTCATCGAAGCCCAGCTAGATCTAGAAATCCTGCACAAACACAATGAGCTGCGCCTGATTGAGCAAGAACTAGCCAAGTGTCAAACCGGTCTTGAACAGCTTCGTCGCTGTGAGGTCATTCCATACCCTGGCTTGCAGTCGCCGTCGATGGCCGTGAGCAGCGGTACTGGACCCTCAATTCAATCACCAGCAGGTTACTCGTCTCCATCGTCTCCTGCCCCATGGGGAGTTACTGACAGCCCGTATGCTCGACACTACGCCAAGTGGTTGGTCTCAGACCCCACGTTTGATCCCACTTTGCAGGTCAGCCTGGACACTCCCATGTCTGCCAGAGGTACGCGGGCAACTCGCGGCAGTGGTGTTGACCTTCAGCTCCCGCCGCCTGGACGTAACGCAAGGGTTCCATCGAACTCGTCAAGACCTCAGGCATCAGGTGAAATCGCTACTACAGGCGCCCGTCCTGATCCCATGGTTTTAAAACGTCAAATGGATGGCGAGTACGTCAGGCTAAAGTGCATCGACTGCCTGCGATCCGACTTCAACAACGTTCAAGGATTCCTGAACCACTGTCGTATCGCACATCATACGGAATACAAGAGTCACGAAGCTGCCGCCATAGCCTGTGGCGAAGTTATTCAGCATGATGAGACACAACTCCCAACGCCAAAGCCGGTTGTCCCAGAACGACCTCGTGTTGAGAGAGCTTCTGTCGTCAACACTTCTCACGACCAAGTTGCAATTGACCCACTCATCACGAGCGCGCCCACTCACAGCCCGATTGACCGCATTCTGCCGCATGTGCTAAACATGACGCCACTCAACTCGTCTGCAACTTCCGCGCCGCCGACATCGGGCCTTGGAGCTCTGTCATCTCTCGCTCCACACTTGGCCAAAAAGATGCTCCAAGATAAGAAGCTGAAAAAAGATGTTGCTGGCCTCGACGATGTCATTCGCGAGAACATGACGCCAGTTGATACCTCCGCCTGGGAAGGCCAGCCGATCGTGATGGAGCAGGATGACACGCCAGGGAAAAAGGTGAAGAAGCAGAAGACCGGTCGCCATTCTTCGTCTGGTCAAAACATTTTGTCACCGCAAGCACCAATGGGAGAGCCTCGTCCTCAGAGTCAGAAGAGTCAAAGCGCCACGCCGCCATCATCGGCTCAGTCTCAGCAGCCAGCAAGAAATCTGTCACCACCAACGCATGGACCCAGCAGACTTATTCTGAATTTCTCAGCTCCTCAAGCTAATTCTCATAGGAATGGTTCTAATGATGGAGATGTGGATATGGACTTGTCACCTGGAACGGTAGATGCTTCCATGCCAGACCTCGAACCTGACCATTCCGATGATGATGATGAGGATGCCTCTGAGGCTGACAGCAGTCCTGGAAGTCCAGCAGAGCCCGAAATGATGGAAGACGACGTCGATATTCTAGATGCGAGCGATCTGGAGAGGGAGAGCAGGAAAAGTTTAGGCTTGATGGATGGACAGGTGTGTCGAAGAGAGGGTGAGGGCAGCAGTGGGATGTGCTAAGTTACGTGTGCGAGTTAAGGGGGGCGGATGTAACGGCCTATTCATTTTTTTCTTCTTCGCGATACTCTCCCCAATCGAAAAAGTGCGTCTCATTATGGAGGTATTTGGGTAAACAGTCACTTTGCTACGTTAGCTCGGCGTTGAATGGCAAAAGCGGATTAAACACATGGGATGATGTGTTGGGGGCCTTCGGGGTATGGTACGGGACGGGCTTGGTTGGGCGGCTGGGAATGGATGGGAGCGGGATCTATTATTGTTGCATGCTTCTCACGCTTCCTTTGTCGGGAGTGTGCGGTGCAAGAGGTATTTCCGACTTTCTTCCATTGTTATCATCATCATCATCATCATCATCATCATTTGGTTTTTTTGGGAGGCTCCTGGAGAGGAGCTGGACCGGTGATTTATCAATAGCACCTCATCTCTTCTCAGACATTGTTTTGATTAGTAACTCTTTCCTGATCGGCTCGGGGTTCTCGAGCTCGTGGTATGACTTGTATATATAGAACTACTAGACTTTTTTTATTTTGATGAACGCCCTGTATTTATATTATGATGGTGTCTTGTCTTTTTGCTTTGGATGTGAGGTTTGCTGTGATTTCTGAGAGGCTTATGTTCTGAGGGATCTTGGAACGCTTTTTTTTTGCAGGTACAAGTCTTCTAACTGCTTTGTTTTCCTTTCCATCTGGATCAGCAGTGCAAAGGCGTGAACAGACTCTCAGAAAATACCCCTCAACACTTGTATTCCATCGAAACATTGTCAATTCACTGCGATATACCCGAAAAATTCCTGCAACGTCTGGTACGTACGCCTGGGTAACCCTACGTCTAGGGCTAGATAGAGCACAGGCGTTCTTCCACCTATTCCAAACTCTACGGTGTAGTGATGGAGATGTTTGCGTGTAAGGAAGGGCGTTTTTTTCGAAAGGACTGTTTCGCGCTGTCGCCGACCGCTGTGGGAGGCAAGGCTGGAAGGGAAAGGTCTTTTTCCGCTACCACGATATGATGGCTTGTTGGAGGATTATGGTGGATATGGTAAGCTGGAATTGAGGATTTGGAAGGGACGGGAGGGATTGGGGATCGGAATGCGTTTTGGTGGATTTTTTTGAAGATCGAGAGATTGGCTTTGAGAAGTTTGGGATGAGGAGGGCTTATTTTGGGAAGAGGGGGTTGGTGTTGGAGATTGTGGAGGGGGAGGTGTAGGATTGATGCGGAGTGGGATGGGATGGGATGGGATGGTTTGGTTGTTGCTCTGGTCAATGATGCTTGGGATCTTTTGACATTGTTGATTGATTTGTTATGGGTTTGGTTGTTTTGATCTTTGTATTGTCTTTGTTTTTGTTATACATGCGCTGAGTCCATACTCGCTTCTGAAGTATTCCCATGAACGCCTTGCTATGCATGAATCAAATTCATATCCCGCTGAGCCTGTCGTAAGGGCCCGGTATATCCTACTCGTAAAATCGCGCTCGTCCTTTCTCTTTCCGCCGACCAGAGTATGTATTTAGCTGTAAAAGAACACGCTGACCTGCCAATCGTTAGCCTATGCACACGACCAACTTCCTCTTCTTTAAAGTGCCCTCTTCATGTAGTGGGTTAACAGATGCCACGTCATGAGATAAAGGTCCCGCTGTGATGGCACACCGATTTCACAATCAATCATGGCGAGTCCCACCTCTTCTCCCACTCGTTGCTCTATCCTCGGATTTCCTCTCTTCTGCTTCTTCTCGTCTCTCCTCCCCTCTCCCATGCCTTCATTAATTCACAAGCCCAACGTAATAAGAGAATTTGTACGTACTGCCATGCCTATACAGGCCAAACTCACATACGGGCTTAGTCTTTCCCCTATGCGCGCGAATTTCCAGAAGATACCGAAAATACCGTCTTTGTTCCGGTCCATGAAACCGGGAACAATGGAGTGAATGTAGGTTGAGGTACAGATGAGGAGGAGGATGGCGAGGAGGAGGGATTGAAAGTTGAAGATTGCTGTCTACGGGAGGGAATTAGCTTTGTGTACGATCCTATGTTTTTGGGGGATACGGATGGGGAGGGGATACGGATGGGAGGGGATACGGATGGGGAGGGGAAGGCAGGAGGTACCATGATGTTCGAGGGGGTTTCGCGAGGTGGTCAGAGGGCGGTTGTAGTTGTTATGGTGATCTGGAGTGGATACGTTGGTTGATGGAGTTTGTAGGTGGTGAGGACACGAGTCATGACATGGGGATTCTGGTTGCGGCGAACTTTGGGAGAAGAAACATCGACAATCATCAAAAGAGATAAAGAGCTCGGAATCTTTGAAAAGAGTGGTCACTCGAGTTGTGGGATAGGGTATCAAACTGGAGCTCGTCGTCGCCAAGTCCACCGCATTGCAACTACCTCGAGGGACCTCCAAGTAAACCTCCATCAACCAGAAGTCATCACAAAGGTACCCTCTGTGTTGTGCACTCGGGTCATTCCTATTCATCATCACCTGATCAGGAGAAGCAACGCCTTCATAAGAAACAAATTCGCAACCACGTCCTCCCAAACATCAACAACACAGTCTCACAATGGAAGTCCGTCAACGCGCCCGTCCAACCGGACAACCTAGTTTCCCACCAGAAGAACTAGCTGGTATGCTCACAGCTTTCGGCGACGATCACGATCCTCTTCCGGAAACTGTTAGGGTGCTCGATCAAGCTGTTACCGAGTAAGCAATCCTTCCTTTCCCTGGTTTCACCCAAGTACCTCATCAAACACAAACTCACTCCATCCTTAGCTACATCATAGAAATCTGCTACGAAGCCGAATCCCACGCCCGCTACGCCGGCCGCCAAAAACTCAAAATCGACGACTTCAATTTCGCCCTCCGTCACGATACCAAGAAACTCGGCCGTGTGCAGGAATTACTTGAGACGGACCGGGATTTGAAGCAAAGTAGAAAGTTCTTTGAGGCGCCGGATGAGGTCAAGGTCGCTAAGGAGGAGGAGAGGGCGGCGAAACGGGCGAAGAAGGATAAGGATGGCGGAGAGGATGAAGGTGGGAAAGCACGGAAGAAGGGGAGGGGAAGGAGTAAGAGTGCGAAGGCTGAGGGTGGGGATTTGGGGAGTGATGAAGATTGAGCATTCCCGTTGACGGGGCATTGATTGTGTGGCATTCGGATTGTCTTTTAACGAGTTTGGCTAGTTACCTGAAAATCGATACCCACTAAGCTGCAAAAGCCGACATCATCCGGTTGCTAAAAAAAACATTGGATGTTGGTAATTAGACGGATGGATCGAAAGTAGGACTACAGAGATCATGTCACCAAGAGCGCAAAGTAACACGACCGCATAGTAGAGAGGAGTTTTGAATATGCGTAAATGTGTCATTGGAGATTCATCAAGTTTGAGTATACCGAAATTCTCCTGGCTACCCGGGCATCCTTCTTCGGATTGTCTAGATCATGCATAACATCACCACATGCGATCATTTGATGAACTGCATGGGTTGCTGGTATCTTGTTGAAGCCTATGGAGTCTGGAAGATTTGGTCTTGATGTGCGGTTTCTCAATCAGTAATGTTCCATGCAGTAATGATGCCTCTTCTCAAGCCTGTTCCTCATATCCTGAATCCTCCCTGCCGCGAATATCAAGCCGTATGTCCTCCTCTGTTTCAACCCTTTGATAACCTCGTCTTTCAAATCTCCGCTTCAACTTCTGTGTGATAAGTGGAATCAAAGGTAGACCACTTAAAAGCAGGTGTGCGCCTCGTACAAAACATACTATCATGGCGGCAAGCAACACGCCGAGTAGTACAACTGAAATGAAAGCCGCCGCCCACCGTTTCCATCCCTTCAACATGACAATTTCGACACCAATTTGAAGCCAAGTCTTCTTGTTCGGATGATCAGGATATAGACCTTTTCTTATAAGTTGCTTTGTCCTAGGCCCTGTAGGCCCAGAAACGAATCTCGGTAAGCCGAAATGCGGGACTTTGCGTTGTCGAGGATCTGAATCTGGGTATTGCTCGTCACCCCATCGTCCCTCGTAGTAGAACCAGGAGGTCAAGTTGCTGGCCTTGTGTTCAGCCTTGTCGTTCGTGAAGATTCGCTGCACCGTGAATGTGTCAGCGTTCAGCCGGTAGAAATAGGCAGATTTGATGGGATCCCATAGAAGTCCCTCATCGCAGTAGTCGAGCAGCACGTCGTCGTGAACAAAGGTTCCTTTTGTAGCATAGTTCGCGTGCGAGCCGTACGCGCTGTAGACAGCTGGTCGATTGTTGTCCTTTTGTACGGATCAGTCCATGTTCCTCGACTTTTGGAGATAAAGATAGTCCAGCTATGTTGGAATTCCTGAACGCGAGATGGGTATTAATGATTTCCTGACGATTACTTTTTCACAATCGCTGGAAAACCATCAATATCGTCTGATATCGAGATATTGGTTTTCAGGATCGTGGTATATCAAGGAAGAAAGTCGGGTCACTTGCCTGCTTCTGCAAAACATCGTCATCCCAATCAAAGGCTTGGCCATCACTGTGTTGACTATAGTAGATGCCTGTCGGCACCCCATCGCGGAATCGAATCATGTTGTTTTCCCAATCGCCGACATGGTCACCATAGTGAATCTTCCGTTCCGTTTTGTTCGGGTCCATGATGTGGTTAAAGGGTGGTAGAACCTGGGTGATATTGGCACCTCGATCGTATGAGTAGAAATAGAAATAGTAGACATCGACATCTCGAGGCGTCTTCTCCAGCATGATGACTGCGCAAGGAACGGCAGAACTCAGAGCGCCAGTTGCGTTTGGCGCCTCGCCGAACAACCATTGAGCTGGATTGGTAACATCATCATTGGAGGTGAGAGCTGCCTCCTTTCCATACGCATTGAGGAGCTCTAAATTATCGAGATGGAGTACTGGAAGTCCAGAAATGGAGGCGCCGTTCAGCTTTGCCGTTGTATACTTGAGGTGTTCTCCAATATCGCTAGGCCTGAACGGATCTTCAGAATGCAGCCATACCAAGGGCGCTACACTGTCAATATCGAACGCGAATTAAAGGAGTTCCCAAAAGAAAGTACATACCATATTTCGTCACGTACTCCGGAACGAGCAGTATGTTGGAAGAAGTGGCCAACACGAGGGGTAGGAGAAGTCCCACCAGATGACCATAGAACATGAAAAAGATGTTTGGCGGAGGAAAGATGATGATGGTCGACGATGCGGAACGAAAGAATAGCTCAGCACATGCTGAGGTAATCTCCGGGCAAGCCCGGGAGCGGTTCCTTTCTGTGGCCCGAGCGCCTTCTCTTCGTTGTCATTTCGTCTCCATCTCCTCCATCTTTCTCTCAACTTGAATCTCTTGATAGATACCTTGCCGCTGTCGTGGGCACAAAGCAGGCCTTGAACCGGAATACCATTTCACGCACGAGGCACGGCAAAACCATTGTTACGTGATTTATAACCAGTTCACAGGATACTTGAATGGATTCAAAGGATTGAAGAACCGGGAAAGCATACGAGAGTATTGCCCAGCCAATTTGGAAATACGACATAACCACTTCGATTCGCCGAGTGCTTTGCTGCAATGAAACACGAATATGCCAGACATACAGTACTCCGAATGCGGGACTTCTAAATATACTCAGTTTGCTTTCGCTGGGCTATGAAGTTTGAGTACATCCAATCATCCTATCTCCGCCTCCTCCTTCTTTGTCGCCTGGCCGCCGTTCTTCAATAATCGATACTCACAATATCTTGCATAGTCTGTAGGATCGCTGTAATCTTCTCTTCTTCCAACCGCTGCCCAATTACGGCAAGGCCTATGAGCGCATTCTCATGATTCTCTGGGGCCCCATCTGCACTTTGTCAGCAACCGCACACCTCTGGGAGATTCAGAACTCACAATAATCCATAACTTCCTGGTCTTTTGCTGAGATAGATTTCCAATCTTCCGGCTCTTTGTCATTCTCAAGATCAACAGAAGTCACCGGAAAAATTCCCGTGGTGATGTCAAGCAACGGACTCAGAGTGCCGTAATTCCAAGGATATCCTCTGTCATGACGGATTGCAGGGAATGGTGTCGAAGGCATTATTAAGGCATCGATTGGCCTTCCAGTTCCCGTCACTTCGACAGCCTTCTGCCATCGCTCTAGCCAGCTCTGCGCCAGCAATGATCTTTGGTGTTGATTTTGCCACGTTTCAGCAACGCTGGATGGCTTCGCGTTCGACGTGTGGCCAAGCCATGATTCGGGGTGCGGATGCAGTGGCTCGCCAGATGCATCAGTATCACGTCGAAATTCCGTTCCACCATCAGCTGCCCACATCGTGTGAACGATATCGGAAGCCTCTGCTACTTCATAAGGGATGTAGTCAATTACCAAATGGCCAGCAGCAAGAAGTTTGGCCTTCCTGATTTCCATCGCACGTCTCAAGGGCGGAGAAGGTGTCACCGTGCCATCGCCCATTCCGAAGCCAAAGCACAGCTGTTTCGGTAGTTGCTCTTCCTCTTTTCTCCACGGGATCGGCAAACATTGCGGATCGTACAACCAAGGCTTTTGCGCAATCACACGGGACATGAATATTCGCACATCCTCGGCAGATCGACACATCGGCCCAGCACAAGATCTTACCGCTTCCTGTCCAAGATAAGTATTAACAGCTTGCTGATAGCTCAACCGGCCATGCGAAGGCCTCAATCCAAAAAGTCCAGTATATGAGCATGGATGACGAATCGAACCACCAATATCTGTACCAACACCCAAGAAACTGGCGCGGAAAGTGATCAATGCTGATTCGCCTCCTGATGATCCTCCCGTGGTGAATTGCTTGTTTCTCGGATTGATGGTGCGGCCAAAGACATTATTGACGGATTCTCCCATCATCAGTGTGGCAGGCACATTCGATTTGACATATGGCACCGCTCCAGCTTGTACCAGCAACCTGACAAGTGTCGAATCTTCTGCGGCAGGTTTCTCGGCATAAGAAACATACCCGACAGTTGAGTCGACGCCTTCGAGTTGAAATTGATCTTTGAAGCTGATCGGATGTCCATGAAGTGGTCCCACCGTCTTTCCTTCCCGCTTCAAATACTCATCCAATTCTTGCGCCCTCTTCACAGCCTCCTCGAAACGAATTTCCGTCACGCAGTTGAGGAGTTGTTGCGCCACGGCTGCTCGTTTACAAATTGCCTTCACGACTTCCATCGACGTCCACTCTGCGGTCGCAATTTTCTTCACAACTTCAGAGGCTGTCGATTCGGTGATTCGCAATTCTTGCTTTGTGAGCATGCCTGATTCGGACGGAAAATCTTGGACGTAGTTTGCTTCTGCTAGAGGGTGGAGATGCTGTGGTATCCGCCATTCTTTCGGGATTTTCGAGTCGCATTCAGCTCGTTTTCTGGATGCGATGGCCTGCCATGGTTCTTTTGCCGATGCGCTTTCCATCTTGCAAGTCTGTTGGAGCAGTATCGTATTCGTCCAGATTGTTGACCTCCTTAGTTTTGTGTACTCTGCTGCTTATAATAGAGACGTTAGTTACGATGTTGACTTTAGTAAAGTCGGCGACTGACTAAGCCTTAGAGAACAAGATGAGGGGTTCACGATCGAGACCAGGGAAGTTTATCGGGAGCTGCGCTTATGTCTGCGCTTGCATGTAGCCTACACCTCGACCCGACGGAAGAGAATCCTATCAACAACTCCAATCCCAATGGGTTAAACGAAGAACCAGTTCCTGTTCTGTCCAATGGATGGGAAAGTACCTAAACTTGTCTTATCGATGAAAAGCATATTACCCATGTAAGATCTGGGCTCGATCCTCCTGGGATATATTCAAGAGAAGATAAAAGAACCGAAACCGCTGCGAAAAGCCTTGTGTGCTTTGCTCTCCTTTCACTCCCCCATATCATTGCAAAATGGCAGACTCTACCATCGTCAAGCCTCCCCTTTCCCAAGGCGTCGCTTACGGCGTCGTCCTAGGTAAATTCCCTCTCTCAACTACCATCTGTAAACCTCAATTAACATCATCAAGCTTCGGCATAGTTTGCGCCCTAACAATGAAAGTAATAACCTACATCTCGCGCCGCTTCCTCCACGAATCCTCCACAACATCTATGCAATTGACCGCCCAAAAGAGCGTCAAGACTGTTCTCGTCTCTGCAGCTGTTGTGTCATCATGGTGTTATGCTGCAACTATCTTGAATTCGGTGAGGTTGACGTATGTGTATGGGTTTGCGGGGCTGTGGTGGTTTGCCTCAGCCGCTACAGTTCAAATCGTGCTTTATACGATTATGGCTATTGAGTTGAGCAGGCGGGCGCCGAGGGCGAATACGGTTTTAGAGGCTATTCGCATTCGGTTTGGGACGGCGACGCATATTGTGAGTTGCTCGGGCCTGATCTTTCTTTTGGATAGTTTGTGCTAATTGATTTAGGTGTATTTTTACTATGGCGTTTCTGTGCAGATCATCATCACAGCTGCATTTTTGCTTGGTGGCTCTGCTTGTCTCAACGTCACGACTGGAGCCAGTGTCGCTGCAATGAATTATTTGATCCCATTTGGTGTGGTTATCTACACATACCTGGGTGGGTTGAAGAGCACTTTCTTATCCGATTATATTCAGTACATAATGCCAGTTCATCGATGGGACACTGAACTCAAGTAGGAATATTTGGGTATGCTCAAAATCGCTGCTCCGCTAGACAGTGCATTGAGTCTACTCAAATATCCCGCTTCTTGAGTTCGGCAGCATCGACCACTTCTTCACTGGCCTCGATTGTTAGCACAGTCGTCATCTTCATCATCCTCCTCGTCTTCATGTTCAAAGTCATGGCCAGCGACTCCCTGCCCGTCTTAGGCTCACCAGGAGCGCTCTGGGACCTCCTCCAATCAGATAGCGTCAAAAACCAAGCATTCAGCACCAAAAATGGTTCCTACCTAACAATGCAATCTGGCGAAGGTCTCGTACTCGTAGCAGTTATACTCGTCTCCGGTTTCAGCTCCGTCTTCGTCGACCCAGCTTACGGTCAAAAAGCCATCGCGGGCGAACTTAGCGCAGTCGTCAAAGGATACTTCTATGGCGCTTTTGCATAGTTTTCGATCCCGCTCGGGCTATGCGCGACGATGAGTTATGTGGCAATCGCGTTGAGCAATACTGAGTATTGGCCAGTCCCTGGTGGGATCACTACGTATCAGATTAATAATGCTCTGATTTTGCCACTTGCAGCTCAAGCGGTTATGGGCAAGGGAGGCGCGGCTGTTGTGATATTGATGTTGTTTATGGCTGTTACTTCTTCCTTCTCGGCTGAGATTATTGCGCATGCGTCGATCGTGACTTTCGATATTTATCAGCCATGTAAGACCATCGATTTTCTTTGACTTGAACACCCACTGACTCGATTCCATTGCCAGATATCAATCCAACAGCCTCGGACTCTCGACTCAAGCTCGTCTCGCACATCTCCCTCTCCTTCGCCGTCTTCTCTGCCTCTCTAGCCACAGCCTTGAATTACTCTGGCATTTCCATGGGTTGGATGCTCGAATTTGTCGGTGTCGTCCTCGGCTCCGCTGTCGTTCCCATCACATTCGCAGTCAACTCCGCCCACGCATCGTCAATATGGATGACCATCTCCCCTCCGATGGGCACAATATTTGCTATAGCTGCGTGGCTTGGTACAACGAAGGGCATGTATGGTGCACTCACCCCAGCGACAACTTTCGAGAATTTGCCCATGTTTGCTGGGTGTACCGTTGGTTTGTTCGTGCCATTGATTTTGTGGTTAGTCATGTGGCCACTTCATAAAGAAGCGTTTGATTGGGATACGCTTTTCTTCATGCAAGCCAGACAGCCACGTCTAGGAGATAAAATCTATACTCATGACAATGACAAAGAAGATCTTGGCACAGATTGGGATCCTGCAGGTCTGGCGGGAGCATCGAGGAATGCAAAGGTCGTTTCAACGATTATGGTCGCCATTTTCTTGGTCATCATTCCTTTCTCTTTGTATGGATCTGGGTATGTATTCAGTCGCAATTTTTTCATTGGCTGGACGGCTGTTGTATTCCTCTGGAGTTGGGTAGCTGCGTTACTGATCTGGTGTTTGCCGATTTGGGAAGCAAGAGCACCGTTTGCCGCGGTGTTCTGTGGTCTGCTTGAGAGGAATAGATCTCAGCCGACTCCGGGAATCGAAGTGGAGTCCGATGATGGCAAAGACTCAGCACTACGCAAGGCTGATACTAAAGCACAGACAGTCCCACTGACGGATGTCCTTCTTTCCTTAGAAAACAACAACGGTATGGAGGAGGTTATAAAAACGGGCTCGTAATAGACCAATCCCATCACGTTTCGCTTGCATACTTTCTAGGTAGTGGAGGACAGCCATTAGTGGAGCGAGTCTTGGCCGATATATTATCAAATTCGATTTCTAAGATTTTGTCCTCGTTCACTGGGAAAGCACAATGAGTCGGTAAAAAGGATGGAAAGCTCATAATCTTCGCGGGATGCACCCACGTGCCAAGGAGAGCCGTAAAGTATTTCGCAGGGAATTAAAGATATTGACACCCCACGAATCCACCTTCCTCGCGTCATAAACGTCAGAGAGCATGTGTATAACCTTGAAGACGCGCTTTCGAAAATAAAATGTGACATGGCGTGCGAATTTTGTTGTACGTAACTCGTACATCCATAGATCTTTGAGTTGTCTAATACAGTTTATCCCCGTATGTCGTAATTTGCTCTATCAATATTTAACCGCCTGGTTTGGTAATGAAAGATAGGCTATTTAGTAAAAGAAGACGCCCTTCGTGGGTAGTTAGATGGCTGGGGGTAGTTTGATATCTGGTATATCTATATAGTACCCATAAGGCGAGTATCACAACTATCAGTTCTTCATCACAACAGCTATAATGCATCTCTCTACATTCCTCCTCGCTACAACTGCAGTGTGAGTATAACCTGATCTTCTAATCCCCTAATACCGATGAATCCGTGAGAGAGTGCCTCGCGCCCGATCTAACAACTCATAGCACCGCAATCGCATCCCCCATAGAAGAACCATATATCTTCAAGATCAAAGTAGGCTGCTGCAATCCAAAGAATAAAAATTCTTGGCATGCAGGGGCAACAGAACGGTGCTGCACGGATAGAAAGGATGAAGGCTATTTTACGACGGAAAAGGGTAAGGCTGTGGTACGTCAATTGTTTCTGGACATAAGCTTTGTCTGTAGAGGGCTGACAGTTCTTAGTGCGAGATACGGAGATCCAATTATATGTATGAATTATTGGGTGATTGTTGTAATGCCGAGGGAAGACTTCTTAAGACGAACGATTGGTGGGTGTGCTACCCTTAAGATCTTGCTAGGTGGTTGTGAGAGGCGATGAAGAAGGAGAATGAGTGGGCTACTAAGTTGGTTTGAAAGAAAGAGTCTGGCTGGTTAGGGCGTGTTGGGGAATGATGCCTTGATTTGTTCAATGGGAAAATCCCGTCGATTCTCAAACAGGCCCTTGGTCTCGACAGTAACGTGACTTCGTGGAGTGATTGTCTTCGCGAACGTGTTTACTCATCTTATAAAGCCTCCCGAAGAATTTTTCTCTCATCTTCATCTCTTCATTCGAATTCTTGTTAAGGTTCTTTTAAGTCGGAGGAGTTAGTGTAGGCGCTTGTTAATATAGTTGGTTGAAATCCATGGGTGCTCCGCGGGCGCCGGGTGCTCCATAGTGCTCGCCATCTCATATTACAGAATAAGATGCTTAGGGGCCGTAATCGACAGATTAACGTATAGAATAACGTTAAGCGACGTGTTTGAAATCCATGCTCAGCTGTCTTGTTCTCAGATAACCACTCGATCGCAGGTTGCGATTGTCCTCCTTGATGTGAAGGAGGGTAACTTAGCTGTTGTTGTCGTTTATGCATCAAAGCAGACATTCTTCAAGTTTTTGACTGACTTAACTTCCTTTCCAGCAGCTCTACCCGATAGCAAGCCTGGCCGAAATCCGTTATCAATCGTTTCCGACCCCTCAAGTAATTAACTCCTCTAAATAGGCTTGGTATATTCGAAAGAGAATCCGGAACGGTCCTGTCCGAGTCCTCAGCTATTAATACATCAACTTGGCGTAGATCAAAATGTCAAAAGATAGATGAAGCAGACTGAAGTCTGAATTGATGTGTGGGCTATCCGCGTATTTATACAATTGAGACTCGCATTCGAGCTAGTACAAATGAGGATAGAATGAAATGAGTTTGTTTGACACAAAATAGCGTGCGTTATTCAGTCAACTGTCAGTCAGCCAAAAAAAAAAAAAGACTTGAGAATGTCCACGTTGATGTACAAAGCACAATAAGGGGGCGAGGCTTGGTCCCAATGTTTCCAGATTCGAGTTGTGAGATTCTATCCTCATCCCTTATCTGGTTTTCGGCCATACATTGGTGATTCGGAGCCCCTTGTTCAGACTGGCACAGACACAGTTTGTGGCCTGTGGTTAAAAGGCTCACGCGACGAATGCACTGAGTATCACGGACCAAATAATGTTTTCACTCCGAAGCCTCGTACACCTTCTCGAGATGCATTCACGTGCTAAGAAGAGCCGTAAGTATTGGTTCTAGGTTTGCGGAGGTCGTATTGCGGAATTAATAAGATTGAACTCCTATAGAGCCGCCTAGTCATGAATGCTAAAGAGCATATCTATCGTGCTTTGGAAGTTCACGAGGACATTTGCACCCTGCGATCGAGTGGTTTTCTAAGAGCCAAGACAGCTGTAGATCAAAAGCCACAGGATTTTCATTCGATTTTTATGAGATTCTGATTGAATCTGGACATTTCATATCGCAGAACAGGAAGTTTATGGGGCGTACTTAGTAATCGACATCCGAGTTAAGTTTAGAGTCGGACTTAGGCGCCTAGTATAGTTTATCCGTAGGTGGCAATGTACCCTATCCATACTCGACCGCCTTGTTCGATAGTAAAAGCTAAGCGGCCATCGTGGGTAGTATAATAGCTGGTGTTTCTACAGAGAAGCTGTAAGGAGTGTATCAAAACTATCAGTTGTTCATCCTTACAGTTACAATGTATCTCTCTACCTTCCTCTTCGCTACAACTACAGTGTGGGTGTGATCTTTTCTTCTAATTAAATATCGATAATCTAACAATTCGTAGCACCGGAATCGTATCCGCCCTAGAAAACGATGAACCACTCACCAAATACTGGACAGGTTGCTGCAACCCAAAGAATAGCTGTAAGAGTTCAACCCTCAAAGGTGTTTCGCAAGTGAGAGAAGACTGCTTGTATTTCAAAGTATCTAAGTACAGAGAAGA
Source organism: Venturia oleaginea (assembly GCA_013176395.1). Lineage (NCBI taxonomy): Eukaryota > Fungi > Ascomycota > Dothideomycetes > Venturiales > Venturiaceae > Venturia > Venturia oleaginea. Next base: position 887,935 of record JABMLP010000004.1, on the reverse strand, counting down.
AAGTGTAAGTACAGGAAGGATAGCTAGTATATATAATCCTCCTCTTACAATAGATCCTTCTAGAAAGTATCTTTAAATGGAAACGTGACAGCTTGCAAAATAGAACATGGCAGCTTGCGAAATAGAACATGACAGCTTGCAAAATAGAACATGACAGCTTGCAAAATAGAACATGACAGCTTGCAGAATAACAAGAGAACAATTGGAAATCCAGTCATGGATAAGCTAGAGAGAAGGATTCCATCCCTTAACATTATCCCCTCCCCCCCTCTCTTGTAGATCGATGTGAGCGTAGTCTCTGAGGGCGTAGTATAGGTCCGTCGTTTTCAAGAACGTTGCCGTAGGCACTTTCAAAAGCGTCCAGAGCTGTAGTTTGTTGGAGTTCGCTAAGGGGTTCCCACGTAGGATCAACGTAGCCTACCCACTTAACTAAGACTTCTCGCGTTTGTTGTCGACCTCGCCGGCGCCATCTTGCGGCTAGAATAGCCTCGATACCGTATTCCTCGTCTCCTTGTTCAGTTACTATAGGAGGCGGCTGTGTATTATCTTGTATTTGTGAAGGTAGGGGATCTGTGCCAGCTCTCCTAAGTAAAGACGTATGAAATCGGTTGTGGATTCCTCTGGGTGTATCAAGCTCGTAAGACATTGAGTTGATAACTCGTGTAACTGTATACTTCCCATGAATCCAGTCTAGTTTCTTACAAGGACGTAGGGTTTTTACGTTCTTTAGGTTGAGCCAGACTTTGTCTCCCACTTTAAAAGAGTCAGCCGGAGCACGATCTCTATTAGAGTAGTATTCTTGCTGTTGCTGAGCTGATACCATTGACGTTTCTGCCCATTCTTGTGCGTCCTTCAATTTTGCTACAAGATCTTGTGCTTTTTCTTTTGGATTCTTAGGGGTTTCCTGGGGAGCTTCAACAGTTCCTATATGCTCAATGTTATAACCGTGGGTTAAGAAGAAAGGCGATAGGCCCGTAGCTTGGTTTGGTCTATTATCGAGGCATATTTGAGCAATAGGCAGGAGCTCGACCCAGTCGTTCTGACTAAATGTACAGAACTTACGTAGATAGGCTTCAACTTCTTGATTTCTTCTTTCCGTAGATCCATCAGTCTCAGGGTGATACGCTGTAGAGAGTCTTCTCTCTATCTTAAGAAGGTGACAAACTTCTTTCCAGAAAGCATTAACAAATTGCGTGTCCCTATCTGAGACTAGAGATCTAGGAAGCCAGTGTAATCTTACGTAGTTCTGCATAAATAGTTTTGCAAATCCTTCAGCTCCAAACTGTTCTTTAGGCACTGGGAACAGGATAGTTCCTTTACCCAAGCGGTCAGTAATAACGCAGAGTCTTGTGCATCTTTGGCTCTCTGGTAATTCGACTATGAAGTCTACTGAAATATCTTGCCAGATACGGCTAGGGACAGGAAGAGGTTTAAGTAAACCTTTCTTTTTGTCTCGCCAGACTGAAGTTCTTCCGCAGACGTCACAATTGCGTATAAACTGACGTATATCTTGAGCAAATCCCGGCCAGTAGAACTGTCTGGAGAGAATAGCAATAGTAGCTTCTCGTCCAGGATGCCCTGATAGGACTGAATCGTGTATTTCTTGAATTACTCCTGTTAAGAGAGGCTCGTAGGAGGGCAACCAGATTCGGTCTCTATAGTAGAGCTGGTTATTTTCGACTTTACAATCTCCTATAGAAGTAGGAACCTTTAGCTTAGATGGGAACTGCCTATCTTGCTTTAGAACGCTTTGGAAAATACGTCTGTAGTCTAGATCTCCTTCGAGTGCAGTTTCCCATCTATCCCTTAGATCACCTGAGAGAAAGGGATTTTGTATAAAGGGGATAGGTTCTTTGTCTACTTCTTGAGCATTTTCTTGGGCAGCTTCTTCTCTTGCAGGAGTCTTATCCTCTAGAACGTTAATCCAAAGCTTTGGAGGTAATAACGTTCTAGTTCTTTCAACGATTCTTGGGTCTTGAATATCCTTTGGGAGATCTTGATCCCTTCGAGTTAAGGCGTCTGGAACTACAGATTCAGAGCCTGGGCGATAGCCTAGTTTGAAGTTAAACTTAGCTAGTATCTGCGCCCATCTCATTTGCCTTTCATTTAGTTCCCTTTTTACCATAAACTTCTCAAGGTTCTTGTGATCTGTGAGGATAATGAATGGCTTACTTAGGCTTAGTAGCTCGCTAGTCCAATGGACTAGAGCTTTGACTATAGCCATAAGTTCTTTGTCGTGGATATCATAATTGCATTCGGCTGGCAAGTGCTTAGTAGAGAAGAAAGCACATGGTTTCCAGTTACCTAGCTCATCTTTTTGACTAAGTACTGCTCCGGAAGCCCAGCCTGAAGCATCAGGTTCTACTCGCGTAGGCTTATCTTCATCAAGTGCAGACAGGACAGGTTCTTTGCAAAACTCTGCCTTAAGTTTTTGAAAAGATTCTTCTTGCTCCTTTCCCCATAAAAATGGAGTATTCTTCTTTGTAAGGCGAACCAGAGGCTCCCTTATTGTTGAGTTATCTTTTACAAAGTCACGGTAGAAGTTTGTAAAGCCTAGGAAGCCACGTACTCCTCGTAGAGTAGTAGGACGTTCCCATTCTTTAATTGCTTTGATCTTCTCCGGATCCATGTGTAGGCCCGTTTCAGTATCTATAACGAAGCCTAGATACTTGACTCGTTTGGTATTAAACTCGCACTTCCGAATATCAAGGTATAACCCAGCGTTAAGGCAGCTTTGAAGTATCTTTTCAGTCTTTTCTTCATGGTCTTTAAGGTTCTTTGAAGAGTATATTACTATATCGTCTAGATAAGCTGAGCAGAACTCGTCTAGGTATCGTCGAAGGATATAGTTTATATACCGTTGAAAAGACGCAGGTGCACCGGTTAAGCCAAAGGGAGTAACTAGCCATTCAAATAGACCATATCTAGTTCGAAAGGCAGTTTTGAACTCATCTCCCGTTGCGATTCGAATCTTGTGGAAGGCAGCATTTACATCAAGCTTACTAAGATACTTAGCACGAGCTAAGGTTAGTAAAGTCTCTTTTACTAACGGTAGCGGGTACCTATCCTTTCGAGTAATTGCGTTTAAGGCTCGGTAGTCTACGCAAAAGCGTAAGCCCCCTCCTGGTTTCTTCACAAAGAGAACTGGAGACGCAGCAACTGATTTACTCTCTCGGATAAAGCCTTTATCTAGTAGCTCTGTAAGAGTCCTTCGCAAAACAAGGAGTTGTTCTCGACCCATACCATATAGAGGTCCCCAAGGAAGTGGTTTTCCTTCTTCTATAGGTATTTCGTGATCAATCCCAGGGCGATGCGGTGGTAGTCTCTCGGCCCTTTTAGGATCAAAGACAGCAGCGTACTTATGAAACCTCTTAGGTAGCAATTCCAGTATTTGCTCTGTTGTCAAAGGGACTTTCGGCTTCAAGGCAATATCAATATCTCGAAGAGTAACAGCAAATACTCTAGACGCGTCTTTGATTTTCTCAAGTGTAGAAGTGACAAGGCGGTGGAATCTTACGGGCGCTACTTGTTGTATATCAAGTTTGTCTTCAAATTTAGCATCGCGAATGCTAATCCCGTTTGCAAAGGTAAGAGTACCTTTAGATTCATTGATAACGGCTTTGGTGTCCTTGAGAAAAGGCCTGCCTAGTAGAAGATCCTCAAATTGTCCCGGGACTATATAAGCAAAAGCGTTGCATATAAGTCCCCCTAAATCTAGGTTCAACTTCGCAATTTTTGTCACTTGGGTCTGTCCTTCTTCCTTAAGAACTCCACCTATAGTACGCGGACTAATAGGGAGTACTTCAAGGTCCATCTGCGAAGCTTTCTCCTCGTTTATTGATGCGTAGCAGCTAGATCCATTATCAAGGAGAGTTTTAAGAGAGTATATATCGTTCACTATAGTATTTGTGTAGAAAAGGCGGGAGAGCATCTTGGGTCTGAACTGCTCCCATTCTTTTTCTATCCGAGAACGGTGTGAATCAGTGTCTTTGTTCGAATTCAAAATACTATTTACTCTCTCAATTGACTCCTTTGACAATTTTGCTCTATCTACTCTACGCCTCCATCCACGACTTTGGATAGAGGCTACTCTTTTTCCGAGTAGTCCTCTTCTTCAACTTCTTCATTCTCCTCAGTGGTTCCTTTGGCCCTTTTTGAACCAAGTTGCGTGACTCTTTCTACCTCTGTATCCAACCAGCAGTCTTTCATTCTATGGCCGGCCTTCCCACAGCGTAAGCAGAGGTTATTTGCCTTCCTATATTCATAGGCTTTAGACGAAATTTTTAACTTGTTTACGCGTGTAGGCTCCCAGTCCATAGCGTTCAGATCTTTAAAAGACTTCTCTTTATCTCTGAATCGTAACTTATCTTCTGAGGAAGAGAGCATCTTTGCTGTAGTGATTTGCATACTTGTATTCAAAAGATCGGACACAAACTGCTGGTAGGAGGTACTCTGAGATTGGCCTATTCTCTGGTTTCGCAGCTCTTGATTTATTGCTTTGTGGAGAAATGCAATTTTAACAGCGTCAGGCCAAGTCATTCCTCCAGCATTAGCAAGAGTGGTTTCAAAACGGGGAAGAAAAGAGAAGAAGGGTTCTTTCTCTTTTTGTTTGATTGTGGACAGGCTTACAGTAGCTCTTTGTTGTTGTACTGGATCGCCATAGAAGTTGTCCATATACTGTAACAATTTCTGTCCCGTTTTATCTTCCTCTGGAGCTGTCTTTACGTAGGCCAGAGTAGCCTGAGCTGCGGAGCCTCGTAGAGAGGAGAAGATGTAGGCAAATTGGTTCCTACTATCCCCTATAGATTCTGCGTCTATCTCCAACTTCATCCTTGCTTGTTGAAACCACTGAGCCCATTCAGAACGCTTGCCATCAAATTCTTGGAGCTTAGGAAGTACAGCTTTCTTCCTATGTATTCTGTCTTTTTGTGAATTCTTAGTCTCTTGTCCTTCTACTACGTTCTCAGAGCGAGTAGTGTTAGGCAAGATTGTAAGAATACGCGTAATAGCATCGTTCTGAATGGCTAGTTGATGTTGTAATGCTGCCATAGCTTCTTGTAGGGCTTGGGGTTCTTGAGGAACTCTTTGTTCCTGATCTTCTCCTTCCATATTTTCACCTATGAGAGATAATAGAGAGCACTACTATACACACTCCTAGGCTCTACTCTAGAGATTTGCTAGGCAGTATAGAGTCAATGCCTATTAGTATAGGAAGGTGACTATAGAATCCCAGAAGGATTTTTTACACTATAGTCCGCTCTGCAATCCTTATTACTAAGGACAGAGCTCCCAGGGACTGTGAAGGCCAAGTGTATTAAATCTCTCTCCCTAGCTCTTTCTTTCCTCAGCTTATTACAGCTTCAACTCCTAAGACTACGCTGTCTTAGGATGACCTGCCCTTGCTTCTTGGAGATTCTAGCACGTTCTAGAAAATCTCAGTTTGAATTCTCTTGAATTCCCTTTTTGGATTGGCCCTTTCGGTTGGCCCTTGCTTCTTGGAGATTCTAGCACCTTCTAGAAAATCTCAGCTTGAATTCTCTTGAATTCCCTTTTTGTTTGGCCCTTGAGGTTGGCCCTTGAAGTTGGCCTTTGAGGTTGGCCCTTGCTTCTTGAGTTAGGACAAGTGTCCTCTTCTTGAAATTCCTTTCTGTTTGGCCCTTGAGGTTGGCCCTCGCTTCTTGGATTAGGACAAGTGTCCTCTTCTTGAAATTCCTTTTTGGAGCTTGCTCTCTGTGAGCCTTTCTTCCTTTGTAAGACTGAGGTACTTAGATAATGTAAGAGTTCAACCCTCAAAGGTGTTTCGCAAGTGAGAGAAGACTGCTTGTATTTCAAAGTATCTAAGTACAGAGAAGAAAGTGTAAGTACAGGAAGGATAGCTAGTATATATAATCCTCCTCTTACAATAGATTCTTCTAGAAAGTATCTTTAAATGGAAACGTGACAGCTTGCAAAATAGAACATGGCAGCTTGCGAAATAGAACATGACAGCTTGCAAAATAGAACATGACAGCTTGCAAAATAGAACATGACAGCTTGCAGAATAACAAGAGAACAATTGGAAATCCAGTCATGGATAAGCTAGAGAGAAGGATTCCATCCCTTAACAATAGCAGGGCTTGGAAGCCAGTTGCAACAGGTCAATGCTGCACGGCTAGTAAGGGGGAAGTGATAACGTGGCCGGTAAAGGACCTTCAAGTAGTAGGTTTAATATTTATAAAAGCTTCGACGAGGGCTGACGGTTCTTAGTGCGAGATTGCGAGAATCAGAAATGAACGGCTCTTATTCAGCGCTTGTTGCGCTGGCAAGGGAAGAGTGTTCAGTACGCCTGATTGGATTGAGTGCGAACCCGCTAACCCGTACGGTGGGTGGCCTCCAAAATAAGGTGACGACGCGAAGTGAAGGTAATATTTCCATGAAGGTGTGATTGGACAGACAGATAGATAGAAAGATTTTCAGAACCATGAATGAATGGATTCAATTACATTGTATTAAGTTGCAGACTTTGATCATGCATATGTAGCGTCTGCGTTGTTGTAATGTCAATGGAGTGGCTGAGATGTGAGATGAAAGAATTAGGCTGGGTTTCAGCCTCGTTGAGAGACTGTTTTACATCATCTCTGATCAGGTTAGCGTTCAAGTAACGTGCTTTCGCGACTCGATCTTCACGTCTGTTTAATCGGACCGCTTCGTTTCAAAACAAAAGCGAAGATCATCACAATAGCCAGGGACATGGTGGCTTGGAAGTCCGCTTGCTCGTCGCTATCACACCATTTCCCTGACTCGCGAATCACTGTCCAGCTGGGAGGAGTCTCCATACTCCATCTCTTTCAAGATGAACACCTCCGTATCGTGAAAATGAACATGGAGAAGTTTGACAATGTCGACAATTTATGGCTTGAGCTTTGCTCGGGGCGTACACCTCGTTGGACCTATCGACCTATCGAACGACACGCAAAGAGTCTGGAATCCCCCTACTTCCGTTTTGGCTACGACCTCCTCCCAACAGATCCACCAATGAACCACGGCATCAACGATTTCTTCATATTCAGCTTCCAAAATTAAAAGACTTCACCTGGATCAATACGAACTCAGGGTCGCATTTGGGCGCAATTTGTCGGAGCACATCCTCACTTTGAGGATATCAGCCATTCTACACTCGGCTCTCTGATGGATGATGCATGGGACGAGTACTGGAAGTCGTTGCAGGATGCACCTAACTTGAAGAAGTTTTGGCTTTCCTTTGGGCCCATTTTTGGGCGACCGGTGACAAGATATATTTAATCACGGAGGACGGAGGGCCGACTGGGATGATTCCGACGCCTGCGTCGCTTGCCGTTCACTATGAACTGTACCAATATATTTGTAAGCAGGGGCAGTGGACAGAAAACTTGACGAAGCTATGGAGTTAGATGTGGAGCTAGACTACTATATCGTCTTTCTAAGAATATGTCGCAAATAGGGTGTCTTAAGCTCATTGAACGCCTTTGGCTTGGGATGTTTACTACTACAGTCGTGGCAATTCGATTCTGATAATCTTCGGGAAATTATTGATTTGCTTGAAATGACAGGAGGCTTGTTGTCTTCAACTTTTCTGCAGCATGCTCTTGTGAACATTGCTTGATTAACTTTTCTTATGATCCAACGATTCTGAGATATTCTACCATACTCAGATTTGCCTATCTGACGTTCCGAAAGCTCAACACCAAACTCAACTACATCACCCCAGGCTCCACCCACTATCACGATCTCGATAGAAGCAGGGGTATCCATAGCCTAAGTGTATGATTGTGCACCAGGCCTTACTAGCAACAGCGCCACCAAAACGAGTCCGACGTGGCACAATAGTACGACACGGCCAACACTCGTCGCCCGCTTCCTTCACAGCGACCCTTCATCCATCATCTCACATGCTGAAAGATCTGAGCGTCTGTGTAGAAGTCTCAGGTGTCTGACTACGCTTTGCTTCGACCCTGACGGAAAGACCTCGGCCCTCAATCCTGTCTTGATCATACCAGACTCAGTGGAGTACTTGCAAGTCTTCAAGGAGGAACAGCTCTCACCCCGTCCTCACATATTGCCGTCATGTACCGCTATGGTATCAAAAGAAGAGCTTTACGCTACTGTTGTTACTGGAAGCTATATCAACGTGTCCTGGCAATGTTCGATGGCTCGAAGGCGGGGTGTGGCTTTTAGACTTTGATTACCATGGCATCGCACAATTGAAGGTGGGACTACCGGTATGATCATGGGATTTCTCAATCTAGGCACTCTAAAATAGTTTGACGCTTTGACAGTTCATGGAGGTGGGTAAATTGTTCTATGATGCAGACCCGCGGAATGCATAAACGACTCTCACTCCCTCAGTTTTTTGTCCTGAGAACGAAACGACTACAGAATGGAACGAAAAAGACTTACGTCCGATTCGGACGCGGATGCTATTCGTCAACCCAAGAGGCTCAAGAACGCGGCACCATCAGACGCAGTAACATGCCCTTCACGAAAAGTGCCGTCTGAGATGTGGGATAATATCTTCAGTTATATCATGCCGAGCAAAGACGACTTGAAGTATGCCTTACCGACCCTCCTCTCGTTCGATCATATCCACGTCTTACTGACATTTCGCGTAGACCAAACATATCTCGCGAAGATAATGATGGATCACTACCCAAAGTCGACAATTCTGGCTTCAACTTCAGTCTCCAAATAGCTCGAACGCTTCGACTTGTATGCAAAAGATTTGCTCAGAATCCTACTATCTGTGATTCGTTGTTTTATGATATCAAAATCTATGCAACTGCACACAGTATTGATAAGCTCAAGGGTCTCACCGAGCACGACTATCTACGAAACCATGTCCAGTGCATCGACTTTGTACATCCGAAACTTGTCGAAAGCTACTGCGATGCCCAACTGTATATGGACAGCTTGGCGGAAGAGTGGAGGATGAAATTATGCAGGTCAAAGTTTAACATTGAAGGAGCCACACACGGCAGTGTCGAATCTCAAATAGTAGGACTGGTCAAGAACACAAAGTATCCCTGGTCCTGCAAGCAGATCTGGGCAGGCCTTGCGGCCTACCGAAAAGCCTATACTGAACAAGAATTTGTCCTTAGGGAATTATTTGGTCGGATGGTCGGTGTCCGATCCCTTTCCAAACTTCCAAAGCTTTTCCGGGTTTGCGTATCGGAGCTGAACGATGAAAGAGAACAACGGTTACCTGTCGACGATTATACGATGGTATTCGACGACCAGCCGACTTGGCTCACCAAAAACCACCCTGAAGTCCTGCTTCGCTCGATGTGTATGTCATATTATGTTGATCACAACGCTGGGAATCCTTTTATTCACCGAGTACTCGACCTACTGCATCTGGCACAAGTTCAACCCAAGGAGCTCATCTTCCACCATGGCTATGGCATTGGTCCAAACTTCGAGTGGCTAGAACCTCGCGATTCTAAGGTTCTTTCCAAGTTACAGACTCTAGGTTTGAGGATACGTGGCTGTGACAATAACACCACAACAATCCCACATTGGAACGCTCTCCTCCAACCAATCATGGACCATTGCCACGATTTGAGAACACTGTACACCCAAATCAACTCATACGTATTACCGACTGAGCAGGGCATTACCGACGTTCTTGACACCGTCCGACTCCCACTCCTAATGGACCTTCATCTCTCGTTCCAAAAGGTGTCAGCTAACGCCTTCGACACTTTTCTTCGGGCCCATCCGTTGCTGGGAGAAGAGTTGAGTCACAGTTCCAGGGGAGGTCTAGAAGACGACGATCGGCACACTCGTTGGAAAACAATTCATCCACATCCAAAACTTTGCAGGATGACTCTTTCACATGTTCCACGCTGGGCCATGTATCGGACCAATCCACTCGATTTGCGAAGGAAATTCGGAGGCATAGATACGAGTTCGATTGAGAAAGGGGACGAGGCAATCCATCAGGCTTTGTACAATTATGTTGTCCATAGGAAAAGGGTTTGGACTGATGAGCTCGAGGCGTTTTGGAGACAATGGTAATACGAGCACAAAATGTTACTCGATCTCTTCGGCTCAAAAAAACGGGCTGGTTTGTTCTTAATTGTGATTAGGCGTTTGGTTTTGCTTTGCTGGAAAATTGGAAGGATCGTGTATGTAATAAAGCTAATCTTGACACACTATTGCGATAACGACTTCTTCGTTGCGACGGCCATGCCACACTACCTGGTCAGCATGATAAGTGAAGCATTATCTAGACACTTGGCAAAGGCGTGAAAGTCCGGCCTGTTGCCGTGATGCCGTGACAGCCTGTTGATGTCCTTGAACGTATATTGGTAGTGCCTTTCACAATGATCAGGGATGTGCCAGCACCTATAAAGAAGGTATCGAGTCTCATGTATGTTGGTATCTTCGAATCCGGGTTGGTCGTTAGGGAGGGAGATTCGGGGCACAGGATGTGGACTCGGTAGGTGGATAGACGCAATGTGGCAGCTGATGGAAAGGTATAGAAGTGGAATCGAGACAGGTAACGAGACAAGTAGCTGTATTGACGCGTTTCTTGCCAGAGATGCTCGTGATGTCGTTGTCGTGGAGGATGAGGATGAGGATGATGGTTTTTCGTACGGAATGAACACCGCACACGGCACGGTACTTAAAGAAAGACCACGTCTCTCTTTTCTCTTCATCTCATTCTCACTCGCCTGAGATCGCTTCGGTTTTTGGGCTTGGGATCCGTAGCTTCTCTCAGCTTCGTCAATAATGAGCAATCGCTTGCTTCGCCAGTCACCCTCCAATACCTCGATACGCTGTGCCAGAGTGCAGCCGTCCCGCGGCCACTCCACTCTTCGAACCTTCATACGAACGACACTGCTCGCGGTACGCCTCTCCCTTGACGGCAAAACAACCTCTCCTCCTCCTCATTTCAAACAATCAACAACAATATCAATACACATATAACGTCAATCAATTGACTCAATTGGGCCTGCCCTCGGTCTAGCTACGCTAAACTCTCAGCATGGAGGATTCTGTGAGAGTCAGGCAATCCCTGAAGACTCTCCCATCGCAGGCCCTCTCCCAAATAGTCAATACAATGTGTTATTGATCCTACCTTCTTCGACGTGAATGGGTTGTGACGAAAACGGAAGCAGTTGCGCCGACGTACGACCTCAACCTCAACCTCAACCTCCCCTCCAGACCTTCACACATACACACCCAAAAACCCTTTTTTTGCATGTCCCACTGCCTCCAGTTATACCGGCACTCCCAATATGTCCATAGGCTGAGAATGGCCTCTTTTAAATCAAGACCTACCGGATTTCCATGTAGAAAACAATGACCAGGCACTCTGAGGTCCGCTTCTTCAGATGGCATCCTGACTTTGGTTGCGGGCGAGCCTCCAACTCACTCTTACCGTTTACCTCCTGGGCTCTCTTGAAGAAGCTATATGATCACCCTTTGGCATCGCGTTTGATAATCAATCAAGCCAAAAACGGCCTATATAGGCGGTCGGATAGGCCTAGATAGTTACCCAATCAAGCAATCAGTTGAATATATGTCGCCTACCATCCACTCAAGCTGATGGTGTTGAGTTTCCCCTTTCACGTGACATCTTTTTAGGGGGGTAGGCCCTAGAATTTAGGCGGTCAACCCACTAAATATTAGCCGAAAATCGGCTTTTCTCCTCACCAAGGATATGTTTTAACATTGGATTAATTATATTTATATTTGTGGTACTCAAAAAGAACTACCTTATTGAGGTGTTTGGAGTAAAGAAAAACATTAGAGTCGGAGACGGAAAGAGCGAGGACAATACGGCAGCGGTTAGGTACCTGAACGAGGGTAACCAGAGGCTCTGCCCAAGCACAAAAATAGTGCCAGCGGCATGGAAGTCCTCAAAACGGAAAAGGGACGAGAGCGGTCCGGCCACGGCAAACCAACGGGGATTCCTCCTTATTGGGGTAGCTACAGTCGGGGACAGAGACACGATTATTAGGAAAGGCATAGTAATCCAGGGGGAGATCTATCAGTGCAGGCTGTTCGACCACAATACCACGACAAAGCAGTGCTTGAATGCAAATGCCAGAAATGGGGCCACATAGCTACCCACTGCGGTGCCGGAGCGATCCGTTGTGGGCGCTGTGCGGGGGAACACGATACGAGAGACTGCTACAAGATAGCCGCTACAGTACCGGACAGGTGCCGGAACTGCGATAGACCCCACCCGGCATGGGCGAAATCTAAGTGCAAGGTATACGAGAAGTACCTAATCAACATCCAGGAGACTAGGCAGAGCTACATCCTACAGACTCAACGGATCAGGGACGGACCGTACGTGTATATCGCGGTACCCAAGACGTTCCCAGAGAACTCGGCAAAGCGAAACCGAGAGGAACCCTTCCAGGAAGCAATCGCGCGGAGCGTAGGGCGCCCGCTAGGATCAAAGAACAAACCGAAGCTTGGCCTCGGTGGCGGTATGCAGTCGAGAATCAGCGAAGCCTTCACCGGCCTCCCAAACATCCTCAGTAGGAGTATGGACCCCGCTAGGGCCTACAGCGTACCGACTGACTGCCAGAGGTCGGACAGTATCCTCATCAGCTCTACTCAGGAGATCGATGAGCCAGCTGATAGCGATATGGCAGGAGACAACATGACGGCCGACGGCAACAGGGAAGCGGACCGAACACGGACAACGGGAACACCTAATGTCTAGCGAAGCCAGAACATTCGAACTCATACAGTATAACTGCGGAAACACAAACTACAAGAAAGCACAACCATTGTTCAAACAGCTCAACCACAAGACCCAGATGGTGGTAGCGATCCAGGAGCCAATGGAGAAGAACCGAACCACATACTGCCCTCCCGGCTACGCCCTCGCGTACGAACCTAGCCCAGAAAACAAAGTAACTAAGGTCGCGTTTCTAGTCAGCAAAGGCATCGACCCGGGGTCGTGGGAGGCCCGATTCTACGGGACAAACGTGATATCTCTGGACATTACACTCGCAGATTTCAACCTTACGATCATCAATGTCTACAACCCTATAGCTAACATAGTCCGGCTACCCGCCTGGCTAGACATCGCACGAGTTATTGCAGAGGCCAAGAAAAACTACATCCTTCTTGGGGACATGAACGCCAAAAACGTCCGATGGGGAGGGGTCGGTACAGCTACGGACCGCCAGGGGACACACCTCTGGGAGAAAGTCGAAACACGAATTATATATGATGACCGCGAAAGGTAAACCTACGTGGGAGAGAGATGGGAGGTCATCCGTAATCGATCTAGCCTTCGGCACCGAAACGGTTATGGACTGTCTTCGCCTATGCCATCCTGAACCAGGCTGGACCCCCTTTTCAGACCACCACCCTATCAGAATCGTCCTCGATGTAACTGCAATACCCCCATGGGCCCCCGACAGGTACGATACACCAAAACTCGACGTCTGTAAACTTCAAGAGATGGTCACTTTGGATAAGTGGCAAGAGAAGGAGGACAAAATCCACGGCCTCCAACAGGCAATTATGAACGCCCTTAACAAGCTATGCCCCAAGAAAGAAACAGCGACCAGAGAACGCCGGGATTGGTCCCCCCTCGCGGCCGAGCTGCTCCGGGAGAAGAACGAAGCACGAGTACTCTTAAGGAGGAGACTCTCAGAAATGAACAAGCAGAGAGTCCGCGATACTACACAGGCCCTAAGCCGAGAGCTGCGAAGGCTTAGTACCGACAACTGGAGAACATTCCTAGACGACTTCTGCGAGAAGTCTACAGAAGCACACAACAAAGGGCTGTGGACGATGAGCAAATGGAGCCGACGAGGCCCGGTACAGCTCCCACAGATCCCGAACCTCGTGGATCCTTCAACAGGAACCAAGAGTAAGAACAAGGAGGAAATCTCCAGAATCCTAGCGACAAAGTTCTTTCCAGGAGACCAAGATGCAGACCTCAGCGATACCCTAGAGACGCTGGGAGCGGCCCGCCCATGGGCAACAAAGACAGACAACGAGAAGATACCAAACATCACAGAGGAGCTCATCGAGGGAATTCTCCAGGATCTACCAAACAACAAGGCCCCTGGCCCGGATCTGATTACTAACGAAGTCCTGAAGATGCTCGCGCCCTGTATTAAGAAACCTTTCGCCGAAGCGGTACAAACAAGCCTTACTGATGGAGTCATCACCCCAAACCTCAAGGAGTCGATTACCTGCATACTCAAGAAAGAAGGCAAAGGCGACTATACTTCGCCGGGGTCGTACCGGCCTATCGCCCTCGAAAATACGCTCGGGAAAGTCCTTGAAACGATCGTTGCTAGAGAGCTCACTAATGTCGCCGAAAGCTCGAAGCTACCCTGGAATCAATTCGGAGGGCGCCGTAAGAGGTCTACCCTCTCAGCGATATCGTTCCTCCGGAATATCATCGAAACAGCTTGGAAGACGAAAAACCACAAAGTAGTATCGATACTATCCCTAGACCTCACAGCAGACTTTGATAATGTGTCTCTGAAAAGACTGCTCCATATCCTCTGGCGCAAAGGAGTAGCGCCGTGGATTATCCGATTCGTGGAAAGCTTCCTCACAGAACGAAAGACCAAGATCTCCTTCACGGGATATAAGAGCGAGTGGTACCCGGCTCGTACCGGCATCCCCCAGGGCTCCCCCCTCTCCCCTATCCTCTTCCTGTTCTTCGTCTCCGAGCTCCTCGAAGAATTCCTTACCCCTCAAGATAACACAATCGGCTTTGGGTTCGTTGACGATACAAACCTCGGAGCCTGGGGTCCCTCGGCAGCGGACAACTGCAGACGACTAGCCGAGGCCCACGAGAAGTGCCTCCTATGGGCTAGGAGGCACGGCGCAGCATTCAATCCTACGAAGTACCAGCTTATGCATTTCAAGCAGCCAGGCAGCCCCGAGGCCTCCCCGGGGGATATGAAGTCTGCTATCAACATCAATGAAGTCTCTACCAAACCAGAGAGTAAGGAGCTCAGACTGCTCGGCGTGTGGTTTGATCCACAGCTCAAATGGGATGCACAAATAACGAAAGCAGAGGCTAAGGGAAGAGCAGCGATGGCAGCGATGGGCCGGATAGTTGGAGCCAACTGGGGACCAAGCTTCCGAAAGAGCCGAATGGTCTATATCGCGGTTGTGCGGCCGACTATGCTATATGGCATCCAGGTCTGGGGGTCAAACGACATCCAGGGAGGAGGAATTATGAGAGCGCCGCTAATGGAACGGATAGAGAAAGTTCAAAGACAGTGCCTCCGAATGGCTACAGGAGCCTACAAGAGGACACCTCTCGCAGCGATGGAAAGAGAGCTCTGCCTCCAGCCAATACCCCTGTCTATAGAACAGCTTATCCTGGAGAGGACTGGTTCGGTAGAGAAGGACCCAGTAGAAGCAGAGATGAAAGCTGCTCTCAACAAAATGTGGATAAGAATCATGATGGAGGAAAGACCCCGCCGGCCGGCTGGCAGCCGAGGGAGGCCGCCTACGGCCAGATGTAAGCCAGATACGTCTACGGAGAAGCGGGCGAAGAGATATGCCCAGAGGAAGGAGGAAGCCAATGACCTCCCGGAGTACACAGCACCCGAAGGAGAATACCTCGGGGATATCAATACTGACGGGTGGCGCCGGAGGCGGATTACTACCGTATGGAACAACCCTGACAACCCTTACCCGAGGAGGAGGATCACAACGCAAGAAATTGGACCGTACAATGAGATACGCAGCACTACTGGCCCCCGACGGCTTCGAGGCGACCCCGCACCGGGAGACCCGGGGCACGCAATCCGAGTAAGGAACTCGAGGAAAGGAGGAAATATCCATAAGTGGGTTCTACCCAGTAAAATCTCGAAGCTGATGGAAGAGATCTGGCGTACAAAATGGGAAGCACTGGGCCGGAACCGGAGGACGAAGACTTGGAACGAGCCATGGGAGAAGTCCCCAATTGAGCTATACGACGGCCTTACGAAGGTAGAAGCACATACAACGTTCCTACTCCGAGTCGAAGTGCTAGGACTCCTGTCCTGGCTCGCATCGATACATGTCCCAGGGATTACCCCCGAATGCGAATGTGGATGGCAGCAAGAAACGGTAGAACACATGTTTACGTACTATACTAGATTCAATAGGAGAGGCCTATTCAGCGCCAGGGGAGGCTCTCGAGGGGTGAAGGGGCTACTAGGAACGAGGGAAGGATGCAAGGCCGCGTCCCAGTGGTTTTTGAAGAATTCGGTACTCCCATACCTTGCTAGAGCAAACGCAGCAGTAACAGAGAACCGGTCGGGCTTCGGAACTTCGCCGGAGCTGGAAGGCACAGGACTATAACAGTAGGTCTTATCTCGATAGGAGGAGGAAGAGGGCGGAAGTGATGCCCCCCAGGGTCCCAAGATCCTTGCCTCGAGGAAATAGCACGGACCGGGACCGGACTACGCCCGGACTTGGATGGCAATGGACTGAAATGGATACCAGGGAGCTAGGAGAAGCTGCTTAGGTAGTGTTGACCCGGAGACGCTTCGATATATACGAATAGGATGGTAAAGCTCGCGGATATGCTGCGGGCCGCAGCCGGGGTAGCAAACGAACGGTTTTTGTCCCCGAAAAGAGGGTTTTTCTTTGTAGATAGAGGATGTTGGCACAGGCTTAACCTAGCCCTACATACAACAATAAATCCTGGTTATCATTAGATTTATATTTTACCTCTTTTACTACTACAACCACCACGTTTTCTCTACACTATGTCCGATAGAATAACCAGACACTTCAAGGCCAGGAGACCTGAAGGCCATTCTCAAAGAGCTGGCCCTCCAGTTGACGAGTCCGAACTGTCGCAAGCGCTGCTAGATACGCCAATTCCACGAATACAAGAGCCTATACAACCTCCTACAGCCCATAGAGTTATTCCAACTACCTCGCAACCTCGTATCATTCGAGCCCAGTTCCCAATTGTCTGGAGTCAGTTGTATTTTCAGCACAAGAAGCTCGTCAATCCCCGGATCCGGGCAGTTACAATGCAGCAAGTTGCACGGCAGAACTCACACATCTGGGAACACGGCATTGAGCTTGAGGCTGACGGCAAAGGCCTTGGACGTATCTACATCTGTGGATTATGCCATCAAAAGAAGGACTACTACAGAGGCGTCTACAAAGCAGATTCAACGGGTGGAATAGGTACACATTTTGTAACGGCACGGCATATCCATACGAAGGCACAAGGCACTTCAGAACATGTCACCGAATTACACTTAGGATCTAAGGTAGAGAGGTAAGAGTTTCGTAAGGAAACTCCGACTAAGTAGAGAAAGTGCACGAGCCACGAAACGTGATTTAATGGTCACGTGCCGTACCGTCACACATTTAACGTAACGTAATTCACTAGCGAGCGGGCCACACCACCGAGCGGGCTACCGAATCGATCATTTCATCTTTGCAAGCCTCTACACCACCACCTCATGCCTTCTAAAGCCCAGCAAGAAGGCCGATTACTTCTTGCTCTTCAAGCCTATCAAAAAGGCCAAATCACAACTATTTGCCAAGCTGCATTAGCTTATAATGTACCATACAGTACCCTCAAATATCGCCTCTCTGGACGAGTTGCACGCGTCGAAACGCGCGCAAACAGCCACAAACTTACTCCCACAGAGGAAGAAGTCTTAACTCAATGGATTATCTCAATGGATAATCGAGGCTATCCTGCTCGAGTCTGTGCAGTACAGAATGCGGCGAAATTACTGCTTCAACAACGCGTCGGTCCCTCAGCCTCAATCGGTATCAACTGGTCTGCCAGGTTCATCAAGCGACAGCCTACCCTGCAATCGAGATTCAATCGCAAGTACGATTATCAGCGTGCTCAATGCGAAGATCCAGAGCTTATCGGAGCCTGGTTTCGGCTTGTGAGTAATACAATTCAGAAATACGGCATTCAAGAGGAGGATATCTATAACTTCGATGAGACTGGCTTTGCAATGGGTATTGCAAGCACCTCACGCGTCGTTACTACCTCAGATCGACGGGGCAAGCCACCTCAATTACAGCCAGGCGATCGGGAGTGGGTTACAGCAATTGAAGCGATCAATGCGCGTGGCTGGTATCTCCCTCCGATGGTTATCTTCAAGGGCAAGGTGCATCTCTCAACTTGGTTCGAAACTACACAACTACCACCTGATTGGGTGATTGCTTTGAGCGATAACGGCTGGACGAGCAATGAGCTAGGTCTTAAGTGGCTCACTGAGATCTTTGAGCCTAATACAGCCTCGAAATCAATAGGCAAACACCGGCTTCTTATCCTTGATGGCCACGGTAGCCATGCGACGCCAGAGTTTGATCAGTACTGCTCCGATCGATCGATCATAACTCTCTGTATGCCACCTCATTCCTCCCACCTATTACAGCCTCTCGATGCAGGCTGCTTTTCACCACTTAAACGCGCGTACGGCACTCAGATCTCTGAATTCATTCGCCTTGGTATTCATCACGTGGACAAGGCTGAATTCCTCCCAGCCTTCATGCAGGCACGGATTGAAGCTCTCTCGATCAGGAATATTCAAAGCGGCTTTGCTGCTGCAGGTCTTGTACCTCCGGATCCGGATCAGGTGCTTTTGAAGTTGCAGATTCGGCCGTGTACACCACCTAAAGCACCTGTACAACAGACATCGTGGCAGCCGGAGACACCCCACAACGTAGCTCAATTGGAGCAGCAAGTCAAGGTAATCAAAGACTATTTGCAGCGTCGCTCAAAGAGCCCTCCAAGCCCTACAGACGCTGCAATTAATCAATTGGTTAAAGGCTGTCAAACAGCTATGCACAGCGCAGTACTGTTGGCAGATGAGAATGAGAAATTGAGAGCAGCGAATGAGAGGCAAAAGAGGAAGAGAGCAGTCAAAAAAAAGCAGATCTCAAAGAAAACATTACTTACAGTTGCAGAGGCACAAGGCCTGATGGAGAATACTGTACAGCAGCCTATACAGGCAAGTGTTGCTCCTATACAGCAAACAGTTGTTGCAACAGCCTCGTCATCAAGTAGTGCAAGTCAAGGGAATTGCTTTGGTTTACCTAGTTGTTTTGTATGTAAGGGCTTTGACCATGCTGCGAGCGATTGCCCTAAATATCGATAATCTTCTGTATAATAGATAGTCTTGATTAATTAAGGCGTTGTGGTGGTGTAAGCTTGCAAAGATGAGATGATCGATTCGGTGGCCCGCTCGGTGGTGTGGCCCGCTCGCTAGTGAATTACGTTACTCAATAAACACGGCATTCCAGAGCCTAGAGAAAAAAAACAGCACACACAGCGAGAACTCAATATTTGGAATTTACAGAAGTATCATCTAAAGATCATCAAAACACCTCTGCCAGTGGCCGCTCCGGCCTCTAGAGGCCATCGCGCGTCCCTCAGCGTCGATGAGATACCTCTAGAGTCGCCGTCGCGGCCACGGCAGAGCAAGCAGACGAATACATGAGCAAGCTACACGAACGATGCGTCCACCAAAGACAACAGCAACCATCTAGTCACTATCTCCCGGCTAGTCCATCACCCCAGATGACACTGCAACGCTCCGAGTCGACGAGTCACCGCTAGAACGGCAATACCTTCAACACAACTCACACCAGACGCCCGGTGTGCAACAATCGGCACCACACACCACTGCAACGACTAGACAACCTCTCCCAACGTCTTGGCAAACTGCCCTGCTACAAGCTGTTGCCCAGAGCCTTGAGCCTCTCCCCAAACTGTTGCCTCCCAGTTATGGCATTGGCAAGAGTAGGTGCGCGACACAGTAAGTAGTAAGGACGCATAGAAGGAGCCTATTGGCGGCAAATTCCCTCCCTGTAAGCTAGCAGACGTAGCCTTGAACCTCTCCCCAGACTGTTGCGTCCCAGTTATGGCATTGGCAAGAGTAGGAGCGCTATATAGCAAGTAGGGAGAGCGACTAGCAGCAGGTAGGCTCCGACTATAAGACGGCAGATCTATAGCACGATCGGCGCCATACAATACGGCAGCTACCAGACAGCCTCGTTTACGGGCATACCCGGAGTATCACACCCAAGCAGCGAAATAACGACTACGATGGTTACTATTGTCTCCAGCATCACACAACCAAATACACTGCCGCATAGGAATCTGGTGTAAGGCAACTTTCACAAGCAGAAACATACTTAGAGAACCCATTGGCCTTGAGGGATAAGGCGAAACAGATAGACAAAGCTGAGCATTAGAGGGAGACTGTAGGTAGAAGGATAGCGAAACACGAGGCATTGCCTCTTGAGTCTGCATAGAACAAATATACTAGCAGAGTAACTAGTATCTACAAGAGCCAGCGGGCATTTGGAGATACTAGTTAAGGGAAAAGAGGGAGGACTGAGGGGACAGCTGGTCTTGTTTCAGTGAACGGGGCGAAGTGGGGCGCGGTGGATTATATAATCTATCACGTGTCGGCTGTCTGATGAAGTCCTCCTAACCGGACATAGCTGCGTGATTAAGCGGCTGCAACCGAGTAGGATAAAATCAATCAATCAATCAATCGATCAATCAATCCAGACCCTAGAAAGGACCTTCTACCACCACCACCTCCTCCTCCCTCTACAGACAATCATACAGGCAATCAAGAGCAGGATTCTGAGACTCACTTCGGAGAGTGTGGCCACCGCAAGGGTACAGACGCTGCATTTATTGGGAAGGCATAGAGACAGCAATATGTAGATTGGGTTATTCGTCATAATATCGCCTTGCATACAGCTACAGCGCCAGAAACTCTTGCGCTTCTGAAGTCAGCTGCATACGATACATTAAAGGTTATTCTGCCAAAGGCAAAGTCCTCTCTCTCCATATGGGTGATGGATTCCTACATAGAGCGCCTCAAGGACATAGTTAAAGAAATCGAAGGAGCTAAAAGCCTCATCAACATCTCTTGCGATGCCTGGAAGGGTGACAATAAGAAGAACTACCTTGCTGTCTGTTCCCACTACATCAACAAGGATTACAAGCAAAGTAAAATGCTTCTTGGCTTCCCACGGATACTGGGCAGCAAAACTGGTGAGAATGAAGCAGAGATTATCGCTAAAGTCCTTACCACATTCAAGATTGATGGAACAAAATTGGGAGCCTTCACTCCAGACAACGCTACCGATAATGACGCTGCCTGTGACCGCCTTGAAGTCCTGTTTGATAAGGAAGGTTGGTCAATTCACGCGCGCATTCGCTGTATTGGGCACATCATCAACCTCATTGTAGAAGATAATCTCTACGGTGACCACGAGCAGTCAAAACACTCAAAGGACCTTGCCTCCGTCGGCTACGAAGAAGCCTATGACGTCTGGATCAAACTAGGACTTATGGGGCGCGTCCACAACATCTGTATCTTTATCAATCGCTCACCTGAGAAGCGGGAGATGTTCGAGAATCTACAGAAAGAGATGGCTGCACTAAAGCTTCTTGTGCTTCTTGTAGATGGAGGTATCCGATGGCAGTCTACCTACGAGATGATAAAGAGAATCCTTGCTCACCGCGACATTATCTTGAAGTGGCAGCGCCAATTTGTACACCAAAAGGGGCAGTTTGACATACGACCTTCCTTCCTTTCAATGGAAGACTTCGATATGTTGGAGATCTGGGCGCAGATTCTTAAGGAATTTAAGGATCTTTGTCTCGAAGAGGAAGAGAATGTAGACCTCACTTCACAGGGAACCATTGCCGGTGTACTCAAGGCCTCACATTCATCTACGAGCGACTTGATCGCACTGATGCAGAGCTCAAAGCCCTCAGATTGGCTCCTCATCTTTCGTAACCTTTTGAGGTTGGTATTACAGAAGCGCGGTCAACGACAATGAAGTATCTATCCCTGCTTAAAGCTACCAATCTTTACTATGCAGCAGTCTTTCTCGATACCAACTGGCGCCTCTCTTATTTCGAAGATAAATGGGCCCAGTATGACCATCGCGCATAGTATAAACGTGCTGAAGCCGGCATCAAGGAGATTTTCGCACAATATAGCGAAAAATTCGCGCTACCCTCACCCTCACCCTTACCTTCGCCGTCACTTTCGCCGTCACAGTCATTTGAAAACCTCTATCTTGAGGCACAGAAGCCTACTACCGCATACAAACAATTCAACAGACTCTCCACCAAGTTCCTAGCCAAAAAGCGGAGGATTGCGACCGAGGAAGATGAATATACACGCTACACCAAGTACTGGGATCCCTGTGAGTGGGAGGAGGCTGAGGATATTATTGTATGGTGGAGAGACCGTACTACTGAGTTTCCTATCTTGTCACGTATGGCTTTCGATATACTGTCAATTCCTGGCATGTCTGCAGAGGTTGAAAGAATCTTCAGCGCCGCCGGTAGGCTCATTACTGATGCTAGAAGCGACCTCAAAGATGACACTATTGAGGCCTGTGAGGTACAATACCATAGGCTTCGAAAAGGAGGCATATTCACTGTCAAATCTACTGCGAATGTATATACCTAAAATTCATACATCTCGCCTGACCAACTGACAGTTTACCATCCATCCTGACCTCACTCAAGCGACCAGTCAAGTCAGGTAAAGATATCACCCAATCGGTCAGTTCAAGCGGCCAAACTGCTCAAGCTGCTTGCTTATCAAACGGGCTGCCCTTTGGTACGTACGCGATCGGCTTCTAGGAATTACACGACCTCCCTGCCGGCAACCTGATGACCATTGAACTGATTCATACTACATCAAACGGTACTGTTGCCCCTAAATTCAAGGCTTGCGAGAGTTATCACTAACACTGGCGTCAGAAATATCAGCTGTATGCCATCTACTCGATTACAGATTCTAACGGCACTCGTACTGGAGTTACCATCACTCGCACCAGCCTGACACTTGGGGTCGCCACTCTCATCGTCTGCTGAATCCTGTCTTGTAAAATCACGTTGGGCCGATCAGCTTGGAAGGGGAAGAACGGGAAGGTTATAGGCAGAATGGGAAACGGTGAGAGATTCGAATGGAGGCTACCCTTGACAAGTCATGGATCGACTGGAAAATACATAGGAAGATAGGCAACACATTGATCAGGAATAAAGATGTTGACGGATCATGGAGTAACGGTATGCACACCAACTGACCACCTCTACCTCAATTATGGATTTAACGGGATATGTATCTGGGTGAAGATTGAAGGTTATGAATCGGGGGATTATGGCACCCAAGCAGGCAGAAGTGCCTTTACCAGGGACTAGCTTCTGATCGCTGCAGTCTTAAGTTGACATCGGAGTTCTAAGACTCAATTCCACGTCTACTTTGCTTTTGTCTATGTGTTTGCTGAAGGCATGACTCGAATCAAGGATAAGTTCCAGCTCAAACGAAAAACCACAAGCAAAACAACAAACCGTCTACGATAAGAAAGAATATTGATATTAATTCAAATGTGTGGCCGATATCGGGCCAAAACACACCAACCTCCTTCCTCTTTCTCCCCATCTACATTTCATCAATACAGGACCAATCCATCTACTAACTGCTATTTGCAATCCCAACAAAATCATCACCGACAAACCCATAGACACCGAAGCGCCAATGATACCAAAATCACCGCGTAAGAAATAAAACCCTCATTTATGACGAAGCCTCCAGCCTCAAGCCGACCAAAAATCTTCGTCGCCCGGATAGAACTGGAATCTGTCCCAAACGACCGTGATCTTTCTTAAAGATACTCATTTAGCCCTTCACCTGAATCACTTATCCTGCAATCAAGTGGGGAGGAATAATCTATGGCCTCCAAATAACGTGGCTTTCCCTCCTCACAACAATACACTCCCTAGTCTTCGCCGCACCACCTTACAAAATCTCCATCCAAGCCATCAGCTCCACCAATTTCTCGGATTTTATGTGCAGTTACTCGGAATGCTTTGGGGTTCAATGAGTGATTAGTTTAGTTTGCCAAGAAAATGGCGAGGTCCTAGGAATAAAGGGATCGTTGAGCCAGAATTTCGATTTTGGACGATGGCGATTCCGGCGGTGGTTGTTAGTATGCGGATTGTTGATGTATGATGTTGGTGGTGCGAATGAATGGGGAATATTGAATTGTTTCTGCGGGCTTTGGGACCGCATTTATTGCGTTTGGGGTTGGATATGGGGGTGTAATTGCCATGACTTACGCAATCGATTGGTATCCGGAAATTGCTTCTGAGTCTTTGGTTTTGATGCTATTTGTTTGGAATTTGCTTGGGTGTGGAGTTACTTTTGCTATCCGGTACGTTTGGGCAGAGTTGTGGTGACTCGAATAAAGCCAATCTGATGCTCAGACCGTGGCTTGATGCGTCTGGACTTAAAACACATCCATCATCATGGGAATGATGTGTCTCGTCTTCAATATGTCGTTCCTGTTCTTTACTTGGAAGGGAAAACCAATGCACCTTTGGAGCTCGAAAAGATATCTCAAAGCAGCGAGAGAAGGAAGTGCCGACTTCATCTTAGGACAGCATCCAAGTAAGACGCAGTTGCTGTCTTGGTAAGGATATTAGATTGATACATTGGTATTTTATATTTCCCGGCTCTCCATCCCCAGTCCCGTCATATCACTCATGAAGTAGCATCCGTAGCCATATGCCACACATCAATCCTCACCAACGTCGCACTGAGTGACTTCAATATTCCAATGGCTAATCACGCAATTAGCAAACGTCCGAGGCAACTTGAGCCCAGGAAGAAGTGGCGTCACTCACCAATAACATTATTCAACCAGTAATACTTTGCATTCCCCGTTTCAAACACAAATCTCAGATGCACCTCGCCCAAACCTGGCACCTGACTCCCCATACTTCTAACCAAAATATTCGCAGCGTCGGATGTGAGGAATTGGTACCGTGTGTCTGGGGAGTAGATGCCGGTTTTGGGATCGACGAGCAACCAATCTGCGCCTACGTTGAGGATCGTGCCGTTAAGGAGGGGTCCGGTGAAATTCCCACCTGTGATGGGAATGGCGAGACGGGTGCCTAAGGGACCGGCGCCCATGGATATGGTAGTCGAGACGTCAACGTAGGATGTGTAGAGATAGGATAGCGCTGGAGCTCCGGGTGTTGTTGAATCCACGGCGGCGGTCAGTTGTGCGGTTGTCGAGGCTGTGAAGGCCGAGGAGAGTAAAGTTGTTAGTTTCATTGTGGAGGTTGGAGGGGAAAGTAAAGAATGAATGTAGGATTATGAGCGTAAGGTTATGTTAAAAATGATGACTGAGTCCGATGTGGAATGCGTAAGGGCATTTCTTGGGTCGCTCCATTCTTGTAGATGGCTTGTCCTGATGCTGAAAATCGCCTGGCCTGTATATCAGACCACTCGGCAAAGAGGGACCTTTCGTAAAATTACGTGCCTGGGTGAGAGTCATGGCCCATGTCTCGTAAGCCTTACCATAACGAGAAATTCTCGGTGATCATGTCGGGTTTCGGGACAACGAGGATGTGAAGCCGCTCTTCCAAAGGCAACGGTATGGACGTGATCAGAGATACGACGCTCTGATTGAACTGCGGAGATGAAGTACGGCAACAAAGTGAGGGAGAAAGAGTCGTCATCAGAGGATCCCATGTGATCGAAATCCGAGGCCATAGTTAGCTAGACAGGCCTGCCTGGATTAAGGGTTTTCAAGACTTTGGATTTTCTGGATTCGTTTACCTTCACCCGCACAGACGTATTTTGTATGAGGGAGCTTGATCGAGATGGGACCCACTTTACTATCGATAAGACAGTGGTCCAAGTTAGTCTACCTTAGTAAAAGAAGGATACGCTCGATATTGCCCCCGGAATTCAGTCTAATCCAGTCTGGTAACATCACTGTAACAGGCATCTAACTAGCCTCTCACGTCGAGGTTTACATCGTGATCATGGCACCTGCTAAGCCACCATCCGTTCTCATCTCCACCACACAAAAGCTCCAGGAGTTCATCTCTACCATCTCCGCCTCGAATACGCTCTATTTGGACCTCGAAGGCAAGAGTCTAGGTCGATATGGTACCATATGCATCGTCAGCATTCTCGTGTACCCAGAGCAAGTGGTTCGCCTCATCGATGTTACCACCTTACGCAAAAAAGCCTTCACAACAGCAGGCACCAACGGAAATACCCTGGCGTCTATTCTCGCCGACGACACCATTACTAAGTGTCTTTGGGATTGCCGTAACGACGCTGCTGCGCTTCTTTCGCACTACAAGGTTGATCTCTCCTGTGTCGTCGACCTCCAGGTTCTAGAGAACGCCACACGCCTACGTTCGAACCGCTTCTTTGGTCTCGCAAAAGCCATCGAGACGGATCTCAAGCTCAAAAAAGCCGACCACGCGGTCTGGACGGCCACCAAGAACGCGGTCACGGCGAAGATGTCAGCCAACGTCTTTGCTAAACGCCCAATGCACAAAAAGATTATTCGGTACTGTGTTAATGATCTCGTCCACTTGCCAGCTCTACGTGCACACTACTCAAGTCGCCTCGTGGGTGATTGGGCGACTAAGGTGGAAGACGAGACGAAGAATCGTCTTCTGAAAGCGAAATCGCCGCGTCACCAGCCGCAGAATTGCAGTAGTGGGAGAACGCTGCTCAAGACTTCGACGATTTTGAGGACATTTATGACGATGGCAAGATGGCATGTACGATAATGGCGACGTTGACATGAGTGGACAATCAGACTCCATCGCCTATGGTGGGGCCTTTGACGAATGCTGGGACACATTGAAACATCGAGTGGCAACAACAAAAACAGCGCTTTTGCGAAATATGAAAAGAAGTGTTGGAAAGTGAAAGCCATGGAGGAAAGGTGGGGTTGAATTAGCAATCCCAGTCTACGTTTGGTAGTATAGTTTTCCAAATGATCATATCCAACTCCCCCACATCCGCGTGTTATCTCCATTGATCCATTGACAGTGACCAGAAGCATAGTATCTTCGATATCTCACCGTACAACTTCAAATAAGCCAGCGCTTTTTACAAAAGCGCACAAACCGATTAATTCTTGCAAAGCTAAGATGGAGAGATGCAATGGTAACGGACTTGTCCAGAATAGTTGGCCGATACGAGATTTTTGAATGAATCGATCTCTGACTCTATTCTCGTGTATCTACCGTGATTGCAGTATTCAATATATTCCTTACTGCCATCGGCTTCAGGCCCAAGCCAAACTAAAAGAGACTCTGCAGTCGAGTATATCATGCCTATCAATGGGAACTGTATTTCCTTTCCCAAAAGATCTGCCTGATTAATGCAAATTGCATCCACCCTCAGCAGAATAGAATGGGTCGTCAAGTGCCTGCGTAGCTGCGACAAGAATTCAAAAAGATTCGGCTGGATTGCGCCGTTCATCTCGATCTCTCCACCAACACCTGGAGCACCGCATGTGTACGAAACAGAAATATAGTATAGATTTGATAGTAAAGAAGAGTGGCTCAGAAAGCATTAATAGGTTCCTCTGGCTTGCCGGCCAGAAGCTTTAGGGGCCGGATGTCTTTTAACTACATGAGCGACTGGTAGCTGGGCTTCGTGATCCCGGACACCCTAATTTTTCAGCCATTTCGCTATTGTCGGTAAGATCCGAACAAGAATGATGAAGTGGTTTGGGAGATGGCAGGAAGAAAGTGGATGAAGGTGAAGATGAAGATGGACCGAAACCGAGCGCTAGCGCTTAGAGCTACCCGGCCCGATATTTTACCGAGACGCCACGATCAGCGGAAGTATTTTCTATCCATGGATTATCCATTTCTTACCACGATCTTTGTTCTCTATGTCTTCAATTCCTCATTCCGGCCGGCCGTCCTATTATGTTAGTGCGTCCCAAAACAAAATATCACTTGCTGTCGCTCCAAAAGGGCAAGTCTAGGATAAAGCAAGAACCGGCCGTTGACTACACACTCTTTGGACGCCATGCGGTATCAATATAATTGATGTTACTATCTATCAAAACTCGCGAGCAAAAGTACTTCTCTTTCTAACCTTGTCTCCAAATTTCCAGAACAGCAGCGGCAGTGGCGTCAAAACAACACCTATACAACCCAGCATTGTCATCGTCCAGTGCACTCCAAGCGTTTCATACATCTTCATATCAGCGACTACCATACCACCTGCAACGATGTACCTCATGAATGTAACCGAAGACAGGGCGCTTGCGCTTTCCGTCTCATATGAATCAATGATGTATTGATAAACCGCTACAAAGATACCATTCAGACTCCAACCAAAAAGCGCTGCGGCGCAGAGACCATTCCAGTCGCTAATGTTGGAGTAGTTCGTCCACCCGATCCAGAACAGGCTTATCGGCAAAAATGGTGCCGCTAGAATTGCGGACCACAGTCTGTATTCCGGTTCCACTTTGACATTGCTCTTTTCCTCTGAGAACCTTTGAGGCGCAGCAAGACGTCGATGGTAGCCTCTTGCATGAAAAGGCTGCGTGCAGGTATTGAGAAGTACGCCAACAGTAATAGCACCAAAAGCGCTTCCCTTGTCGCCAGGCGAGAAGCCGTATGTGTCCGTGAAGATGTAGGTGAACCCCTGAAGATTGGTGAAGACGAGGACGTATATCATCGTCAGATAGAATCCGAGACAGATGACGATTGGCTCTTTGGTGAAGAAGATTATCGGTCGCGTCAAATTGGTCTTCAATCTTTTCAGCAGAGGATCCTGTATTTCGTGCGAGGATTTGAACTTTTGGTTCTTGGTGTATTTGCGCAAGGCTCCAGCTTTCCAGGTAAGCATCAGTGGCGAGTATGTTTCAGGCAAGAAGAACAATGCGATCAGCCATACTACACCGGAGATGATGAGCGAGAGCCAGTTCACCCATCGCCACGAGATCCACTCGAAATTGACCAGCCAGCCAGAGGGTATAGGTGCCAAAATTGGTCCTGTAAGCTTGTTCAGTAGCAGGAAGGAAAAGCCCACAGCAAGAAACTGCAAAAGGATACATACCTAGTAATGGTGATGTTGCAAACAACGGCCATATCAGACTCCTTTCACTATGACTCCACATGTCCGCCAGACTGCCTCCGTATATTGTCAACGGCGGCGAGGCAAGCAATCCGGCGAAGAACCGGAAGACCAAATGTACAGGCAGATCTGAAGCGAGAGCCGTAACCATGATACATATCATGTACAGCGCCATTGGAATCAAATATGCGACATTTCGTCCAACTGTCTCGGATAGTGGCCCAGATACAAGCGCGCCAAATGAATTTCCGAATAGAAACATCGGTGTGCTCAAGCTCTGATCAAACTCGGAAACTCCAAACGTGGCTGACGCTCTCTTTATTAAGGATGAATCGGTAGCCGACGCATATCCGCAAACAAACACGATCAACCAGATGATCACGGTCGTTCGTACCCGCAATGCACATGACCAGGTTCTAGGGTCTGTCCGATCCTCTGCGGCACCCGATTCAACGAGGAAGCTCTTCGCTCTACCATCCGTGTCGTGGTCTTTGCCCGATACGCCGGGATGCCTATGGTAGTCGGTTCCGACAGCATTGACTCTCCTTTGAACATGTTGTTTTAATCGTTTGCTCTGGCGATAGGATTGCATTCTTATTGGTTAGGAATTAAGTGCTTTGCGATATGATTAGCGAGTGGTGGACAACAACTAGACCCGCACTCACTGATTCAAAATAAGAATGCCTTAGGAAAATTTGGCGTTAGCTCGGTGTTCTCTCCAGTGCTTCAGATTGTAGGATTGATTAGGATTAAGTAGGAAGAGTCGTCCGTAGGTGGTTGGATTGATTGTCAAGGAATCCCGATGTTCTCGTTCGCGTATTGGGAAGGGATCCTTGGGCAGACTGGTAGCAAGGAAATACCAAAGGGCATCAAGGCAAGAGGTACTTGCCCCGTATGCGTACGAAGGGAGAACAGTAGTAGTTGGATCTGGACTCCAGTACTAGCAATAGAGCACACGACACCACAATTAAGAAGTGGATAGTGGGATGCCATCAATGGGTTTTAAGTGGCAGGAAGGGAGGAAACGAAAGGAATTATCGCAGCCGGTTGTGGGACCCATGAAGGAAATTCGATCGGAAATGGCAAGGCAAGGCTGTTGTTTGTCACTGCAAGTGAGTGACTGGATGATTTGAATTAGGACCGACTCCGGGAACAATCATGACCGAATCGAGACGTCATGTCTAGTCTCAATGAGACAAGGCTGATTCTCATGGAGCTGCCGTTGCTACTGGTACGAACAAGTAAAGAAAACGCACGCTGGAGTAATAGGAGAACAGGCAAAAGGGCAGGTGCGCCTTTGACATTTTCTTAAAGCAGCAGGTTCCAACATCTTGGAGAGAAGCGCTACCATGAATGAATGAAAAAGGCATACACCTGTAATTGCAGATACGATTGCGTCCATGGAGCATCCAGCCATCACAGACACATTAGGGCAGCGATTATACAATCCATTGGCGCCACTTTCATAACAACGATATCACGGCAGCAAGTCGTCTACGGTTCACGAAGTTCGTGGATGAAAAGCAAACGCAAAAGAAATCTACGGAATTCTCCGTGGTCTCAGATTTTATGTTCGACGTTAGATAATTAGACTCAGCTTAAGGGTGAGTCCAAACAGTCGCGTAGCTCCCCCCAATGAGGGATTTTATCCGCTAAATTGCCCCATTTAGAATAGCCTTCACGTAAAATATCGCCTAAAACAAGAAATATGAATCGAGAGATAGACACATTATTTACCGAGGCTATGCTCAAAACTCAAGTAGCATCACTAGCCGGACCTTTGAAACAATACTTTGCTTGTGTTTCCCAAACCAGGATGAGGTGTCTCCACACTCCTACGCTCCACAACCTAGGCCTAGAGTATTTCCAGCCATTAGAATCACCTTATACTGCTAACTTTGAGCTGTATCCGCGGTGAATCACACTTTCCTTGCCAATGACCACAAAACCATCCTGCATCGCAAGTAGTCTCGCTCCTCACTCAACATCCCATCTTCAGCCTCAAACAAATCGTACTTCAATCTCCAGCCCCTCTCTTTGACCTTCACAACTGTCATCTAGTTGAGAGATGATCTTGAAGTAGCGATAGAGAGCAAACTACCTCTCAAGCCACCCATAGACTCTATCAGGGAGAGAAGAGAGCGGCCGAAAGTGAAACCTTTCGATGACCTCAAAATGAGAAATTCTTTTGGTTGTCAGCGTAGTCTGCTGATATTCTTGAGTTCTCGTATCCGAAAAAATCACGGCCAATTTCATTTCCTACTCATGGCGCATCCATCTTCGTCGTGGGAAACCCTTGCTTCGTAAATCGAATTGTCAGATAAAGAAGAAAGCCAGATCTTGCTAATCACGCACCGAAAGTTTTGAAGTGGTCAAACCTTACAATCGAGTGCCAGAGTATGGTGAGACTATGTGTCAGTGAGATACCAAGTCATACACCTGTCAATATGCAATTGAGGAAACGTTATGTGTGGGGTGGCATAAAACTTTATTCACGTGCAAATTCTTCATATTGTGGCCTCTCGACAGACACTGAAGTTAACCAATTGGGTGGGTGTAAGAGATCGGGACCCAATGACAATCGAAAATGCCGAGACTTTTCATTGAAGACAGTGTCGGTTTAAGACCCCAACCTCACATCTCTTAAGCATCCTTGCTTGCGAGCTGGCCATCCTCAGCAGGCGTATCCGCAAACAATGCAGAGGCGAATCCTTCTGGGTATCGATCACCACGAACTTCAGCCTCCTCGATGACCTTTCGTATCTTGCCCTCTTCCTCCTTCGTCAGTTTCACCTTCAATGCTCCCAGATTCTCCTCCAGTCGTTCTGTCTTCGTCGTGCCTGGAATGGGGATAATGTCGTCGCCCTGAGCCAGCAACCAAGTGAGGGTCAGCTGTGTAGCCGTGACACCGTGCTCCTTGGCCATTGCTTGAAGAGTATCCACGATCTTGAGGTTATTAGGGAAGTTCTCTTCGCTAAATCGTGGAGACATGAGACGGAAATTACCCTCCTCCAAATTCTTGCGTGAGCGGATCGTGCCCGAAAGAACACCGCGGCCGATTGGAGAGTAAGCGACGACGGCAACACCAAGTTCTCTGCAAGTGTTGAGCAGGTTGATCTGAGGGGATTCAATGTCAAGTGCCCATGGTGAGTACTCAATCTGCACGGCTGAGATGAGGTGGACCTTGTGTGCGCGTCTTAGCGACTCTGAGCTGCATTCGCTGGGACCAAGATACTTGATTGTGCCCTCTTCCTTTAGCTCAGCCATGGCGCGAACAGTCTGTTCTATTGGCGTCTTGCCATCCAGGCGGTGACAGTAGTAGAGATCGACATATGGGAGTCCGAGACGCTTCAATGACTTAGCGCAGGCCTCTTTGGCATATGCAGGTGTTGAATTAATCTCGAGATTGCCCTCGGCGTCCCTTCGATTTCCGAATTTGGTGGCCAAGAAGACATTCTTGCGCTTGTCTGGATTGGCAGCAAACCACATTCCGAGAAGCTGCTCACTGTCGGCATAAACGTCGGCGGAGTCCCAATGCCATTCTCCCATGGAGTAGCAGGCATCCAATACAGCCAGGCGTTCGGGATCTGGTTTTGGGGCGCCGTAGAAGGCGGAGCTTTTTATCATGACAAGTCAGATGTGGTCAGGCTCGTGGTCGCTGATATGGACTTACAGGCCCATGGCACCAAAGCCCAAAGCAGTAACGTTTAGCCCACCTCTGCCCAACCGTCTTGTAGGCAAAGGGTTCATGCCGAGGGCTTTCTTGCCTGCTTGCATTGTGTTGTGTTTGATGGTGATGGGAGATGAGGGTTGGTTAATAGAAGATTGAGGGAGACGAAACGCAGCTTTCGAGCGTGTAGAATATTCGTCGAGGGGAGAATCGAATGATGCAATGCTTTCCTTCGTGGAGACAAGACTTTATTTCCGTGAGGCTGTCGAAACGTCACTTTCCCACAAGATATCGGCAGGAGGATATCCGCTTTCGAATTGGGTCTCCCGGGGCTGCCTTCCGAAGCGCCCGAGCACGTGATTGGTTTTGGAGATACACAGCTGGCCCGGACTGATAGTGTCCATTATATTGCAGCTGTTGGCTTCTTTCTGAACCTTTTTGGAAGAGGCCGCCTGCAAGGCCTGACCGAAGGCCTGAGCGGGAATATCTTATTGATGAGAATATCCGCGCCTAGCGAAGAGGCAGAAGTACATGCCCAATAGTACAAGAATCCAGCCGGGAGATGCAGAGTCGCTGGGAAGAGAAGGATAGCCACCCCCATCAGTCCGTTATGCAGGCGCTTGGAAAACTTGGAGCTGGGCACTCCTGCTCGGGCTCTCTGATGCTGGTTGTAACGCAAATTCGCAAACACGAGGCCTGATACTACGACTGGCAAGATCAAAGTGGGATCAGCAGCTGTGAGGTCCATTATGGCAAAGGGGCCTTCAACCGTCATGGTAGGTTCATACCAGTTCGAGGTATACCAGTTCGAGGGGTCGGAAACTGCGTTCGTATCTGGCGCGATAGTGCTTAAAGCATCAGGATCTTCATCCTGTGGTGTGGATGTGCCGGAGAGAGCACCAGGGCGCATGCCAATCATTCTCCTCAGCGTCTCAGCCATGGCTAGGAGGACGGGAATTTGCATGATTGGAAGAAAGATCAGCTTTCTCGTCACTCCACCTTGGTCAAACAGCTGGTTCGTCATCCTTTTCACTTTCTCTTTGTACAGTTTTTCGGGAGACTTTGTGGCCAGCAGACGTGGATTCTCCTGTATCTCTCTTTGCATCTCTTCGCGTGCTTGGGGTGCTTGTGCAGAGATCAATGGCATTATGTCATTCATTTTTGAGCGCTGCAGGCGTGCTGGGGCGGAAAAGAGAGCAAGCATGACAAGGCGAACGCTGATAGCTGCTACAGGAATAACAGCAGCCCAAGGCAGACCAGTGTTGTGAAGAGAGAGAAGAAATCCATGCGGGACGGAGAGAAGTTGGTCTCCAAGGCCATTGCGACGAGGTGAAACGTGGAATTTGCGGACGCGTTGAAGACGGAGAGAAGAGAATTGATATGGTTGTCGCAGGATTGGAGGAGGCGGCCTTAGTGGTAACATTCTAGGCTGCGCCTAGTCGATTAGTTGGGACACTCATACCGGGGATTTGTAGAGGTTGATGCTTACTGGCAATTGTACCTACTGCAGGTGAGATGTTGGCTCTGCTCCGGGGATTTGTAGAGATTGATGCTCCGGCGGAGCTCCGAGACGGCGGGAACGGAGCCAAGTAAGATGCGACTCAAGCAACACAACAACATGAACATTACATGACCATGCTTGGAATATTATCTCTCGTCCTCCCTCTACTGCTGCTGTCGCCGTGGCTGCTTCCCTTTCTTGCCCGCAGCCTGGGAGCGACGATAGGCTGGTTCATTCAGCAGAGGACTCACTCCCGCCGCCAGACATTGCTGCAAGACAGCGAGACGGAAGACCAAGAGCAGGACAACTCGAAGAGAGATTCTTCGTCATCGGAGGACGGCGAATGGGAGAAGGTCCGAGGCCAGGCAGCTGGCGTGGCGCCAAATGCAGACAAGGCAGCAGGCGCCTGGAAGGGCATCGTGGGCTTCTTCCACCCATTCTGCAATGCTGGAGGAGGCGGAGAGCGAGTACTATGGGCTGCTATTAGGGCGACCCAATTGACGTGGCCGAAAGCCGTGTGTGTTGTGTATACCGGTGACCACGACGTCAACAAGGACCAGATTATCAAGCGCGTTCAGGTAGGATATTCTACAGGCCCTTCAAATCCTCGACTACGACTAATGATACATACATAGGACCGCTTCAATATCACCCTCTACCCACCTACCTTACACTTCCTCTACCTATCCACCCGCCACTGGGTGCTCCCATATACATGGCCACATTTCACCCTCTTGGGACAATCTCTAGGATCCATAGTCCTCGCACTCGACGCATTCACCCTCCTCGTACCCCATATATTCGTAGACACAATGGGCTTCGCATTCACTCTCTGGCTTTGCAAATTCCTCTTCCCATCCGTTCCAACCGGAGCCTATGTCCACTATCCCACCATCTCCACCGACATGCTCCAATCCCTCGATTCTAAAGATGAACACGGTCTTAACGCCGGCGCAGGAAAGGGTGCGAAGGGCGTTGCAAAACGTATATACTGGAACTTCTTCGCCTGGCTCTATGCTCGTGTCGGCGCATCAATTGATGTCGTAATGACAAATTCCACCTGGACACAAGCCCACATCAAGACTCTATGGAGCCCCGGGAGAGCACAGAAAGCACAACTATCAGATCAGCCATGCGACATTGTTGTCGTTTTTCCACCAGTCGCTGTAGAAGAATTGACCGAGGCAATCGAGGTCAGCAAAGAAAGCGAGACTCAACGTCTCCCCAATCTGCTGTACATAGCACAATTCCGTCCTGAAAAGAACCACACTCTCATTGTGCAAGCTTTCGCCAAAACATTGTTCTCCCGGAAATGGGAAGACTCGAAACGTCCCAAACTCGTTCTCGTAGGCAGCGTACGCGATGACGAAGATGCAAAGAGAGTGTACAACTTAAGACTGCTCGCGCATGAATTGCAGATTAAAAGTGATGTTGAATTTGTCTGCGATGCTAGTTGGCCGCAGGTATTGGACCATTTGAGGACAAGTAGTGTGGGTGTAAATAGCATGTGGAATGAGCATTTTGGAATTGGCGTCGTGGAGTATCAGGCTGCTGGTCTCATCAGTGTGGTCAACGACTCTGGCGGGCCCAAGGAGGATATTGTGGTGGACTATCAGGGCGAGGGTCCTACTGGTGAGTTCCGCTTCAGCCACTGCTGATGATGAATCGCTAATTCTCGACTAGGTTTCCACGCTTCGTCAGTAGAAGAGTATGCTACAGGCTTTACGAAAGCGCTTGACCTCAGCCCCGCGGAAACGGTCGCAATGAGACTTCGCGCCCGGAAAAGCGCAGAACGCTTCACCGAAGCTGCATTCGCGAAGTTGTGGGTCGAGTATTTGGGTTACCTCGTCACATTGCAACGCGGCAAGAAGTAGAAGTAAATGATACCATAGACAAAATACGCTCACGCTCACGCTTGTCAGGCTTGACTGTACTCCGAACTTGCCTACGCTGGTCCATATGCATGGCCGCAAAAGAATACTTGACAGATTCTGTGAACATGTGTCTGTTACTAATCTGTTGATTCGATCTCGTGCGACTCTCTCCCTTGCTGCAACTTTGGACCCGCCTATGCGCTCTCCAACCGCACATCGACCCCCTGTAGATCTTCTACTCCCTCTCGATATTGGGGATGCAATGATTCTCTAGGTTTGGAAAGGATAGAGTTGGTGATTTTCGCCGCTTTGGTGCTGGCTTTTTATAACTCAATCCTCCTGCTTGAGCAAACTTTGGTAGCGGATCTGGTTATTATGGGTTTGAGGATTAAGTTTTTTGTTTTTGGAGAGAGGGGTTGTATGCTGTTGAGCCTCACAGTTGAATGATGTTGGGTGGTGGGAGAACGTGGTCTTGGGAGTTGTTTATGAGAGAGAGGTAGGGAGGAGGGATGGAGGGATGGAGGTGGCAACATTGATGATGGTACTTTTGGAAACCCAATCGATCGAAAATATTCGTAGCCGAAAAATCTCGTCTGCAACATGACCACCGACACCGCAATCGAAACCTTCGACAAAGAATCTCTCGTTCAAAGAAACCCACACGACGATTTCGCCTCAGTCCAAAATTCGCGTCTACCATATTCAACCTCTCAACCCCGGACCTTCAGCAAAACGCCCAATCCAACATGGCAACCAGGCGACGGCTCCTCAACTCCAACCTGGAACTTCCAAAATCACCTCATAATCAACACCTCAGACCCCACCCGCACCCAAAACCAAAACTACAGACTCATGATCTCCTCCACCGTGCCCCGATCCATCGCTCTCGTAAGCACAACCACCCCAGATGGAAAAACGCAAAATCTAGCACTGTTTAGTTATTTCGATACCGTCTCCGTTGATCCGCCGCTTTATTCGATTAGTTTTGTGGGTAGGGAGAAGAATGATAGTTTGAGGAATTTGGAGAAGACGGGGGAATGTTGTATTTCCATGATTAGCGATTGGTTCCTTGAAACCGCGAATTTTACTTCTGTTAATACGGCTCGTCGTGTGTCGGAATGGGCGTTGGCTGGCCTTAATCCTATTAATAGTGATTTGTTTCATTGTTGTGTCAATATCATCGTACACCTTCCAGACTGGTGCGATGTCAACACTCTTGAGGCCAGTCGGAAAGTGGGAAGCCGTGAATCCGGTTTTGCAGGCAGTATCGCCGAGGTTTATGAAAGTAGCTGTCGTTGGCTCTGGCATTGGGACTTGGCCACTGTCGATATACAATGACGCGAGATTTTCAAATGGCTGCGCGTAGGGGGTTTACTTTGGATGATGGCTCAATCGTGCGTTGTCGCGTACCAAGTGATGGGCTGATGCGAGTTAGTAAGTTTTCGCATATCGGATAGCTCATTGACATAAGTAGGTCTCTTTCACAAGAGACGGAGATATGCGGATTTCGATGAGGACAGAGGTGACAAGGGAGTTTGGGTAGGAGGGGCTGGACGTGCTGGTAAAATAAACCCCTCTACAATTAAGGCGCACCCCTTTTGCCCCGATAGCGTTTCCGACTTCTCATTTCCTCGCCCCCCCCATCCGCCATTGCAGTCATCACCATCGCCCCAGACTGAACTCGCCACGCCAATTACCAAGCCAGTCAAAGTTCTTAGGAGCACCACCAAGAAACGGTGCCCATTATAAACCGGTTCATTGAATATTATTACTTTTTAAGTTTGAGTTCCCGACGTCTCTTCGTACCAGTATTCGTTATGTTGCCAAAAGCGGGGGAAGGGGTTGAAAACCGATGACTGGAGATGTTGCAAGCCTTGAGTGAGAATCTGGCATGATTCTTGTAGAAGAGATAGATGCCTTGAGTACTTACGGACTTTTTCTAGCTGCGAGCATGTGATGGATGGAGTTTGTCGGTGAGGGCGCATTTATTTCTGGTTTTCAACCTCACGAATATGTACTTTTTGGCAGGAGGGTTACCGTTACAGGCAGGAATTTGGGCAGCCTGCAACGCTCGTCAGATTGTCAACTGTTTTGTTCATTGCAGTGCAAGCGCGTCCCAGGACGATTTCAACGAGTTTGATTGGTCTCTATCCATTAGTTGGTAAGCTGGTCGGCATGTAAATCTCAAGATCCGATGTTACTGATGGGATAATTAACTCTGCTAGAGACCTGGGGCGCGCTGATACACTCAAAGATGTCAATTCGTATCAGCAAGTGGGGCGCCAATACCTGCGAACTACTTGGCTAGCGAGCAGCAAATGCAAACGTTCGGATTGATAGACTAGATTGTATTTCGGCAATTTGATGTTCGAAACTGGCAGAGCAACGGCAATCAATCTCGGTTCAGCGGTTTCCAGAAGGATTTAGAACTTCCACCTCTCGGGTTCTCATCACTTCAAAGGTAGATTCTTCGATGAAGTCGATGGCATCTCTGATCATCAGGTGCTTCAAGTGCCAAGAGCTTGGTAGCCCCGTTGAATTGGAGAAGAACCAGTGGGGTGGAGAAGTGAGGCGGTGCACATAAGGCGAGTCTTGGCGTGCAGCCTGGCTGCAACTCCAGTTCTCCTCCTCACGCACTCTTCGAGCGCCATCAGTCTTTGGGCGATTGTGGTCATCAGATTGCCAGGGCTCGGCTGTCATCGTTGTTGGACTAGCCAAAGCCGGCACTGTGCACCAGAACATCCATAACATATCTATGCTCATTGGAGGCCAGGACCAATGGTTCTGATGCAGGCCAAGTAGAAACGGCGCGTGTCTTGGCTATCACCAAATGCTGCAGGTGCAGGTTTCCGCCTCGCCTTACGGATGTATAAAGCGTGCCTATACTCAGCAATGACTCTGTCAACCACTTTGAGCCCTCTCAAAGCTTCTGGACACTTTCGGAAATCCTTTGGCGAGAAGTTTGTCCGAATCCATCTCAAGTCTCCGGCCTTTCGTTGACTTTGAGTATCTATTCATCCGCTTGGTCGTGCTTGCCTGCACCACGACTTTCACGAATCCCGACCCCCCGAGATTCGACCGCTCTAGCACAAACCTCCTAACAACAACATTTTCGCTATCTATATCCTTTATTGAATGGGTCAGCCTACAGATCCTCCTGACCCAGGCTTATCCGGTCTTCCGAATCCTCCATACCTCAAATTCGCTTACACACTCTCATTTGAGCAGCTATACGGTCTTCTAAATGTCCCCCAGGATATTCAACATCATGGCCTCGATACCGAAGAAGCCAAGCGCCGTCTTGATCGAGATGGCCCCAATACAGTCACTAGTTCTGGTGGAGCCTCCCTTTGGACTATCTTCTTGAGGCAGATATCCAACTCTTTGACCGTAGTTCTGGCCATTGTAATGGGTCTCTCATACGGCATCAAGGATTACATCGAAGGCGGCGTCATTACTGCTGTAATCCTTCTCAACATTGTGGTCGGCTTCTTCCAAGATTACCGTGCAGAGAAGACTATTCAATCCTTGCTTAGTCTGACTGCACCTACGGCAAACGTAATGCGCAACGGGCGTATCGAGGCCATCAAGGCGACTGACTTGGTCATCGGAGATGTGGTATCACTGACCGTAAGTTCACTCCTCTAATTTCATATCAGCAGGAAATAATTTCTGGCCCAACGATTCTTTCAATGGTCAGATATCGGTAATCGTGTGCGGTTGCGACATGTGAACAAAGACGGTTTGCTGACAGCCATAGGTGGGGGACATCGTGCCGGCAGACTGTCGTCTATTGGATGGCATGAATGCAGCCGCTGATGAAGCCTTGATCACAGGCGAATCTGTCCCTGTGGCCAAAGATCCAGCCAGGATATCTCACGAACCTGGTCTGGTGCCTGGAGACCAGCTAAACATGGTCTTTTCAAGCACCACAATGACTCAAGGGCGATGCACTGCCATTGTGGTAGCTACTGGCATGGACACCGAGCTAGGAAAGATCGCTCATCTCCTTAATCAACAGAGTACTGATGACACCGGCAATTCCGGCCTTCCTCGGCAGTTCTGGACCTATCTTGTCCGGAAGGTCAAGATAATTCTGGGCCTGGTTGGAACTCCCCTGACTGTTCAGTTGAGTAAATTTGCGCTGCTCCTTTTTGCGTTAGCCATCCTCCTCTGTTTGATTGTTTTTGCTACGGCCAGGTTCAGAATCACCTCCGATGTCCTCCTATATGGCATTGTGTGTGGTGTGGCAGTCATCCCAGAGTCTCTCATTGCTGTCTTGACGCTCACGATCGGTGTGGGTACAAAAGCCATGGCTAAAGGGAATGTACTGGTTCGAAAGCTGTCTTCTTTGGAGGCAATTGGTGGTGTAACTAATATCTGTTCTGATAAGACTGGCACACTCACTCAGGGCAAAATGATTGCGAGAAAAGCTTGGATCGCTGGTTTTGGTACGATAAGTATCGGCAACACAATCTCGCCATTTGATCCCAGTAGTGGCCGTGTTACTCTGAACGACGTTGCAATGGAGCCCGGCCCCTCCGAGAAGTCCATTTCGCCACAGCTAGACACCTTTCTGCAAGCAGTCGCATTATGCAACCTTGCAGTCCTCTCTAGCGATGAAGAGTGTCCAGAATCCGACGCCGCGACCATCTTGTCTTCTAAGGTATGTCAGTCTCTGATGGACATCGCTAGCTTTCTAGAAAGCTTTGTGCCCATCGCCAAGCATCATCGATACCGATGTCGCGTCACGTACCTTTAGCTAATTCAATTCTTCTTCAGCAGGACAGCAGCACCTCTAATTCTTGGTCGGCCACTGGTGAGCCCACCGAGATCGCATTACAGGTCCTGGCTATGCGCTTCAACTCCGGCAAATCGAAGCTATTGAAGTTATCCGCCAGAAGACTGATCGCGGAATTTCCCTTTGACTCGGCTCTAAAGCGTATGACTGTCGCCTACCAAAGTCTGGACGGTACAGTCGACATCTACACCAAAGGAGCCGTCGAGGTCATTTTGCCCCTTCTCTTAGAATCACCAAAGTCACAAAATAAGGCTCAGATTGTCTATGAAGCCGAGGAGCTGGCTAGCCAAGGTCTACGAGTTCTCTGTATCGCTCACAAGTCCTTTAACAGCCCCAACTCTGCCCAAACAGCCGATCGCGAAACCGTAGAGGGAGAACTTGACTTCGTTGGTCTTGTTGGCCTCTACGACCCTCCTCGCACTGAAACTGCTGGAGCTGTCAAGCAATGTCAAGTTGCTGGAATCGCCGTGCATATGTTGACAGGCGATCACATCCTGACAGCAATATCCATTGCCAAAGACGTTGGGATCCTACCAAATAATGGCCGGCCGCTTGAAAACAACCTTGTCATGGCCGCCGCAGACTTCGATAGACTCTCGAATGACCAAGTCGACAAATTGCAGATTCTACCTCTTGTTTTGGCAAGATGCAGTCCTACCACGAAGGTCCGAATGGTTGAGGCTCTTCACAGGCGCAAGGCCTTTTGTGTCATGACTGGTGACGGCGTTAATGATGCGCCAGCACTCAAAATGGCCGATGTTGGTATTGCTATGGGCATCAATGGTTCGGACGTGGCTAAGGAGTCTGCTGATATGGTTTTGGCCGATGACCGGTTTGACAGCATTGTGCGCGCTGTGCATGAGGGTCGGCGACTATTTGACAACATTCAAAAGGTACGTCTTTTTCTGATGTCACTGTATCCGATTATTTACGTCGATGGGCTTCCGGTAATCTGAGGAGAATGGCCAAAACAAATTCTATATATGTCGACTTGGCAACGAGTTACTAATTTGGACAGTTTCTACTCCATCTCCTCGTCTCCAATATCGCTCAAGTCATCCTCCTCCTTGTCGGCCTATCCTTCCGTGATAAAGAAGGAAATTCCGTCTTCCCTCTTTCTCCAATCGAAATCCTCTGGGTAAATCTCATCACCTCCTCATTCCTCGCATTCGGCCTCGGCAAGGAAGACGCCCAATCGGACATAATGACACGACCCCCTCACTCCCTCGCAGCCGGCGTCTTCGCAAAAGAACTCATCGTCGACAAAATGGTCTACGGATTCTTCATGGGTTCTCTCTGTCTCACCTCCTTCATCGTAGTCGTCTACGGCGCCAACTCTGGAAAACTTGGGCACGATTGCAATGAAGGATATAACGACACCTGCCACGTGGTTTTCCGAGCACGTTCAACCACCTACGCCACTCTTTCCTTTCTTCTGCTTGTTCACCGCGTGGGAGGTCAAACATTTCACCCGTTCTCTTTTCAATCTTGTCCCAGGTGGAGGCAAGTTTTCGGTTTTTCCAGAGTTGTGGAGGAACAAGACGTTGTTTTGGGCTGTTGTTGCGGGGTTTTGTATTACCTTCCCTGTGATTTATATTCCCACCGTTAACTTGGAGGTGTTTAAGCATAAGGCGATTGGGTGGGAATGGGGTGTTGTTGTTTTTGCGTTGATGTTGTATTTGGTTGCTATTGAGGGGTATAAGGCTTTTAAGCGGAGAGTTGGGTTTGGAGGAAGAGTGGCGAAAGTGGATGTTTAGGACGTGCAGGGGATCGAATTGATGATGTTGTGATGTTGGAGATTGGTATGTTTTTAACTTCTTGGTGTTTGATATGCCGGTGTACTAATCTATTGGACTGTAGTTTGTTATGTCGAGGTTCCCTAATGTTTCTGGTGTTAGAGAACCCCCTATCCCTGCCTAAATAAAAAAGCATCGATCCTCTATCATCAATTCCTTATTGACTTACGTACCTACCAATTTTTTTTTATATCCTGAATTCCTAGCTATGCTCACGAGCTAAGTTCACCTCCGTCCTTACCTCTCCAGATTCTCCTATAAACGTCTGCCAATCCCTTGCTCACTACTTGTTCCTTATGTTCTTCTTGTCCTATATATACGAATCCGTCTCTAAACATACATACATCCAGTATAGTATGTTCTTGAGAAAGGAACCCATTACTATCATTATCACCATCGTCATTGCCACCATTTGATATTTCCCACATATGACCAGGTCTTCCCTTTCATTTTCACCTGGGTCTCTTTACTCATAGAAATCAACTTATCAATTATCGTACTTATCAGAGATAGATTGGGAAGAGGATAATCCAGTGAGTAGACGCTATGTTAAATCTGCTCGTCGAGTCATCTCGCAGCGTCTATATTTATAGGGAATGAATCGTACATGATCATGATAAGACACCATCGACCAGTTGACGAGTCAAACGCATAAAAGTGGCGTTGTTGTAGTCGTCGAATCAGTCTCGAAGATAGAACCTGGGTTGTTAACCGTGTCCATTATCCAACGAGTGACAAGTACCAATGTAATCATATCTTCACCCCAACAACTGCATCCTGAAACCACCATCTTTGACTAGGATGGCAAATAGTGACATTATCTCGTCAGAGATCTTGATCATATCATAATTGGTCGAGTTGGCTTGTTGTCTATCTCCCACCCTTTACATATCTTGTATTGTTACTACTGCAAAACACCAGCAGTAGGCGAGTGTGGCAATCTGGGATCGTCGTCATCGATTCGACCACGCTGGGACGTTTCCTCTCGCCCATCATTTTCGCCATTTTCAGCGCGTTCATCGTTAGCGAGAGCGTCTCCAGAGTGGTCGGGCAAGTCCACCACTTCGTTGTGATACTCTTCTTGCTCCCTTACCACTTCCTGCTCAACATCTCCAGACGCATCGAACCCCTTCTCCCCACCATCTTTGCCTCTGGTCTCCTTCCAAGCCGCAAGCAGACCCTCCCTATCCTTGATTTTTTGCAACATGTAAGTCGTATAGACATCCGCATCGAACCCTTCTCTTTCCATCCTGGCCAACGCATCCACAGCCCCAGGAATATCCTGCATAATCGCATACCCCTTGACCAGCGAGTTCCACGTAACCACACTGACTTCCATATCTCGCTTGCGCATCAACTGCATTACCTTCTCCGCCGCAGCGGTTTGTCCATGCTGTGCGAATGCATGGAGTAAAATGGACCAGGTTCTTGCTGTAGGTTGCGCGGCTTCCAGTGGGCGACGAGTGTGGTGGTCGTATGGCAAGAGATGGGGAGGAAGTGCTTTACCCATGTGCTGCACTAAAGAGGTACAAGATTGTAAATTATTTGAATCTTGTGAGAGAGCCACGAGGAGAATATTATATGTGTAATCATCCATAAGCAGTCTCCTCATTGGACGGAAAAATTGTCGACTCCTCGGGCCCGTGTTGCTGTTCGCTATATTTTCGAAGTAGCCTGAAAATTGCTGCAAAGTGATAAGTGCTCGTTCAGGGTACGCGTTAAGATAAGCCATGAGGATGATGTTGATGGCGGCGGGTGGTGGTACCAGGGCATTTTTACTTGTTTGTCTGGCGTCAATTTTGAGCATCCGAAGCGGCCAGATATGGAAGTAGCGCGTATAAGCAGCCAATGTCGAGATAAAGATGGCAATGTGATCTCGGCGTTTACCATCCTCCGATTTCAGATGATGGAGATATGTGCAGTGCAGGATCTCTGTTGCCAGCCATGAATCCTCAGTGCGAAGGACGCATTCGTGTGCTTTGTGCACAATGGTAGCCTCGAAGTCGGCAACAGCATCTGTCATGTGCTTGTAACCGTTGAGGAGAATAGAGTATGTAGTATTGCTGATTTCAACCTTGTTTTCTTCCAGCAGCGAGAAGACTCGCAGAGCTGTAGAAACGTCATTGGCGGCTAGGGCGTTGACAATGAGTACATTGTATAACCGCTGGTTCATTTCCGCTCCGAGTTCAATAAATCGGGAAACAATGTACGAACTG
The DNA here is from genome assembly GCA_013176395.1 of Venturia oleaginea. Lineage (NCBI taxonomy): Eukaryota > Fungi > Ascomycota > Dothideomycetes > Venturiales > Venturiaceae > Venturia > Venturia oleaginea. The sequence continues at coordinate 843,179 of JABMLP010000004.1, read as the reverse complement.
GCATGGTATCCATCTGAGTGTAAGACACTGCAATGTAAGGTTTTGGTACAAGTTGCCAGGAAACTGTCCGAAACAGGATCTGCCCCAGCTACGATGGCAGCCTCGAGTGCGTCGAGGGCCTTTTGGAACTCGCCAGCTTGGGCGTGAACGTAGGCAAAATGAAGCAACGTCTCGTGATGCAGACAAATGCTTGCTTTCTGAAGCGCCTCTTGTAGGTAAAGGGCTTGTTCGGTAGTGGAATGGGTCGCAAGCAGGAAAATGGTCTTCTGCGATATGGAGGGTCTTGTGGCAGCGCATGAGTCCAGCAAGATGTAGAACATAGCGCGAAAGTATTCTGCATCGACCAAAATGTGCTTTTCCGTGGACTGGAAATAGTAACAGGCAAGATATTCGAGCGAATCGGCGACCATGTAGAAAGAAGGATAGGGCTTGACGTAGGAGGCGAGGAGGAATTTAGCGGCGAACTCGGGATTGTTGTGCAAGAGCCAAAGCATGATTGTCGGCCACCAATGCAGTTTTTGATCGGCTACCCAGAAGAGATGTGTACCGTTCCATACTTGGCGAATGGCCTCGAGCTCGTTGCTGTGCGGCTTGCGTTGTTTCTGGAGCTCAAACTCATGCAAGGCTCTCCTGGCAATTCCGCCGTTCACAAAGAGATGGCCGACTCGGAGGCTCTCTGGATAGGCCAGGTTATATTTTGCGCTGATAGCAGCAAAGTTGACGTGCCAGAAAGTGTCGAATGGTGGGAGAGTCTGCTCTCCTCTGATTGGGGAGAGACTGACAAAGCCAATGCCACATTCAGGATACCTCTCAGCAGCTCGCACGTACTGTTTGGCGTGGACTACACGTCGATGAAATTTGTGGGCGTAAAGTGAGAAATGGTTCGGCCATAGTTCAGTGTCAATGGGATTCTGCTGGCTGCCTTCTCCCGTTGTCACCGCTGTGGTATCCGAGTCATACCACGTCTTTCTCTTCCCACGTCCACGCCAAAGATCGCCGGATCGGTAGCAGTACTCTCCAGGCCGGAATGTGGGAATCTTCTCGGGGTCATCGGGACCATGGTCGGATAAACAATGGGTCGAAGTGGTGAAGAGTCGGGTACGAGATCTGGGGAGGATTTGTTCAAAGGCGGTCGTCTTCGTAGCGACATGGGCGATTCGGACACGCCGCATGAGAGGGAAGCGAGAGAATGAGGGCTCATGGACGCATTGTTGGTGATGATAGTCAGTATTGGCTGAATTTTTGGTGGTGAAGACAGAGCCCCTGCCCTAGCACTTCTCTCCTCCGAGACAGCGCCGCATACAACATACGAGTACTACTATTTCACAATCTGATCACTATATACACCTCTCAAATCAACCCCTAGCAACAACGTCCACCATGTCCACCAATCTCGGCGCCGCGACACAAGACCGCAAGGCGCGTCTAGCACAGCTCAAGTCTAAATCACTGAAGAGAAAAGAGCCCTCACCCGACACAGATGGCGCCGCTCTGATCGCAACACCCAAAGACGACCAACATTCAGAAGAAGCCGACATCTCACGAACAGTCCTCTCTGGTCGCAACTACGATCCAGAAACCCGCGGCCCAAAACTTGGCTTCGAATATGCCCCTAATGCCGACAAGAAGACACTGGAGCAGGAGGCTGCCGCTCTCGAGGAAGCGACACGCCAGGCTACACTGAAAGAACAAACAGGCCATGACGGCAAGCCACTGGAGATGGACATTTTCAAATTACAGCCTAAGAAGCCTAACTGGGATCTGAAGCGAGATCTGAAGGAGCGGACAAAGATACTGGATGTGAGGACGAGTAACGCCATTGCGAGACTGGTGAGGGCGAAGTTTGAGGCCAAGAAGAAGGAGAGTGGTGATGGTGGAGAGGCTGCTGGCATCGAGGGTGACGACTTGGTGAAGGCGGTACACATGATGGAGCGCGAAGAGGAAGAGGACGCACAGAGAGAGAAGGAAGAGGATCGCGAAATGATGGAAAGTGCATGAGCTGGCATATAACACAACATTCACTCCATGAGCGACGCCGCCGGGTCACTTCGTCGTCGACATCGCATACGACCCGGGCCTCGATCTGACTTCGACACTGGATGAAAGGATGGCAATGGAAACAGTATGTACCTCTCATTACCACGACCTTCACAAATCAAGTGCTCAATATCTCATCCACAGCTCTTTACTTCTTCGATAAAGACTCATTGTCTACCCCCTAAGCGTGACCGTCAAACAACCACCACCAACCCGCTTCAAAGTGCCATTTTTCAACATTCGTTGGCTCTATACAAAAGCTATATCTCTCATTCTCGCAATGTCCAGATCCCAATCACTCAAAACTCCCGTCAACCTCCCGTGTTTGTTCACATCTCAAAGGTAACTTACCAAAAATATGCCGCCTAGGCAACCACCAGCATGCGAACAATGCCGACACAAACACAAAATATGTGACCGTCAGCGACCATGTAAAAGATGCGAGAGGAATCCTCATCTGTGCCTTTACCCAGGAGATCTGGGCTACACGGGCTTGAAAATGTCAGATAAGCTTCTAGTTCATCAGAATCCGAATTTAAGCGGCACAGACGGAGGAGGCCAAAACGAACCGCGAGTTGGAAATCGAAATGGGCCGCGATCAGATACGCGGATGGACAAGAGTGGTAGTGGGGATGCTAGATGGCCAGAACAAGATGTAAGTGTTGACGGAGGTCACATGACTTTGCTATGTTTGGGTCGCTTGTTGATGTGCCAGTGAATGCGCAGAGATGTTAGCCGCTGGGAACTGAGAGCACTTTGGATTTGCTGACTTCGATTATTTAGTCGACAAGTCTGACAGCACCCACAACTCGAGAAACAACTCGAACTGGAACAACAAACGTTAAGTCGACAGATTCAACCACGGATCGTAAAGTGGTGCTACCTGTTGGTCAAAGCGAGGGGCAACCTCGAACGAACGGCTCATTTTCACCAGAATATAAAATTAGTCTTCGCTCTCACGGTGTGTTATCTTACCCTAGTGGCTCGAACAACACATTACTCTCGTCTCAGCACGCAGTTAGGTCGAGTGCAAACAAAGTGGACTGCAACTTCTTGACTCGTATCCCCGATCATCAGGAATATAACGACAAGATGGCTGACGCACTTCTTCCCACCAAACGAAAGCACGACGAACAGCACTTAGGCGATCGAACAAACCCCAAGAAGAGGATAAGAACAGATGATGAGGACTCAGTCCAAGACTCTGCCAGCGAGAGTAATTACCCTGCTGTCTGCAAGCCGTGCAGAGCTCTAAAGAAAGGTTGCGAGGAAACAAGACCCTGTTCTCGATGCGTGAAATCTGGTCGGCCAGAACTCTGTGTCCCTACCATTGCCAAGCAAAAGCGCAGACCTAGATATACGGACAAAGCCGAGAGAACAAAGCTTGGTGCTGAGGTGGTGAGTTCTTTGAGCATGTATGGCCGCTCGCCTGGAGATGTGCTAACTGAGGAGATGCAGAACAAAGCCAGGCCCGGAGCAGGACCGCAAGTTCCCAAATCGCGACGGCAAGAACCTGTATCGAGATCGAACGTCTGTTCATTTGCGGCAGGCCCGGTCAACCAACAAATCATGCGCCACCCAAAAGACCCACGGCAGCGACTGCGTAATTTAGGGCGACCATCATCAAGACTTGCCACATACTTACCAAGCCTTATCCGTGGCAGAGGACGCGGCGTTCACATTATCGACTTCCGCAATCTCCTTAAAGAATCTCGAACAATACTGGAGCTCGCCACCCAGAATCAACATAGCCTCATTGAGCTACGCGAAAACAATCCACCCGCAGCAGGTTACTGGCCTCCGGTTGTCATCGATTCGGAGTGGAGCGAGAAGACGAAAGAGTTACCCAAGCATGTCAACTGTCTTGTCCACATCCCAGATACCAAGTATGGAGATTTTTGGGGTCTCTTTGCAGCGCCGACGAAAAGGCTGCAAGGGCATAGGGAAATGATATGTCATGTTAAGAGGCCTCAAGATGGCAAGATGTTATGGGCGTGCCTCTCGAAGAATTTGACCACTGCAATCAGGTACAACAATGGCACATGGCTCGAAACACAGCGCACGGATACGCCTGTCTTTGTGCCTGGGACGGTGGGATTTCAGAACTGGATCCAGGCTGCTGAGACGTGGATCAGCGAGTATGAATTACCAACTGGCCAAGAATACGTCTGTTATTGCCGGAAACGGAGGGGAGATTGTCTGGGCGAAAGGACGATGGAGTGTCAAGCTGGTGAGCGGTGTGGGAATCGCGAGTACCATTTGAGCTGTCTTGGGGTCCCACAAGACAAGCATGAGGAGGTTTGGCTTGGTGCGGAGTGGTGGTGCCCAGTTTGCCGATATCGATATCCAATAGAGGCGAGGAAGGGAGTTATTCTTGAGGAGGAGAGGTTGGAATTGAGGACGAGGGGGCATGAGGCACCAGTTGCTAAGCCACCGGATTCACCGATGTTTACCTCGCAGCCTACTGTTGAACCACAGCCTCATAGGTGGTTTGACCTGGCTGACGAGAAAGATGGAGGCAGCCGTGAAGAGCGGGATGAAGTCTTCTGAGTGTGGCGGTGGTTAGGTTGGTTTGGTTTGGTTTGGCTTGGCTGTGCTGTGCTGTCTGTATTTTTACTGAGATATCCCTCATGATAGATTTCATATCCAATTGAAGAGACAATGATTGCTCATATGTTATGCTGTGCTCCTCTTGACGAATATCTGAAAGCGATTTGTATTCGAATGCGGACGGGGCAAAACGGCTGGTGGTTAGGAAGTCAGATGGGAGATCAGATTCATGCACACATGATTGTGGACAGTTTACGTGTCAGTCACTGCCGGACTCAGATGTACGCCAGGCTGGAATATTTTACCAGACCGAACACCAACAATTCATTTCACGTCTTCTCTCTGTCTTCTAGCACCCTCCATTACTTTCCATCGATTACGCATCTGTGTCTTGTTTCACGAAGTACACTTTTCTAATGATGAATGAAATACTAGGCTGTATAAATTCGGATTCGCCAACTCCGCATCACCCCCACATTAATGTCGGCTTTTCTGGTAATGCCTCCATGATATTGATGGCCGTTACCAAAAGCTCAGGCGTTGCACAGGTATGCATCGCAGAAAGCCCTCTCTTAGCTCGAACTCTTTGCTTTGCCATCACTGATCATCTCCCTTCAGAGCCACAACCAAAGTGATGGCCCTTGATTGAATCCACAAAAGAGCCCAACTTTGAAAGATAAACGACATCAAACCCTTTTACTGCCTTCAATCCGACCAAAGAGCTTCGCTACTGGACTCCGCTTTCATCGGTTTACGAACTCGAAATTGTTCAGCTGACATGAACGAAACAGTGTGCTTTCCAAGCGGAGCATGTCCAAGTTGTAATTCACGATTCACATCTGCACCATAAAGCGCCCAACAATGACTCGGGTCATTTCTTCGGCGAGATGATTAGGAACATTTGTGGTTGTGTCAGAAAACGAATAGAAAGACCTCCGACAAGAATTGGACTCTGCCTTCAGTCATTGTCGAGCCGGTCGCTTCGTTTTTCACAACTACCGACCAGTTCGTAGATGATTTGCTGTCGACTCAAGCGTGTCAAAATGCTTCTCTCCATCCTACCGACACAATAGTCATTTGTTCTTCACTACTGCGGAGCTGATGTATGGTGTACCAAGTTGACGACAGGAGCGCCAGCTGAGGGAGATTTCAATCATCAGAAATAAGCTCTTCACCCATTTCCTGGACGGTGGCGTGTACCGTTTGTCCGCATCGAAGTGGTCACCCACCTAAGCAAATCGAGGCCCCCTGTCAGATTTCCAGGGGCGTTGGTGCAATTGGAATATGGAAAGGTGCGAAGCCAGCCGAGGTTTAAGCAGCTCGATTCCTTTTGTGCAATGATGCAAAGAAGTCTTCGTGGAGAGATTGATATGATCCAGGTCAGCTCCTTGTCTGAGCCCCATCTCGTGCGTGTACTAAATTTGATTAGCTACTTCAGACGCTTGATGAGTCACTTTTCGCGAACTTGGATGTCACGACCGGGGCCGTTGGTTTGGTCCTTCTTTCCTTGCTGTGTATCCAGTCGCGCAGTACCATCTTCTCAATGGGGCAAAGAAATCCTTCGTCGAGCGCGGGGAGACATGGGCAGGTTGTGTTTGATTTGAAGAGTCTCGTTTTTGGCCGCGTCTACCGACGTTTAGAATCTGCAATGACGATTGAGCACACTTTCGACGCTTGCTTAGTTCAGCTTTCTCCATTCCTCGAGCACCAACTACGTCCAGGAGAGCAGTTAATTGCATTATTCCTACAAAAGCCAGTTGAAGGAAAACGCCGAATTTTGCGACGTACACTGATTTATAGCGCGAGACGTATCAATACATACACTCTTACCATCCACAACTCGTCTCGAGGAGAAGACCGAACGATAGGTTCCCTTCCAGATTCCTGATTTGAAGTCCTTTCCATTCCCGCTACAAATTCTCTCGCTTTGGCCCTGGGCGGCAAAAATACATGGGCAAGCATCTGGCGGACCGACTACTATGTTGTCTTGTAGCTTCACTCATCTGCAGGCTTGAGCTTAAGCTGAATTCCGAGGATGACGAACGCATGTAATTTTCTGTCAGCCCAGATGTCTGGATCGCACAAACTGGTTGGAGGTTAAAATGTGTGCTCTAGGACTGTGGAGCAGTGATCTAGTACTCGCTACCGCTTTCCATATTTCATAAGCGTTTACTTCTTGCACTGGCAACCATCAGCATCTCCCCTGCTCCGGAGTCCGAGTCCGGTCGGCTATCAGATACAAAGCCTCTCCTTTATGGCAGTCAAGGTAGACGCTTCATCGAAATACAGCAAAAGTTTTGAGCATGTTCGACCCCATAGTCAAGTTCATCTTCTCCCAGCAGAATCTGGTGTTGCAAGACTGCGCGGAACGTTCCGAAGAATTGCAATGAAACCAAAAACTCCGATACTATCACGTTTGCCGATAGAAAAGTGCACGTGGCCAATGAGCTCTACAGCATAAATGATGTTCTCCACTGCATGCATGACAATTGCATCATGCTCCTTGATATATCACTCGGAACTTGAAAGGGGGCCCCGTTCTTCCGAGACTCTATCAGTGCCTTGGTAGCAGCGATTAAAACATGGGGCAATGATTGTCGCCCCAGCAAGTGTTTGGCGCAGCAAATGATCATGGTGAGCTCACTAAAAAAAAGTGGGAGAAGACGGCCGGGGCTTTGGATAGCTCAAACGTCTTTAATTAACACGGCTGACTTGAATGAAGCCGGCCCCAGATATGTTGGACTCTGTGGTTACGACGACGGACGGGACTAACTTACATGCCTTCGCTTTCCATGTCTGGAAAAGACTCAGTGAGGGATTTAGTGGCGTCGGCAGTTCGAATCGTGGTTCACCGGCGATTTCACAAATCTCTGGGCACTGGGTACGGACCGTAAGCAGGAAATGTCCCATCTTCAACTGCGCACTAAGTCTAGTGCACTTCGGCAATGCCAGTCACGTTGGTTTGTCCAACCTGCAAGTTTTCAATGCAGTTGAGTTGCATTGTGTTGTCCACAATGCCACTTCACAGTACGTGGGAGCAGTGGTGTCAGTGTGCTCATAAGGTAGCCCCCCTGTCTCTCACGACCATGACCAGTGCTCACTAAATCAAAACTACTTCACAGGGTACACACGTCAAAGAAATACGATATCGACGTCAGGCGAGAACAAGCTGTCGTGACATGCTTGAATGAAAATAATTTCCAAATTTATGAGCTTGAGTTGGTCGTTGAGAATAGGATTGGTTCAAAGTACATCCAGCTCGAAGATTAGAACCGAATCCCCTTTAACTTCTCGACAATGATCTACATCTCAGTTTGACCAGTCGTGATTAACTTCCGATCACCAGCACTTACCATGTCTTTCGAAACACACTCTGACAACGAATTGACACAGTCTGCCTCCTTCTGCCCCTTCCTCCAAGAACGCGCCGAAGGTCTCTCGTTGTTGCATAGCATCCAGTTGTAGACGTCCGATTCATATGCTGTCTCGTCGAAACCCGAGTAGACTCGCTGTCGTGCACTCAATAGCGACAGAGCTGCAGATCGCAAGCACAGGGACAGAGGTGTGTTTCGGTTTGCTCGCATATCAGAGACTACTCGATTGCATCATCGAGAGCGTGCGCAACTTGCCAGAGACCCAGATCAGTTACAGATGCGAGAACATCAAGGGCGATATTCTGCCGTTGAGACTTCCTGAGGCCTATGAAAACACACACCCAGCTTCTGGAATTATGGTCGCCACTCCAAATTGTGATCTCTGGGTTCCTTCCACCAAGCGTTTGAATAGAAGTGATCCATCATCGCCGCGGCTGTTGCTATTTGGCACTTGCCTCGATTGTCTATTCATCTGGTTCGAGTATTCCAAGCTTGATTCGAGTACCTCCCACGCAAAAGGGAAGTTCCAATCAATATGAGGAGAGTGGGACATGTTGATTGCGAAGTGATGGTGGGTTGGACTGAACACCCCAGTGGAGGCGATCACAACGACAACAGGAAATGAAGAATGTCTCTAGACTGTGTGGGCTTTTTCAGTGGTTTGGTTTCTTTAGTAGTCCTGCCCGGACTGGCCGTAGTCCGTCCAAAGTCTCGCTTTCGCGGTCTCGTCTGCGATATGTCGCCGAATCGGTTGCGGCGTTGGATTCAAGTTTGTCCACGTTCATTGCGGTCTCATTCGCTTCCTTGCACCTTTCCCTGCCATGAACACACCATCGACGCACCTCAGTCCTGAGTTCCTGCATCGGAAACACGCCTCGCGCTCCGCTACATTCGACCTGTAGGAATGAGCCTTTTGTTGATTGTTGCTGGGATGTGGAGGTGTTGGTGCTTTGCTCGAGTGGTGTACGTCGCGGCGGCTCTTAATTGCAGACCGTGCTGCTTCTATAAGACCTGTCAGGACATTGTCAGAAAGCGTTGATGGCACTGGAAAGAGTTAACCTGGAGCTTACATGATATCTGGGTACGGTCTTCCCGGCACTGTTTTCGACGAACAGCCGGGGAGGATTTGGAGGATCGAGTCCAGAGCAAGACAACAGGATAACTCAAAGCGGACATACATTCCCTTACGGCTCTGGCGCTCATATCTCTGTAACTAGTTAGCCTCGTATGATTTCGACACTCCATTCGTCTGCTACACAAGGACGGTATGGTTTTTCCTTTCTCGGCCGGGTCTTCTAGTTCTCGCGAGATCACGGCGCCACTCTGCAAAGCTGGAGGCGAATCAAGCATTCTGTAGCGGACCATGTGGGCACCCCTGAAGAAGGCCGGAGAGCGGTCATCCTCATGCAAATTTTGCTTTGCGAGGCAATCCTTGCGAATCAAAGCGAGGCGCGAACAAATTGTCGACATTCCAGTCAAACAAACAAGCGATGAGGCCAAGGAGGGAAGGGAACGTTGGAACGCCTTCGTATTGATTCTCGAATGTTTCTAGGTTGTCTGCCGCGCTGTGATAAGCGAGCCTTTGCGATTGGCCAATTAATCAGTACGAGCCTTAGGTCTCTGATTCTCAGCCTTGTGCAGGGTATTGCACCGACTAGTTCGCCAAGCCACATCGCCACGAGAACAAACTTGCAAGCAAATCCAATAAGGAGGTTTCAAAACACTGCCTCCGAGAGTTCGATATCGACAATGGTCAAGAATGGAAGAGCCGGTTTGGGAAATCCCGATTTCACCTCCCGCGAGTTCTATGTGATCTCCATTCGTCGTCGCCACCTCGATATCAGGTCGCCGTCTCGAGTACAGATGGTGGTACAGATAGATGCTGGTCTATCATGGACATAGTTTTACTCGTCGCGTCGTGAAGCATCAATGGACGAGGCTTAGTAGGGCTGCATAAGACTGCTCGGACCAAAGCGATCCTTGACAATATCTGGAGCCGGAAGATGTGGGTCCAAAATATATAGCACGATTCCGCAGGACTGGACACTTTCCCGTCTCCCGCGACTTGTCGTGCATGATTCACACCTTATTGGTTACCGCAATGCAGGGACACAGTCTAATCGCATGATCTCGAGGAACAACAACAGCAGCAGCAGTATGGTATATATTTATCTGCTCCACGTTTGCAGTGGCTTGCTGCTTTAGAGGGCCCGAATACAGTGTTGGCCGTTAAGAAACCGTGGCATGGAAAGTCCCGAGGCATGATTCAGCTTCCTCAAAGGGACGTTTGTTCAAGAATAGGTCCTATGAGTAAGTTAACATCTCGGGCCCTCACTGATTCCATGTGACGCCACGAAGAATTACGTCAAAGACTCTGGACTTCGGTGTTCACTCCGTGAACGGTAGCAATTGATGAACACCTTAAGAGACGTGTTTGAGTCGAACACCTCACAAATTGAGGCTGTAGGTTGTGGGGTTACGGCCCGAGCAAAACATCGGAAAGTGGCTAAAATGATTCTCTTGCAAGGTATAGGGCCCACCATACCTAATATATGCCCGGTATGCCGACCCCGATGCCCATCCAAGATTCACATCCCCACGCCATCGGTGTCCAAATCACCAGGTATCCTCGCCCGACGCGGTTCTCGGCATCCGTCATATCAGATAGCAAGCACACTAACAGCATTGACGTCGATGACAGTTGAGCTCTTGGCTGCAAAGCTTATATGCAGAAACCGTTCTGGAGATCCAGCCTTTGGATACGGATCGCGATCTTTCTTTACATACTTCATTAACGACTATGGACATTCATTCCATAGAGTCACTTGTACATGGGGTGCCGAAGCGACCTGTACTCTTCGCTTCCATGCCCAGCTACCAAACCTGGATCAAGGCGGCCATCCTCCTAGAGGCTCTCGAGATTCCCTACGACCTGGTTGTTCTCGCGGGAGCCAAGGACCTGTATACGGAGTGGTACCAGAAAATACATCCTCAGCAATACGTCCCCGCGCTTATTGATGAGATCAATGGGGAGCGGTTTGTGCTATGGGACAGCACGAGCATCATCATGTACATCAGCGATCGGTATGATACAGAAGACAAATGGGGCGTTTCGGCTTGGAGCCCACAGCGCGCGGCCGTGGGGAACTGGTCCTTTTTCCACGCGTGCAGTTTCTTGTGAGTCCACCATCACCACCACCACCACCAACCAAGCCTTGCTTGCAAATACGTCTTCTGAAGCTAGCTCATGACATGTATACAGTCCCATTGCCAAACTCTGGCTCCAGCTGGACATGAGACCCGTGGGCACGCGAAACACCGAGATTGAACAGCAGTGAGTACAGCCCCGCGCAACGTGCAAGCGCTTTCACCAGATACGCGCTCATGGAATCGTAATAGTTTGCACCACGAGTTGAGAGTGCGATACAGCTTGCTGAATGACCGTCTTTCGCAAGAGGGACAGGATTTCCTCGCGCTTGCCGATCGACCTACTGTCGCGGATCTGATCAACTACCCCTTTGCGGATGACGAGACTAGTAATCGCTTGAATCTGCGGTTGAAGGATTGGCCCGCATTGGAGAAGTGGAGCCAGAGGATGAGAGACCTTGCGCCTGTCCGCAAGATTTACGACAGATTGGAGACACTCCAGCCTACCGAACGCAGTTGATCCCGAGAGGTCAATCGAAGGTGACCGGTTCACGGATTATGGTGCAGCATGTGTCTGCGCTGCACCAAAGTTTCACTTGGTAGGATGGCACTAAATAATGCCGGATCTGTCTGTGGCGGAAGTGCTTGGGGTACACATACGTGTTACGTAGGAGTCTTGCTCAACAATGGATCGAAGGGCCAGGTACTGTTGTTCCAGGAACCGTAAAAATTGGTCTGCTCACCTATCAGCGACAACATAAAAGTGACAGTTACACATAAAGCATTGATAGAAGAATCCATTAGAATTGCTTCAGGGCGTCTTCTCAAGCTCTCAACTCCGAGAACAATGAAACGAGGCGAGTCCCTACGTTCTCTCTAGTGCGCCTCTTTACTCATTATCCCTCAAGCCGACTTCTTCATAAAGATATCCTGACCATCTTCTACCTTCAACTGCACCCTCATCAACTCAGCCCTTTTGATCAAGCCGTCTTCCGTCAAACCATGCTCCATAAAAGCGCGCTTCTCTCCCCGACCAAGCTGCATGAAAGCCATTGCCAAAGGACTTGTTCTCCAATTGTACAAATGCGCTTTCTTTGTCTTGTAGGCAGTCCCCACGAGCGTAGCGACTGAACAGAACCAGATAACGATCGGTAAAGAGATCCACCACCACGTAACATTGACCTGGTTAATAGGAGCAATGGTATTCCCAGTTGTCGCGTTGAGCATGGCAGGTTGGTCTCCCGGAATCATGGCCGTCATCTGCGAGTCGCGCATCCAGAGGGTGAGAGCGATAGTGTCGTATCCTTGGCACTGACAGGGGCGGTGCAATCTCTGCATCCCAAGGATACCTCAATGTTCGAAGAAGAGCAATGAACAATCAAGAACACAAGAGACTTATCCATATATGTTTATTTCATCTCCATTTCATTATCGTTACATTATCATTTCATTACTATTTCATACACGTGTACAAAGCCGAATCAACAGATAGCTATGCTCTCCATCGTGCATTGTACGGAAGTCGACCCATTGAATGCGCCGAAGAATGTCGAAGCGCGACATTTTCCTCCTGAATACGGATCGAATAAGAATTGTAGGGCATCGCTGGTTCCTCCGGTATTTTCTTCGGCCACGTAGGTGAAGTTGCTTTGACCATTGCCACGTACGAAACCTTGGAGTAAGGTCTTCGTGTATCTCTGCACGCCAACGACGACTTTGTTGGACATGAAGTATGCAGTCTGCCCATTGATACCAGGGTGTTTCTCGTTTGACAAGTGGTACCCTGCGCTTCCTCGATTCTCTGGCGCTGAGTTGTAGGTGTAGTTGTCGTACATCGAGATTTGCTGCTCGACATAGTTATCGCCTGTAAACGCGCTGGTGGGAACAAGGGCGTTGGGATCCACATTGTCCAGATACCACTGGCCGACCGAACTGTTCAACTCCCTGACCGCTGGGAAGAGTACACATTCCGAAGCCACGACTTCGGCGCTGGAATTGATGTATTCGTTGTAGAAAGATCCAACAGTCTGTACGAGTGCGAGTGGGTTGGAGTAGTTTGAATACTTGATCGAAGTCCGACTCAAATTCACGGCGAAGACGTTGTGGCCGTCGTCGCTACCGAGATTCATTCCGCTCGGCAGACGATAATTGCAGGGAGCGCCGAGGGCGGAACTCTGAGAAACTTGAGTTAGACACGTTATCGCACGGTACGATCATGAAGAATTGATCCTTAAACTTTTTGGGCGAGGATGGTCGACACATACCTGTAGCGCAGTGTCGTTTGAACATGTACGTACTAGATCTGATGTGAGATCTGCACAGTGTACTCCAACATCGAGGGTATTATAACCAATCCAAGTACAATTGCCAGTATCACACGAGTATGTCGGTACCCGAAGACTACTGCTCACACTGTACATGCCACTTTGTATTCTGCATTTGGCCTCCGACCCCAGCTGTCCGAAAACTTCAGGGATGTCAAATTCATTTGCTGTGACTATGCTGGAGGTTCTCTCCGGGTCGGGCATGTACACTGTATCGTAGTGAACGAGGTTCTGAATGAATGGATCGAACCCGAGGGCCAAGATCATCATGGCGCCGATGACAGCAAACTGTCTATTTGAAACATAATTTTAGAGAATGATACTATACGAAGGAGTTGGAAGAAGTCAAAAGTTGCTTTGTAACTTACCTGCCACGCAGCTTCTATAGCAGCTTTGCACTTCCAGTAAGTCCTCTTGTAGCTCCATCAAAGGTTTCCAAATCAGCGAGTTGTCTTTCCTTTTCAGCAAACCAGACCCATTTGAGCTGGCCAAGGCCTTTCTGTCTCTAATCAGTTCCGTCTGCCTTTACAGATGAAGTTCAAAAATCTCACCGTGATCGGAATTAGAATGGCGATTTTGCCAACTGTGCTAATCCATGAAATCACACTGTTGAGCGACACATTGACAGTCTTCGAGGGAATGACTCTCCCTCCTACAGTCTTTTCGGGTGTTGTAGCTCCCCACATAGGTAGCTTTTTGCCATCGAGACTTGCCAGAAGCCCTATGTTAGCACATATACAAGCTGCGGAGCCGATTATCCCTCCAACTTCCCAAAGGTACCAAGTATCAATGCGATTCGGTTTACCATTCGGGGTCGAAATGGCCTCGGCGGTTTCTGGGTAGCTCTGGGGGCTATTTGTCTCTTGCACATTGATTGCTGCAGTTTTCTCTACATCCTGACGATTGCTAAGTCAGCATTGTACACACTCACTGAGGGCAATGGTGGACGTTTTCCATAGCTATGATTTTCGAACCGCAACAAAGAGAAGATCAGACTTACCATTGTTGATACAGTTGGCCGATATCAATTCCTCCTGCTACGGCCTCAGCGCTCAGAGTGGTTTAGAATAAGGAACAGGATTGCTTCTGACGGCTCACACAGACGGAAGAGAAGAGTCGAACCAATTTTGAAGGTTGGGACGCCACAGACTTAAGAACATGTTCAATCCGTATACCAACTATCCCCATCTCAGCTCTCTTCATACTCGTACGAGTAGACAGTTTAGGAGTAAGCGAGACCAATGTGTGGACTATACCCTACAAGGCGAGTCGAGCCATGACCTAAAATGCTAGCGAAGCAGTCGAGAAGGTCCAGTAAGAGATAGTAGCCACATCCGGTGTAGAGGAAGCTGGAGATATTGAGATAATATGCGGTACGCCATTGAAACGCAGCTACTCTGGGGTTCAAGACGAATCAAATTTCTACCGGCAGGCTTTTCGAAAGGTGGGTAGTGGTGAGATAGCATGTCTCCTGCGCTGTTGGGCTGGCACAATGATCTCGTTTAAAAGGAAAAGAAGATGAAATTGTACAGGTAATAGGGGGATTCAGGTGCGGCTGAGACTGTAGTCGGCCCATATGCAGGGCAAGTATCTTGATCATAGCTATAGCGTTAAAGACTTCACCAAGCCGGAAGACGATCCGTGCGGTCATGGTTGGCACTGACAGCATTCCCCGAAGTACAGGGCGGACATCTCTCCGAGAAAACTGACACTGAGTTCTTGTCTGAGAGAAGCACCAGGCTTCTCTCGGGCCAGGTTACTCCGGGCCAACTCTAGCTGTGCAGTAAAACATGCAAAATGAGACAGGTGGGATCGCGAAGTTCATGCGAAGAAGCGCTGCTCCTTAAAACGCTAATGGATGAACATGTCCACATGGTTGACTCAAGATGAGCACCGTGAGGTCTATTAAAGTAAAAGATATGTTTCTTCCAAAGGTCCAGCCCGTCATGCACAGCTCCTCGTCGTTTGTACCCTGCCTAAGCCGTCTTCTTGGTGGCAGGAATGGTCATCTTGTCTACTGTCCATGTAATTCCGCCATCAGCAGAGACTGGCTTAGTGAAGGTGGCACCCTGGGAAGCTCCCAACTTGAAATCTGGCTCAGCCTCCTTGAACTTGATTGTGGTGTTGAGGTAGTAGTGGAGTCCTGGTGGGTTGCAGTCTTTCTGGCACTCGACTCCAGTACCCCAACCGCGCATGTATGGCTCCGATCGGCTGGTCAAAGTGGAAACGACTTTCTTTGAGGCAACATCAGTGACGATCCTTGGGTAAATATCAGTACTGTGCAACTCAAGACCGTGTTTGTAAAACTCACTGTGTCCAGTTGAGGTTGTTCGACTCCAATTTGTACTCGATCTGGGTCTTCTGGTCCTTCTTTGCGATTGAACCTGGACCCTCGTGCTGGTACTCTGGGAAGTCGGAGCTACCAAAAATACTAGCCATTGCGCACCAATCGCCGGGCTTCATCGCAACGCCGCTGCAGTCGCTGCTACCCCCCCAGATGTCGAGGGTAGCTTGGATCAAATTGCCGGTACCGTTGGACATTCCTGGCCAGATGGTAAGGTAAGCGCCATCTGGCTGAATTGGGGCCGCTGGTGGTTGGAGGATGGTGGAGGCATAGACGATGGTTGACTTGGACGGTCCGAAGGACACAGCCGGGCCCCAGATGTCTTTTCCAGAAACTGCGGTGGAAAGGGCCAAAGTAATGAGCGTGGAGGGGTGCATGTTGAAGATGAAAGAATGTGTCGTGCCACTACCAAGGCACTGCGGATTGAGGCTATATAAATCATCTCGCGATGGTTACTTTTGGCAAAGGAAGGACTAGTTTATCGAACTGCGTCCACAATTGACACTGGCTTCCGCATCGCAAATGAGCCAGGTACAGCTGTGGTGGTACTCGCTCTCGGTAATTATCCCGCTGACCTTTGAGCAGGAGATGCTGAGCTATCATGCCATTTTTACCATTTGGATGTCGGAGACCAAAGTCAGCAGTGTTTTTATTGAGAAGATGTGGTGGCTGCCTTCATATACTTGATGTTCCTCCGTTCTAGGGTGGTGACATCCAATATTGTCACGGGGCGGGTTCGGGTATTAGGAGGAAGGAGCAGCAGCAGGAACAGGTATCATTCAACAGGCAGGTTTAACGACAGGCAAACCAACAGGCAGGTTTGACGACAGGACGTAGCTCAAAGAGCTACGAATTGGTTGAAGCCACGCAGGCTTTAAAACCTTTCCTCGGCAGAACTACGATTCTGCCTTGATCACGTGCCGTGGGGCCACCCCAACGGCGGGAGAGACTTGTCCGCGGTCGTAACGTGACAAATATAGCGATCTGCGAGATTCGTCGGAAAAATTATTAGATAGCAGAGGAATAGTCTCGGGAGTAGTTCTGGTCCTTATTAATTAATTAATAATCAGGATTTATTGTTGTATATAGGGCTAGGTTAAGCCTGTGCCAACATCCTCTATCTACAAAGAAAAACCCCTCTTTTCGGGGACAAAAACCGTTTGTTTGCTACCCCGGCTGCGGCCCGCGGCATATCCGCGAGCTTTACCATCCTATTCGTATATATCGAAGCGTTTCCGGGTCAACACTGCCTAAGCAGCTTCTCCTAGCTCCCTGGTATCCATTTCAGTCCATTGCCATCCAAGTCCGGGCGTAGTCCGGTCCCGGTCCGTGCTATTTCCTCGAGGCAAGGATCTTGGGACCCTGGGGGGCATCACTTCCGCCCTCTTCCTCCTCCTATCGAGGTAAGACCTACTGTTATAGTCCTGTGCCTTCCAGCTCCGGCGCCGTTCCGAAGCCCGACCGGTTCTCTGTTACTGCTGCGTTTGCTCTAGCAAGGTATGGGAGTACCGAATTCTTCAAAAACCACTGGGACGCGGCCTTGCATCCTTCCCTCGTTCCTAGTAGCCCCTTCACCCCTCGAGAGCCTCCCCTGGCGCTGAATAGGCCTCTCCTATTGAATCTAGTACAGTACGTAAAAATGTGTTCTACCGTCTCTTGCTGCCATCCACATTCGCATTCGGGGGTAATCCCTGGGACATGTATCGATGCGAGCCAGGACCGGAGTCCTAGCACTTCGACTCGGAGTAGGAACGTTGTATGTGCTTCTACCTTCGTAAGGCCGTCGTATAGCTCAATTGGGGACTTCTCCCATGGCTCGTTCCAAGTCTTCGCCCTCCGGTTCCGGCCCAGTGCTTCCCATTTTGTACGCCAGATCTCTTCCATCAGCTTCGAGATTTTGCTGGGTAGAACCCGCTTATGGATGTTTCCTCCTTTCCTCGAGTTCCTTGCTCGGATTGCGTGCCCCGGGTCTCCCGGTGCGGGGTCGCCTCGAAACCGTCGGGGGCCAGTAGTGCTGCGTATCTCATTGTACGGTCCAATTTCTTGCGTTGTGATCCTCCTCGGGTAGGGGTTGTCAGGATTGTTCCGTACGGTAGTAATCCGCCTCTTCATTAATTACGGCGCGCTTCCTTTAATTATAGAGGTGAAGCTAAGTTAATCTAGGGAGTCGCAAGAGACGTGATTTTTTTAATAAATATACGATTTGCTATAAATTACTCTAGTTTGCCTAAAATCATCACCCTACTCCGTTCTAGTCAGCTGCGGTTTCACAAACAACAGGGGACCTAGTCTCGCGACAGAGTTTCGCAGATCATTTAGTCAACAATGAGTCGTAATAGCCTGGGGGAGATCTATTGGATCGCGTGAGCAGCACCCCGGGACTCCACATTCCGAGAGACGTTGCACGTAACTTTGCTTTTAAAATCGCGAATTTATGTTGCTACATGCTGATGTACTCGACAATGCAATGAACGGCCTGTCCGGAAATGGTGACACTAACTTTTCAGGAGACATTACCGCAGGTCGTCGCAGTTATGACAGAGTCTAACCAGATTCATCGAGGCCTTCTTGCTTACAATGAAAGTTCAGGAACCACAAACGGTCCAATACTGATTCTGTCACTTCCTTGGCAGTGAATATCATATCACGGATTTCCCACCTTAGAATGATGATCATCGACATCGCCATTGCTGAAACTAGAAACGGCTAGGTACGTTCGATCAAAAGAAACGCGTACGCTTCGTTCGCCCAATTCTCTCCGTTTTTCGAGGACATGAGGAATCTCGAAGGTGGGCATCATCACCACACTTTCATTCTTGCAGCCGTAGATACTTGTCCCAGGGGGCATATGTTTAGCCTTAATGGCTCATCTATCTCAGGAACTTCCCCATCGTTGTCAGAGACCTGAGAACCAATTCCGAAAAACTCGTTTTGTGTTTCTAGCTCTTTGTCAACAATACGACTTTACAACCAGGATCAGTACTCCTAGACCTGCGAGCTATGCCACTTCGTTATTTCTCCACTAACTCTAGTCAAAGAGCGCTGATGGAGCGACGATATCAGTAGTACTTAAACCCCTGTTACCCCATTAAACTCTTGTCTACTGGCCGAAAAGAGGGACTCCTCGAGAAGAGAGAGAATCCTAGAAAAGGGAGAGTCAAGACTATAATTTCGAGGTTATCTCGAAAGCAGTTGCTTTTGCAACTGCTTCAATTAGTCTCGTAAGCTCGCTGAACCCTTATTCGACTCCGAGCTTGCGATAAGAGTCGAGGATTATATTCCTCGAAAGCATGTAAGACCAGGAATTCGGGAATCTAGCCATGAAAACTATAAGCTCGCCGGTCTCCCTTATCCTTAGCCAGATTTTTATCATTTTGCTCATCGCTATCGCGTCGTAATACTTGTAGACGTCATCGAGACTCTTAGCTCATCACCACCAAATCTCAACGATTCATTCACTCGACAGCATGCTTGATAGCTTCGAAAACGATATTAGAGGTAATTTTTCCAGTATTTCTTGAATCAGAGGTTGCGGCCATGACACGATCTGCTGAAACCCTTCTTGCCCCCGAGAAATAGTACAGAAGGTTTGACTCTATAGTCTACAAAGAAAGCGATGTTACCCGAGAGATAATGAGCCTCGAAGGATTTCAAATTGACTACGTTAATTTATACCGATTACGAAGTTCCAATCGATTCTCGACGAAGCGCTAAAGCTACAAACACTATTCCTCTACGTTTCAAAGTAATTCTTCCCAATGAAAGATACGAATTCAATATCGCGCTAGGGACGGCCAGCAGCTAAAAGTATTAAGAGTCGTTGCGACGAGGCCTTATCGTAATCTCAGTGAAATCCGCACAGCCTCTTGGAATTGGAAGCGCATTTTGAAGAATAACTTACCGCGTTTAAGAAGACTATAATCATTATCTAGGATAGGTCAGAACATTCAACAAACCTTATCTCACAAGCCTTCCCTTTCTCCTCACCAGACGTGGAATTGAGTATCTCTTCTCAACGAAAAGTCAAGTAGCAGGTGTTCCTCCTGCGAGCTTTACCGTTAAGTTTCCCCCACGTTTCAAAGAGAATCCGTGGGCTCGAGAAACATCAGAATGAATGAGTACTTACACTTACCCAGCTCCGATCCTCCAACCACAATGAAGGACCCAATCATCGAAAACGATTAGAACATGCACCACGCCTTCCGCATACCAGAAGCCCCTCTACAACTGGCCATCCCCCATCCCTGAAAGTGATATGGTAGTTAATTCTTGCGTTGTGATCGAAAAGAAAACTTGAATACCAAAGAAACAATAAATTTCACATTTTCACAACCAATGAGCTCTCTGAGAGAACAAGCGTCGCTGAATCGATCAAATAGTTGGGAGTAGCGCTAGTTCGACATCTGCACCAGCCGATCGACATCACCACGCAACCCAAAAGACCAGTGATAGCAGGGAATCATGTCAATTGGATACTAGGATAGGGTATACTATCAACACCACTCTCATCCCCTCTTCCTTATTCCATCGCCTTCCCACCACCTTCCCCATTCCTCTTCCCCAACCCCTCCTTCTGTCACCTTACATAACACTACAATCACTAGGAAATTTGACAAAACTCTCCACCACCTCCCTCATGATCTGAAATGTGCCCAAGCCGGCAATCTTCGCCTCATCAGCTTTATGCTCGTTCGCAGCAATGAGGTTGAACATGGCTTTCTGCATCATCATTTGGGAGATTTCGGAGGTCGGTGGACGCCAGCCTTCGCGGTAGGGGAGACGTTCTTCTTCTAGTTTATGTTGGTTATGTTGCTACTAGGGGGCGTGATGGGACTCTTGCTGAGAGATAGAATTGGGTTGAGGATGGGTGTGGGAAGAGGTCGGTATAACAGGGCTGAAGAAACGGTGAGAGAAGTGCACTTACCAACGAGAACGCGAATCCATTCCAAAGGCGCAATGCCATCCTTGCCCAAAACATTTAGAAGAAGTGCCGATTCACCGTAGCTGAGAACAACCTCCTTGATCCCATAATGCCACTCCTTCCCCGCCTCTTCATGTGCCTTCTTCGAATCCAGCAACCTCTGATACCTAGCCTTGCTAGCAGAATGCCAACTCGTAACCTTATCACCACCCACCGGAACCTCACCGACATAAACATTCCATACTCCATTCCACACATCCTTGTCAAAAACGCAGTTGCTGCCTAAGGCGATGTCGTTTCTTGTGAGGGACACATCGTGTTCGATGAAGTTGTGCTTGGCGAGGTGGTTGAGGTCGAAGGTATTGGCTGTGTGATCTGGATTGGCGCCCACACCGCCTGCTGCGAAGACGCTCGCAGTGCTTGCGCCGAGGTTCACGGCGGATTTGAGGGCGGCTATGGCCATGTCTTTGGTTATGTTTTTGCCATCATGGGGGAGAATGTTGTGGTTTGCGAGAGCGTTGATACAGGGGCAGGGTGAGCGGACTGTACATGCCATTAGTTGGTGTTGAGTACGTTATCGGGGAATATACCATCGGCTTCGCCAGGGGGGCTCCAGTTGTTCCAATCGATGGGTGGGTGGTCTGCAGGTGGTTGTGGCTGAGCCATGGTCGTGGAGATGCTGTGGGTGATGGAAGAGTAGATAGAGGGTTGAGAAGCTGTTGGTAAGCAAAGAGTAGGGTCGGTATGATTCAATGGTTGGAATGGAAATGCGTGTATGCCTGGAGGAGGCTGAAGGGCAAGCTTGTAGAATACTGCCATCTTTGCTCGGCCCCTCTTTCCCCAGGGCAATGGAATGCCAGCTGTACCTGTCTCTATCCGGGCATACAGCCATCGGCGTCTCTGTACTGGCCCAGCTTCATCCCGTGTACATCGCATTAGATCTATTCTGGACACGGTGAGTAGCTTTGGGGCTGGAATTGCAACATGCGAATTCGAATTGCTGAGACATGTGGAACGCGCCTAAGTCAAGCTCTAATGCGAGGACTTGCTGACACATTGTGTATGAGATTGGGCCAGAGAATTACAAGTTACTATCTGTTATAGAAGACGTGTGCTTGCAAATGGGATAAATGGCGAGTGGGTGAGTGAAAAAAAGAAGAGATGGAGGTGAAGAAATCCCCACGGATCTTTCCGTCATCCTTGCATTGAATCATCTTGATGGTATTGGACCAAGGAACTCTCTTCCATAGTCATCAACTTTTCAACTCCAAAAAAGATCATCTCACCTCTTGATGCAGGCGTGCCAGCGTCTCAGTCTCCCTCGTCGAACTCTCGGCTCACCATTCAGCTCGTACACACGAAGAAGAACCAACCACCCACGTCCTAGAATTACTCTGACCGCTTTCTTGACTATGGCCTCATTAAGTAAGCATGCGGAAACAGCCCCGGCAGCCGGTCAAGTTGCTGCGGAACCGAAGTTGAGATACATTGATGTTGGTTCGCTATCAAGCCTTCACACTTTCAAGCTCCGAGCTGATTTTATCCCAAGATCGGTATCAATCTCACAGACCCCGTCTTTCATGGTGTCTATCATGAAAAGATTGCCCATGAGAGTGACTTCGAAGACATACTTCAACGGGCGAAAGATGTTGGCTGCCAGAAATTCATGATCACGGGATCAGATCTCAATGAATCAGAACATGCTATAAAGCTTGCTTCAGAGCATCGTAGGTTGTTCCGTCTCAAAAGGAGAGCGTGATATGCTGACTTCTTGCAGCCGATGTGTGCTACGCAACAGTCGGAGTTCACCCATGTAGTGCAAAACACTTTGATGATTACAAAGAAGGACCAACAGCTATGCTAAAAGCTCTCAAAAAGCTTGCCATCGAATCAAAAGCGGCTGGCCATACCGTGGCATTCGGGGAAATCGGGTTAGACTACGATCGGCTTTTCCTTACGCCCAAGGACCAACAACTGAAGTATTTCGAAGCACAATTGGACATCGCAGTTGAGGTGCAATTACCACTATTCCTGCATTCACGAGCCGCAGCTGAAGACTTTGAACGTCTCCTTGGCTCACGACTACCTCAACTACCGAAGAAGGGACTCGTTCACAGCTTCACTGGAACGATGGAGGAGATGAAGCGTCTTGTTGACCTTGGCTTGGATGTCGGCGTCAACGGCTGCTCTCTCAAGACGGACGAAAACATCGAAGTTGTGCGAGAAATGCCATTGGAGCGGATACAAATCGAGACTGACGGGCCATGGTGTGAGATGAGGCCAAGTCATGCGAGTGCGAAATTCATAGGAGATGCACCACCATTACCAAAGAGTGTCAAGAAAGAGAAGTGGGCAAAGGGATGCATAATCAAAGGCAGAAATGAGCCTTGCGCTATCCCACGTGTTGCATATGCAATTGCAAATATCAAGGGCATCTCCGTGGAGGAAGTGTGCGAAGCGTAAGTTGATCTCCATGACCTCCAAAAGTGTACGGTGTTGACGTTTATAGGGCATGGAAAAACTCAATACATATGTTTGGTCTTGGAGAATCATAGCCTTGAGCGATTATAATGGTTGGAAAGATGTGTATGCTTGTTGATCCGGCTTCTCCTCGGAGGTCATAAGAAGATGGACAAAGAAGCAACCTTTCCGCCAATGACTTCTTAGCATACGACCTACGAATAGCACCCGGCCCGCGTAATGAGCAACCGAGTCACGAATCGATCAGACACAGAACAACAAGATTTAAGCCAGCTCTCAATCTAGGTACTCACATCCTCACAACCACAAAGCCAGCAGAAACGTTGCCGGATGGCCGTGGCCCCATCAGCGAGCCATAGATATCCAACCCCTGATTTATTGCTTGTGAAATCAACTAAACTCTACCCGGAATAACAATGAAAGTACCATGTAAGAGCTTGGCTGCCTTTTCACCAACGCTATGAACGGCCGATGACGAGGATCATTATTACTACTGTAATAACCACCACATGATGACCTTTACATATTGCGATCTTATCCCTACCTTGGTCTATGCGCTCAGGCCGCTTAGGTCGTCTTTACACTGTATCTTTGCTAATAGTAGGTTCTTTCCTATCGGCCTTTCGAGAGTCTGTTCTCCTACTATTTCTGTACTGTTAGCTAAAAGGTCTTTGTTATAACCCTACGTTGGAGCGAGAAGTTAGGGTAGGAAGGATTCTTTCGATCGCTGAGAAATCAACCTTTTTTTGGTCTGCATCCATAGTATGCTCTTGGGTTTGCGCAGGATATCGTTTGTGTAAAATTGATCTGAAAAACAGGGGAGCCCGCGCTCGAAGAACCTTGTACGACAAGGAAAGCTGATACTAGGTAATATTAGGAATAGGAGGTGTAATTTCCAGTCCGTAGACGTTCTTCAGTCTACGTGTGTATAGCTGAAGTATTCGCTCAGCGGCGAGAGCCAAAGTTCTCTCTGCGGCTCCACTCATTTTCAGATCATTATTACGAGACTGACTAGGGAGGCGAAATTCGGGAGGCGAACTTCTCCTCCCAAGTGTTTTTCGGGAGTAGCCGCTGTAGGTATTTTAGAGGTGAGTATTTTATAGCTGTTAAGGGATGGAAACCTTCTCCCTAGCTTATCCATGACTGGATTTTCAATTGTTCTCTTATTTACTAGTTTGCCTTTGCAGTTATAATGATCTTTCCTCTTTTGTTATTTTGCAAGCTGTCATGTTCTATTTAAAGATACATTCTAGAAGGATCTATTTGTAAGAGGAGGATTATATATACAAGCTATCCTTCCTGTACTTACGCTTTCTTCCTTGCACTTAGATACTTTCAATTAACTATTCTTCTCTTCTTTGCGAAATATCACTTAGGGAAGAACTCTGTCACAGGCTATGGCCTAGATTGTGGTTCTCGGCTATGCCCTCAACCTTTGGAAACTTCTGGAAGATTCCACAGCCCCACCACCACTGATTATAAAGGCATGTATTCTAGTCTTTCCCTCTTTTCCTCAAGTTTGTAGTACTCGTCAATCAGGATAGTCAATTGAAAAACATATCGACCACGCCTCTCACAAACTCTTACAGTGTATTACGGGACGGTAGCTGGAAAGACGCAGCATACTCGTAGCCAAAGATTGTTTAGATTCAGTTAAGGAGTGAAGGTATCTACAAACAGAGAACCTCAATGAGGTTCTTTCTCTATACTTGGCTCAATCAGGCTTAGGCTCTTAGCCTATACCAACCATGGGCCATGCCCATAACATTACCCCCCTCCTTACCGGGTGTGCAGGACTAAAGAGGGTGTGGTAGGTGGGATAATCAAACAGACAAACGCCATACATCGCTTCTGCCAGCTTGTAGCAGATTCGAAGGCGCTGGCCACCGCTACTCGGTTTCTTCGGGCCCCTGTTTGAGCTCCTACATCTTCGCCGACACCGTCGCCCTTGCCATACTCTGCCTCGAAGCGGTCTAAGTCCTCGACTTCTGTAAATAATGAACGTGGCTGCCAA
Source organism: Venturia oleaginea (assembly GCA_013176395.1). Lineage (NCBI taxonomy): Eukaryota > Fungi > Ascomycota > Dothideomycetes > Venturiales > Venturiaceae > Venturia > Venturia oleaginea. Next base: position 817,987 of record JABMLP010000004.1, on the reverse strand, counting down.
TCGGGATCTGCATAGCCTTTCCATTTGATTAATAACTGACGAACCCAGCCTCGCCCAACCCGTTTCTTCTCTGCGCGAAGTATACGTTCTACTTCAAACTCAGCCTCTGTTTCTTCGGTTTGAGGCACCAATGGTGGCGGCTGGGTATCATCGGATTCTTGTGAGGGCAGTGTGTCGGTTGCGGCTCGGCGGAGTAGGTCAACGTGGAAACGGTTATGGATACCACTTGGCAGGTTAGCCAGCTCGTATACCATCGGGGAGATCTGGTTCTCGACAGTGTATTTGGCTTGCGTCCACGACAGTTTCTTTGATAGCTGCGAAGTATTGATATTCCTAAGGTTCAACCAGACTTTGTCGCCCTTTTTTAACGTTTCGGCAGCTTGACGTGACCTGTTGGCGTCGTTCTCCATCTTCTGCTGGGACCAGGCCATCGCTGCCTGTGCATATTCTTGTGCCTCTTCTATTCGTTGCACAAAGGTCTCGGCATCGGCTGTTGGTGAGTTACTGGGTGAGATTCGTTGTACTTTCTGGATTGGTTCCGCATGGTAGCCGTGGGTTAGATAGAATGGACTCATCCCTGTGACTGAAGAGTCACGATTGTTCAGTGCTAACATAGCCGTAGGTAGTAGCGTTGGCCAGTCTAGTTGGGAGTATGCGATGAAGGCGCGGAGATAGCGTAGAACTTCCTGGTTCATACGCTCGGTCGCGCCATCGGTCTGTGGATGAAAGGCTGTAGAGAGTCTCTGCTCAATCTTTGTAAGTTCGCAAAGCTTCCTCCAAAAACGACCTGTCCAATTGCTGCCTCTGTCCGACGTCAATGCCATGGGAAATCCGTGGTAGCGATAGTGGCATTGTAAGAACCTTTTCGCGCACTCTTTGGCGCTCATTGTAGTCATAGCCTCCAACGTAACACTTTTGAGGAGGCGATCTGTGATAACCATGAGGTATTTTGGGCCGTTTTCCTCCGCGGGCAAATCAGTCATGAAATCGATTGATAGCTCGCTGTGGAAGCGGGCCGGGATTGGAAGTGGTTTCAGAAGACCTCGCTTCTTATCACGCCATATTCCTGTTCTCCCACATACGTCGCAATTACGTACAAACTGCCGGACTGTCTTGTATTGTTGGGGCCAAAAGAAACTTCTGGATAGAATCGCAAGCGTGCTATCTCTCCCTGGGTGTCCAGTAACATGGGAATCGTGAGTTTGTTGGACCAGCGTTGTTCGCAGCGGTTCCCAATCTGGTACCCATAGGATCCCTCTTCTCGTGACCGCGCCGTGGTCGTCTACTTCGCATTCGGGTAGCTGTACCGACAACTTGAGCTCTGGAGGAAAGGAACGTTCGCCAGTAACTATAGCCGTATGAATAGCTTCGTAGGATTGGTCCTCTGCTATTGCGCGATCCCAGAGAAGTTGTAACTCTGGTTTCTCGAAAAGATCGCATCCTTTTGCAACTGACCGGTTTTGACCGTACCTAGTAGTGGACCGGTGTTGACCGTTTTCGGCAGTCAGCTGGTGTTGACCGTCCAGTTCAGTATTTTGCTGGGGCTCCCGTATAACGTCCCATGTACTATTGGATGTATTCGGTGTATTGACTGGGCAGATAAGGGCTTGTATTGCGATTGTTTCGGTCGTCCTCTCGGAAAGAGGAGGAAGCCATTCGTCCTTGATCAACTGGGCCACTCGCCCTTGTAGTCTCTCGTCGTTCTTGTCATGTGGCATATCTTGATGTCTTCTTGATAGTGCGTCTGGTCTTTGCGCTAGTTTTCCGGCGCGAAATTCCAGCTGGAATTGGTACTCAGATAGAATTAGCGACCATCTTGCTTGTCTCTCTGACAAACGCTGCGCTGTCATAAAGTAGCGGAGATTCTTGTGATCGGTAAGGACTTTGAAAGGTGCTGCAACACTGCGTAGTTCTCCTCTCCAGTGTTCAATGGACTTGATTACTGCCAGTAATTCTTTATCGTGGATCTCGTAGTTACATTCAGCCGCAGTGAGCTTGCGGGAGAAGTATGCTACTGGTCGTAGTTTTCCTTTCATATCCTTCTGCGACAACGTGCCTCCCAGCGCGTAGCCAGAGCAGTCGCACTCGAGTACCGTATCCAGGTCTGGATTCCAGTGAGCCAGTATTGGGGCGGAGATGAATAGCTCCTTCAAGACTTGAAAGGCGTTCTCATGTTCTTTGTTCCAGACAAAAGCGACGGCCTTCCGTGTTAACTTGATTAAGGGGTCGGAGAGCTCTGAGAAGTTGTCGATGAAGTCTCGGTAGAAATTTGCAAAGCCTAGGAAGGAGCGTACGCCTGTGACATTGACTGGAGCCTCCCATTCTTTAATCGCGGCAACTTTCTCTGGGTCGACTTTGATCCCTTCTCCTGCAGTGATAATGAACCCCAGATATTTGACCTCCTGAACAGCAAACTCGCACTTGCTTAAGTCTAGCCGAAGTCCAGCAGTCTTGAGCTTGGCAAGAATTTGGTTAACCTTAACCATGTGATCCAGATAGTCGCCGTCGCTCCATATCAAGACATCGTCCATGTAGGCTGAACAGCAGATATCTAGGGATTCCCGTAGGACTCCGTTGATGTATCGTTGAAAGCTCGCGGGTGCGCCAGCTAGTCCGAAGGGGGTAACTAGCCATTCGAATAGTCCAAATCGAGTGCGAAAAGCCGTTTTCCACTCATCGCCGTGCTTGATGCGGAGCCGATGAAATGCCGCTCTGACGTCAAGTTTGGTGTACCAACGCGCTGTTGCTAGATTTCGTAGGGTTTCTCGGATTAGTGGCAATGGGTAGCGGTCCGATCGAGTGATTCGATTCAGTGCCCGATAGTCTACACACATCCGAATGCCTCCACCTGGTTTCCTTACAAATAAGACTGGGGCTGCCGCTGGTGAGTTGCTGGCGCGTATCCAGCCCTTGTCCATATAGTCCGAAAGTGTTTTTCGTAGGACTAATAGCTCTTCCCTCGACATGCCGTATAATGGGCCCCAAGGAACTTCTGCCTCGCGACCTTGTTCATCTCGTATCAATTCGATAACGTGATCGCGACCCTCTTGATGGGGCGCGATCTCTCCGTCTTCGTCGTCGAGAAAGGCATCAGCATGCTCTGCTATTTCTTCTGGTATCTCTTGTCGGATTTCTTCCTCAGTCTTTCTCTGTTTTCTTTCTGCTAACTTGCTTAGGGCCTTGTTGATATCCGACATCGAGATAGCCAGCACTTGTGTACCATCCGGTCCATCTCTTCTCAACCGTCGCTGGGCCCTTCCAACAATAGCTGCAAATACAGATCCTGACACTAGACAAGCCGCCCGCACGTGAGCGAGCCGGTCTCGCGCTTTGGTGTTCTGTTCTAGCCACCCCTTTTCTCTTACCGTGATGCGCTGGGATCCTTGACCAATAAGCAGCTTTCTCTTAGCTGCTATATATCGCACCCAGTTTCTCTCTGCCCATGCCTTGCCTAGGATAATAGGGAAGCTCAATCCTTTCACTATATACCCATAGACTCGCTCTGCTCGACCATCAATGTCGATCGTAGCGTAGGTCATGTGCGTAATACGGAGGTCTTCTCCGTTCTCGTGGCTCTCTTTAGCCAGTGCCAATTGTTTGGTGTCAATTGGGATGCGCGGTAGACGATGTGTTTGGACACTCTTCTCGCTGAAAGCAGCATAAGGGAGGCAGCCGTTATCAAAGAAGGATTCGGTGAAAGAAGTTCCGTTGATCAAGGTATCTATCAAGAAGGGTGTACTTTCCATCCTATCCTTTGCTGCTTTGATTTCTCTTATGCCTGGTAGCTTTGTAATGTCTTCGCCATGTACATCTACTTCAGACCCTCGTGCGCGACGATGCACAAGGGTAGCTAGTTTTCCGACTCTGATGAGGCTTCCTGTAGGGAGTCATCGGTATGCTGTGTGATTACCGCAGTGACCTGAGTCTTTGGACGTGTTGCTGGTCGGAATTCGCATACGTTCGGATGGTGCTTGGGCTTCTTACAGCGCCCGCATTTGCCCGCTTGTATAAGTGCCAAGAACTCTGTTTGGGATCGCCATTTCGCTCTAGGTCGTCGGTCCTTCTTCGCATCCTTTCCGAGTGTATCGACCCGAGCTATCAGTGCTGCGATCTGCGCTGAAAGGGCGTTGATGCCAGTCATTTCGACATCGCCTTCTGCGTCACGACTGACTGTTTGGGGTGATTGTGGCCTCCCTCGAGTCGTTGGCGTCTCCTTATCCGTACTTGGATAGCGGCGTTGGTGGGATAGAGCCTCTGTCTTCGTCGCGAAGTACTGTACATCTTTTACGTAAGTGTCGTAGTCGTCCCTGGACAATCGCACTGATTTCAAGGTCTGTTGGAGGGAGTAGTTGAGCGCTTTGTTCATGATAGTGATCTTTGAGGCTCTTTGCGGCGCTAGGGATCCAGCTTGCGATGTCAGTTGTTCGAACTGCTGGCGGAAGTCTTCGAACGGTTGTCTGCTGCCTTGGCTAATCTTGTTCAGCTCGTCGAGAGCTTTAGCTTCCGCTTCATGATCTAAGAACTTGTCGTCCATATGCTTGATAAAGGACTCGGGTTCGTAGTTGTCATGTTGCTCTCCATTGCTTAGCCATTGGATGACGCGTTGTTGTTTCTCTGTCGGAAGCCCGTTGAAGATGTTCGTGCATATTCCTTGATTGCTTCCAAGCTTCCCATTTTCAACAGTGATTTTTGTCTTGATCTGCCATCTGAACAGCGTGTAGTTGTCTCTTTTCCCGTCCCATTTAGGCCATGCAATAGCTTTTGCACCGGTGTTCCCATCAACACTGACTGCGGTCAGAGCTGCCACCAATTGTTGTACGGTGTCAGGCGAATTTGCTCGAGCCATTGAGAGTTTGTCGATTCCTTGCGTAATGCTCGCGATTGGGTCGTCGTCGGTAGTAGGGGTGTAGGTTGTAGGAGTCGATAGGGTACTGTTGCTACGCATCAAGTACACCTAGGTTTGTAAAGAACTGAATCTATATTACGGGACGGTAGCTGGAAAGACGCAGCATACTCGTAGCCAAAGATTGTTTAGATTCAGTTAAAGAGTGAAGGTATCTACAAACAGAGAACCTCAATGAGGTTCTTTCTCTATACTAGGCTCAATCAGGCTTAGGCTCTTAGCCTATACCAACCATGGGCCATGCCCATAACATCCACCTAGGATAAAATAGATATAGGATACCATCCCGTGACATACAGTACCTAATACCGGAATCGTATCCGCCTAAACAGACTACGCCAATTGGGGCTGCTACAATCCAAAGAATAAACGTGCTTGGAAGCTATTTGTAATAGGTCCATGCTACAAGGAAGCCAAGGGCGTATTACAAATATTCTATCCGGGTACCTTCGCTGTGGTGGGTTCCTTCTATATACTTGAATTTCTACAAGCTGCTAGTACTTTTTGGAGGGGGACTAACGGGTCTTAGTACCTCATGTATACTAATACTGTCGGTCCGGGAACCTTTCGTAGATGTTGTATAGGAGAGGGAATTGACCGTAGTACGCCCGATTGGGTTGCGTGCAACCCTGCTGATAATTAAGGACGATCGGAGCTTACTGAGGTGGTTGAGAGAGGTAATACCGAAGGAGATAGCTTGTAAGGAATCCGGCATTGTCGAGATTTCTTTAGGAATATGTTCTGGAATGTTTAAATCTAGAGTTGATCATTATCAACACCGATCGTTCTCACAATCATTGAGATACCATATTTACTAGTAGCAATTCCCCCCGCCGCAACTTATCTCGAATTCTCCTCAGCACGTCCGGCCATCAAGTTTGTCTGTCTTCGTGATTGCTAGTAATTAGCAGGCACGCACTCTCCTGTGCAGGCTCCTTTTGGAATCTGTTCGTTTGAAGCTTACTCTTGCGCAAATATAGTGTTTATATCCTCCTCAGACCTACCTGTGCTTACTCGTCATTCGTGCTGGATGTATCGCGTCATAGACTTCCGACGTGGGTATAAAGACCTGGACTCTGGAGTCTTTTTTCATTACAATAAAGCATAACATCAAAAATGGACCCAGGGCGTTCCGGCTGATTGAAACGAGGGTATCCTCGATATTATATTTTGTGTAGATTGGGAAACTCCATTGTATGTGTCGTGTCAGCGTCGCCGAAGTAAGGGCATGTATTTCTATCAATTTCGAGGTTGGAGATGGTCATCATCAGCGAATACGAGGATGAAAAAGGTGAGTACTCACAAAACCGGGTATATCTCAACTTATTTTCGACAACGACCCCAGATATCGGTCAATCGACGATAATCATCTTCACCAACCATATCTCTGACTAGAGTGGATTCCTCATGCCACTTTTATCCTCCATTCCTCCTTTCGCATGGACAAGTATATCACCAACTCCGGTCTGAATATCCTGATACCTAGATAGTACTCTGGTAGACCTATCCTTTTGATGCTGTAGCGAGAGGCCAATTTAGCTTCGAATTCAGCCACCAAATGCATAGATCTCGGACGACAGGCGACAATAATATCTTCAACAAAGAAGAATACCAGCAGATCTTTCATGATGAAAAGACAAGGGACACCCGGCACTGGCATCAAGCCAAAAGATTCGAGATCTCGGAGAAGTGAGCTTGCCACAGGGCTGGAGATTGGCGTAGACCGTACAATGCACGTAGCAATTTGAGTACTCCTTGCATGTGGAACCCATCAGGATGGTGTACATACACGAGCTCATCGATGTCTGCATTGATGAAGGCGTTGACGATATCATACTGCCTCATCTCGAGTCCAAAAGCGGCAATGAGAGCGATCAAAAACCTGAAGATCCGTGCGGCTAGTGTGGTTGCCTTAGTCTCCTGCATGGTAAGTTGCAAGTCTCCTCATACACACAATCTGGCTTTGAATTTGACGAGGTATCCATCGGAATCAACTTTGTAACTGAACACCCAAAGAAGAGGTAATGGAACAACACTAGGCTTGATATCCTTATCATCTTTGATATGAACGAAGGTCCTAGCACGGCGAAGGTCGTTGTATTCTTTTTCGGCTGCGGAAATGAACTGGTCTGCATAGGGGTGACGAATCATTTGGTGCCAGAATTTGGGAGGATCCGGAAGATGACTGATGTGAGTTCGAGATGTCATTGTAGTAAACGATAACGCTGAATTCCAGGCCAAAAGATATCCGGATAGCTCGTCAATCTGGGTAACAAAAGCATTGTGACGTTCAGATCGAGTCCTTTTGCTTGAAATAATGTTGTCAGTGTCGAGATCTGCACTAACCTGAGTAGATTCTGGTGTTGTTTCGTAATACCACGATGGCCGGGTAGCAGAATCATCCTCAATGGTTGAATCCTCGGGGTTGGCACTGAGATCTCTATCGGATTCGAAGTTTCCTGAAGACCCAAGGTCAATTGATGGTGTCGCTTCAGGAGTTGGCAACTGTTCTTGGATGGCTTCCTCTTCAGTGGGCGGCTTTGATTGGGATCCGGTTGATGCTGCAGCCTCATTACTACCAACTGCTGGCCTGAATAGGCTGAAGGTGTCACAAATGGCAGCAGAGACTCCATCTGAAAGCGTCGGAAGTGGAGGAAGTTCACCAATCAGTTGTGCAACCTCCTGAACCAATCCTAAGTCAGCATCACCAGGATGGTAGAATCTTGTAGAATCAAAAGTAACATCTCTGGTGAGGTAGACTTTGCCTTTGGATGGGACCCAAACCCTGAAGATGTTGCTGGAATCATATCCAACAAGGTATCCAATATGAGCTCTTGGTTCCAGTTTAAAAAGCTTTGGAATGCGGTAGATAAGAGGGTAAGCCCTGCAACCATACACTTCGAGATGTGCTAGATTGGGTTGCCTTCCAGTAACAACTTCAAAAGGTGTTCGCCAATCCAAGCGTTCAGTCGGCCAAAGATTGAGAAGATAGGCTGCGGCCTTGACACATTCAGACCATATATTCGCTGGGAGTTTTGTATGGTTCCGAAGTGAACGAGCTACTCGAGTGATAATACGACCTGCTCCTTCTGCTGCGCCATTCAGATCCTGAGTATGTGATGCAGAGGGTTCTCGAACAATACCGTGTGCTTTGAGGAAGTTGGCCAGACGTGAGTTCACAAATGCATCAATTTTGAGCCACCGAATTTTGTACCCCATCGCCTCAATCATCAGTACAAACTCTTCAATAGCATCAACCATGAGGTCATCACCCCAGTGGTTTGTTACCATATGATTAGCTGTGTTGTTGCAGACGAGGTGAGTGGAACGTTGATTATGGTCAAAAGATGGGACGTGGTGAACCATATCTACCGACACCCTCTCAAATGGGAGACCTGTACCCAGATCTGAGTGCCCAGTACGACGAGAGACCACTCTCTGAGCCTTGGACAATGCACAGGACTCACATTTGTTACCAATAGGAGCGTTGTTGGTGGTAACAATAGCTCCTTGAGTACAGTTTGGGAGCTTTGAAATCGCTCTCTCCAATACGTGACCCAAAATCTCATGCCATTCCTTTGCAGTTGCTTCCTTGGGTTGGCGAGGAGTAGTGCTCACAGTATGAAAAGATGTGACGGGCACTATTCCTGTACTAGTTGCAAGAGCAATAGCTTCGAAATCGGCGGGAGTAGCAGGTGGGGGCAAATCTGGTGGCGACTGAGAGTCGGATAGTCAACTCACAGATTCCATCGAATTGGCAACCCACCACATTGATCCTTCTCGTCTGAATGAAGCCTTGTGAACGTCGTCAAGTAAGATTCTGCATTGTCTCAAGTCGATGTCATAACCTCTGTCAATGAGCTTCGAAGCAGCGATCACATTGGTGCTGTAATCTGGTGCGTAGAGAACATCTTTGAGCAGAAGAAAACTGCGACCACTTGGTGTGTCAATTGGCAGTTTGACAGTGCCTTTGGACTCGATGAGGGCCAAACCAGTACCACCAATCACTGAAGAACCTGGGGCCACAGCTGAAGTTGCAGTGTAGTTGACCGAGGTGTTCGTGATATGACTTTGGGAAGCAGTATCGAGATACCAAGTGTCGTGAATGATAGATGCTTGGGTTGCAAGAGCAATAGGAGCCTCCGGTAACAGAACCACAACTGTGTGAGCAGATACCGCAAAATCTTCATCCGATTTAGGTGCAGAATCATTACTTTCCTTGCTCTTATCATTGCTAGACTTTACCTTAGTCTCTGCCTTCGCATTCAGTTCATCAAAGATCTTCTGTAAGCCTTTGTTCTTCCTCTTTTCAGCCTCAATCTTTGCAGTCACTACCGGGTTTCCCTTCCAACCGTGTGTACGGAGAGACTTGATAACATATGGACATTGACTCCATCTCTCACCAACCTTTCCACAGATGCAAGCTTTTGTCCGGGTCGAGTTCGAATTAGTCGTACCCTTGACATCCTGGGTATCAATTGATGATCAGGGCGTTCGATAATCAGTCAACTAACTACCTATCGCCGTTAGGCGAAGCCAAAATGAGCTCAGTTAGGTGGTTAGTTAGGCGGCCAGAGTCTGTAGATAGTTAGTTAGGTGGAGTAACAAGATCTGACCCACTGACAGCTGATACCCCTCGAAAATCTCGCTTAATAATGTGATTCTAAGGCCTCTGATTGGTTAATATAGCCCAAATAGCCGGTTTCCCACACGGATATCCATTATAATATGGTGTTTTTAGGTAATTGTTGAAGCCTCCCACCACTACCACCACGTCTCTATACATTGTGACTTCTCGTCGCATGAATACACGGTTCTTTGACACTCGTAGGCCAGAGGGACATTCTCAAAGACCGGGTCCAGCAGTTGATGAGAGCGCCCTATCGCAGGACCTTCCTGAATCGACTCAAACCCGTTCTCTATCGCCTCTATCGGCTCCTATACCGCATAGGACGTTACAAGCCACAGTAGCTATTGTACGGCATGCTTCATTCCCTATCTCATGGTCAAACTTGTGGTTTCAAGGTACGAGACTGAAGAATCCTCGACTTCGTCCCGTTACAAAGCAGTCTATCTCACGAACTACCTCTTGGATCTGGGAACACGGCCAGCAGATCTCAGCAGACGGCAAGGGCAGAGACAATCTGTGGATATGCAGAATCTGCCATCTAATAAAGGATTGGCAACATGGTGTTTATGTAGGAAGCAGTACAGGATCGCCAGCGAGTCACCTTACGAACAAACACTTCATCAAACCTCCTACCGAGCCTACTGAAAAGCCTATACAAGAAGAGCTGGAGTTGGAGACACATTGCAAGACGTGCGGGCAGCGTAAAGAGTTGGATTTTAATGCTGTACTGTACAGACAGCAATACAATGACTGGTCAATTGCTCATAATATCGCCTTCCATACAGCCACGCATCCAGATACATTGCAGCTTCTACGAACTGGCGCTCACGATGTCCTCAGCGCAATTCTACCGGATGCGAAATCTACATTGAGTAATTGGGTCTACGGAAGCTATCAAAAGCGACTACCTCTCCTTGTCAAACACGCCAAAGCCGCTCACAGCGCCATCAATATCTCGTGCGGCGCCTGGAAGGGAGGCAACCACTACAATTACCTCGCCGTATGCTCACACTTTATTGACAAAGATTACAAGCAGTGCCGTGTGCTTCTCGGCTTTCCTCGTATACATGGCAGTAAGAGCGGCGAGAACCAAGCCAAAGTACTTGCTACCTTCGAAATCGACAGTCACAATCTCGGCACAGTCACATCTGATAACGCCTCGGACAATGATACCTGTATGCAGTCTCTTGAACTACGGTTTGACATGCCAGAAGGCTGGGGAAAGACGTCAAGAATCCGCTGCATAGGACACATCATCAACCTGGTTGTCGAGGTCCTTCTCTTCGGCGACAATGAGCAGTGAAAGCACTCAAAGCACTCAAAGCAACTCGCTGCTGCTGGAGTTGACGAGCAATATGAAGTCTGGGCGCGCCTTAGACTCATCGGTCGCGTACACAACCTCTGTATATACATCAATGCTTCAACCGGTCGCAGAGAAGCCTTTGAGGCGCATCAAAAGGACAGTTACCTCCCAGTCTGGTGTGTCCTCTTAGTGGATGGCGGTATCCGCTGGCATTCAACATACGAGATGTTGCAACGTATTCTCTACCTCCGGGTCATCATCAAGCAGTGGCAGAAGGCCTACAAATACGAGAAGGGTGTCGATATCCGCGGTTCATTCCTCACCAATGATGACTTCGAGATGCTTGAGTTATGGTGTAGTATTCTGGGCGACTTCAAGGATCTTTGCCTTGCGGAGGAGAACAATTCAACAACTACAGCTCACGGCTCTGCAGCAGGTGTTTTGAAGGCATTAACCTGTGCTTATGAGAGACTCAATGAAGCTGAAGTTAACGTGATGGCCCTAGGCTTCTCAGAGGAGTTTTAGAGGCCATTTCTTGCTGGTATTAAAGAGGCCTTACTGAAGACGCTCAAGTACACAGCGCTTATCGAAGAGAGCGATATTTACTACGCTGCAGTCATCCTCAACCCCAACTACCGTCTCCTATAGTTCGAGGACTTCTGGGTCAAATACGAGAATCGCAAGTGGTATAAACGCGCCGCCGCAGGCATGCAGAGGCTATTCGATGAATATATCGATAAATTAACACTACTATCACGAACTCCATAGCAAGAACCTGAGCCCGAGGCCCCCATCGAAGAAGCCGAAGCCGCCACCGCAGTGCGCCAGCCATATCACGCTCGTTTTAACAAACTCTCCGCCAGTGTAAAGGCTAAAAAGCGCAAGATTACGATCCAAGAAGATGATTACAAGCGATATATCAATTACTGGGACCCGAATGGATGGAAGCCGGTAGAGGACATTATTGAGTGGTAGGTTGATCACCGCACTGAGTTTCCTATCTTATCACAAATGGCTTTCGATATATTATCAATTCCTGGCATGTCTGCAGAGGTAGAGAGGATATTCTCGCAAGCAGGACTACTCATCACTGACACCAGAAGTGGAATGACTGATAATACAATTGAGGCGTGTCAAGTACAACACCATGGGCTCAAAAACGGTCACTTTATAGCACAAAATCAAGCCACCATTTGACCGATTGAGACATTTCATCAGTTAGTTCAGAACCTCACAGTTGGCCAGTTAGGTAGTCGGCGAGATCCCGCAGTTTTGTTAGTTAGCTGGCCGAATCGGTCAGTCGACTGATTATCGAACGCCCTGTTGATGATCCAGATTCTGGTTGCTTTTCGCCCTGAAATGTGCTAAATGCCGCTGATTGAAACGCTAGATTCCTGGCCTTTGAGACGGCTAGTCTTCTCTTGTTTCGGAACCGAGCCACAACTGTGCCAACTGATGGGAGAGGTGATCCGTCAGATTGGAGATTCAGCATGGTCTCTTCTTGGTTGTTGGCCCAGATAGGATCAAACCTCATGACTGCAGCGACAAAATCAAAGATTGGCTGCTCTTTGAGGACTTCAGCGACGCCAACTTAAAGAGCATCTTCATATGCACATAGCCATTCATTGATCCAGTTGTCCACGGTGGCCGCCTTAGGTCCCGTGTGAGTGACATTGATACTGACGGCGAAGGTCAATCTCCAAGGCACGGTCCGTATATGCCACTCCTGTTTTGAGTGAGCTGCAGAAACGGATTCTGGCACAGGTTGCACAGCCATATCATATATATGTGAGGCAATGTACTGATGTCAAATCTATTCTCTCAGCACTCAAAACAGGAGTGGCATATACGGACCGTGCCTTGGAGATTGACCTTCGCCGTCAGTATCAATATGTCACTCACACGGGACCTAAGGCGGCCACCGTGGACAACTGGATCAATGAATGGCTATGTGCATATGAAGATGCTCTTCAAGTTGGCGTCGCTGAAGTCCTCAAAGAGCAGCCAATCTTTGATTTTGTCGCTGCAGTCATGAGGTTTGATCCTATCTGGGCCAACAACCAAGAAGAGACCATGCTGAATCTCCAATCTGACGGATCACCTCTCCCATCAGTTGGCACAGTTGTGGCTCGGTTCCGAAACAAGAGAAGACTAGCCGTCTCAAAGGCCAGGAATCTAGCGTTTCAATCAGCGGCATTTAGCACATTTCAGGGTGAAAAGCAACCAGAATCTGGATCATCAATTGATACCCAGGATGTCAAGGGTACGACTAATTCGAACTCGACCCGGACAAAAGCTTGCATCTGTGGAAAGGTTGGTGAGAGATGGAGTCAATGTCCATATGTTATCAAGTCTCTCCGTACACACGGTTGGAAGGGAAACCCGGTAGTGACTGCAAAGATTGAGGCTGAAAAGAGGAAGAACAAAGGCTTACAGAAGATCTTTGATGAACTGAATGCGAAGGCAGAGACTAAGGTAAAGTCTAGCAATGATAAGAGCAAGGAAAGTAATGATTCTGCACCTAAATCGGATGAAGATTTTGCGGTATCTGCTCACACAGTTGTGGTTCTGTTACCGGAGGCTCCTATTGCTCTTGCAACCCAAGCATCTATCATTCACGACACTTGGTATCTCGATACTGCTTCCCAAAGTCATATCACGAACACCTCGGTCAACTACACTGCAACTTCAGCTGTTGTCCGATCCGCCTTTTACCTTCCTGGTCTCAAAATCTCAAGGTCTTGTATTGCATCCACGATAATCACTGAGCTCTTCGACCTTCCATAATGCAGCGAATTGTCATATAATAACGCACTGCGAAATGGACCGGGCCCTTGTTATAGGCAAGTGCTCCTGACCATACCATCGATAGAGCTCCATAACGAGTCTCAAATCTGTATCGCGCCTTCATTTTTGCAATCTTAGCGTCAAAAGATAGATGAAGCAGACTGAAGTCTGAATTGATGTGTGGGCTATCCGCATATTTATACAATTGTGAGAGACTCGTATGCGAGCTAGTACAAATGAGGATAGAATGAAATGAGTTTATTTGACACTTAGCACTTCGGTTCAGATTTCCTTCCTTGTGTTCAGCTCTTCCCACGAGATGTTTATAACTCAGATCGTCAGCACTGTAGCTGGTTACAATAACTTCATCATACGGCAGCAAACAGTATTTTCCAAGATTCACGGACAGGTACCAATAGTGGAAAGCATCAATCGGGACTACACAGCTACAAAGCCATAACCAATTGAGTAAGCTGAATGTTTCCGACCTCCTCAAACCCGCTGACAGGATGCCAGCCAATCCTAACGAAAATATGGCCGAATCTGACGACGAATATGTGGAAGGCGGCGCTGAGAGAGATGAGGAAGACTCTGACGACGATACGGACGGCTCTGACGACGAATATAGGCCTGACGATGCCGACATAGACGGGGACAAATCTGACGAGAATGTGGACAACGCTGACAACTTTGTGGCCACTGATGATGAACCATTGAAATACACCAAAGGAAAAATCCGCGAACCTCGAGAAGGAAATCGTCGCGGTCCTCTTTACCCCCTCAGCCCCTTGCATTTGTCAAAGCAACTTCATAGAAAATTGAATACATTGCACGACAAAAAGAGAGTCCTTTGGAAGAAACTGGAACGGCAGGTGGACTCAAAAGAATCATTCTTGCATCGAATAGATGGTCTACTTGAACTTGACAAAGAGTTTAGAGAGCTTCGCGACAAGTTTCCCAGCAGAAAACCGATAGTGATCTCGATCTACACGGACTGTACAAGGGGGGACAATCCGTGGAAAGTGAAATTTGCAGCAAAGCTTGGCGACATCCCAGGCCACAGCATTGGAGAAATGGAAGATAGTATACGGGGTTTGCATCTACATATCGATACCGCACCTCTTTTCCCCGTTGGAGCTTCTCAGTTGGAGGTTAAAAAAAACCTGCAAGATCAGGTGCCAATAACGCCACGGCTGGAAACTCCCGATCCAGATTTGAAGAAAACGATCCTCGATCTCATAGAGCCTTGCCGAACCTTCGTCAACTGAATGTGGAGATGAACATGTCTCTCAATACATACCATCTTCTATTCGGACAAGACTTACGTTCCTACTCTGAACTTTTGCGAATCTTCAAAGAAAAGAAACCAGATATGGCATCTACGCGCGAGTTGCTGCTTACGAGACGATTTGCCAACCAACTGCCACCCGAGAATTCAAGACGGTTAACTCAGATAATAAGAGCAAGCTCAATTCGGACCGCATCGCAGTCTGGATGGGTTCTTACTACCCGAAGCTGGGATGGGCAAAACCATGGCAGGGACACTTGAGCCGGGAAGAGCTGGAAAATCTGGATTGGCCAAACAGGGCGGCCCTCGATCGTGGCGACGACAACTTTTATGGGGGCAGACACAACGATCCAAGAGTCATGGCTGATTGATGGCAAGGATGATTTCATCTGTTCTTTAGCCTTCAGTGATGGGACGGATGGGCATGTCTGTTGGGCTTTATTGTGGGAAAGCCACTTGTTTCATGGCTAAGATAATATTCGATAACAAGACTTTCTGTAGCCGTTTTGATTTTCGGTCTCTGCTATCAACTAACTGTAGGCAGGTATATTGTAGTACATGGAATTTTCTCAATTCATTCTTGATATCACTTCGCCACGCTGAGCCTTTAATATATGTCCCTCCAACAAATCGCTAGACACCATACATGTATGTCCCTTAACTCGAGATCAACATTTCTAATTTCCTGGCAATGTATCTCCTTGACTTCGCTAGAAAATTAGCGATATCGATCTTGACTTGAACAATTTGACTGCATGCGAGCACCGTTACAAAAAATCGTCGCGGCGCCTGTATACCACCTATTCGAGATTTTCCTCTCTCTCTCCCTTCAAAATCACCGTGGACGAATCAGTGCATGAAGTCTTCCATTTCGCTTGGTCGCTGAGTCCCACAGACCTTTCTAAACTATTCGCCCGCGGTATATTCAAAAGGAACTCTTGAGAACAATGTCGACCTCGTGATCCGGTATTGAGTTTCGAAGTTGAATGGTGAGAGGTATTTAATCTTTTCGTTCCCCAACTTTTTGTAAGTTGTTAAGTAGTTCGAGATTATTGAGGAAAGATTTGTGTGTTTATTGCTGGTGATCTGCTTTCCAGGAAAAAGTGGCAAAAGATTGTTTCCTTTGCTCGCAAATATCGAGCTCGCTCGATGTGGATGAAAATGTATCGTAATCTCCAAAGGTGGTAACGACGAGCATCAACACCCCTCCCAAATTCCATGGTTCACCTGGCCGAAAGTCCGCCACACAATTTGGTTTTGGTTCACCATGAACGGGAACGTCGACCAGAAAGTATGACCGCGCATTTAAGAAAAATTTCCTCGCACAAAATTTCCAACACCCTTCTCCTCACAGACAACGACCACAACCCTCAAAATCAACCTCCAACCACAAAAAACCACCACTATGAAACTCTCCACAGCAAGCGCTGCCATCATCGCAGCCGCAGCCATCCTGTCCACCGTCGCCGCCGCCCCAATCCCACCCCCAGAGAACGCTGGACAGGCCCTTTCCAAGCAACTCTTCGAGGACATCGAACAGACCCTCATCAAACGATTCGATCCTCCGCCCAAAAACTTCTTCACCGCCAAAGAATACAAGGAATTACTTGATTTCATCATTATGTATACTGAAGACGACGAGTAAACGCCCAATTCACACGCTACACCGAACCAGCATGATTTCTTGGAGCCCGACTCTCTTCCTCGGTGGAGCTGCGTCTAGTGAGGTTTTGTTGAGGGTTGTGGGTGGCATGGGATATGCTTGGATATTTGTGGGAAGACTGGAATGTGGGATACTCGGTTGCTGGGATGCATGGTTGCAGGAATACTCTGTTGCAGGAATGCATGGTTACTAAGGGAAACGCGCTTCGATTGCTCTTACAATACGAAGTTAAAAATTGTCATTCGTTAGTTCGCCATGCTACGATTTTTCTCTGCTATTATGTGGCATGGAGAGAGAGATGCTCAAGAATATACCTCTACAAGCTCATAAACTGGGCAAAGACGGTTTAAACCGTGCCATCAAAATGTGCTGCCGATGCTTAAATTAGGATTGATTGATTGATTGATTGATTTTATCCTACTCGGTTGCAGCCGCTTAATCAGGCAGCTATGTCCGGTTAGGAGGACTTCATCAGACAGCCGACACGTGATAGATTATATAATCCACCGCGCCCCACTTCGCCCCGTTCACTGAAACAAGACCAGCTGTCCCCTCCGTCCTCCCTCTTTTCCCTTAACCAGTATCTCCAAATGCCCGCTGGCTCTTGTAGATACTGGTTATTCTGCTAGTATATCTGTGCTATGTAGACTCAAGAGGCAATGCCTCGTGTTTCGCTATCCTTCTACCTACAGTCTCCCTCTAATGCTCAGCTTTGTCTATCTGTTTCGCCTTATCCCTCAAGGCCAATGGGTTCTCTAAGTATGTTTCTGCTTGTGAAAGTTGCCTTGCACCAGATTCCTATGCGGCGGTGTATTTGGTTGTGTGATGCTGGAGACAATAGTAACCATCGTAGTCGTGATTTCGCTGCTTCGGTGTGATACTCCGGGTATGCCCGTGGACGAGGCTGTCTGGTAGCTGCCGTATTGTATGGCGCCGATCGTGCTATAGACCTGCCGTCTTATAGTCGGAGCCTATCTGCTGCTAGTCGCTCTCCCTACTTGCTATATCGCGCTCCTACTCTTGCCAATGCCATAACTGGGACGCAACAGTCTGGGGAGAGGCTCAAGGCTACGTCTGCTGGCTTGTAGGGAGGGGATTTGCCGCCAATAAGCTCCTTCTATACGTCCTTACTGCTTACTGTGTTGCGCACCTACTCTTGCCAATGCCATAACTGGGACGCAACAGTTTGGGGAGAGGCTCAAGGCTCTGGACAACAGCTTGCAGCAGGACGGTTTGCGGAGACGATAGTAGATGAGGTTCTCTAGCAGCTGCCGTATCGTGTCGCACCGATTGTGTTGTAGACCTGTCGTCTTATAGTCGGAGCCTATCTGCTGCCAGTCGCTCTCCCTGCTTGCTATATCGCGCACCTACTCTTGCCACTGCCATAACTGGGACGCAACAGTCTGGGGAGAGGCTCAAGGCTACGTCTGCTAGCTTACAGGGAGGGGATTTGCCGCCAATAGGCTCCTTCTATGCGTCCTTACTACTTACTGTGTCGCGCACCTACTCTTGCCAATGCCATAACTGGGACGCAACAGTTTGGGGAGAGGCTCAAGGCTCTGGGCAACAGCTTGTAGCAGGACGGTTTGCCAAGACGTTGGGAGAGATTGTCTAGTCGTTGCAGTGGTGTGTGGTGCCGATTGTTGCACACCGGGCGTCTGGTGTTTGAGTTGTGTTGAAGGTATTGCCGTTCTAGCAGTGACTCGTCGACTCGGAGCGTTGCAGTGTCATCTGGGGTGATGGACTAGCCGGGAGATAGTGACTAGATGGTTGCTGTTGTCTTTGGTGGACGCATCGTTCGTGTAGCTTGCTCATGTATTCGTCTGCTTGCTCTGCGGTGGCCGCGACGGCGACTCTAGAGATATCTCATCGACGCTGAGGGACGCGCGATGGCCTCTAGAGGCCGGAGCGGCCACTGGCAGAGGTGTTTTGATGATCCTTAGATGATACTTCTGTAAATTCCAAAAATTGAGTTCTCGCTGTGTGTGCTGTTTTTTCGCTTAAATTAGGACTTGGTGTTTTAATTTGAAGTTTTCGCTTTCAATCGGCCACGTGTCTCGTGACACATCGCTTTAGCGCCGCTGAGCCTTGCGGTAGATTTCAGAACACACTCTGTGCAGCGTGAATATCTCAGAATGCTAACGAAGCATTCTCCCCACACCGGCGTAAATGCGATGCTCCTGGGCTCGTAACGAGGAGATATGAAAGATCCTATCTCTTAGTCCTTCGTCTTCTCTTTAGTACCGCGTTAATCGAGTCCAAAATTCATGTATTCGCGCGAGAAGACTACTGAAAAGGGTCTGATGGTCGATCAGCAGGCACTTGTGACTCGTCTATCCAGGAAATGACGATTTACTTATCGTGATGAGCTGCCAAATGTTGGAGGTCTTCATGATAAACAACTTAAATTTCCCGATAATTATTACCATCATCGCTGTTCCCATCATCAGTTCATACGTTCCATAGGTGCCAGCGTGCGATTCTATGATCCATTGGGGTATTGTTCCAAGCTCTTGAACCGAATTGAAAGGCAGCGCAAAAACTCCCCATGGCGTTAATTGACAACTTCGGTTCGTGGATAATCCCATGTTCTATTCCAGCTTTAAATAGCAAGAACGAACCAATACTAGTGAACCACTCCATGTTGCATCAATAGACTGTTACCCAACTTTACGACTCCAAACCATGTATTTATCCCTCACCCGCTGCTCAAGTACCCTCTTTCCACTCTCCAGAATAATTGAACAACCTTCTACGGTCCCTTATCCTTCTAAATTAAACCCCGTTTCCCCTTCTCATCATTCTACGATTGTGAACTGTAAATCACACTTCGAACGGATTATGTGCTTGCTCGTGGATCATGATTGCGTTACGACACTTCTTGAATTTTACTTGCTCAGACGCCCGAGCTTCGTTCGCTGCGATGGGCCGGGTTGGGACTTGAGCCGTGACGTCTTCATCTGGTGCTTGTAGAGATGCAGCTTGCGTCGACACGCCTTGTATGGAATCCAGTTAAGCATTAATAGCTTACGTAGACGATGCTTGCGAAACCTGATTGACTTGTTCGGGCGAAGATTCCTATCTGTGGTAATGAAGGCGCAGTGCTTTCAGTCGCAAATGTGCTGTGAGTTCCAGTTTGCGATGGAGCGATCTGCGTGGTCGCTGGTGGCTTTCTTCTCACCGAGCTGTCAGGTGTTACCTCCCTCGTTGGAGGATCTGATCGCAATATACTCCCAAATAGGTGGCGATCTTCGATCGCGGATTTTCGACCAGAGGGACATCTACCGAGACTGGATGATCGATAGTGGCCATGCTTGGGATTTAGACAGTTCCGGTTCCGCATGCCGATATCAAATCTGTTCACCACAATCATGCCATGATACCTCCCGCTCCAGCAGGGAAGTGATCCCTAGAGACTGATTGAGCACCTCAGTGTGACGTCCTTTCCATGATTCAAGACTTATAAACAAAAGAGTCTAGGAAGTCTGCAAAAATTGGATGCAAATTAGTCAAATGCATACCGACACCGTCTTCGCTTGCTGTAAAAAGTTCCCGAGGAAAATTATTTCTCGACCATTTTTAAAAGAGACTCTTCACTGCTGCCAGACCAGGCTTTGGCAATTTTAAGGATGTAGGCAGTCGCTTGTGTCATAAGCAAGTCGTAGAGGGTCTCGCTTACAGGAGAAAACAGGCGGAGGCACAGCTCTTGCGATTGGAAGAAGACCGACTTGAGCCTCAGCAGAATTTCAATAAGCAGTCCTTAGTAAATCTGAGGGAACATCGCCAAATCGCAAACTTCGCGCGGACCATGGACGGCATCTCGCTGGGTAATTAAGGCAGAGCGGGATGGGGAGATTAGCCCAGACAGAATTGACAGCACACAGCGACGTGGGACACAACAGGAGCAGACTGGAGAGTGTTCAGAAGTCTTTCTTACAGCCATGAGAGCAGACTACGTTGTACGTTTGTCTGTACCCTTTTTCAGCCCAGGGTGGAACCTGCCATTAACTTCAAGTGCCCTGATTTTTCGGCGCAACTTTATTGCCAACGTCTTGATCCAAGTCATCGAACGACATTAATTGCGCGACTTCGAGGATGTGGTTCCGGATGACCATGAGCTTGACGACGATCGACTGAAGATTATGGCAAGGTTGGACGCGCAGACGGAGAAGAGAGAGGATGAGATCAAACAGCGGCTTTCCATCATACAGGATTCTCTTGAAGCATTGGGCGAGCCGGATTGAGTGGGTGACGCGGTTGTATCATTTCGAGATGCCCCAAGGTATTGCCTTTCCGCTCATTGTATAGTATCATTTGCGGGTGTCGTAAGCTAACGGCTATAGGGGCAATGGTCTGCTCTTCCTATTTCCTTGCATCTGCATTCGCGTCTTCGGGGAAGTTTCGTCTTCGTCATGCTCTTGTCATCCACAGAGGTTGTCGTTGTCGAGTTGAACCGAGCAATCGGTGTTTCCAGGCGTGTAGGCCTGCTCTTTCTTTGTGCCGATCCATGATACGTGTTCGGGATTGTGCTTGAGTTTGCGGACCATCTTGTGGTTATGATGAATATGGTACTGGTCGATTAATATTGGTGTATAGTGACATGATTCGAGTGTAGAGTTGTGATTGAGGTGGTGGGGTGCTTGGTGGAGTCTGTTTCTTCGCCCAAATTAGACCTTCGTTATGGGCTGTTCGTATTCAGGATTGTCATCGTCCAACTGAACCGAACAATTGGTGTTATCAAGAGTCTGATTCTGCTCTTCCTTCCAACTACTTCGTGTCCGAGTCTGCACATGGGAGCAGCTCTGGGTTTGTGGCAGACGGTGACGGTAAGGCTCTTTCGTTCGAGCTAGACTTGCTATAGTGCTGTTAAGCGGTATATAGTTGTATCGGAGCAGTGCTGTTGGTATCCGAAACCAATATGGCGTGGAAGTCTAGTTGCTGTGTTAATGAGGGTAGAACAAACTCAGCTTTACCTAGCAGATCGGCTGATCTATCCCTAAGTGGCCCTGGTAACATTTCCCACACCAACTATTGATTAGGCTTGATCATCAAACTGGTAGTGGTTTTGTCAGTTCATGCTAAGCCTGCGTTCGATCCTGAGTGGTCTTGAAAGTGTGTCGCTTCCGCGCGGTTCGCCTACAACTACCGACGCGTTCAACCATCACCTACGCGTTCTAGTTCCTCCTCCTAAACATCAACCCTCGTCTTCTTGTAGCCACAGCCCGGGCAAGAGCATGTAAGAAGAGAAAGAATATGGCGACAACACCGATAAATCTCATCCTCCCGTAACAACGAGGGGTTAAGATAGCATCACTAAGAGACAAAACATCGTCTCTCGGGTCTGGTTCAGCTGTTCTGAGTTGCTACACATCATTTCATCACAGACTCTGAACTAAAAAAAATCAATCTACACGACGCGCAAATGGTCCGGCATTCACTACGCCACGCTTTTCCAAGAGCATCAGGGCTTTTGCGTAAGGTGCGCCACCAGAACCTGAGATTGAGGATCCAGTTGATGTGGAGGGCAATTGGCCGGCTAGAGGCTAGTTGATCTTCGACAGGATATAGACAGCTGATTCTACAGGTTTGAATCACGGTATAGTATCGAAATGGAACTGGATGCCCGACACTGCTGCTAGCACTCTTTAAATCGAATAAAGCCTCCAAGGGTACTACCATGCTCGATGGCATCGACGTCTAACGCTTGGCTCATTTGATTCTCAGATCTCGACTTCATTTTTTTTCCTCGGATGGATTCTTGTAGGGCCAAACTGATTGTTAAATACTGGACGCACGAGGTGAGATCCCGGACGCACCAATAATTCTCGATGGTGAGAAGTTGGGAGGTTTGAAACACCTGAGGAGGTTGCGCGACGTTTTCAGATGTCTTGAGATCAAGCTTAGAAGCTGAAAGAGAGAACGATGGTGCTGATGGTAACGATCACGGGAATCGCATCAGTGCTCATAACGCTCATTTTCTGTTCCACCAACCTGTTTGCCTCCCGGACGTCATTGATAGGGCTCGAAAATCATTATCAATACGAATTCCGTCCCCGCCACTTCAAGTTGCTTGGCCATTCATGGACGGCAAACAAACTCTCGAAGATAATCAACCCACACGCCTCGATTACAGGCTGAGGCAAGGCACGACGTGTTAGGCTTTCGCCATCGGGTTTTTATTGTTCTCTGAATGTCCTAGGGGAGAGAAGCCAGGCTCTCGATGTTCTTTCGGTTGAAACAGCTAGGCACCAAGTCTCCAACAACAAAATTTATTTTTCTCTTCGTAACATATTATCCCAACTTCCAAGTTTCTATATCGATTCCCATCGATTCCTCTCATAGTCTATCTATCCCTTGCAAACGCCATCCAGATGATTTCCTGACAGCCCGGTTCAATACCGTCCTCTCTACCGGTACTTTTCTTGACAAAGAGAGGTTTCGATCATCAATAGAATACCTCTGTTCCCTCATTATAGAAGCCTTGGTACTTAGTAATCTGCTAGTAGGTATTTCAACTAGCGAAATTGGCGAGAGGGGAATCTGATCCAGACTGGAGTTATTTCCGATATATATATACATATATGCTTTAGCAAATAGAAATATGCCCTGCTATCTGTGAAAGGCTACCAACGAGGAGACAATAAGTATTTTGCCCCGTCAATTAAGTTATTGGAATTTCGCCGTTTTATCGGGCGGCTTCGTATTTTGTATACATGAAGGATTAGGAAAGCAAAGGAGAGTATAGGGGTGAAGAGCTTTGTATTGATGCTAAAGATAATTTTGTGTTATTGTGATGAACATGGGGATGGTTTCCGAGGTCTTCGAGATGACGAAAATGGTTGCCACTAACGACCACCCCAGAGCCACTAAAAAGCACACAACTATCAATCACGAGACTGTGCCAATTACAGAGGCGATCAATAGAGGCTACAGGTGTGAAGCCTTTACAATTTGTTGATTTTTGATTTTTTATCGCGACCAGAAACGAACAATGAAGCGCTAAACGCTAAGACCAGACATTCCCAAAGGAAGTCCATAACCGACCAAAGCAAAACAAATGATGAGACTTTTTCTCTCCATCCCTTCCCTTGTTCTAGATACCTCTAGTTCGCATCCTCCTCGACAACATAGCCCCACTCATGACTCTCCATACCATTGGTAGCATACATAATCCCTTTCAACAAACTCTTAAGCTGGCCAGCATGCTTACCCAGACCATCCTTCTGATCAACGATTGGAATGTTCAGAGTAGTATCCTTGTACTTGATTTCCGAGACACCAGCCACAAAGAAGGCAGTTCCGCACACGAAAGCCTCGACGATACGTCCCTCGTTGCAGGCATCAACCACCTCGCCGATGTTGAGCTTACGCTCGACGATTTCGATGTCGGTAAGATGCTCTCGTGCGAGCGCGAGGACAGATCGTCTTGTGACACCGTCTAGGATGGTTTGATCCATCAAAGGGGCGGTGACTAGTTCGAGGTTACCGGATGCGGTTTTCCAGAGGACGAAGAAGTTGGAGGCGCCTGCTTCTGTGATCTCCCCTTGAGGACCAAAGAGCCAGAGGACTTGGTGGTAGCCAAGGGAGCGTGCTTCGTGTTGGGCAACGAGACTGTGAGAACGAGTTAGCAGATACGCTGCGAAAGGAAGAAGACTCTGAGAAACTTACGTTGGGCCATAATTCGCACCAACTTTGGCAAATCCATGTCCTCCAGGCCATGCCCGAACAGAATTATCCTTGGATGCTAACAACTTCATACCACCCACATTGGTATCCATGTTCGGGAAACAACACATGATGATGTAAAGCATCGCCTCCTTGGGTTTCTGAACACCAAGGAAAGGATCATTGGCAATCATAGTCGGCCTCAGATACAAAAACTGTCCCGGTCTCCCCTTTGGAAGCCATTTCTCTCCATCCTTCTGACATAACTTGACAATCAGTTTTAACAGCTCCTCTGGATCAAACGCTGGCAGAGCAATTCGGGTTGATGATTTGACCATTCGTGCGGCGTTGCAGTCTGGACGGAATAGTCGGAGTTTGCCATCGTAACCACGATACAGTTTCATGCCTTCGAAGCATTCGGTCGCGTAGTGCAAGCATGAGGCTGTTGGCATGAGAGAAATTGGACCATACTCCTTGAGTTGAGGTATTTGCCAGCCTACTTCGGCGTTCCAGTCGACAGTGAGCATGTGGTCGGTGCATACTTTATGGCTGGCTTGTTCTGCGGAATCAGGAAGCGGGACGGTCTTCGGCGATGTGGTTGGTGTGAACTCGCATAGAGATGCGTTCAGTTCGGCGAGCTTGGGAGTGCTGTTAGTGAATCCATTTGGTTTCCCGAGTGATGATGGAGCTGTCTCTTGAATGCTGTGAAGGACCCCATTATCGGTAAGAGCATGACCGGTCGTCTCGACAGGAATTGCTCCAGGTGCCATTGCAATATCAAGTTGTAAAAATGATAGATTAATGTATAGTTCTCTTTAAGAAAAGCCAAAAGTCGATGTAAACTAATAAAAGTTTGGTAGAATAAAACTGGAAAGCAACGTAGCCGCCGATGAGAATATGGGGGACAAGGAAGGAATACCAGAGAGATTTAGAATTTGGTTTTCACCAAAACAACGGGCCATCTGTACCTTATATAACAGTCCGAAGTCTCATAGTGCCCATACGTAAAACACTGGATTATGACTCTGTCACGCGTGCAGCCTTTCCCGTGCCGAAGTCCATCTTGGAATGAAGGCTTGGGATGGAGATTGTGCACAGCAAACCCTTCAAGGCAACGACGTAATGGCAAACCTTGTTATCAATTGCGGGTACCGCAAGAGTCTGCTCTGGTCGAATGCCACGTCCAAAGAGAGCAGAGTTTTCGATTGGTAATGTTGGTTTCTGCAGCCAGAAAAATCCAGGTGAGTTTTGAAGACCTTGGCGTAAGCCGATGATACCCGCACATCGGTTGGACTTCGGTCCTTAAGCCGCACTTAAAGAAGGTACTTTCGTGATATCCGCTTCCATTAACAAGTATGATTCTTTTACCTTCCTGCTGCTTCAGAAACTATGGTACATTTGCAATTCGATCCAAAAGTGACATCGCTTTCCTTACTCAGTGGCATCTCAACATCCTCCGAATCAGCAGACCAATCTACAACGTAGCAAAGGAACGTTCCAAAAAAATATCGTACGTTCCCTTCAACCTGTTGATGTCCATTCGACTCATCGCAATGTTCCTCGCATCAATGACCTCGCGTTCACTCTCCATGTTCCGCGTCTCCTGCGCATTGGCTAACCAGTACTCCTCCTGCGTGGCCCGCAACTCATTGTCTCTGACAATTGCATTCCGCAAACTGCTCACAATATTGATTTGTGTGTATGAATCCGCCAGAGTTTGTGTTGCCTCGTTCAGTTGTTCTGTAACCGAGGCAGGTTTTACAAGCCATCGATTTGTGGACGTCAGCCAGAGGAACCAGCCTAGCAACGCATCGATGGTAGCAAAAGCAAGCTGACGCCACATGCGCATCTTCCAGTAGAACCAATCTACTTCTTCCAGCATTCTCTTTGTACCATTGGCCTCCCAATCGTAGGTGTATGTCATGTAGAATTCTCCTGCCGCGAGAGCAACGCCTGCAATCGTGGCGTACGTTCTCCATCTTGCGCCCTCGCTCCCAGAGAAGAATGTGGATGTGATGACTCCAAGCAGGGATATGTGAACCATGTGCCATCCCATGATTGCTGGCAATGCGTAATACAGGTAGGAATTGGGTTGCTCAGGACTGCAGAAAGGACATTGCAGCACAGCGGCAGGTCCGTATGCTGCATACAGCAGAGCAAGATCCTTAGGGGCATTCCATTTCTGAGGTTCCTCCTCCATCCTTTCCAAGAACAGTTGCTCCAGA
This sequence comes from Venturia oleaginea, assembly GCA_013176395.1. Lineage (NCBI taxonomy): Eukaryota > Fungi > Ascomycota > Dothideomycetes > Venturiales > Venturiaceae > Venturia > Venturia oleaginea. The sequence continues at coordinate 791,523 of JABMLP010000004.1, read as the reverse complement.
GGTCTGAGATTACCCTCCCGCAATGCAAGTAATCGTGATTTTAGGAGTTTTGTTGGGAGACCGAGTCGAGATCCAGTTTCCTTGAATATGTTCGGCGTAGAGAAGTATGGGAGGGTGAGGACAAGGCAGACCAAGACACCGCCGAAGAGGACATTGAGACATCGCTGGACGTGGGGAGGAGGAGGGCGAACACTCGAGTGTGGTCCCTGATTTGCTGATTTGATAGAACGGTAGAAGGCAAGTCCTCGAGGGAGAAGCCAAGGGCCCGCGAATAACACGATTTGGAAGACGCTGTAAACTGTCAGATCGGGCATAAAGTCCATGAACCCGAATTCGTCGTCCATGATTGTTTTGTGATGTTCTTACCTTTGAAGCGACAGCATATCTGTTCGTTATAACTGCTGTTTACTTGCTCATGGTAACAAGTGTCCCGTGAGCGGGTTCTTTGCACTCTGTTCTCCATATGCGGGTATTTCAGGTGCTAGCAAAACAGGGGTAGAGCGAAAACCACCTAATGAACTTGATATCACCGGAAGAAAACTTCTCCGTCACGATAATTGCTTCGCACAACCACTTTCCATCAGAATCAAGAGGACAAATCTTCTGGTGCACGGAGAGCTTGAAGGAAACCACATTGTTGCTCCTGCTCAAGTCCTTAAGCACAACGTGAAAGCTCTCACTGACCTCGCGCCGCATCAAAGCATCAAAAGCTTCTTCCACCTCAACGTAGCTCACCAGGAGTTCATAATCCAAGTTACTGACTTCGCACCATCTCTCTTCACATCTCTCATCTAACCACTTTCCTCCCTCTATCTTCACCCCCATCCGTACATAACAGGCGCTTTCGAAGACTCGGCGATTTCAGTCACATAATCACGAGTTCAAAAAGTACGCCTAGAGAAAATAAAAGGCGTCTTTTCAAATGGATCAGCTATCCCACTCGTGTTACAGGCTCTGAGGTTTCCACTCCGTAAAGGAGCGTGAGATTCATGAGGACTTTGCGTCAATTTGTGGGAAACATTACCAACACAACTTACTTCCGATTTGTTTTGAGAAAGTGTGCGTGGGAAGAGGTGGGGTTGGGATTGGGATTGAGTGTGAGATGATGTATTGGCGATGTGATTTGCCGCATTCACATCGATTCGAGTGAAGTAATCGGCTCGAGCAGCGATTGTTTCTGCCAAAAAAGTGTACAGACTGAAGAGAATTTCAAGTCCAAGTAGTTATCATCTTGCTTGATAACGAGAACATTTGATGGTCCTAAGTAAGACGTGAATTGGAGACGATGGATATGTCATTGACTATTCACTCAGAATATCCGGTCGCCCGAGTACGATGTAATTGGATGTTCTCAATCAGAAAAAGTCTCGAGCGCGCAAATCCGCTCATAGAATGATGGTCACTAAACTGTCACTGTGTAGCCGTTCCCCCTGCCCAACATGCGGGTCCAAAGAGCGACTTCGTCCTCAAAGAATGCTATCGATAAATTTCTAATAATTTCTAAAAGTTGGGTTACTAGGCAATTATCGATATCAATCCTAAGCTGAGTGCTGTCTGATAGTGGTGGTTGTCCGAGCATATAACGAGGGCTGTGATTTGTTATATACTGCATGATATTCCCTAGTATTTGTTGTAGATGGTTTGTACTCTGCGGGCCAGGTAGATTTTGAACATGTGTTTGATTGCTTCAAGGTGTACTCGTACAGTTTTTGCGAGCCCGAGTCTTCTTGAAGAGGGAAATATCTTCAGCCGCCCAATATTTATGTACAAATGCACCCAAAATCCATCCCATATCGTCCCATGCCGTAATCATACAGAATATACATTATTGCTTGCCCTTATATCTGCTTATTCTTCTTCATCCTCTCTCTTTCCAAAGGTATATGCCAAACCACCACCAACCATATTCACCACGCAGAGACCGAGTGTAGCTCCTCTCGTTACACCTCTTACTCCAAATTTTTTTCGTAGACCCTGTGAGTGCGTTAGCTCGAGCCCTTCTCTATCTTCTCTGAAGCTTCGATGTCGATTACAAGATTGGGACTTCATCCCCTTCTGCTCCCGCCAGTTCCGATGTGACAGGAAAGGCTCAGCTCACCTGTTTCCGCCTCAAAGCAAGCAAAAGATACAACCCACTCCACGCAGCACTTATCCCCGCAGCATCCGTCTTAAAACCATTAATATTCAGATATGAGGATAGTAGTAACACGGGAGGGAATAGCATAGGCAGAGTTTGAAAGGGTTTAAAGTGTTGCGCTGTGACGAGGGTTGCGAGGAGGGTTGGTGGGAAGGAGGATTCTGTGAGTGTGGGGGTTAGCTTTGGAAATCTTGCATAGAGAATTACAAGAAGCAGTAGTAGAAGAAGGTGAAATAGCAGGATAGTATGGTAGAACCAACTATTTCATGATGCGGCACATGAGCTCGCCGGATGTTGAAAGAGACTTACCTCCCCAATTCCGAATCTTGTGCACGGCACTGTCTTTGACATTTTCTGAATCCGCCATTTCGAGTGTTGTTATAGAGAATTGGAGCACTTGGGCGGGGGAATTGAATGTTGTTGGTAGATTTTATTCCGTCATTATTGGTCCAGCAACTTCTTCGATTGCGGCAAGTTCCTTTCCTAGCGAGATTGATGAGGCCAGAATCCTCAATTCTACAGCAAAAGAAGTAACAACAACACCACTGCCGATACCCATACCCCTCGAACCTACATAGCCTCACCCTAGACATTCCTTCGACTTCGCGTCTCCCTCCCACTTCCTAGGCGCCATGTCCGCCAAAGCCAGCGGCAGCGACGCACAGCAACCGAACGGCAACGCATCACATCGATCGCACCACGATGGCAGCGCAGGTCGAGCATACACCACAGAACAAAAAGCCGCAGTGCTAAGAGTAAAGAGATGCGGCGCAACGGCATTCTACGATATCCTGGGGTTGGAGACGGTTAAGACGACCTGTACGGACGGAGAGATCAAGAAAGCTTATAGGAAGTTGAGTCTTTTGACGCATCCGGATAAAAATGGGTATGAGGGGGCGGATGAAGCTTTTAAGAGTGAGTCATATCTTTTGTGTGGGCGAGGGAAGGGAAGAGCGTATAGGAGATTTGAGGGATGGGTGTGCTAATGCTTATTGTGACAGAGGTATCGAGGGCTTTTCAAGTATTGAGTGATCCGGATAAGAAACAGAAGTTTGATAAGTTTGGTCAGGATCCGGACTCGAGATTTCAGAGTGCTTCGGCTTCGCATGGGGCTTCGCCTTTTAGTGGTGGCGGATTCAGGTCACCTGGTGCGCGAGGGCCTATGTTTGAGGAGGAAATATCTCCGGAAGAGTTATTTAGGCAATTCTTTGGTGGTGGTGGTGGCTTCGGGGGTGGTGGATTTGGAGGTACGTTTACACACATCTACACGGTATATTGATCAGGCTGACATATGAAACAGGATTCGACACGGGACCAGGCTTTGTCTTCAACCTAGGAGGAGGAGGACCTGGCATACGAGTGAATCAATTCGGCGGCGGCAGGCCACGAAGACGCCCAGCAACTGGAGAGGAACCACCGCAGACTGCAGGTTCGATATTAACGTCTCTCCTACCTCTGATACTCCTCTTCATCTTCCCACTTCTATCAACCCTATTTTCCAACTCGGCACCTTCAGGACCAAATATGCGCTTCGAATCCCCCGTACCACCACATACCCAAAAACACGTCTCTTACAACCTTAAAGTACCCTACTACGTCAACCCAACAGAAGTCGCCGATTACTCAAAAAAACAATGGCAAGTTCTAGACCGAACGGCAGAGACTAGATATATGCATCACCTCGATTCGAAATGTAGTATCGAGCAACAAACGAGGTCGCAATTGATGCAGGATGCGCAAGGATGGTTTTTTCAGGACAATGTTGCTATGGAGAGAGCGAGGACTATGAAGATGCCTTACTGCACAAAGTTGAATAGTATTCAGAGAGGACATCCTGCGTCGTGACCTCAGTGCTTTGTTGGAATTCCTTTGAGGATGTGGTTTGGGAGCGTTCTTGTATAACATGGCGTCTGAGTGGGGATGATTGAGTTGACGCATGGTATGATGCATGGTCATAAGCGAGTCGTGGAAAGCGAACTGCTCAATTCGACATAGTAGACAAATTATTCGCGGTTTCCTGACACTGACACTGACACTGGGATTCTGGACTAACCTGACAATTGCTACCAGCTAGGGTTAGGCCTTGTTGGCTTAGGATCTGCATGCTCTCTTTCGGGTTGTCGGCTAACCACTCTCAACCTGTTATCAATTTCTCCGCACTCTGCATAGAGATTATGCAGTGCATTCTGGCCGATCACGGTTGGGGCGTTGCGGGCCGATTCACGCAAGAGGACGACTTCAAAGTCTTTGCTCTTCCATCTCCCTCCTATTGAAGCACAGCATCTGCATCTTGATTCTGATATTCTCCTGCGCTCCTGCGCATTCCAGACCTGCTAGCATGGTCAGATGAAGCTTTGTGTAAAGGAACTCTCTCGTCAGCTTGCAATTTTCTTTCTATGACTCGGGGCCATTGGATTGAAAGATCTGAGAAGAGCTTGGAGATCAGACATCCAGAATTATCGTTGAGGTTGAGATAGATTCACTTGATGCTTCGAGTTGTCGAGCTTTCGAAAACTTTGAAATACAGGTTTTGACAAATCAGCCCGACGATCGCGTCGCAATCACCTTAAGAATACTCGAAGTTGTGAGGATTCAACCTGCAAATCGAGAACATGGCCATGATGATTCCTAAGAGAATCTTTGCTCGTTGTGCGATCTCCTCATTACGATGTAGCTCTGCATCCCAACATCCCTTCCCGTCACAACAAAGATTACAACGCACCATCCACGCCCGCGCTCGAGAATACCTCCCCGACCTCCCAGAACTTACCGACTCCCAACGCGAAGTCCGATCCGCAATCACAAAAATCTGCTCCAAATTCCCAGACTCCTACTGGCTCGACCACGACCGCAACCCCCGCTGGCCCATTGAATTCACCACCGCCATTGCCTCAGCAGGTTGGCTGGGCATCTGTATCCCCGCCCAGTATGGTGGTTCCGAACTCGGCCTCCAAGAAGCAACGACGATGATGGGAACGATTGCTGAGTCTGGGGGTGGTGGTGCGGCGACGTCGAGTGTGCATATGAATATTTTTGGGTTGGAACCTGTTGTTAAATTTGGGGATAAGAAGCAAAAGGAACGATGGCTTATACCGCTTGTGGAGGGGAGGGAGAGGGCTTGTTTTGGTGTTACCGAAGCGAATACTGGGCTTGATACGTTGAAGTTGCAGAGTTTTGCGAGAAAGAGCTCGGACGGGCGGACGTATAGTTTGAGTGGGAGTAAAGTTTGGACTTCTACTGCGCAGGTTGCGGAGAAGATTTTGATTTTAGTGAGGACGACGCCGATTAAGGAGTGTAAGAGGCCTAGTCAGGGGTTGTCATTGTTTTACACGGATTTGGATAGGGAACAGGTTAAGATTACGGAGATTCATAAGATGGGGCGAGCGACTGTGGATACGAATACTGTTTTTTATGATGGCTGGAAGGTTCCTGCAGAAGATTTGGTCGGTGAAGAAGGAAACGGGTTTAAACTTATCATGGCTGGTCTTAACGCTGAGCGAATCCTGCTATCAGCTGAAGCGATAGGAATCGGGTACGCAGCAATCCGCCGAGCAGCAAATTATGCTGCTGAACGAGTCGTGTTTGGGAGACCTATTGGTAAGAGCCCCACTCCAACCCTACCTACCACCCTGACTTGTTCACCTTCGACTTCAGAATCTAATTGTCTATCCAGGCCAAAACCAAGCAATCCAACACCCACTAGCATCTTCCTACATCCAACTCGAAGCCACCCGCGCCCTCATCGCCACCGCCGCCCGCGCCTACGACCTCGACCACAATGATCCCAACCTTGGTGCTTTGGCAAACAGTTGTAAATGGATGGCGGGGGAGATGGCGTACACGGCCTGTGAGAGGGCGGTCATGGCACATGGCGGCAAGTATCTTTCCTCCCCCGGCCCTTCCGCCTCTTCGCTACAGAATCTGGCTCACCATCTGGGTATACCCTGATTATGAGAAGGGCATGTGCTAATCTCAGGACTTTGACAGGTTATGGATACGCGAAGGAATATCATGTTGAGCGATATCTGAGGGAGGTGTTGATACCGAGGATTGCGCCTGTCAGTCCGGAGATGTGCTTGAATTATTTGGCGGAGAGGGTTTTGGGGTTGCCTAGGAGTTACTGAAGGGAATTGGGAGGGCGTCGAAAGGTTGATGATGATCTGCTGTGAGGTACACTGATCCCTTGCAGGCTGTTCATCTTTAAATGGCAGGAAGATACTCCTTAGCCCGTACGGTAACTGTCAGGATCGCTATGAATAGCCGGGTCTCCGTAGCTCATCTCTGTAGATTACTCCCCGTCTCATCATAGCGCTAACGCGCTGGCCTCACCAACATCCTGTGATCAACCATGAGAGTGGGGAGCCCCCGCTACAAAGCCGTCCTTTACGCCAAGGCACCTCAGCGTCGTTCACTTCTCGGATCCAGCCAGTTGTTATCAATAGTATTTCAAGCCACCTCTGCATTGCCAACTCTTCGGGCCGAGTTGTTATTATGTCTCGCGTCGAGCAGACCTGTTTACCGGCTAACAATGCACTAGAACGATACCGTTAAAACTCATGGCATCCGGGCAATGTTAAAAATGGGATGTATGTTAGCCAATAATACGAGCTCGGGTGAAGATGCCGTGTAGAACCGAGCGTTTCTCGCACTTCATCCAATCTTTGTGAGCCTCCTAGATGGCGATTCTACCACCCCTGCAACAATCACTCCAAAAGCGCTTAAATCTAATTAATACAACCTCATTCATTGGCCTAGAAAAGTAGTCCAACGGCTTCAAATATACATCCTGTTTTTGGCATTTCCCGGATGCCGCGAGTTTTAGCGGTGTGCTTTTCACGTCAACGAGGACATTTGCATGAAAATCTTGCCTATCAAACGCGTCCCTTATCATCAATTCGTCGATCACGCCTAATAAAGTTCATATTCTATGATATGAAATCTTTGGATTCAATTAGAATCTTATCAAAATTCAACGAGAATCCTGTAGGTCTTGATAAACGGCTGTCTCAGCTCTTAGAAGACCGGCTAATGACTGTACACCCACAATCATCGATTTTTCGGACTATTGCATACATGATTGCGAGGATTGCAATTATTGTATGTTCAATGACTATTACATACATACAATTCTGTAACTTAGCAATCAACACAGTGGATGGCAACTTACCGTGCAAACTTCTGCTCAAAAACCCGATTTCAGCAACACCAACAACTTCAAATTACACCTATGGCGACACTATTATCAAGCCAGGCGCTGTCCCAGCGCTCTCAAAAACCTCCTGCACCTGAAGATATCCCTCCCTGTCCAACGCTCCAGCTTGGAATGACTTTCGAGACTCTTGAGGAAGCCAAAAACCTCATTACCGACGCGATTGCGGCCGCCAATGAGTCTTTCAACGTTAAGAACAGCAAGCCCCAGTTCTGGCAACTCGAATGCCGTGGTCGTGAGAAGCATACATGCCATTTCGCAATACGAGTAGTCCTCGTAGGCAAGCCAAAGGAGTGGAAGTTACGACAACTTAAGAAGCATACGTGTCCCTCCCAGTGTCATATTGGCTGGCAGCGCGTTCATTCAGCCAAATATCTCGCTCGAAACCACTTCGATATCGTCGCCAATAATCGCAAACTCCCCTCGAAATTCGTACAAGATGAAGCACGTCTCGAGCAGGGCAATAAGATCTCCAGCCGGCAAGCCCATCACACTGTGGTAGAGGTTAGGAACCAGATTGAAGGGGAGGAGAGTAAGCAGTTTCAGTACATCAAACCCTTGCTACTGGCGCTTCACGACGCGAAGATTCACGATCATGAGTTCATCTCTGAGGAGGAGGGAGACATTAGCGCAGATTGGGCTGAACTCTGCAACTTATATAACGGCGCTACTATCAAGTACAAGTCAGAGAGAGGTGTCTTTCAAGCCGCTGTAATTATGCCTTCGGCGTGTACTTTGGCTCTTGACAGATGGGGTAGTCTTCTCGTCTTTGACTGCACTCACTGCTCCTCCAAATATGGAGGCATCCTGCTTGTTGTCACCACCGTGGATGCCGACGAAAAAACCTCGTAGCCTGGGCAATCGTACCTACAGAGTCAAAAGATTGGTGGGAATGGTTCCTCGAAGCCATCATCGAAAACCTCACAATGTTTGGCAGAGAAGAAGGTAATGACCCCGCCTGCGATGCTAGTGAGATTGGTAGGGACATTGAGTTGTTATCGGAGGAAGAATGAGCGATTTTGAGGCCGCCGGCAGTATGTACAGCGGCCTTAGCACGGTTCTGAGCGAGATATTTGAGCCAAAATGATGAATTTATTTGAGTTGAGTCGATTGCCGTGTAGTTTGAGTCTGTACATTATTCAAATGCGGTTAGCGCCATTCTATGGTGATGGCCGGCGTAATGCCCCTGAGATTGACTTCGATTACAGCAGCGACTCTATGCAATGAATGGCTGAACCTTTTGGCCTCAAACATATAATCAGTGACTATCGCATACAATTAATGACTAAAATATACACGAATTTGTGTTCATGCCAAATGATTGTGGTAGTCATTGCGTGTATGTGCTGGTCCGAAAAATCGATGATTGTGGGTGTACAGTCATTTAGCCGGTAAGTTTATCTTTCTACCTTATCCTCATCTTGTTACGCCTAGATATTTCATAAAGTATTCAAAATATTATCGGATGACTGAATCTCTATGGCTTAGTACAAAGGCAGACTTTGGATTTGTTGTTCGCCGCAGCCGCAGCCCCCTCCACCGCCTCACGGCGCCTCACAGGACAAATTCTGATTGAATGGTGTGTATGGTGGTGGCTCTTGATAAAGTTGATGGGCAGAGTTGGACGAACATGGTTGATAATTAATCTCCTAATATGGGCGATAACTCATAAACAAGATGCTCTTCGTACTCGCGTGCTGAGATTTACTCGCGCCTTGTAGAACTTATCTCTCTTGCTCGCTTCTCCGCTCGTAGACATCCAAGTACAAACAGTGATTGTTCTTCGCAACTCTAAAATCGAATTTTCGAGATTTCAACTTCTTTTCAAACGGTAGTATTTACGCTCAAATCCTCTATGTGCGTAGCGACGATACAAGGCACGAGTAAATCTCTCAGCACGTAATTAAAAAGAAGTCTGACTTGTAAGATATAATTCTCCCTCTTTCGGACACTCTCGCGGAAGTTAAGGGGGAAGAATTCTATCTACGAGCGGAGCGATGCCACGAGGTACGAGTGAATCTTTGCCCGCGAGTAAAAAGAAGTCTGATTAGATAAAAATCTCGAGAAACTCTCAAGATAGAAATCTTAAACGAAAGATTCGTTTGTGCATCAACGTGGACACTCTTGAAGTTTTTTAAGTGACTGCGCTAAAGTAATATCACAGTACTTTATTAAAAGCTAGGGACCCGGATAGGACCGTTTTAGAGGGTTTTACCATATAAGCTTCTCCAAGCCTCTATATGTTTTAGTAAGGTTCCGTATTTGGGCAGAGCTCTTAGAGTCACTAACGCAATGAGTTGAAAAATTTGAGAATGTCTACGTTGATACACAAACGACAATATCTATTGAGGAAGATTCTCGCAGAACCTAGTTGAAAGAATAAGAAGCCAAAAGGACGATCGGACAATCAAACGTAATGGTAGTCCTAAAATACATTAACAGATGAGCTCCAAAATATATTACTGCTGTTAAGCTAAAAAAATAACTCGATTACGTGCTGCAATTTAACCTTAACAACCTCGAAAACACAATATATATAAAGCATTCTTTACGTGAAGCCACCTCCGCGTTACTCAACCTTCGGAACGAGCTAATTATTATTATATTTTGCCTTCGCTTTCGTGAGGAGCGGGCACGGAATCAACCACTCTACTGGCTAACAATATCCTAAGAAGATATATCTCAATTTCAAGTGTCTCAGTGGGCGAAACTCTGTAAATCCTCAGTTATTCCCTTACTTTGGAGTTAAACTAGTTTTTATCTATCCAATACCTATCTTAACGATATCAACACCTTGTCACCCGCCATTATTATGAAATTCTTCATCTTCTCTCTCCTCCTCCCAACCTTGGCTCTCGCCCAAGCCCTCCAGTGCGGCGCCGGCAAGGTGGTCGTACGACAAGGACTTGGGTAGACATAAAATCGTATACCTCGGATTAATTGGACCCTGTCGAAATAAATGTTCCGAATCACAATTTGTTGTTCCTTGCGACAGGGTAATTGACCGTATCATTTCCATAAGACTGCCATCATTCCTACTCTGCGAGCCGATTAGTTGATCGACTTTCCAAAATCCCTCTCAACAATAATTCATCGCCTGCTATAGATATGCGTCTTTTCCTCTTCGCCCTCCTCCTCCCAAACCTGGCTCTCGCCCAAAAACCAGCAAAGAAATCCCCAGCAAACTGCCCCAAAGGCGAGGGTCTTGTCGAAGGCGGCAGTTGCGAGGGTGGTTGTCCTCTTCCAACACCAGAGCAAGGGGCTAAATACTGTGGATATTACAAGTGGAAACGTTCCAGTGAGCATTCAGTGAGTCTATCTTTCTAAGCTACCCTAGGTTTGTTATACCTAGTAATATTCCATAGAAAGTATTTGACGTGTGAATGGCTAACTAAATCTATGTGTTTAGGAGAAGGGTTGGGAATGGATTTGTTGTAAGAAACATTAAGAGGAAAAATTGTAGTTGAGTGGTATATATGGTGGTGGTTCTTCATGAGAGATGGAGAGTTGTTGGTTGAAGTAGGATGAAGATGTTTGATCATCAATCTCGTATAACACAGACGTCCGCAATGATCAGATTGTATCAATTCGACATACAAAGGATACAAAATTCCAGTGTTCACTTGTTCAATGACATCTCTTACCACACATAGGCCCCAGTCATGAATCAGGTTTTTACATTCCTTGAAAATCAGGAATTCGGCTCGCACAAAGGGGTTCTTCTTCTCTTTCTCAGATTCGTCTTGCGCATCCCTCCGCTTGCGAGTTTGCCGTGCATCAGGTACCCAAGTAATATATTCCATGACGTCGTGGAGGAAATCAGTCAACCATTGACATACGCTCAAGATGATCCATTCGGCAATTTTGACGACGGTTATGACCAGAGATGTCGCGAGAATGCCGTAGATTCAGTAGTCGACTCCTGGATGATCAAAATACAGAAGCACGTCGTGGAAGCTCAGGTACAAGGGACCAAATGCGAAGATCCAGACAAGAAGCGCTGCTATCGCGAAGGAGGTCCCGAAACCAATTGCCATCAAGACAGTGCTATTGACGTGAGTAGGTGCATGGATCTTGCAGACCTTTCGCAAATGCGGTAAAACGTCATCGAGGGTGAGTTCAGCCTTGAGATTCATGGAAGGTGGTCCCGCAGACACATCTTTCGCAAGCGAGAATACCGCATATACCACATCGTGGGCTTGGCCAGGATTGAAAGGCGTCAACGTTGATATCAACGACTCGAGAGTCTCTCGCTTTTGCACGACGCGACCATCGTCTCTCCTACTGACGATTGCGGCAGTGACCTAGACAAGGCGACTGGCATTAAGCTCCTTGATTTCTCCATACATGTCCGGATGATGTTTGTATTTCTTGCTGTCGTGGTACATCTATTTCGCGCGATCTCCTAGACCACCCTTGAATCGAGAGACCACTTGAGCGAACTCAATCCACGGAATGTGTTCAGCTCCCTATCAAAGTTCGGTACAATCTGCGCCTGCCAACACGATTTCTTGAACGATTCAACGACGGCTGAACCAGTTTCGATTCATCATGGCATGAAAGGCTTCCAATTCCTCGCACGTCGTCTGCTTCTCGACCACTGTGTCATAGTCTTTCCATTTAATGATTTTCTTGATTAAATCAAACGCCATGTCTGTATCGATCTTCTAGGAGTCTTTAGGATCTTGTTCTCCAAGCCAGACGCACACTCTTTCGGCTTGGCCGTAGATCCTAGGCATGAGAGGAAGTTGTTGACTCTTCTCAGCTCTGTCGTCCGGGTTCATGCAGACGGCGTCCGCCCAGAAAGTTCGAGGTTTGCTGACGTCTATCAGTTGCAGAAGCGCAGCTTTTAGATTTTAATTACATAGAGGGTCAATTGTCCACGAGGGCCTCGGATATAGATGCTTTCCGTTGGCGTCTGACCCTCCAACGAATCAGATAACGCTGTGTGTCCATGACATGTTCCCAGCGACGTCCAGAACTCTGTGACTTCGTTTGGCGCACGATAGGCTTTTGAATCTTACGTGTTTTGGAGGCGCGGAAGCAGTGAAATCTCGATGCTGCGTTCTAGACGCTCAACTTTACTCTTGGCTGAGTGGACGATCAGTACACGGATAAGATCCGGCTATTCTTGATCATCCAGTGTCCTGATCAAGGGTTTGTAGTAGAGATTTTCGCTATCCGTGGCTCTCACAGCAGGCGTCGTGCCTTTTATCAGGTCTTGTCGAATATTTCCAAGACCATCGTCTTCAATATAATGCGGCTCGTAAGACGAAGGTTCGGGCTGATCGTCCAGCCAGTTGACGATACGTTTCAATGCGACACTAAGCAAGGCTTTTAGTCCACTACAGCTTGCGCACTCTGAGATTCAACCTACCGTAAGGGACGCTGGTACCATGGTCTAACCTTGGTACTTGGGTAACTTCCGTGTGAGAATTTCGCAATGGTGATAGTAATACAGTTGCCCCATTGGTTTGGGCTGGAACTTCTTGCTCGGCGTTTCTCCGACCTGCGCTCCTGGTGTTTTGCGTAGGACCTGTTCCTGAATTTATTGCTGGGATGCCGTCCTTGTGAACTGGGTGGCATCATGCCGTAGCTGGTTCCTTTTCCCTCCCCCCTTTTGCCATGAGATGAATGAATCTTTGAGATTGCGACTCTGGTGGAGCGCATAGGCAATAGGAAGACGTCTCAGCCCCTTATCTTATAGACGCGGATTTCGCCTCCCACCTGTCTGCGAATTTGAGCCGCAGAGGTCACCCTCCTTCGATTATTCGAGGAAAGCCACCAAAATCCACTCGAACATCATTGGCGGCCGGCAAAGCATGGAGAGTGGTTGTTGGCCTGAGAACGAATGGGCTTTTGCGAAAGCTCGTCGAGCTGCAGCTCACTCTTTACAAAGTAAGTATCTGGACTGTCCGGCCAACAATTTTTCAGCACTGACATACATTCAAGAGAGGGACTGCGATTAGATGGGTTGTTTGAATCCTGTCATACCCCATTTAAGAACTCGACAACAATCAATACCTGTACAATTGGAAGAAAGGGTTTGACAAGAGATGGACTACTCACTATTCGTATCGAATTCTAGCAATAAGTTACGACCGGATGTAACAGACCATCTCGACATCCTCATCTTGCTCTCTCAAGCGCAGAAAATGCAATTGGATAACCCCAAAACCCAAGACAATACAGCAAACCATCCTCGAACTCGGTTTTGGGCCAAAGGTTACCATTATGTCCTACGCAGTGCCTCCTGACAAAAGTATCCACTACTTTCCCAACATCTCACGAAGGAAGGAATCTACAAAAGAACGCGGATCACTAGTGGGGGAATACTTACTATAACAGCATTCCTCGAAAAACACTCCATGCCCCTCAAACCCTTGTCTTCCAAATCAACCTTCACCAAACAACCCATAGTTCCCCACATTGGTATTCGGTGCCCCATAATCACTACCAACATGCCACTGCAAAACCCCCGTTGCGCGTCCCTGGTTAAGCTTCAGGTTCTGTAAACCCAGTCCAGGAAAACAGCTGGCGTAAACCCTTTGGATTATCATACCCGGAAGATCTTTTCGATTGAGTAAAGAAAAGGAAGAGGACGGGGTGGAACGACAGGACACCACGATCAGAGGCATCATTGATGGAAGTACCTGAGTGTAACCATTACCAATTACCCATAACCAATTTTCGAGATATATAAGCTCGGCATACTCTAAACGCAGAACACTGCATCACCCAATCCCCAAAAATTTGTCAAAGAGAGTCGTCCTCGTCACAATATTCATCAAAGAGTGTCACCACCCCATCCCCTTCACACAAAACCCTACTCTTAAAACTTCCACCCCTTATTATACTCATCATAATCTTTCCAAAAAGTCAGCAAAGAATATTCAAGAGAAAGAGAAAGAAAAGACAAACCATAATGATCCCCCACCCACTTAGTTCTACAGACAGTCTCAAACCTCTCCTTCGTCTTAGTAGCAGGTTTAAACTCCGTAACCGTACTAGCAAACGGCACAGTCTTCGTCTCATAATACGCCTTGGTCGTCTTCTCCTCATACGGCACAGTCTTCTTCTCCTCATACGGGATAGTCTTCGTCTCCAAAATCGTCTTCACCTCCGTTTTATACTTCGTCTCCACATCCGTCTTATATTTCGTCTCAACATCCGTCTTGTACTTCGTATACACGTTCGTTTTGTACTTTGTTTCGACATCTGTCTTGAAGTTTGTGACCGTTTTGTAGGTTTTATCGGTGTAGGTTTCGTAGTCGTATTTGGTCTTTGTTTTGCAGATTGATTTTCGTAGTCGTCGTCTTTTTGCCAGTCGCCGGGCATGGCGAGGGCGGTTCTGTGGGGTAAATATTAGCAGGCAAGGATGGATTTGGGGTAGGATGGAATGGAGGATTGTTGTGTGTGCAATGAGAGGACGAAGAGGTGAGGGAACTTACGCCGAGAGCAAGAAAGTGACGAGAGTCTGGGAGAAGAGCATGATAACGGTTGGGTCTGGGGTTTCTAGTGAGTGTTCAAAAAGCGATTGTTGAAGCTGATGATTTTCAACTCCTCCAGGTTCGACTCCAGTCTTTATACACTTCATTCGCTGCTCACCCAACTCGATATGCCGCTGTCACGGCTCGTCGAAGTGTGCCTCAACCTCAGCAACTCCCCGCACCTGAGCCATTCTACAGCATCGCATCAGTCACTCCATCCACATGCAGTCAGCGCTGTAAAACGTTCTGTATACCAAGGTGTGCCAAGTTGTGGCATTCTGTGTTTCTCGGTAGGCCTGCGGATGGCTTCAAGCATCGTGTCCATTAACGGCAGGCGTACAGAAGGCGTAGTCAAATCATCAAGGCAAGAATGGAACCCAGGCAACACACAGCCAAGGAAGCCGGGCATCCGCCAAGGCTATATACACCTAGAAAGGTCCGAATAAAACTATTGAATGTCTGCATAACGGCATTGTTCTTGTATCGTTCATCACGGGCGGGCAAAGCTTACGTATATTGGCGATCTGTTGATGCGCACGGAGAAGCAGGCCGCCTAGCAGCGAGGCTGAGACATCAAGTACTCTTCTTCAACAGCGAAGGTGGGTATTGTGATATGGTGGTATAGGTGCATGTGAGATCAAAGCTTAGTGACAAAGCTTCGAAAAGATCTTCTTTCTGATTTTTCCCAGCTCTTCGTCTCAATTCTATTGAGCTTTCGAGCATTGTGAACTTCGGTCATCTTGCTGCACACAGCGTACCATGGCAGCTTGATTTGTGTCAGACTTACTTTCTCGGCATACTTGAAAAGCACGTTGGTCTACCGCTCTCTTCAGTAGCTTTGTATGAAATCGGATAGGGCGTTGACAAGCACTTGCCAACACAAGAAACAGCTGAGGGCTGGTCAGATGCGTATCGTGATTGGTCCATCTTTAATGATTTTAGCTCCCGTCGCCCCATCGCGGGGAATGCCAGTCTCCCGTGAGTAGAAGGTTCTGTAAGCTACAGCTGTACATCAGCCTTGCATTTTGTGACACATAGTCTCCGAGGCCGCATTCAGCCTACGAGACTTGTAGACAGAGTAGACCGCTGGCTTGTAAAGGTCGTTCGATACTTTTTGGACATTCTGATGTGAGCAGAAGGAAGCTGGACGGCATTCCAGTGCATGGCTTTGTAGTCCGATTGCTGTGTTGCGAGCACTGATGAGAGCGACGAAGAAACAGAGCCTACTTTGAATCGTCCAACTTTGTCGCTCTGCTATGAAAACAATGGCCGCAGTCCTCCATTCTGGACTACCATTGACCAAAATTCTGGTTTTCCAGAACCCAAGTGGTCTCTTGGCTTCGACGTTGACCTGCAGAAAGATCAGCACCTTAGCTGCATCGTGAAGTTCTATATTTGGACGCAGCAAAACCTCTCCACCAACCATCACATCACGCTTTTCCCCCGCACAATGGCACTGAAGTTGCGATGTTGGACTACTCCGTAGCTGCACAGATTTGGCTTCGTTGTCATGTCGTCAGCATTTGCAAACTTTCTTGTGGCTCTATAGCTTTTATGAATCATGTTCCATTGCTTCTGTGAATTCCTGTGCTCTTGGTGTTCCAATCGCTCGAGTCAGCCACAATTTCGATGAGCTCGAAAATCTGTGGTTCCGTCATGAGACGTGTTCAATCAATATTCTCCTTGATACAGGCAGTTGAAGACGACTCACCATGAAAATCGAGGTGACTGCAATGTTCGGGCCTTCATCATGAGCCAACGAATACCTAAGACCAGTTCGCGACATTATGACGGAAGAATCTGCTCGCGCCCAGACGTAGGAAAGGAAACGAACCTATCGAATGCTATGCTCTAGTTCTAAAAATAGAACTTTTTTGTTGTGTCCCTTTCATGGGGCCTCTTAAAGGATGCATTAGTACAGTTGGCATTTCGAGCATGCGCTCCCTTCAATCCAAAAGTGGCAATAAATGTTAATTGCGGGAAAAGTGTGAATAAAATAATCCTCGGCGAGAGCGATATCAATTGATCATCAATGAGAAGAAAATCTGATCTTTTGAAAAGTCATAACCACTACTCGTTGATGAGACCTTGCGAGTTGCCTCAATATCTCTAACATTTTTTTGAACACCGATTGATATGCGCCTAGTTATTTAGCCAGTCCAAAAATTCCGGCGTAAAGTAACTGATCACAATGGTTGCGCCGGCTCTCAGAATGCCCTCCGTGGACTCGAAGGCCATAGCCTTGAGATCAAAAACGCCTGCACTCGCAGCTGCGTGAATCATTGCGAATTCACCAGAGACTTGATACGCTGCCACGGGCATGTCTTTACCCAATTCTTTCGCATCGGAAATGATATCAAGATATTGACTCGCTGGCTTGACCATGATTATGTCGGCACCCTCATTGATGTCTCGGATAATGGCACGTCTTGCCAATCCACGGCCGCCGGGTGGTAGCTGATAACATTTTCGGTCACCAAAACTCGGAACTGATCCTGCGGCGTCACGGAAGGGGCCATATAGGCATCCCGAGAATTTGGCAGCGTAACTCATCAATACAATCTGGTGCGCGATGCCAGCTTCGATCAACTTGAGTTTGATGGCTCGAATTCGACCGTCATTCATATCGGATGGTGCTACGCAGTGTGCTCCAGCTTCAGCATATGCCATGGCGACATCTGAGACACGCTCGACGGACAGCTGGTTGTTCAAACTTCCATCTTCACGCAATATACCGCAGTGTCCGTGACTTGTGTACTCGCAAAGACATACATCGGCCACGATGAAAAGGTCACGGAAGTGTCTTCGAAGAAGCTTGATGCTCTGCATCACCGGTCCTTTTGGGTCATCGGCCGCTGTTCCAAGAGCGTCTTTTGTGCCTGATGCCATCGGCACGCCAAATACAACGACAGACTTCAGCCCTTTCCGCACGAGTGGTTCTAGAAACGGTATTAGGCGGTTGATGCCTCGGCGATGTTGGTTTGGCAGGGAGGGAATTAGGGTCTCTTCGTCAGGTTGGTCGGAAACGAAGATTGGGTATATAAGCATAGACTATGCATTTTATTAGACCGCTTTGTCGAGCTGCAATTGCAAGTACCTATGCTTACCTTTGTCAGTTGTCTTTCTGCTTGCCACGCCCGAGCAAGTGGGTGACAGTACCCGCCATGAAGCTGACTGGAGATGTCTCCCGATATGCTGACACTGGTGGCGGCTGTACTGGCGTATGACATGGTCCTCGAGAGTTGTGATCCGCGTTCAGTACGCCTGCTACCGCCATCCTTGAAGGTGAGGTCTGAGACGAGAGAGGAGAAAGACATGATGAGCGCGGTTTTGTGTGAAATGTGGTAAGAATGTATGTGTATGACTGGTTTGTCCCGCTCAGTTTCTTGAATTGTATGGTGTATTGACAGATGGCGGACTCGAGCCCCTGGTGCTTGTGGAGGGACTGGCAGGAGGAGATTGAAGAAGGTCCAATTGCGGTCGTGGGGTATTCGTCTGGCAGTTCGTATGGAAAGGGAGGGTGTGTTTGAGGTATGTTTGGTGTCGTGTGCTGCTAGATTAGAGAAGTGTTGAGAAGTAAGAGAAATGTCAGCTCATATTACCAGCGTCTTATTGGTTGAAGCATATGCGGCGGATTTCGGCACTCGGCTTTGCAGAGTAGAAACGCATGATGCCTCTTATCTCCCTCGTACTTTCAACCCGTACGGAGAGGCTACTTTTAGACTTAACGGAAGGATTCTCTCTCTCTATCTTATAGGCACGAAAGCCTATTATCATATACCCTACGGCCTCGGTATTTTTACGGTAAGATCTTAACCCTTAGTTAGCTACTAATAACTTAGGTTTTACGGTTTAGAATTAAGAGAAAAGAGATACCCTCGTCTCTTCTCTCTTATAGTAAGATAGCCTGGGGAGGTAATAAGAGATAGTGTATTACGCAGAGGCTATGACTCAAAGTAAAGCTGGATTTGGCTAATCCGTACAGTAGGGCTCAAGTTGTCCTGGGCGACAATATCGTATCAGACAAGTAAAGCGAAGCTTGCAAGATATAAGAGTCGTGAATTGTGCTAAGTAACTAAAAGCAATAGCAAAGTGACTAGAGAGTGAAGATACGAGACACTGAGGGAGCAGAGTCTCGTCCATAATATAGGAAATCCTCCCATAAGGCTCGAAGCCTAATGCATGAGCCAGATGGCTCATGGCTCAGAGGTTGACTCTTGAGCTGACCTGCTCATGGCTCATGACCTGAGCCTTGAGCCAACACGTGATCGCTAGGATCCTGTGTGACATTCAACCAATCATAAAGAAACAGACTGGTGTACGAATGCAGTCAAATACAACCGAATACCATTGAATACATGTCCACGTGACAGTATCCGTAACAGAGAGATCCTTCCCGGATTTCCCCTACTCTAGGATAATCTTAACTTAGTACTTCCAGACTTTTTAAGGACGTAAGAGCCTAAGATAGGAGGTAAAGGCGAGGTATTTAGGACGGATTATCAGATACGCTCTCCTAGCCTTACCTTCTAAAAAAAGGAACCGGGACGAGTAGCCTAGAGGTTCGATTCCTCTTAACCTCCTTACGGTTAATCCCTCTCTTTATTAGGAAGGAGAGCCCTAGCCTTAGGAGGAGGGGTAGATTAGTTATATCAGCACCTCTCTATAGGGAAAGAGACTGGGTATGCTCGGGTGGCTTCAAGGGAGCATTTCCTCAGGCTAGTGTCACGGATTTTCAATGTACAGCAGACAGTCTCTTGGCCCCAGAATTAAAAACAAGTTCCTGCCTAAATTCTTCTCATCATACTCTGACCGGCTAAACGCCCGTCGGCTGCAAGCCCTGGCCATGATATCCTCTTGTAAGAAGCAGGTATTCCAGAAGCTCACTCAGGCATCCCGCTTCGTTGATTACACAGTTATTAGATCGTGACTTTCTGCTTGATTGAGAACGCAGTAAGCAGACAGGACGACGTCTTCATTTTACCTACCAAATGAATACCCCATGGGATACAACATCTTCCAAGCTTCACGAAAACCGGAAGAACAACTCTTCCACCGCCACCCAGACTTGGCAATAAAATCCGGACCTGAGTCCGTGCCAAGGATAACTAGAGTAAAACTACCATGGATTCCACCCCGAGTCATCCAGAACGCTTTTCGCTCCGCGGCACGGGTAGGCAAGACCATAAGTCAAGAGCGAAATAAGTACAAGAAAGCAGACACGCACTCCCTATAATCTATCATACCAATATAAATTCATCATCTCCTCATCAATAATACTTTCATCAACCAGCCAGAAACAAATATGAGACTCACCACCATCCTCCTCTTCGCCAGCACGGCTGCAGCGTTACACCCCATCCACATGAAGAAATCGGCCGTTCCAGAACCAGGAAACGTATTCGAGGAAAGAGGATGTAGTGGTTGGGGAGGTACGCTTATAACTCACTCCCTTACTTCCTTTACCACCCCTTCCCCAGGAAAAAAGGGAAGCCCTCAGTAGATGACGAATGGCCATATCGGTTCGGTCTAAACCAGATTGTCTTGTCGCCAGGCCAAGCAAACTGAGGAATGTAAACTGACTTTATTTATGAAATTAGGTTGTTGTAAAGGTTCATGTTCGAACGAATGTTGCTCGCCTTGGAAATGTGGAGGTCCTTATCAGATTGAACCGTATGTGTATCAGAATCAATGTCGGTAGGGGTTGGAGATGACGAGAGGAGGGGAGGGGAGAGCTGACGTGGATGGGGAGGGGAACACATGATTGGTTGGTGCAGAAGAGACGGGGAATTCATCTTGCTGATTTTTGTGTCTTGGATTTTGTTGCTGTGAAGGATGATTCGCGTGTAGGATTACCTATGTGGAAGGCTGGATGTACGTTATAGATGTCCGATATCGATGTGGGGATAACTAGGAGACCAATCAACTGTACTTACACAAATAAGTAATACCTAATTAGCCCCTTTTAGACACGACTCCGTTAGGCTGACACCATTGGCGCTCGAAACAGCTCTAGCCAAATTTAGACGAGGACCTTGCGGATCAAACACAACCTCACCTCACCACTAGGTATTCCACGCGCGATTATAGGATGATATCTTACAAAGTCGACATGATCATTACTGGTTAAGATTCGAGCACAGCAACCAGTCTTCCCAAAGGCCAAACATTCCAGTCCACTGTCTACCAAGAATTGCCGATAAACCTCATGTACAAACCTAGTATTCATAATCGTAGCACAGATATCTACCTTGGATATTGACAACATCAGCGATCGTGACATTAGGCACGATGCCAAACATATTCATTTCGTAGTCGATCGTCATCTCTACAAATCCTCCAGGAGGCTCAGTAACGGTCGTGTTACCCTTGAAGGCAAACATCCGATCAGTAGCATTAATCTGCTCCCACTGCCACCATAGGCGGTCGAGATAGGCGTGGTGGAGGTAAAAGAGGGGGTCGCCGGGAGAGGCGTCAACGTCGGTCATCTGTAGGTGAGATTGGTAAAGAGTATGGATACAGGTAGAGAGAGAGAGAGAGAGAGAGAGAGAGTGGAGGACTTACGACGCCTCCTGTTGCTTGATGGCCGGCAATGTGTGGGTAGTAAGCCATACAACTGTAGAAGCTTTCGAACTCATCGCCAGCAAATTCGTAGCATGCATCTACGTGGGATCGTGCGCCGTAGTCCAGTCCCTTCGTCTCATTCCACTTTCTGGCGAAGCAGTAATCAATTGTCATTTCGAAAGGTCCGACGGTAAGAGTCCTGTTGGCAAATGAACCAGTAGTGACACAATTGTCAATGGAAGAACCGTTGCCACCGAACCACCTGTCCTCCCACATATCAGATTGGAAGAAATCGCCTGAAGCAGCGTCTTGAGCCTCATCCCACCATGGAATTGTGCCCGTGTAATTGCACTCGTTCTTCAGGATTGTTTCGTGGACGTGAATTGAAAGCGGTGCCAGGCTAGGAATTGGGGCAGTCAAGTCATTAGCCGGCGAACTCGCCAAAAGTTGAAGCACTTACAGTGTAGTGAATGATATCTCCATAAGTATAATCTGTTCCTTGTTGATGGGAGGCTTGGAAATCGTCGAATCTAGATACAGCTCCTGGCAATCCGGTTTTTGCTGGCAATTTCATCAAGCAAAGCTCAGCTTCGATGAAAGCTGTCTTCTCGTCGTCTTGCAATGAGCGCCATTCTTTGCGAATGACTACATTGTCCTTTCGGCAGGATCCGTTGAAGAACGTTCGACTCGTGATGCTTTCGTCGAGGTAGTGGCCATCTTTGATTTCTGGGCCATCATAGGAGAGGGTAGAGTTACGAGAGATGAGAGGTGAAGCGCTTGCAAGGGTGGTAAGCCCAAGCAGCATGGACAGAGACAACATGAGGCGAGAAATGAAATGATTTAGAGAACGCGATGACGGTGACGTTCGAAGTAGAAATCTACCAAAAGAAAGAGATTGGATTTCATCCACGAACAAAAAAGACAGAGGCGGAACTTTGCCCCTGCTGCCAATAGCAGATTTGAGGCACGACGCCGTGAGTTACATCCACCTACCCAGCTTTTTCTCTCCCTTTTCGCCGTCCGTAATAGTACCGGCTCTTGACCGAGTGGCTCGAATGTGATTCTGCATGTTTTTGGTGTCCTTCTTGACGACCCTTAGCAAATTTCCAAGACCGCAACCCGAACGAATATGGAGAGGAAAGCGTACATATAATACTTTTTCTCCTGAATCTCCACTTTCCTCTCCTTCTCACGCTTCTTGCTCCGTTATGGCCCCACCTTGATATTGCAGGGTTTTATGTTTCACCTCATCTCAGGATGGAGTTGACGAATGCAGTTGACAATTTTGTTACGCTGTTGAATTGGCGAGTGGATACCTGTGGGATTCAAGAGCCCGTCACAATATGCTTCATGCAGTCCAGTATAACAGAAATGAAAGTTTGCTCTGGTGATCCAGTTTCCGAATCTATTCCGTTGCTTCAGTCCATCTCTCCGCTGGACTGAACAGCGACATGACTTGACTGCCTAGACCTTGGTCACCTGCGGAACAACTTGACCTACATTTCAATAAAGTAGATGTGCCGACGGAAGTTGAGATGATGATCAATAATGAGAGATCTGATCGATCTAGACTTACTTCCGAGAAGATGGAAATCTGGTTGTCCTCACTTATGCTAAGGAGCGAAAGCTTGTCCGTTATTGTGCGCTTATCCCTTCTGAGAGGAGAACATCTGGGACCGAAGAGAATTAGGGCCATTGGCTTTATTACTCGTGGTCCTCGTATATATCTCTTTCCATGTAGTAGTCTCAGCACATTGGTGTTCCGAAACTCCTGGCAAAGAATGTGCGACGATTGGCTGATAAATTGGCTTAGAAAGGAAGAATTGATACGGCTCTCATTCGCTCGCATCTAGTCTGTAGGAGATGAGTTGTTGTTTCCATCAGACAGTCTAATCCATCAACCACCAAGGACGGCAGTTTCGTCGATGTTGGAGGCCTGGAACGGGCTAGACAGACGCAGTTCATAGTTGTGTCTAGGGCGATGAAGGTGAACATAGGAAGTTCAAATGTGAAGGATAGAAGACATAGGAGGTACGTTTGAAGCTGAGGTGAATGAATGAATATACACAGCGGAAATCCTCCGCGTAGCAAGCCAAGATTTCCTTCGACATCACGACCACGAGTTCACCACCACCAATTCAACGGCCATACCCATAATGCTACCCCGACGCCTAGGAAGACCATCCCTCCTCCAATCCTTTCGAACCTCCAAACTCCGCAATGCCTGCCGCACCCTCGTAACCGCGCCCCGAGAGGGCGACGGTCCCCTCATGAGCAGGCGGTCCGACCGTGCCCTCCCCTCCATCCCGATCACAAACACTCGCCAATTCCTAAAGTCCTTCCCTATATTCATAATTGTCCTCGGCGCATCTGCATTAGCCATCTTCAACTATCAAAAATCCTCATCCTCCGTTGTCTCGAGTTCGTTATATGCACTGAGAGTTAATGCCTTGGCGAGAGAAGCGTTAGGCAATGAGATCTACTTCAGGGACAAATTTCCGTGGATTTTTGGAACGATAGATCAGTTGCATGGGAAGATTGATATCAATTTTGGGGTTAAAGGGACGAAGAGGACGGGCGTGATGAGATTTGTGAGCGAGAGGAGGAAGGGCATGGAGTTTGTGAGTTTTTGCAGTTGCTTGGTGTAAGGAGTAGTGGCTAATATATGGTGGCAGTTTCAAACCATGGAATGGACACTCACGACCGATGATGGGAAGGTCATTAACTTAATGGAAGACAACGGGTCGCAGGATCCTCTTGTCAGAGCGGAGCTTGGTGATGCGGCTTGAGTCGACGAAGAGATGGATATATGTACAGGACGATTACGATTTGTAAACTATGGCATTGGGTGGCGCATATAGCATGTCTCGGCATGCATCAGAACGACGAACATTGCTGTCTTGTGGAGATGTATTGCACAATATGTAGAGAAGTATCGGCATCAAATCACCATGGCAGACAATCTTTTCTCCGATACCTGCGTGGTAAGACATTGGCAGAAAAAGGATGACAATATTCGCTCCCGGGACAATGACGTTGTACAAAGATGGACAGCCTTGTCTGTCCGAAAGAAGATATCTGTCAACGGTTGTTAAACTTGAAAGCTCAATTGTGCAACCACGAAGATCGATAGTCCTCAGTGTGATTCTTCTGTCCCGATTGTGGCATCGAGATTTGGTAAATTTGGAAATGCCACCCAGGACTCGGAGTGTACGATTGTCGTTCTTGATCGTGGAAACGAAAACAGTTCGCATGAATGTTTCACTTGCTGTACATCTCTCGAGTCGTATATTCTCCGTTTGCTTTGGTCTCTCCTCTCCAAAGGGTATCCCCACGACAGCGGGACCGAATTAAATCTGCCAAATATATGTTTAGATCAATAGCGAAAATCGTTGATATAATGCAATTCCTGATGATCAGTGGCATGCCAGTCCTTGATACCTCAGGCATAGTGCACGTGATAGATGCCAAGGAATGCATTGACATGCATATATATGCATGCAGATGCTACGGTGAACTTTAACCTCCTCAATCAATACAGTCAAGTCACAGGGTGACACTCGTTCTGTTCATCGGCTCCTATCGTTAAGTTCGCGTTGAATCTACTTCCGAATAACTCTGTTTTGCTCGTTCAGCGCAACAATTCCGCCATAAAACCTTGAATGAAATCCTTCCATTGTAATTTTTTCACATGCACTCTATCCCAACACCAAGGACGCGACTTCCTTCCCCCAACAACGTGTCCAATTCCACATCATCTCATTTCATCTCGCTTTTTCATGTTAAAATCACAGTATGCGTAACCCAATACGAAATACATCAGATCAAAGAGACAATTGGCGTGGCAACGGATGAACACTCGCCACGCAACGAGCCCTCTTGATATCTTCCGCGATTTCAATATCATCCGCACATCAACACTTGCCAAGGAAATTCAGGATATCTCTGTACGCTCAGTCAATACTATCACTATGCCAGTTGGTCAGAAAAAAGTGCGCCATATCGATGCTGAATTTACGCTCAAAAGAATTTTCGGCAAATCGAGCTTCAGGTGGGTTGTTGACCATCAATGATTGACATCAACACTGACTGAAACTTAGGCCACTCCAAAGAGAGGTAATCACTGCAGCTCTGGATGGACAAGATGTCTATCTCCAGGCAGCTACTTCATTCGGAAAGAGCTTGTGCTTTCAACTACCAGCAGTCATCGATTATGGAAGTAAGTAGACGTTCTTCTTCCAAAAGAACGTCCCATAATGACTTTCGCAGTTACCATCGTAGTTTCGCCTTTGCTTGCACTCATGAACAACCAAATAGCTGCACTACGAGCGGCAAACGTTCGCGTCGAATCGATCAATAGCTCCACGCCCCCAGCTGCTCGAAAGATCATCATGGATGATCTCCAATGTGGGCATCCTCGAACTCGGCTCCTTTATGTGACGCCTGAGTTTTGTGCGATGGACCACTTTCGCAGGGTTCTGAAACAATATACGACCATCGCGAGCTCGCTCGTATAGCAATAGATGAGGCTCACTGCATCAGCGAATGGGGCCATGATTTCCGTCCCGCCTTCAAAAGTCTCTCCTTTTTCAAGAAAGAATTCCCAGACGTCCCGATCATGTGTTGCACAGCAACAGCAACCCCACGAGTTCGGATCGACATCATATCAACCCTCTCCTTCAACGTCCAGAAGCTAAAAGTCTTCACCATGACCACCAGCCGTCCAAACCTGCATTACGAAGTCCGCTTCAAATCAGATGAAGAAGATCATTACGACGACTTTTTGAAATGGATCAAAGCAACTCATGCCCGTCGCACAGCATCACAACGCGCAGCACAACTAACACAGGCCGGCGAAAGAATCTCAAACGTCTCCGGGATAATATACACCCTCTACCGCAAAGACTGCGAAGCCCTCGCCACGCGTCTAACCACCGACGGTATCGGCGCAAAACCCTACCACGCCGGCCTAACAATCGACCAAAAAGAAGACCACCTCAAAAACTGGGTTGCCAACACACCCGGCTACGACGTCATCGTAGCAACCACCGCCTTCGGAATGGGCATCGACAAAGAAAACGTTCGATTCGTCGTCCACTGGCAAATCCCAAAGTCCTTTGAAGGATTCTACCAAGAAGCAGGACGCGCAGGTCGCGACGGTAAAGCAAGTATCTGTATCATGTACTACGGTCGCGAAGACAGAGATCGAGCCAGTACGATGTTACAACTTGATCAGCAGAGGCGCGTTAATGGGAGTAGACTTGTTGGGAAGGACGGGATGGATAACATGTTGGGGAGGGCGAAGAGTTTGCAGGCGCTTATACGGTATTGTGAGGAGACGGGGAGGTGTAGGCATGAGCTTGTTTGTGGGTATTTTGGGGAGGATGGGCCGGGGTGTGATTTTGCTTGTGATTTTTGTAGGGAGGGGGCGGTGGTGGGGAGGAGGAAGGAGAGGGGTTTGGCCAGTGAGAAGTGGTGTAGTACGCAGAGGGAGGCGGGTGTTTATGAGGGGTATGTTGATGATTGAGATTTTGTATGTGGTTTGGAGGGGAGATTAGATTTTTCTGCAAAGAGCGATGAGTGTAAGTGGTGAAGTAGTGAGGTTGAAGATTGATTCGTGGATGAGAACGAAAGGAAATGGAAGAAGAGGTCGATTTGGTCATAAGTAATGAAATGGGCATTCGCTTCGTGATCATGTCCTAACTAAATAAACGCTTTACATGTACAAAATATCATCCTTGGTCTTTCCGACGTTTTCCTTCGTCCAATGGCAACTCAGATCAGGAGCACCAGAGGCCCCGACCAAATCATGCCAGTCGCCCATAGATTCCAACCAAACCAAATCAGCCGTCCAGAAGCTCCAACCAAACCAAGGTCAGCCGCTCAGAAGCTCCCACCAAACCAGGCCAGCCCCTGGAGGCTCCAGCCAAGCCAAACCAAACCAAACCAGCCATTTACCACCAATCTCCCTGGTCATGCATAGCAGCAGCCACCTTCTTAAACCCAGCAATATTGGCGCCAGCAACCAAAGAAGGCAACTCACCCTCAGCAGGGGTAACATACTCCTTGGCCGTCTCCAGACAATTCTCAAAACAATTCTTCATGATGCCAGCCAACTTCTCATCAACCTCCTCAGAAGTCCACGACACCCTCGACGAGTTCTGCGCCATCTCAAGACCAGAGACGGCAACACCGCCGGCATTGGCGGCTTTACCGGGTCCATACCACACACCCTCTGCCTTCTTGTTCTTGCGTGTTTCCTCGAAGACGGTGATGGCTTCTTGGGTACAACCCATGTTTGAACCTTCGGCGATGAATTTGGCGCCGCTGTTTACCAGGGCCTCTGCTTCGTCTTGGGAGACTTCGTTTTGGGTCGCGCAGGGGAGTGCGACATCGACGGAGCCGACTTCTTTCCAGGGACGGACGCCTTCTTTGTAGGTTACCTTGTGGGAAGACGTGTTTGCAATGTCGGCGAGAGATTTGCGGGCGAGTTTTAGGGTTGCGATTTCGGAGATTAGGTCTGAGGAGATGCCTGAGCCTTCTTCGACTATGAGGGCGCCCTTTGAGTCGGAGAGGGAGACGACGGTGCCGCCTAGTTCGATTACTTTTAGGGCGGCGTATTGGGCTACGTTTCCTGAACCGGAGATGGCAACTTTTTTGCCTTTGAAGGATTCTTTGCCGCCTGAGGCGTAGTTGATCATGTGTTCGACGTACTGTGGTTGGGTTGTTAGAGGATGGTTCGTGCGGGTGATGGGCGGAGATACTCACGTAGACGAGACCGTAACCAGTGGCCTCTGGTCGGATCAAAGATCCACCCCATGTGAGACCCTTTCCAGTCAAGATACCCTCGAATTTGTTCTGGACAGACTTGTAGGCGCCGAAGAGATATCCGATCTCGCGACCACCGACACCGATGTCACCAGCTGGGACATCAGTGTTGGCACCAATGTGCTTGCTCAACTCCTTCATGAAAGCAAAGCAGAATTTGCGGATCTCATTGTCGGATTTGCCCTTTGGATCGAAATCGGCTCCACCCTTTCCACCACCCATGTTCACTGCATAAAAATGAAGTTTAGCCCATGCACTTTGACGTCATATATCTCCATGTCCGTTTTGGGAAGACGACTCACAGCCTGTAAGAGCATTCTTGAAGATTTGCTCGAAACCCAAGAACTTGAGGACCGACAGGTTGACTGTAGGGTGTAGACGGAGACCACCCTTGTATGGACCGAGGGCCGAGTTGAATTGGACTCTGTATCCACGGTTGACCTGGACTTGGTTCTTGTCGTCTTCCCAGACGACACGGAATTGGATGATGCGTTCTGGGATGGCCGCGATTTGGAGCGCTTTCTTGTATTCTGGCTTCTTCTCGAAGAGGGTCGAGTTCTCGAGGGTGGAGGCCAGCTCTGATATGGTGTTAGTTTGATATTCTGGTATTCATCTCCGGGTTTGAAGACTTCAAGCAGTAACTTACCCTTGTAGGCCTGTTCAAACTCTGGCTCGGAAGGAAGGTTAGACATGATTATGGTGTTGTTGTTGATGTGTGAGTTGTAGTTGGGGGGTTGGAGAGAGAGCGACAGCAGACGTTTTATCTTCGTCACCTCACCATAGCTCTCCACCAGAAAAACAAACAGCTATCCCCGGCATCTATACGTAGGGTCCCAACCGCCGACAGCGGTGGCAATCCGAGGGACCATCGCACGCCTACAATTGGTCCATCTGACAACAATGGTCGAAGGTTTGGTAGAGCATTTGGTGGTGTATAGATAAGGAAAGGCGAGGGACCAATAGAGACTCGTAATCATTTGAGCCGGCTTGCATGTTCAAGGCGAGCCGGTAGGACAAGACCCCTCATCGCTGTGTCTCCGGCGCTCGGCCGCGGGCGAAGCGTGGAAAAATCTTGTCACCTCAACTTTTAGAGCGTCTCCAGATTCTGCATCCAAGAGAACGAGAAACTCGCAGGGAGGCATAGAAACTCGCAGGGGAGCATAGAAAACTCTGCTGTATCCGCTAACTGCTCCTCCATGAACGCCGTGCGCTGCCAGGCCGCCTTTTCGTCCCGCGTCGTCTTATATGGGCATGTCTTCACCCCACGTTGACGCTGCGTCTTGGGTCTGCGATGCCGGGTCATCGAGCGATGTCTTCAGCCTTACAGGTGTCCGTGTTTACCCGACAATGTCCTTGAGTCCAGACTGGAGCCATCCAACAGCAACTTCTGGCCTGCGATGCCGGGTCATCGAGCGATGTCTTCAGCCTTACAGGTGTCCGTGTTTACCTGACAATGTCCTTGAGTCCAGACTGGTGCCATCTAACAGCAACTTCTGGCCTACGATGCCGGGTCATCGAGCGATGTCTTCAGCCTTACAGATGTCCGTGTTTACCCGACAATTTCCTTCCTTGAGTCCAGACTGGTGCCATCCCAAATGGCAGAAACAAGTCATGCGCAAGGAGCATCCTTCATCTCCAATATATACCCGAGCCCGCCGCAGGGTTCGCACAACGATACTGACACGGAGAAACAAAAAATAAGTCTAACAACGCAGCTCACCGCAAACGTAACAACAATCATCCATTGGCTGCGCTGCGTCCTCGAGACTTGGCTTCAGTGTCACTCAATCTCCCACCTGGACAATTGCCAACGCCATGTTCCGAGAGACACTTCAATTCACTATATATTTTCCATCGACGTGCTCTTGCGAAATTCTGTCCACGATGGATGGGCGCGACCTTTTCGAGACACGGGAAACGTAAGAAGAATTCATCCATAGGTCGTGCAAACCATTCAATCCAACACGAGTCAGTAACAAAGTAACAAAATATCTACATAAACAAAGTACCCTCCCCAGTATCTTTTACTTTTGTTTAGGGACGGTAAAGAGTGGCTAGACGATTTGTGTATACCAGGCTTTATCAATGGACATGACAAGCTGTTGATTAGATGGATGAAGGAAGAAAGTATGTAGGGACCGAAAATACGGCGAGGAAATGAGTACAGGTTATACCTTCCATCCGGAAGAATACTAACGTATGGTTTAAGAGGTGAAGCAAACAAATTGTTTTAATTTCTGGTGATTGATAGAGAAGGAAACGTTTCGAAATGGAAGCAGAGGTGGAAATCACGTTATTACGAAGTTTGAAAGCCAGAAGGATTTCAGGTTGCTGTTGACTTTGGTATCCATGTTGAGTTGTCCATTGTTCCTGCATCGTATACGAATAACGTCATTGTCACCCGCTCCACCAAATGAAAGACGCGAGTGTCATCCCCGAGCGATATTTCCACGCCGACGTCTCCACCTGCCATGGCCATGCCATACGGAAAAGTCTCCATAAATCCCCATCGAAGAAAATTCCGTCAAAAACCTCTGGATATATTCGGATGTTACCTACGTAGTGGCAGCGCATCGTGAGCTGTGGACTCGCCCTCGCCTAATCGGTATCTGTAGGAT
Organism: Venturia oleaginea; assembly: GCA_013176395.1. Taxonomy (NCBI): domain Eukaryota; kingdom Fungi; phylum Ascomycota; class Dothideomycetes; order Venturiales; family Venturiaceae; genus Venturia; species Venturia oleaginea. The sequence goes on along the minus strand of JABMLP010000004.1, from coordinate 760,677 downwards.
CCCAATCGGTAACCAGATACTCATCCAACTTATCCATTTCCCCCATGCCCGCGTCGGTGATGTCGAAACCTCCAATCTCGGCGTTTTCGGCGATGCGTGCTTTCTTCACACTCTTTGGGAGAGGAACATAGCCATGCTGCAAGGACCAGCGAACAAGAAGCTGACCGGGCGTGCATGCGTATTTCCGAGATAGTTCGACAATGGTCGGGTGTTTCATCTTGAGAGCACGCACGAGAGGTGCATACGCTTCAATGACGATATCATGTTTTTGACAGAAGGCGGTGATGTTTGTGCGTGTGTTGAATGGGTGCACCTCGATTTGATTGACGGCCGGGAGCATACGCGGCTTCGAGTCAATCAACTCCTGTAACTTTGTAGTTGTCAGTGCTTTCCCATCCGATGGTAGCCAGGAGATTGTCGTACATGTTTGATGCCATAGTTACTGACACCGCCGGCCCTGAGCTCTCCAGCATCAATGGCATCCTCGACAGCTTTCCAGGAATCCAGTCTAGCTTTCTTTCCGCCGTATGGACTATGCAGTAAAAATAAGTCGATATAGCCAATGCCAGCTTTCTTGACTGATTTCGTAATGGACTTTCGCGTATCATTGTACGTGCCATTCGATGCTAGCTTACTCGTGTACCAGATGTCCTCGCGAGTGAGCTTGTTAGTATTGGCGTTGCTGGACAAGAAGTTTTTGATGGCTTGTCCAGATTCCTTTTCGTTATGGTACATCTGAGCAGAATCGATGCTTTGAGCTGGATGTTAGTTGATACTAGATTGTGAAGAGCCAGTTGATTACCCTCGATATCCAGCCTGAGTATGTTAACCGCGGATTGTTGAGGGCCACTGGGTGGAATAGTCGGCTCACTTCCAAAGCCCATTGCACAGCCTTCAGCGCTTCCTTGCGGTCTGCTAGATAGACTCCTAGATGAATCTGCGGCATGGAAATGCCACCTGCATTGCTAAGCTGTGGTTCTCAGTCAACACGCAAGTACTGCATGAGATATGACGGCACCATACTTTGATGCGACTGGCAAGCGAGAAAGTGGTCTTGGTAGCCATATTGTCGGGCTTGGTCGAATGATGGTCTCGCGGTATGCTGCTTCAATTGAACCGCCGTCACGGTTGGGTGGGCTGATTCCGTAAGCCGTTTTCCGTGTTTGTTACGCCTCTGCCGCTTCTGGAAGGGGCTGCAGTTCGTCTAAACGTTTTCTTTCCTCGAGAGATTGTGAAGTGTTCGGAGCCGAACAAAGTCCGATCAGGGGTCTTCTCCTCTCTCGACGTCATGAACCTAGTAGGTAGTGTTTAGATCATCAACTGGCCGTGTGCGACTTTGACGTTCCGGCGAGCCGCAATCCGCACCATCGCACCCTCGTGGTAGTTATTTCAGTACACAGCCAGAGGTACCTCGTAGCCGAAAACAAACAAAGCCATGCCAGGAAAAGGAGAAGCTAGATTCATGGTGCGAGTACAGTCTGCTTGTCCTACACCATCCCAGTCCGTCCGACGCCCATGATATTGATCCCTTCTACCTTGCCCTATCAGGAAAGACAGAGCTCTGGCCTCTGCGTGGCTGTGATGGCTTGGCCTGAGGATGATGGACATTGATCTTCAACCAAGAAATTGATGTTCCAGCCACAACTTTAGTTTGCTCATAAGCACGTTCATCAATCTTTACTTTTCCTCGAGTTATTGTCGGATGCCTGATGGTCGCACCATTATTTAAGACAATGCGTCAATCTGTGCTGAGATCGGTGACACTGTGGTTGGACGTTTGTATCAATGAGTGCTGCGTGGAGTTGTCTTCACGTAGGAGAGCAACTCGGAAGCTCAGAGTGTATAGCGAACTACAGTGGCGGGTCTGCTAGAAGTCGCAGCCCGCGATAGAATAGAAACATGTCATTCTGCCTCTCCCAAAAGAAATATTAAAATTGCACTCGACGTAGAAAAGTCCATGGCAGTTGGTGCAGGTGGGCTTCGGCGTCGCCGACAGAGGAGAATGATCTGGGGCGACGGAAGAATCTTGGACGTCGTCGACGAGCAGGAGTGCAGGTGGCATTTCATAAGGCAGATCAAGACAGTCTAGACTCTTGCCATTGGAGTCCTGAAGTGCTGGCCACACGCACAGCATCGAGGTACTATGCACGTTTGTACTGGATCTTCCCTAGGAGGTGCTTCCTAGATACCTTCTAACAGGGAGCGGACGAGGTAGCTTTCTGATTCAATCAACTAAAGATGGCCGGTCATTCACCGTGTATGCAACGATCCGAGACAAGTATGGACAAGGACTTTCAGGAACAGACAGGAGCCCTTGCAGAAGACAATATGCGAGTCCCCGGGTTACACAGATTGCACGCCTCATGAATCGCCTGCAGCTGAGCGTCTCACAGACGAAAGTAATGATTTGAGAAAGCAGCACCCCGGTGAAGGACAGCCATCGCCGTGCGACGACGAGGCCAAGTAGATATTGCGTGGAATTCCGCTTCAGTGCCATTTATTCACGACCTCATTTTCTGTTTCTCAGGCCTTCAGAGATACCCTGGTTCGTGACAAGCGAACAAATCCGGCCTTCGAATCCCGCAACTCTTAAATACTGCCATCTCACCACCACGGCCGTCTTTTTGGAATACACAATAAATATTGTCGCGTTGGAACACAACCCAACACGGCACTGCACAAAGCTTCGGCGGCACTACGTTTCCCTGTCTTCTGGAATCTGATCCCAATTGACAGGCTCGCGCGCATTAGCTCAAGCACTATTCTAAGTAGGCCGCGACTCCGCCACTTCAATGGCCTCCCAGTCCAATAGCCGTGAATATTCTCCGAGTGGGGTCCACAACACATATCATCCACCAGCCAATGCCCGGAACCAACGTTATGATCCTGTCCGACCTACCATTGGCACAGTACATCAACAGGCATCAATTATGAACGACAGCCCGAACGAAAGCCCGAACGAAAACCTGAGTGCTCCAAATTTTAGCCCTCTGGACTGGTATCCTTTCTATGTCAGTTGCCGCCGTTATTTTCTCGACTATGCTCAGCATGATCTTGGCACTCAAACTACCTGCGCTCTCCTCAACATCTTGCTGCCATGTCAGTGGTCCCCCGACCCGGTCATGGACAGCAGTCGTTACCCTCCAATACCCAATGTTCAAGCCGCCTACTCGGATTCAAACTTGGCAAATCCCAGCGCTGCAGATCTTCCTAAACCAAGGCCGACGGTTTCGCTTATACCCTTCATCCGCCGAATGGTCGTCACAGGTTTCGACAGCGATGGTGTCCTTCACGGCTGTTTCGGAAATGATTGGAGGAAGGGAGTTGGTCCTCTACATGAGTGCGAGCGCCGGAATTACCTCTTCGCAGCAAGGAGCGTTGGCTGGGCCACGGTCAAAGCCCGGTATGACATGTCGGACAACCAAACGGTGCCCTTCATGAGACCACTACAAAACGTCCAGTTGCAAGAACTCGAGGCAGCAAATACGGAATGGGCTAACTGGCGCGCGATGGAACTTTGGAACATTGGTCCTCATGCTCCTGGCTTGCAAGAAGACTTGTCAAGGGAGTGATCGCACCTTGAAATGGTCTTTGGGAGCAACACAGTGGCGAAGCTCATGCATCTGAATTGGGTGTCGAGGTGATGGGATAAAAGGCGTTGCTGAGGACGTTTGGGACCAGGCTGTCTGCTACCGGTGCGGGAAAGGGGGGCACATTTAAAGAACCCAGCGTGTATTTGTCGTCTTTCAGACAGGGAGGTCTTCATACTATATCGATGTTTGCAGGATTTTCGAGAGTGAAGCCTGCGCTGTATTATATTATTTTCGTGTTGATTGTTGCTTTTCTTCAAAGCGTTTCACTTCATCGGACTAGCCGGGGCATAGTACCTGCACGGATTACGGATGTTGCCATCAACAGACAGTACTTTCTATTTTAGTTCCCTAATGTTACGTCCATCAAACATCTCAGATACTTTTTGATCCTCGCAATAACCAGCTTTGTTCGTGGAATCTTGGCTACACGACTTCTGCTATCGATACCCGACGGGAAGCTACCGCCACCTCATGTTTGATCCTCAGCAAACTACCTCAGCTGTTCCATTAACTGCAAGGCTACCCAGTTTCGGGAATTCTATGGCCCAAACGGATACTTTGAGTTCGGAGTTATCGACATCGAACGCCATCAGACAGCTATCCTCTTCAATGCACATCTGACAGGGTCTTGGGATTGTGTGAAACTTTGGACCAACAATAGCAAAACGACATCAGCGTCAACAAGTCGAAACTCCACTTGCTGCCCACCTTATCAAGATGCAGATCAGAAACCGATCTGCAAGAGACCAATGGGAGACGGTGGTTGCTGGCAGCCTGCAACAACGGGTTCGAGGAGAGATGTTCATCAACGTCGCCAGGGAACTTGACAACACCACGTTCATCTCGGGTCGAGACTTGGCCGACATTTTGCTGGAACAACAAAAACTGTTGCCGCAGACCGTGGACCCCTTGATTCTGGTGTATGCAGAGACTTTGCTAGAAGAAAAACGCATAAGCACATCGGATCTGCTAGGCGCGCTGTTTAGACATTCAAGACAGCATGTAACCTCGAGAAATGAGGTCGAGTCGTCCAGTGACGCGAAAACCACGGCAGCTTCCAGCCCAGCCGAATTGGAGTACAGGATCTTGGATCAGCTATCGATAGCCTACGCTCCTGGAGGCACGAGACCGAGCACGCAGGAGGAAGTCCGAGCCACCTTGAAAGTCTTGAGTGAATGGATGTCAGCCGTTGCTACCGAAGGCGACGCCTTGCTTCAGACATTGGACCAGCAATCAGTCTTGATGATCGATTCGTTGGGGATGCTTGGAATTTCGATGCTGGAGAATCAGAAAGTCATTGGGGTGATAGACGCGGCTATATCAAAGGGTACGTACTACAAAGGGACTCAACAATACCGACGTGCTAATTCAGAAAGGACTGCGGAAATCACTATCCCATGCTCTGACTGCCTTTGTGCCATACTGGACCCATGCTTCTCCCCAGCATGTTCAAAATGCCACACGATTGGAGACTGGACAGCGAAATCGTTCATTGGTAGATGATACTTTGAATGCGGAATCCAATGAGGGAACTCTCGACGTGGCAGCAGCCCTGCAGCTACAGGCCGTTGTGGATCTTCAGATCGTACGGTGTCGACCAAGCATATTCGTCTTCATTAACTCTCTGGTATGCTCTCCCTCTGAACTTTCATCTCTATTGTTATCAACGACGGTTCAGATGAGGAAGCCTATGCTAATGTCTTTGCAGCTTGTTGGGTGTCCACTCACAGATGACAGTATGATGATGAGCTATCTCCATGTGAGATACGGGGTAAGCACAGATACACCAAATTCTCATCTAGAAGGAGACTGACACTCAATAGCCCGAAATAGGGAATTTCGCCATCGACCTCACCGTTGCGGCCTTTGATATCCTTTCGAGCGCCGTTGATCGCAACGAGTCAGGTCAAACTTTGTTCGCTCTCAAGTCTTTCTTGATCAATAAGATCCCTCCTCTTCTCTCAACATTGGCGACCTCGATGTTTCCACCGCTTACACCTCAGATGTGTATCACACAGGGTCTCCAACATGTTGATTTGAACATCTTCCCTTCCTTCGGGATGGGTATGGTTACCAATAGCGTTCTCAATGAAGTACGACAGGAGTTCATATATGGATGTATACTGCACGGAATATTACCATTGGACAGCGTCGAACAGCTACTCGGAGAGACGCCTTTTGAAGCACCGCCGACTCCGGAAAGCAGATATCATAAAGATGTTCTGTCGCAACAATGTGCTAACGAGCCTGGCAAAGCTGTGCAGCTGATTGGTGATCTGGAGAAGCTCGATGGCAACGCTGGAGCAATTGTAGGAGCAGTGACTGAGGTGAGAACTAGTACACTCTTGAGACTCGATAGGTAATCTTGCTGATCATTTTTGTAGACTATTCGAAGCGCATGTTCAACGAAGGAAACAATGTCGCTCAAGTCGATCTGCAACGCTCTCTCTGCAAAGCCCCAATTTCTGGACGTGATGATGCAATTCACATCACCTGCCAGCGTACTTCAGCCACTGTGTAACTTGTTAGATGCCTGGAGGTTTGAAGACGACCAAGGTAAATTTTTGAGTTTCTGCCTTGACGGACACGACTAAGCCCCACAGGTGAATTCCAGCCCGTCTACGATGAGTTTGCCTCAATCTTTCTCCTGGTTCTCGCCTTTGCATTCAGATATCAATTTAGCAATACCGAGATGGGCATTTCCAAGGATTCTTTTGTCGCCAAGTATATCGTACAGGGCCACCAGAGCCTCTTGGCTGACGAATTGGACGATGAGCAGATGAAGTACTTGGGAAGCTGGTTGAAGGGGTTGTATGACCCAGAAGGTATCACCGAGGAAGTGACGGGATCTTGCCGACCTCAACAATTCTACATGATCGTGCCCACAATCTTCAGTCAGACGATGCTGGCATGTGCCGGTGGTGCACTTGATATGGATATTGTCAAGAATGGTTTAGAATGCAGGTTGTCATTATCTTACAGCTATCATCTGCCTGCTAACGATCTCCCAGATCTCCATGAGCCCTTTCTTCTCCCTTCCCTTGTTGGAGCAATCTATTGGATGATATCCCACGCCCGCGAACAACGCGGCGCAGACCTGGCTCTCCTCCTTCAGACCATCCAGCGCGTCACCAGAGCCCCTACATCTCCAGACGCCCAAACAATGCACGCAACCATCCTCTACATCGTCGCCCAGCCCCTTACGGACTGCCTCAGATCACTCCAAAAGCAGAATCCGAAACGCCATGATATCGAGCCCATGATCTCAAATCTGAAGCCATACGTTGATTTTCGGAGAAGGGCATTTAATCCTTGTCCTGAGTTGCAGACGTGGAGGACTCAGGGGGGCATTCGACAGAGTCTCAAGTCTGCATTGCAGGGGTTAATCATGTGGGGGGCGAGTGCTGGACAGCAACTCTCCCCACCTCACTACAATCCGCGTCTTATACTGATAGCCGAGTGTATACTAGGCGCACCTGATACCCTCTCCATTCTCCTCGAGGAAGTGAAAGCGCAAACTGAGGCGCCGAATGGCAACGCGGCCGTCGCCGTCGATATCGCAACAGCCTTCATCTGTGCGCCCAAAACCGAAAACTCGCCCATTCACGTTGGATGGCAGCATTCTCCCGTCCCAGCCCAAGTGGCCAGGGGAACAAAGAGATTGAATTTAAGGGAAGCCCTCAAACTTGAATTCGACGCCGCAACAGAGCTCATCCAAAAGGACCAAACCATGGCCGAAACGGTTGTCCGTCTCCACCGCGCTGTCGAGGCCCAACTCAACTTCTCTGTTGCGCCTATGCCTGATGCCATTTCCTCCGCCATCCCTTCACTGCTTCCTATGAACAATGATGGGTCGGCGGATCAGGGTATGGCATTCGGCACGAATGACAATGCGGCGGCGTTGGACCTGGGTGGGGACCTTGATATTTCGGATACGCTTATGGGGGATATTAAGATGGATGGGAATGAGGATATCTTTGGGCAGGGGGCGATGACCAATGACGACGATGATATTTTTGGGGGGTTGGATTTTGGCAATTTGGATGCTGGGATGGGGGATGATTATTATCAGTGAGTTTTTGATGAATGAGGCACAGTTAGGGAGAGGAGGGGAAGACGAGGAAGAAATGGAACCGAGATCTGTGGAAAAAACTTTACTTGGGAGAGGAAGATGTTTTGGATATGACTTCACATTTGAACGGTTCTGCTTCTTGGACTCGACAAACCTTGCTAATCTTTTTTTTCCTTCTTTTCGACTAAGATCGATGATGATTTTGCCGAGTCGGGGGATCTGGGTTCCGAGGATATGGATTTTGAGAATTCGATACCGACACCATAGGCTGGAATTGGGAGTTGGATACAGACACCTGACCCAGGTATTGGGAATTCGATGCAGATACTAGATGCAGGAATCGGAAATTCGATGCAGACACCTGACGCAGGTATTGGGAGTTCGTCGATTTCTACTCCACAAATTGGGGATAGTGGTGGGAGCATGAATGTTGATAATGATGTAGGGATGGGGTCGAAATGGGTCGACTGGTTGCGGGAAGGAGGGGGTTACAAGGTAGTGATGAGCACGGCGTGGATGTTGAGAACGATGAAGGGGAGGAGGGGAAGGGGAAGGGTAAGGGTAAGGAGAGGATGCCTTTGTTCTTTTGACGATTTTCCTTTTGGAGCGGGAGAGAGTCTGTTATTGTGTCTTGCATTGGTTGGGATGAGATGGGTGTGTTTTTGGCTGCTTGTTTTGGAATAGACTTGTAGTTCTTCTCAAGGCCTTTTCTGCCTGTCTGCCTGCCTATAGTTAGTTGGCTGGGCTCGTACAGTATAAAGTATAATACGCACCAGTTCTTTTTGCATCACCGAGGAATTAAAATTGTATTCGTCTAGGAAAATACGATGGTATCATCAATCCCATGTCCTATTCAAATCTCAAACCTATCTACTCTACCATTCGCTTTGGAACTCTGGACACAAAATCGATATCGACAACTTGAAATATCCTTTCGGATTGCCAACATTTATCGATATCGATATTCAATTTAGTATTACGTTTCCGAAATGGACGGGTGATGGAGGGTAGGAGTCATTTACCTGCCTAATTGATCTGATACCTAAGAAGGATTGGGGCTTTCAATTTCTGTTTCTCCTCTGCCCCTTTTTGAGAGGAGTTGTGTCGTCGGCTGCCTCCTATTTTCTCTTTCATGGCGATATCTTGGAGATGATGGATGAGGGTTTTGTGGGATTGGAGATTGAGAGATCGTACTGGGTCTTTTGAAGAGATTTTATTTTATTTGTACATCATTGAGCGGGAGTGAGGTGTGTGAGAGAGAATGGCGGGGAACTTGATTGAAGTTGAATAGTCGGTGAATGGGCGGAGAAGCCTCAAGTAATTTTCCACCAGGACTTTTCCCTTGGTGTGGGCCGCTCATACGTCCTGTCATTGGCATCGAGACGAGCTTAATGGAAACAGAGATCTTGTGCTATTTAATCTCGTGAGCGATGATAACGCCTTTCTACGCAGCTGGATATCTTCCTGATAAGATAACCAATATAGTACACTCCCATCCGAAATATACGTGTTCAATTCCTCGTCCACTTCGCCTTCTTCGGTTTATCCATCAAATGTCTCGCGACTGGATAGACCACCTTCTTCTTCGGCACCCTCACACTCCTTTCCTCCATCTCCGGATCAATCTCTTGCTCGAACCGCCTAGCCAATTGCTTTAACTTCTCCATGCCGTGTTCGCGATACCGCGTTACTTTTTCGACATTCTTCTGGGTGATTTCGCGGGTTGGTCTCCCTTGGCGACGTTCGGCAGCGAGGGTGCGGGCTGTCATTGCCCAGCGGATGTCTTTTGGACCGTCGACGAGTTCGAGGATGGCGCTGGCGGCTTGGTCTTCTTTTATGGGTTCGATGCGGAGGACGCGCGTGTAGCCTCCTGGTCTTTGTGCGTAGCGAGTCGCGAGGGGGCCGAAAAGTTTTGCGAGGAGGAGTGAAGGGCGCTTTTGAGATGGTGTTAGTCTGTACAATCTTATCTAATTGCATATATGTCTTTCTGTGGTTATATAGGACCTGATAGAGAGTATACTCACGAAGAATATAGAGGTTGCTTTCCTCTTGCTCGCCTCAGTGTTCTTTTTGCCCAGTGTAATGAGCTTCTCTACCAGCCGTTGGGCCTCCTTTGCTTTGTGCCATGTTGTTTGTATTGATTCGTGCTCGACGACAGATTCTGCGAGGTTTCGTAGGAGAGCTTGTCGATGCGAGGATTTGCGACTGAGGCCGCGGAAGGTGGCATGACCACCAGCCATGGCGATTGATATGAAGGAGCAGGAAATGGGCTACGGCGATACGTTTTGTGGGATAGCTTGGCTTAATTGGTGGCAATGGAATGGTTGTCGTTATATGGCTATGATTTGGATACAAAATCGACTTGGGAGGTTCACGATGTCGGCAACTTTTGTCGTCGCCGAGCGCATCACCACCATAACTCGAACAGCCTCAATCACCTAGTCAATAACTCCTCAATCGAGCCGGAAGAAGCTTGAAATTACTCCAGGAATCACTCAAACATAGCACATGATCAATTGATCTCCCTACTCTTGATCATATCGTCCTCCACCGCCCGGTCTGTCAAGACAAACACGCCGACATGGGTTTTGTAACCGGACTCGTGAGTACAAGTCCCAGCATAAAATGAAGTTACCAGAGTCTCCATGGAAAGATGCTGATACCATGTCACAGCTCGGTGGCTTCACCCTCACATCGTCAATCCTCTACCTCACAGTCTCGTTACATCAACAAAATCGCCAACAACAAGCACTCATGCTACGCCAACAATCGCTTATCCTCAAAAATGTTATCGAACCACCGCTCCCAGAACCTCAGTTGAGCTCAAGAGAGGCTAGGGTTAGCGTGGTGGAATCTGCCAAAGACCGTTGGAACAGCGAGATCGAGCGCCTGGTCAAGAAAGCTCAGACAACGGATTGGAACGAACTGGGTGGACGCGCCGCAGATGGATTCGCATCGCTGTGGAGTAAGGCTGCAGAAAAGACAAAGGAGAACAAGCCGTGAGTCTCGGGAAAGAGATGAGATCACGTCAAGATCGAGCGGTTGCGATGTATAAACGAAATACCCTCACCTTCAGCTTTTTTGCTATGGACCTCACACCATGCCTATGTTCTAGACTTGTATTTTGGACTGTACAGTGTAAACTACTGACAATATGAGCTGGTTTTCCCCAAGTCTGTGGTTCGCAGACGTTGAGATTCCCTTATTGGGCTGGATACAACGTCATGCACGATACCAGATACACCACTTTTGTACAAATGATGAGGGAACTCCGCTACGAAGATTTATTCGAGATGGGATTGCAACGTTTTTGGGTGCCTCAATTCTGGTTTGACAGCTCATCGACTTTCCGACACAACTTCATTGGATCTTTCCCCTTTCACTATGACGCTCACTACAACGGTAGCAAAATTCTTTGCCAGTGGCCTACATAAGATGTTCGCGATCTCTATAACAACAGTGTTAAGTCAGGCCAAACAACATCTCCATTCAGTTGCGCTGCGGGCGACGGCAGCCAGCTTCGATGGCCATGTCACTTCCTGTCGCTCAACGATACAACTCTGCTCCCACGGTCTTGACGGCGACCGATGCTACGTCACACGTTCCAACATTGGACAGCATATGTGACATTCTCACCATTATCAAAAATCTCGCGAATACCCTGTCACCACAAAATGCCCATTTCAGCCTCAAAACAACATACCAAGGCCTTGATGACACTTCATCAAAGCTCACCACTTTCCAGGACGGTTTGAAGCGTACTCGTTCAGCAGCGATTTATGACTCGGATACCCCAGGCGCGTTCTATACTGTTTCTGATACCCTTTTGGACGTTTTGAGAGAAATCGAATTAGCACCAGAGAAGATTGCTTTTGAGGGCAAGACCAAGCGTCCGCTAAAGGAGACCTGGCGTAACTTGAAATCATTTGGACCGGAAATCGGAGAGAGACAGCGGCAATTGAGGAAATTATATATTAGCACTCTAAATGTGGTTGTCAAAGTTCTGGTGAGTCTTGTTGATAGTCTTTCTGTTGAAACACAATCTCTTCTTCTTATCTCATAATGCATACACCTCATGGCTGCTTCTTATACACCCTGCATCTCCTGGTCGTTTACATGTCTCGGCATTCCTCATTATTCATACGTTTGTTAGGCCATTTAATGCACTGGCTTACAAACATTAGTCGTTGAGTCACACTCTGCCCTACGTCCTCGGACAAGCAGGCCTCATCGACAACGATTGGTTCTTTCAAGTCAAGCGTTGTGTCCTTACTCAAGGTTTCACCCAGTCTTTCGGCACCGATCCCTTGAAATCCAACACATCTTGTGAGATTGGCCTACCGCTCCCGCTACTCATCTCTTGCGGCTCCCAAACACCAATCAAAGTTCATGGAGGCCACAGTCGACAGGCCGAGATCAGGAAACGAAATAGTGCACTTGATAAAGCCCATGCTGAGGCATCACGTTGGGGTCGTATCAATGGAAGAGGATGGAGGAGTGACGGGGCGATGATACAACATTCTTTACCTACTATGACGGAGTTTTCGCAAATAGTGGAGGTGATTAGGGAGATTACCGTGGGCGTGCAAGAGGTTGAAAGCGGCGACGAAGAGGATGAACCAGTCACCGATCACTTTAGGCCTATCGATTACAACCAACAACCCGCGGCGCATTCCAAAATATCGTCTCCCGTGGAAGATCATGACCCTTCCTGTTCCCATCTACGAGAAGAGGAGGAAGATTACTTCTCTATGAAACATGAAGTCATTCGACCAAGATTAATCCCAGTGCCGAATCATGCGCAAACCGAGCCACCTGCTATGTCAATGACTGCACCCCTTCCAATCCCTGTTACACGCACGGAATCCGAGCCTGCTCGCTGCGATTCTGCCCTCGATTCCGCCCTCGATTCTGTTGTCGATTCTGTTTTGGCGCCGGATCTCACCGAAACCCACTTCCATTGCCATGGACTGAAGAGGTATACAGACGCTGAACTTCAGAAGGGGGGGCTCAAGAAAGACCCTGGCGCAGGGGTTGAGAGCGAAGAAATGGGGATCCGCTATTCCGAGGAGGCAACGGCATTGGGAATGCCCGTCTCTCAACCGCTGGACATGCCGGTCTTTCAAACGTTGGAGAGAAAAGTGGTGGAAGGGCATCTCGATCCCTAGACGGCGAGTTTCCCATAATGACTTTTGCGCACTTTGACGGTCGATGCCACACACTCTTGCCTACTAAGGTGGATTTGAGAGAGGCAATCGTGTTTGAAGACAAGACTCAGCGTTGTATCGGCTTTTGACTCTCGACGAGTATCCTGGGCTTCTCGATGCATAGGTGGGTACTCAATGGCCACAAAAGCTGTGGCACTAACAACTAATATGCTTTTCGTAGCCTAGTATGGTCTATGAACCTGGGGCATTAATAGAAGATTGATTTTTGATAGTCCTGATCATGTATGTCTTTTGTGGACCGAGCATTAATTGCACTAGACCTAAAACGCGTCATGATTGAAACGCGAGTGTACTGGCAGTAACAGACCTTTATTCCTCATCATCAACAACCATCGGACACTCATTCCCCCTCTGTACACGATTAAATCTCAGGCTCTCCAACGGCATTGCAAAAGAACTGGAATGAATAAAAATCGGGCCATTGACTGCAAACAACGCTGCCCTGGACAGAGAGACCGTGGTTAAGAGATAAGAACACAAACGACGTCTCGGATCCTCCAATTCGAACTTGCGCGGAGCTCAGTCGTCTGTTGACAAATTTCAGTTATACCACCGGGAGAGGCACTTAACAACAAGGAACATCGTCGATTCAGCCAGGGCGCGGTTCAGAACACTACCAAACGGCAGTCCTCCTGAATGACCAGGTTAAGGAAATCCATTGTCTCTCCACTACAAGTGGATCCACGCAGGCAACTTATCGAGCATACTGAGCTGCACTAAGCTGCGTGGTTCTTGCTGGCGAGTGTCTCGGCAAGGTAATTTTTGATAGCCTCGACTTAGTTTCAGGATGACTCAACTTTACAGCCAGCCGTTACTTACAAGTACGATGACTGTCTTTCTCCAATTTTTCACCCTATTCTTGCTGCCAGGAAGATTTTTTGGGTCCCAATACGTTTCGGAGGTCCGAAGTCATCTTTGGAAGGATTCGGGCTTGGGCCAGCAAATGTAGTATCCGAGTAGGTCGTTCCTGGAGTTTCAGATCGCTTCATCAAGCCCATGATATTGGACCATGTCAACCTCTCTCTGAGAGTCTGAAGCTGGAAATCATCACGAGTTGTAGGCAAGTGCATTCTGTCGACACTCTGGTGCTGCTTTGCGTGCTGCCCACTTTTAGCTTGATACATTCCCACTTGATGTTCAACAAGTCGACCATCATTGCTGACGAAATTGTTCGTGCGATGTTGAGACACTCCTGTCTGCCCCACTGGTCTGGCTGGAACATCGTGGTCCAATCCCTGAATTCCTAGCGCGCTTGGGAATCGCTGCATCTGGTTCATGTCGGTCGCAGGTTTATTTCTCGAATAGACTGGTGGACGGCCACGCCCGCGTCTTCCTTTGTTCGCCTGTTCTATTTCCTCCTCTTCACGAGCAGCTCTCGCCTGCTCCATATCTCGCCGGTGGTCTGCTTTGGACATTCCGTTTGTGAAGCCCATCCCACATCTTGCTTCCATTCGTACGATTGGAACGGCAGTCAGCAGATTAGAGTCGCGGAATCCAGGCTCTTGCACAGCCAGAAGCTTGTGCTCACGCAGAAACCGCCCACCGAGAAGAATGTCAAACTCACTACCGATAGATTTAATCACATAGCAGTGGATATCTCTTAGGGGAGAATCTCTGGTAAATTGCCCCTTCGACTCACCAATTCATCGACCGTGGTTTGCACTCCACCGAGGTCCACGACTGGTCTTGGTAACCTGAGGCAGAGCATTGCGGGCCACAAAAGAGCTGGAGACAATTTCGACATCTGACCCCGTGTCAAACATAGCAGTTGTACACAATGATCTTGGACAAGGTAGTTCGATGGTTACCACGGTTTTGAATGTGTAAGGAGATCCTCCGCTGGACTGCTGGATTTCTGCCTTTTCTGCCGCGCCGTTGATAACATCAGCCCTGATACCGCGTCTGACATAAAATTAGGCTTGAGATGAATCTTTGGAACGGGCCGCTCACCTTAAAACAAAGTCTCTAAGTAACATCACCGCGTCCCTATAAGATGCCTGCAGTGTTGGATTTCACCATATGGGACGACTCCCCAGACAAGCTGAAGTCCTCAGAGTTTGAAATGTACGGCCTTGTCGATCCCATGGATTCGCTTGGTCTCTTAGTTATAGATCTCGCGATAATTTGCCCCAGGAAGCAAGTTGGAGAGGGATTGTTCGCGATGAAAAAAATAAAAATGAAATGAAAATGTTGCTGTAACGTGATGCCTTGCAGATTAGTAAGGTGCACTGCCCTGCAGTTGACTCGTTCGTTGCGCGTCGAAATTTCCTTTCCTTCTCAACATCAAGTCATGCATCTGCTACTCTCTTTACTCCGTCAATGGGAAGGAAAAGAAGCCCAGTACAGGACCAGGGGGTTCCTTCCATTGTTGTAACCATGCATCGAAGCTTGAATCCTCCACCGCGGGAAGAAGAAGCGCGTTTTCTTAACATCAAGTCTACACATCACCACAACTTCATTGCTACAGATCTGAACTTAATCTTTCATTGCTAACGGAAACGGTGTGATCGCAACGACGCGGGCAGCACCGCCAGGGGAGCTCTTTTTCGAACCAGGGAGCGCAGGAGACATTTTAAAGTGAAGTACAAACAGCGTACCACGCCACGACCATCGCTACTGAACAAGTCACATTGGTCGGGTTGAAGAACAAGAAAGAAAAACTCAGTTCTAGTCAGGTGTGTCACAATGGTCGGGTTGAAGAACAAGAAAGGAAAACTCAGTTCAAGTCAGGTGTGTTTCAACGAGGATGAAAATACGGGCTCATGTGTTCGAGCTCGTCCAAAAATTTCGCCGTAGTATCCAAACACCTACAACGACAACCGCCACCGCCACCGCCACACTTTATTCTTTTTTCCTTACCCTCGCTCCTTAAACCGTCTCTTATTATCCGACAGCAGACTGAATCTGGAATAGAGCCAAGAATACCAGGATGCTGTCTCGAAAGGTCACCGGCTACTTAGCCTCATAGAAAGTACGGTTGAAAATGTCATCACGAATGTTGAGAACAAGAACGAAACTCAAAGCCTATATACAAATCCCAGCGTGGAATTCGAGAAATGTGGTTGGGTCGGTAATAGAGGTCAAGCATTGGAACGCTTTGAACTCAAGCAATACGCTCTTGAGGAAATACTGCCTGCCCTTGGCCTCTCTTCCGAATCAAAGGATTGGGATTTGGAGGTCTTGGACCATTGCAGACCATGGAAAACCTCCGATGGCAGGGCGGGTCCAGTGAGTTTCTATTTTACTCCCGTCTTCCCCACGCTTACAAAATGAACAGACCTCAATAGGACGACGTTGTGGCCGGAATCTACTTGGCTACGAAATGCTCTTGCACCATAGCCCCAACAATCCTGCAATTATCCCAACCGAGATGTTCTCCCCCTCTCCACGGGAGATCAAAAAGCAGATCGACGACCGCAAACTTCCAGCCGGAACAATCGGGCCAGATCTATGAATATGTTCAGATCTTGTGTTCTTGATTTATAATCGAACACTAGCCTCCAAAGGGAAGCTACATGACGTCGTCGTCATTGAAGGTGGATCCCAAATTCCAGCACCAAAATACTTCATCATTCCAGGAATCAACACCACAGCTACTATCAGATTATTCGAAAAAATTCTGGAGTCCGACAAGGTCTTTGGCTACTATAGCTCCTTCACCATTGTGCACGGTGAAGCCTACACATGGGGCGCGCACAAGGAGCATGGCTGGGCTTTCATCGGATCGTTACATGGAGCAGCTATAGCTTATTTCCTGCTTCAACATAAACAGCAGTTTGGTGTCAAGAAGATCAAAACGGCGAGTATCTGGTATCGAGATGGAAAGGTTTTGAATGGCGGGGAAGACAGGGGGTGGGGTATGTGGGTGGAAATTGGTGACACTGAGCAGAATGAAGGTGCGAGTGAAACTGCCGGCATGACAAAGAAAATGGGGGCGGTGAGACTTTGGTGATTCTTTGACGCTATCGTGGTGTGGGATGTTCTCTCGTTGTGTATAGACGCTCGCTCAGTTCCGAAACTTGGATCATTTCTCTCTCAATGAGAATTATCTTACCAGGCATGACGGGCCGGTTATCAAGGTCACGGCAGAGAACGTTGTCCAAGGAGAGCTACAAAGCATACTCTCCGATCCCAATCATGGTCATTATCACAATACAGTCCTACATATTTAGGCCAGCACTATTCTACCACACATGCCCTGCAAGGATAGTAACCCCAAGGCCGTACTTAAAAAGGTACTCGGTCTCGAAATCCGAGCGAGATATAATCGAAATATTTCGGGGTAGAAAGGAATATTATTTACTCCCCCCCCCCTCCCCCTCTCTCTCTCCAATCTTAGATCCTAGATTTTGATCTTGAATTTCCCTTACGATTCCCTTCCGTTCCCTCCCAGTTTTCCTTCGGCGGCCTACTTTACGATGAGAAGAGAGAAGGTAGGTGGTGGTGTAATCCTAGGCGTAGTATAGTAGGCGAATCTATATATATATGTAGTAGAAATAGTACTAGCCTGTATATATTCGTATCCGTATTCGTAGATTGGACGGGAATAGGTATTACACTCTTAACCCAGAATCTCGATATAGCTAGTAACAAGTAGACGGGGGATAGAACCGTCTTGTCTTGTTATGCATAATGTTACGGGGAACTCGTTTCTCAAAACAGTTGGTTATGTCAAGACCTTCTTGACACCTGTGTTCTCTTGTTCTGGTCCGCGGGTTTGGGGTAAGGGCAATATCAGTCTGGAAGTACTTACCTTAAGTACCTTCCCTTGCTCAGGTTCTTTGGAGGCTCAATAGATCCTAGCCGTCCGATGTATCTCCCAATTCAATTGTCGTCTAACCGATTTGATCCTCAGATCAATCCTGAACGCTTGTCGGTTAGTATGAAGGTTGGGGGTGGGCTTGCTCCGTGTGCATATGACTTGTGCTTGATTGTATCTAACAGTAAAAGGTCGTTACTGTAGTAGGTTGAAGAAGCTCCTATGTGAGAAACATAACATGAGATAACCACGAAGAGAGAAAGGAAAGTCCGTCCAACGTCCTCCCTATATACCCTTCTGGTTCTGGGTGCCAAGGTGTATTCCCACACCTCTTGGCTCTTCCCGCACTTCCCACACTGTGGGCAATGCCAAGTGCTGTGGGAACTGTGGGAATATCACGTGACTCCTGCACGTACTATTCTCTCTTAGGACTGACCTGGTTGCACCAGTCCCCTCTTGTGCGCCCAACGGATTCCACTCCACATCAGTCCTAACAACAACTTCTTGTTATCCAACCATCCTCTGCAAGTCCCGCTGTCCCTGCTCTTCGGTCTTGAGGTGATCTGTAACACATAATTTGTGGACTCCCAGATTGGGGTTTTGATGTAGGGTTTCGTCTTTACCGGGCTTTTTTGGTATTTTTTGCTTGGTTTGGGGTTGATGATGCGTTCGTGATGTGGTTGTGTTAATGCTATTTCTTGTTTACTATATACTTTGTTTGAGGAGATTGAGGAGAGGGAGGAGATGATGATTTGATGGCTTGGTTGGAAGGATTGGTGTTGTTTGTGTAGTAGTAGAGTGATACGAAGTGAAAATGTAACGAGAATAAGGTAAATCGATAGAAGAGACGGATTTTAGCTTATAGATGGGAGGATGACGGAGCTGACGAAGTAAAACTTGAGATGAACTATTTAAAAACGAAAAAAGGGCATTTTTAAAGTTTTATTTCCGTCGCAGATTTTTATACATACTATCTATAGTACAAACTCAACCATCGCCCCACCTTCCGCAACTACTCAGTCAACCCCGTCTCCCCACCAACCCACGCCCCACCCGCCAACTGCGCAACATTCATCGCCCTCCTCCTCGCATCAATATACATCATAAACTCCGTATACGTCCTCGGCATAACCCTAATCTCCCTATCCACTTCAAACGAAAAATTAAACTGTCCAGTAGGTTTTGTAACACCATGCTCTACATCCCTAACTTTAGAATCGACACGAACTTGTACTCTCGTTTTCCCAGTGGGAATATTGGTGGTCACGTCTCCTTGGGAACTGATGGCGGGGGGGTCGGTATATGTCACCGTTGCTGTGAGGTAGAGTACCGAGCCCACAGGGACGGGGTTATGGAAAGTTGAGGGATCGAGAGAGATGAAACTTGGTCTCGAGTGTGAGAAGGATGCTGCGCAGCAGAAAGCGAGTTCGAAGGTTTGTTTCAGGAGGAAGCCGCCGAATATCATGAAGTGGTGGCGGTTGCGGAATTGGGGTTGCATGATTGCTGCTGTTCGGAGGACGGTTTGATCCATGAATGCTACGACGGTTGGTTTTCGCTCTTGGTTGTTGGGGTCGTGCCATTGGACTTGTTTTTGCCATAGGGCGTGGATGATGTCGCTTTCTTCGTCGTTTGGTGTTTGTTTTAGGAGGGAGACTTTGCCGAGTTCTTTTTTTTGCTTGGAATTTCTCTCACCGGCTTGGTAGAGGTGTTTTTCTTCTTCTGTTTCGACGATGAGTGGGTTGATGTTGACCGGCCTTTCATGTTAACGAATTTTTATCAGTAAAGAGGACGCACTCACTTTTTGGTCACCGAGTCTAATGAGACCATTGTACATGTGCAGCTGATCAGGATATCTTCTTTCTTCACTTTCCCACCCTCCTTGGGCGCTTTCGCAACTTGCAGCGAGATCTCCATGGAGCTTCTTCCCGTGGCGTAAGTGACCTGCCCACTCAATTCTAGATCGCAAATCTCTTTCAACGGATTGATGATCGTGATCCGATCGAAGGCCGCAGTAACAGTCGTGACATCTGGTCCAGTGTGTTTATACGCGATGACACCAGACAAAGCATCAAGATCCATCAATAATGTGCCTACGCTTCAAAAGAAATTAGCACCAGTTGAAGTTTTCGTTAAGAACGAAGAGCATACCGTATATGCCCACTCGAATTCAAATAAGTATCGCCCAACCACGGATCCCTCGCCAGCGGCAGAACAACACTATGGTAACTATCACTCATCCTCTTCCCCTCCATCCTCTTCTCTTTCGCATGCTTCGTATCAGAAACAACCTCGTTAACCTCCAACCCAGCCTCTTTCCTCCTCAGAGCCTCAATCCAAGGTGTCGGAACACGTGCACTCGTCAGTTCTCGAAAAACACCATCCGTGCTTCGAGGTACCGTCGAAGAGAAGCCACGTATACTATGGGTTCTAGATGGGTTATGCAGTTGAGACCTTGCGGCCCGAACATTTTGTTGGAAGATGCAGCGGCTTGCACACCGACATGTTGTTGGGAATGTGCCTGCGAGGGAGAGCGACATGGCGGCGTAATTCTCGGACGGCTAACATCCAAATCGGTAGATGTCTTGTCAGTGTGTGCAGTACGAAAGTCTGAGAATGGGGTAGTCGGATAGGATGGATGTGGATGTGATGACTGTTCAAGCAAGGGAGCGGTCTGTTTGTGGTAGAACTAAGCGGGCGGGTCGGGTCGTGCGCCACGTGAGGCCAGAGGTCAAATTGTTGTGCCATTAGTTCCGATAGGATGCATTTCAACAAGATGATCGTCATTGTGTCACGTATGACCCATGAGGTGTGAGGTTGTGTGGCTTAGTATTACAAGAACTGCGCCGCAGAAGCCAGTCGCTCAGAAGGGCAAGATTGGCTGCGCTTGCGACGCTTTCTCAAGAGGCCTCGCAAGTCTGGGTATCATACACATACATATTGTCGAAACCAAGATTGAGCTTGGTTATTCAAAAGATTGTGCAAGTTCTGAAGAGGTTCCATGCTCACGTCATGCACCACACCAGTACATGGCCCTTGCGCCGCCAATCATCATGCCAATGCGTGTTGAATCCTCGCCAGCACTCCTTATACGACGCCTCCTTAAGTATTTCCTTCATCTGTGGCTCCAGTTGTTCAAAGAACACGAGGTATCGTGGCCACCATCTATCCGTCCCGACGACCCGACCGTCCACATTGCGCTCCTGATCTTCCCACTTGCTGCTCTTATCATCCAATGTATTCATCATTGTCAGCTGTTCCATGTTTTGTCCCAGCCAGACAGATGGATCCTTGTAGAATATGTCTGCCTCGTCTACGTATGTATTTCTTTGATCCATGCCTATGTCAATTGGTGGCTCGCATGTCAAAGCCCAAGCATCAATGTTTGGGTGGATCAGGTGACTTCGCCATGGTGTGCTATGGCAGGGCATGAGGAATGCCACCGTTGTGTTGCCCGGATATGTTTTTGATTCGTGTTCCGAGCGTAAGAAGGCCATCACATCAACCACACCCTTTTGGTGCACTCGGGACGTGTACGTGGCGATTATAATATTGATCGCGAGTAAGGCGCCCACAAGGATGGTTTTCCATGATTTCAGTCGGCGAGCGAAGTGCGCCAGAGGCGAAGCAACGAAGAGATGCAGCGATGGAAGCAGCGGATACAAAAATCGTGCCTCTTTGTGGGAAATGAGACTGAGGGACGCTATCATGAATATAGACGTCCATGTCAGCATACTCGGCACCACTTCTATGAGCGAGCTTCGCGCTAACTTTGAAGGCCCGCTAAACGACGATGTAAAACCGTGCTTCAGCCCTACTATCGCAAATGGCACCAAGGTCGTGAGTAGAAGTGGCACTCCCTCGGTCAGATAGTAATCAAGGCGGTTGCTGCCGTAAAAGATGGCCAGCGACTGAGCAATGTTAAAGTGAACAAATCGGAGCGGAGGAAACGTCCAGAGACCATAGTACAGCCGATCACATATGGCCGTGATAGCCGCGATTGTAGACCTGAATACAAAATGTTAGTGAATCAAGTCTGGAAGCGCTGGATTTGCTGGAAGCCTTTCGTGCGGCAAACTAGCAAGGTTACGATCCAGATCTTTGGGAGACAGGCAAAAATTGACAAAGACAACTCCGCGTCCTCTTGGCTCGAAAGATTGTGGAGATTAAAATTCTGGGCAGTGTCATCCCGTCGGGAGTGCATATTACCACAACCTTGCAATTCCCCACAAACTTGATTTGCACGAGCGGGACCATGGAGCTCTTCCGTGAGAGAAGACGGGTCGAGGAATTGTGAAATAGATGACCCACCCACACGCGATGGCATTGATAAACAAGGACCATCGATGATGTCGAGACACTTTCAGTAAGCTCTGCAGCGAAATTGGAATCCAAATGAGAACATTGGTGGGCCGTAAAATAGATGCAACAGCAGCCAATAGTAATGATGCTTTTAGTCTGTCATATTGGAGATAACGTCAGATTGGGGGAGGCCTTTTTGCTACAGGATGTTGGTACAAAGATACCTGACTGTGTCTCCGGCTGTCTGGTTAGGCATGGCACCCCCAGACGTGGGTGTAGTGAGAATCCAGTGCCATGGCCAAAAATATAGAGCACCGGCAGTTAGAAAGGATTCAAGACCATTTGAAAGAGTTCGCGTCGAGCAGAACCACTGCCATGGGCTAAAGACTGATACTGCGAGCTGCGCGATTGAGAAGAAGCACTGTCAGTAGGAAACGTGGATGGCAATGTGGAGAGAGTACTGTACAGTAGTCCATGCAGCATGGCTCCCATTGCCATAGACAGATTCTGCAAGCCTCCATGTGAAATAATCCAGGCCAGCGGCAAATGTCCCTTGTGTGATTTTAGGTGCAGCAAGCAGTAGTGTTGCTCGCGCCACTGAAGACAAGTGGCAGAGATCAGAGAAAAATGCTGCCGCACGATAGATAGCAGCAAACAATATGGGATGGAGCGAAGATCTCAACTGGTTTCGCCATTCCTGCAACGCTTGATTAGCCCCGGTCCAATCAAATCAGCATCGGAGGCTCTTCTCCCACCCAAGTCATCCAAGCGCCGCTGTTTGATCCGAAGGCGAGCAGCCATGCTGGCTCCAAAGACTGGTAGTACTCGTCGGGAACATAGAAGCTTTTGACAGCGAGTGCATTCACGATGCGTAACGCGACGAGAAGCAAAAACACGCGCTGGCGTGCGGATGAAAAGCGGCTGCTAGTGTCGTCGGTGGTGCGGATCGAGTCGTGCTGCTGCTTCGGCCGGCTGGCGTGGCTGGTGCTGAGACGCGAAGAGGACATGGTGTCGAATAAGAGACAATGGAATCGAGGTCAAGACAAAGGCGAGATCGGAAGCAGGCCAAGCTCAGGTAAGGTGGGGCTCCTTTTCATCTCACAGGATTGCTGTGCACAGTACCCGTATGTGTGTGTGTATGTGTGTGTGTGTGTGTGTGTGTGTGTGTGTGTGTGTGTGTGTGTGTGTGTGTGTGTGTGTGTGTGTGTGTCTGTGTGTATGTGTGTGTCTGTGTCTGTCTCTCCCGGAGCATTTGCCACGTCCCCGCCTACCTAGCTCGGACCACAGGGGTACACCACTTCCAACACCAAGGCTATGCCAGGGTCTACTATCGTGAGTCCGATTCGGGCATAGTCTTGTTATCAAACTCTCGATCTATCACATTCCTCAGCCCCCTTCCTCATTTCATCCCGATTTTCGTGCCACCTGCATCTGGAATGTTTCTTGCAACTCGCATTTGGCATGCCTTCGAGGGTTTCGTGCCTCCCGTGATGCTGTCAGTCGATGGTGGCTGATCTGAAAGTCGAATCAAATGCAAGCAGGCATACTATGTGAGGGGTTAGTCTTGGCCGAGGAGTTGCAATATCGAGGGCGTTGCGCAGCGCTTGACGCGGGACTTTGCTTTATTCTCTGCAGGACGCAGGTGCTCTGTTCTCCCAGAGAACCACTGTCATTGTGGATCCGCCCACGGCGTCGGGTCCGGCTTTCATACAGTACTTTGCGTCTTGCACCTCTGTACCTAGACGACTCTGCGCTTGCATCGGCAAAGGGACATTTGAATGTTGAATGCCTCCACGGCCTCTTTCGCTCTTTCGAGCATTGTGATAGCGGGAGATAGGCGAGACCTCAAATTTCTCTGTAGGTCGCTGTTTATTAGGCGAATGGGAGCATGGGTGGGCACAGGCCCGGCTGTGGGATAGGAAATGCAGGTCGAAGTCCCATCCTGCGTCAGTGAATATCTACAATCAATCGCCTCTTCCGTTTGAAAGTCGGCTTAATTCCTGGCGTTGATTCTGCATCTCGTTTGCCTGCTGGCAGAGAAGTGTGCCAACGCCGTGTGCCAGCAACGACTTGTATTGCCATTCTTGTCGGCGCGTTGATCTCGATTCAGCCCCTCAACTTTTTACGTGTGCGGCACGATTGCAACCCTCTGCTAGCCCATCTCCCATCCTCCTAATTCCGTGTGGTACGGCGACCATTTCCTCTTCTCTCCGCTCACGCAAGAAAAACACGACTCCCCATAGACGGCGGTTAAGGAGCTGAGCATGCAGTTCACGATCGCCGTCTAGCTCAACGGAAACGGCTTTCGATCCACTTTCACGTCTACCACTCCACTCAAAGATACAGTGCCCGCTATTCAACCACTCGGAGCGAAACCGTATTCAATTGCTGTTCCAACGTCGTCGGCCTCGCATGACAGCCTGTACAAGTCACTATCTTTAACAATTCCACGGCCAAGAATATAATGCAGCTACCGGAGCCCTTCTGTTGTTGATCTCAACATTCTGGTTCGCATGGAGAGCAGGACCCAGTCTCACCCAGTTTTTGGCCGGCTAGTCATATTCTACACCCCCATCGCGAATTTGCGATCAATTCTACACTCCCAACCTCCGGCGCATAACCATGGCCGACTCGAACTCACCAACGGCCACGAGGCCTGACGCCATCGCGGGAAGAACTTCGCCCACGCCGACACCCACGCCTACTACCCCCGCAAGCGACGACTCAACAATAAAAGAGGAGGAAGTCAAGAGGGATGACCACGTTACTGCAGGCAGCGTCACTGCAGAATACGTGAAGGAACACCATGGCGGAACTCGACCCGCCTCTGCCCCCAGCTTTGAGAAGGAGACAAGTCCACAGGCACCGCATCCTACAGCACCCTCGATATCACCCTCAACACCTGGGCCACGAACCGAACTGCCTAGGCCGCAGCCATCAGAGCATGAGGCCGACTACTTCCTCCTCTCACCCAGACCTCAACGATACCTCACAATTCCTGAAGGCGCCGTACCGGAGCCATCACCGCGGTCCCAAAGCACACCATACACCTTCACCTCAGACAGGCCGGCAGTATTCCGAGATCTCTCCAACTCGTCCATACTCAGCAGCACCAGCACAATCAAAGGAGCCGACCTCACTGCCTCCTCTCCTCTTTCTCAAGTCAAGAGTAGGGATTTTCCTTCGTTCCCTAACCAGGCATTCTCAGCCCTCCAGTCCCAGTACCACCCTGTTCGCAACATCCCTCAGTTTCTCCGATCGCAAAGCAGCTACTCTGCAAATCACTCAGCTTATACCGCATTTGAAGCAAACTCATCAGGCCCAGAACCCGCGGCACGAGAATACCCGACTACCAACAGTCCCAGTCTATATTCACCGACGAGCTCACCACATCGATCCGGCATAAACCAAGCAGAGCTGGCGGGCACGTACTCCACACCGTATCTACATCCTACTCACCATCAGGTGCCGAAAGAGACGCATCTAGCTGAGAAGGATGTGGACCCCATATCTGGACGGCGGCTGATCAATCAGTACGAGATCATCGATGAGCTTGGTCGAGGTGTCCACGGCAAAGTCAAGTTAGGGCGCAACCTCGAAACTGGTCAATTTGTTGCCATCAAAATCGTTCAAAGATACTCGAAGCGCAAGAGGCTGGGTAAAAACAACAGCCATGAGTCCAAGATCAAGCAAGAAATCGCAATCTTGAAGAAAGCTCGTCATCCAAATATCGTGGGTCTACTCGAGGTAATTGATGACCCAAAACTCCAGAAAGTCTACATCGTCCTGGAGCATGTTCAGATGGGCGAGGTCCAATGGCGAAAAGAGGGTGCTGAGGAAGTATGCCTTCTGGAATGGAGACGCTGCAAGCGAGAGATGGACGGCATTTTCGACAACGACGCAGCCAAGCAAGAAGATGATCATATATACCGCGACGCAATGCAACACTATGGACGCAAACAACGGCGCGAGTGGAGACGTATTCAAAAGGCACGGGGCTCTGGTCCGGCAAATGAGTCCTGGAGTCTAGAACTCGGCGATGAGGAAGACGACTTCGATAATGCTTCTTCTCGAACATCTGCTTCGACATCGAACATGAGTCGTGTCCACAGCGAAGCCCTTGGTCTTCACGACTTTGCGCAAGGTAGTACCATTGCCGATTCGAACTCTCTCGACCAACAAGCAAACGATGGCGATCTCATGGCCGCTTCCATCAGCGCCGAGTCGTCGAGAGATCGTCTCTGCAATGACTCTCTCTCAGGTACGATGTGGGGAGCGTACGAACCTGTCCTCGCGCGAGGACAAACACCCAGCGTGACCGATACGTCGTCGGAAGGAGCATGGGAGCAAGATTTGCGAAACCAAGTGCCGGAGAACTACCACTACGTCCCACTCATGACATTAGAACAGGCACGTCAGGCATTTCGAGACACTGTTCTGGGTCTCGACTACCTTCACTATCAAGGTGTCATTCACAGAGACATCAAGCCAGCCAATCTTCTTCAAGCAGCAGACCACCACATCAAGATCTCAGACTTTGGTGTTTCGTATTTGGGAAGGGAAAAGACTGAACGCATTGATGACGAGTACTCCGAGTCAGATGCCCCCGGCCTCGATGAAGCGGTCGAGTTGGCAAAGACTGTCGGAACACCCGCTTTCTATGCCCCCGAGCTCTGCTCAACGGATCTCGATCCCGATGTCCCTCCTCCACCAGTCACTGAAGCCATTGATGTATGGGCTCTGGGTGTAACGCTCTACTGCTTGGTTTTTGGCCGTGTTCCTTTCTACGAGGACAACACCTTCGTTCTTATGCGAACTATCGCTGAGCAAGATGTGTACCTACCAAGTATGCGATTGAAGGCTGTCGAACTACACTCCAATTCGAGGCCTTCGTCACATGGTCGAATGTGGCAGCCCACTAGCAGCAACAAACGCCTTCCTCACGAGCTAGAGTACGAGGATGTCAACGACGAGTTGAAAGATCTTCTCAAGCGCATGCTCACCAAAGATCCCAAGAAGCGTATTTCCTTGCTTGAGGTTAAACACCACAGCTGGGTTGTGCATGACATCAAAGACAAGGTCCGATGGCTCGAGGAAACTGATCCTTCCAAAATGTCGTCTGGACAGAAGGTTGAAGTGTCCAAAGAGGATGTTGATGTCGCTGTTGTCCCGGTGCAACACTTCGTCGACAAAGTGAAGTCCTTCGCTCGGCGAGCAGGGCAAGCTATTGGCTTAACAAGCACCCGGAGTATTTCAAGGCGAAGGGCAAAAAGCACTGCAACCTCTGCATCAGGTGACCAAAGCCAACCCACCTCCGCTGCCTCCTCAAGCAGCACGATTTCTCAAGATGGGCGGCAAGACAGACGTCGTCGTCCCAGTATGATCCCAGGCGAGATTATCCAGGCCCTCAAGGCATCAGCAGCCGCTCGCGAGAGTGGTGGCGAACATCCGCTCTCTCAAAGTGTGACTGCAAGTCCAGAGGTCAACGATTTTCCCGAGTTCTTCACTGAAGGCGAGTCGCAACCTGACTCCCCCATGTCTACAATTTCACATGGCTGTCTGCGGATGAAGTCTAAAAAAAGACCATCGTTAGACCGCACCCACACTACCATCTCTGGGAACGGCTCGATTCGAACAATCCGACCAAGCGATCTAAATCCGGCCGCCGGCGGCGCGACCACTTTTCCTGCTTTACCCAGCACTCCTGTGGAGTCACATCCTTCGTCAAATCTGCAGGGCATCTTTAGTGGCACTAAACACAAGCTGATGAAAATTGGACGCAGCAGGTCACGCAGCGCGAGCAAACTTGGACGTGCCTCACCTGTCGATCGAACTACGGGCGACGGCGACGATGACGATGCGCACGCTCAACCGAGCCTCGGACTTTCCGATACAAATGCTTTGGGGCATGTCAACTCCACATCAACGCTCTTTGAAGGGTCCGCAGCTGGGAGTTCGGCCGCTGCAAGTGCAGAGTCCTCCCGTGCACCATCTCGTGAGCCATCGATATCGTCTCGTTCAGCCGCAGATTTTTTGCGACCGGACTTCGTGTCATCACAGGAAGGTAACCTGTCCCGTAATTCCTCAGTCTCGTCAAAGTCATCACGCCAACGGTACAGATCCATGTCTAGGACCACCGTCCCAGCAACCACCTCTGCTCCTTCCTATCTTCCACTATTAGGTGAGGCGAGTGAGGAAAGAATCTCGAAACCGAATCCTCCAATCATGGGTGATTCACACGAGCAATTACAACGGAGGGCCAAGGAGGAGCAGATTCGGCGCCTCATGCTCGAGGTCGGTACTCAGGAGCGGCCTCGAGAGCGGGCAGAGTCTTCAATCAGCCAAGAGTGTCCACCAAGCCCTGATGATATCGCATACAGACAGAACTCTTATTTTCCGGAGTCGACTAACATGTTGACCGGCTACCCCAGTCAGTCGTCCCGACTTGTGTCGAGCTCATCGGAGGACCACTTTACGGAGATGTCGCAAAGTACATCGAACCCATCGATACCTTCTATACTCTCTGCTGATTCTTCTGTTCAAGCTGACGACAACTACTACCTGTCCAATCACAGCGAGCGAAACTACCACCCACATGACGACGCCATGTCTTCTGGGGAAAAGACTGTGGACGACCATTCGCATGAAGATTACAGCTACGATGGTGATGCGGCCATTGAGAGTGATGACTCGGATGACTCTTTTATCGAAATGAGACCCAAGAAAAAGACAAGAAGTGAAAGCGTCACCATTGGTGAGCTGGCCAATCGAAGATCACGAAGAGCAACCGGTGACAGTGGTGGAGATCACTGTTTATCAATCAAGAGCGAACGCAGCGGTAGCAATAATACCATGAAGAAGATTAAGAGCAGGGAGGATGACGAAGACAAGGACCGGTTGAGGCCGCTTAGTGCCGGACAATGAGCGATCTTCCCATCTGACTCACTCCATCCTCCATCTCTAGATGAACAAAAACAAAACTGGCAATTGAAGATGTCAATTTGCCATACGAACCTGTATTTGAGTATGATGAATGAATTATGAGCCTTTTGGAATTGAAAGGCCAGGAGGGATGGGCAATGAGGAGGATCTTCCACACTTTTCCTCCTAAGGTCGGCGGTTTTTTGAAATTGGTATTTGGGGAGGAAACGAAAAGAATCTCTAGCATTTGCACGGCGCACAACAAATTTCACGGGAAGCTAGTATTCCCTCTACCTCGTCATCATCGCAATTTGGGCATTTGTGGGCAACCTTATCACGTTGAAAGAGCTTGTCCGTACGTCTTTCTGTCTGATTATCATATTCACTATTATTTGGTTACCCCTGTCACGATAGGTTATAGAGGGAGGCGGAATGAACTAGGCGGCTCCATGTTTTTACTCTCGCAAAGCCAGAGCCACGGCGTTATTTGAATCATGGATTGGTTGGAACAATCCGATATTTCCTATTTACCTATTGGAAGCTATGAAGCGATAATGCGGGTGGGAACTTCTCTTGTACGATGCATTTTGTGCATAGATTTAGTAATGGGATGGGAGGTGGCTGCGCTGGACTGAGCTGAGGTTGCATATATATCTTTTGTAAGATACAATTGCCACAGAGATGGCCGATTGGCCTCCTGGCTGGCCTGGCTGGATATCTGGGGTTCGTTTGTACTGGTTTCTTTCTTCCAGTTTTGTCAAAGATGGAAGAGCCTTCGTTCCTGGTGTTGCGAGGCACTTAATAAACGGAAGGGTATAAATCAGTTCATCATGGGTGGTGTATGGAATAGAATAAGACTTTGCTCTCATGTGTATCGTTTGTCATCGTCCTTTTCTAATTCGTGACTTATACTATCGACCGCTCAGAGAGTCAGAAGGTCGTGGCAATTGGGCAATAGACAATCTTCTCATCAACGGCTCTTTCGTGCTGTATGATTTCTCGGATCAACGCTTTCGGTTGTTCAATATACTCTGTACGGTTAGCTTGCAATCAAACCATCTATCTCACGTATGCTCCGTGGAGGCGTTGACGTCCCCATCTCTCTTGTGTTTTACTACATCCCATCCCCTTCGCCGCACTTATTCACCAAAATTCCTCTTCTTACGTGTACACCAATTATCATCCGTCTCTTATCATGGCTTCAGACTCCCAGTGGGCAATATCCGCCGGTGTCCTGTTTGTCTTTGTCGCTTTCCCCATGCTTCTGCTTTACTCTTGAGAGGAGCAGGGTGAGGTTATTGAGAATTGGCTTGAGGCGCATCGATCTGATGATCAGGATTTAGACCATCGAGAGGGGTATGTTGGTGTTGAGGTGGAGGAGAAGAGGGAGTGCGTGGGGATCCCTGCCAGGGATAATTGACGCTAGCCTGCTAGAAGCTCGGAGACCTGCGATGACCTCATCACATCGTGAAATATCGCCGAGAAACACGACTACAACATCAACAACAACATCACCTCCAAGCCAACTTTACAGTACAGGCTTGCAATTGAGTATGGCCATTATACAGGGGTTCATCCCTCCGAGTCAGGAGAATTGGGAACTAATCTCGACGATATGGCAATTCTTTCCTTTGGTAGGTTCCTCTATGCTCCCCTCCGCATCTAATCGCTAACTGGAGAAACGTAGTTCACAGCATTACAATGGGTCACGACGTGGTATCCCATGGGAAAAACTTCCATCGAATCGAGATTCAATATCCCAGGACGAATTGGATGGATGACTATGGAGGCGCCGGGATTCATTTTGCTGCTGTACATTATGTTCACTTTGCCTGAACAGAACGGGATGGATAGTGTGCCGGTAGGCAACTGGGTTATGGCTGGCATGTTTGTATGGCTTCTCTCTTTCTCCTCGCAAAATCGTGTTTAACCCCGAAACATCCTTTTCAACCCCGAGAATCCCGCTGACGCCCATCCAAACAGACAATCCACTACCTCTACCGCGCCATCCTCTACCCCCTTGTCCAACCCTCCATGTCCCCAATCCACGCCTTCATCTGGTTCTCCGCCTTCTCATTTCAAATCACAAATGCAACGGTCATAGGCGGCTGGCTAGCCGGCTACGGTCCCCGCACCGTTTATGACTGGGCCGGCGGCCTCTACAGAATGGAAGTCGGCATGTTAATCTGGGGATGGGGCCTCCTAGCCAACGCCTTCCACGACGACGATCTTCGTGAGATCCGGCGCGCCTCGATGCGCAAACAGACGAAAGCCGCTGAGGAGAAGGCGAAGAGTGAGGGCACGACGGTGGAGAATGTGAGTGTGGATAAGGTTTACATGATTCCGAAGAATGGATTGTTTCATTATGTGCTTTATGCGCATTATTTTTGTGAGTGGATGGAGTGGGGTGGGTGGTGGATGGTTGGGGGATGGAATTGTATGCCTGCGAGGGCGTTTTTAATCAACGAGGTTTGTTCGATGTTGCCGAGGGCGTTACAGGGGTATGATTGGTATGTGGACAAGTTTGGGAAGGAGAAGGTGGGGAAGAGGAAGGCCATTGTTCCTTTTGTGGTATAAAGAATTGATGGAAATTTCGGGCGGGATCTGCTTGGAAGCAAAGCATATACTCTACCAACGAAATAGTTTCGTAGCTACATGGGCTACTAATTTTCGTCTCTTTATCAAGTATCTACCTAACCGTGATCTCAAGCTGATCAGGAATTCGAGACTTAACTCGTGCTATTTCAACCGCCAGATCCATGGATGCCAGTTGGGAAACTTGTTGAAACCTCCTAAAACTTGCGTTCCATTCACGGAGGCAATTTGCATGAATCCGTTTATATGTAGGGAGGATTGTTGAGTTATGTGTGTATTAAGTCACTCGTTAAGATGCGTTGTTACATGCATTGTGCAAGGGCTCGTTTATCCTCGTATTATATAGATATAGACGGCCTTAATTGCCTCAATTGAGGCCTCATGTAGTTATCAATACATCGTTGTGCCTTCCAACAAGGATCGGCTACTCTGTTCCAACCCAACGTACTACTACTCATCGCATCAATCCTTCCATGGGGTTTACCACACCTCCATCTTGTGCAATCACTTGCGTTTTAGTCTACGGATTGAAAGATACGGACCGAATTTCCGACCGACGCCTTTCATCATGTCCAGCATGGTTAAGAGCGCAAGTCCAAGTATTACAAGGTATATAGTTTTTTCTTTCGGGTAAGTACTGTCAGCCCACATACATCGCATATTATGACAATCGCATACATCAAATTACACCTGCATACATCGCCTCTGATATGACAATCACGTACATCTCGGAATAATAATTTGCCGTACGTGCTTATCCTTGGTTGGGCCCTCGTTCCAACAGAGTCAAAGGAGTGGTGGTGTTGGTTCTTTGAGTTTCTTCAGCCGCGCCTTTTAAAGCCATACACCACACTTGAGGCTCAAGAAGCTGAAGATGACATTCGCTTTGCTATTGTCTCTGATAGAGGCAAAGGCCTTAACCCTGCGATTAACAAATTCTTCCCAGAACCGTATGCTTTTCACTACTATTGTACACAGCATCTTGCAGAGAACGTGTCAGGTAGTTTCGGTAAGCCTATTGAAGCTCTCTTTCGCCAGGCGTTGCAGGCTTCTTCAGTTAGTGAAAACGCTCAATTCATCGATCAGATTCGTGCTCTCAACCCTGCGGCAGTTACCTACATGGACGGCATTGGCGACAAAGGTCGGTATTGTTATTGACAAGATTGCCGTGTCAATTGCCGTACATTGGCGTTTCAGAGAGAGAGATTAAGGGGCCATGTTAAAACGTCAATCTTCTGTATATCAGGTAGCTTCATCGCCTCTCAATTGAAGCCTCGTGCAGTTCTCTCAACACATTGAAATCTCGTCAGTTATGCCTATGCGCCTTTGGTTAAATATCCTCGCTATGGTCATACAACTTCCAATATTGGAGATTCTATGAACAGCCGATTTCGTGAAGAAAGAAAGCTCAACCCTCCACATATGCTTGAGGCTCTCTGGACCAAGTACATGTATACCTGTTATGAGCGCAAGTCGTTCAATAACGGTAAGGAGGAGTTCTATGGGCAAAGATTCACAAAATTCGGCACTCAACACCAAACTGATAGGCTCAATATCGGCCGCCGGATGCTCTGTTACCCATCCAATGAGCGAGTGGCGATCGAGCGAGTGGCGATCGTAAGGCTTCATCAGTGAAGTAAATAGACTAGACAGACACAGATACGACAGCCATATCCGGTCTGTCCACCTAAAACATGCAGATATCCAAGGACATCTGTCTGTTATCTGTCTGCCAAGGCCGTGTCTGCCAAGGTCACTGTAGAAGGTGGTGATAGAAGGGTTTTTGGTGTTGTATATGATAAATTACAAGTCCCAATCGTCCTCACAACCTCACCATTTACGATAGTAATGCCTTCGCAACCATCCTCTTCACCGCTGGATTCTTCAGTGCATCCGATTTGAATAGAGGCTTTATCCTCATTGAACTGTACCTTGATATCCTGCATCATCAATGTAATACCAGCCTCATTGCGCTGAATCTCGTCATCGATATCGCGCTGACCTTGAGCCTCAGGGCTGAGGTCAACAGTCTCTTCAACAACAGCTTTATCGAGGTTAATGTCATCAATAGAATGAGGCCTTCCAAACCAGTTTTTGAGACATTCATTGGCCTTAATGAGGTCCATGTTGAGCCGATTGCGAGTCAGATATAAGGTGTTTGGCGCTCGAAAATGTACGCTCACATTCGTCAGACATCAGAAGTATTGCCAACATATCATACGCAAGCCTCGCGAGATCTGGCTCAACAAGATAGTGATTGTTCCAGTAACTGAGGGCGTCGGTAGGCGTTAAATTAGAACCACAGTAATGTTCAAAGCGATCAGTAACCCGGGGAGCCGTTGAGGTTTCGAAATCGTCATCCGAGTGCCAGTAGTTGTTATCATAAGACGCAAATGAACCCCATTGAGTGTCATCTCCATTACTAGGCCTGTACGGCTCTCGTCGTAATGCAGATAGAGGGTCGATTGGGGGATCACCGCCTGTAGAATAGCGGCCTTTGTATTCTTCTTCCCATAGTTTGGTGACGGGTTCCTTGACCTTGATATCATAAACTTCATTGAAACCCGGCCAATTACGCTCAAACCATAGGGATTTTCGCGCAGGATCCAGCAGAATGGCAGCAAAGTAAGCTGGAGATTCGGCAGTCTTTCCCCAATATTCAGAGATCTTGGTGTGAGAAGCCGTACACCATTTGGCCAATATCCCGTAATGGGGATGACCAGATCTGCTAAAAGCATCCTCAAATTTGCCTTGAAAGTACGAGATCCTCCTCCTCAATTTACCCATTGTAGTGTACCATTTTCGAAGAACTCGGCTCCCTCTGTTTCCTTCAGTGGTTAACGTGGCTTCATGAAAGACTTGAAGACAAGATTGTAGTGTTTCGAGGAGGTTCCAATCGGTAGAGAGCAGTTTATCGTCGTTGACGCCCTGTGAACTAGGCTGGGTAGGAATATGGGTGTTACAGAACAGCTCAATACGGCTGCGACAACTGAGGAAGCGATTGATAGACTCAAAGTACGAGTTCCATCGTGTTGCGTAAGTCCTTCTCCGCAGCGTCACCTAATATGAGGACTTGGGCTGATAAATTGATGATGTGACCGATACAGCGCAGTCTCCTACGCCCTCTCTATCCCTTAGTCATTTCTGGGTAGAGCCTACGCAGTATAATGCCGATACAGACATCGTTTGAAGCCGCATTATCGGTCACAAAGAAGCCAACTCTCCTCCAGATCTTGTAGTCCTTGATGACCCGGAGTAACAACGCCGCCATATTCTCGCCTGAGTGCTCGCCAGTGAGCTCACGGAGGGCTAAAAGCTTGATCTGGCGCCGCCCTTGGTGGTCAATGTAGTGAGCGTTGACTGCAATGATTGCATAGGAGTTTGGAGAGGTCCATAAGTCAAAGGTTAAGTGAATATTCGATCTCTATGAGCGTTAGAATAGTAACTAAACCGCGAGTAGAAGATCGACTTACCTTGCCCTCCTCATATCTCGCTGGAGCCATTTTTTACGCTTCGCATATTCAGCCATTACCCAACTCCGTACCGTGTACCTCCCAGCCAAATATGCAACATATGGCGCGTTCAGATGCCTCAAAAGTGCTAAGAAGTAGAGGTTATCTACTGTTGAAGTATGAAAGTTGAGTAACAAGTGTATTGAGGGTGAGATCCGGAGGATCTCAGCTATATAGTAATACACTAAGCCCAATTGGGCAGTAAACAAACTCCAGTGACAGAGAGTAGCCACGCTGGCGCAGGTGGAGGCAATAGCATGAGGATACTCCTTCCAACAGTCCCCCGAATCCGAACGATGTTCCTCCCATCAGTGCCAGTCCCCCCATTCATGGCGCAGTAGTTGCACAAATACGGCCTCGGAGGTTATCCAGGAGGGGTCGTGGTAGTGATTTAGTACCAATGTCGGCGAGGTTGTCAGCGGAGCAGACATGCTCGATGGCGTAGTCACCCAGGACGAATCGCTCCCGGACGAAGTGGTAGTGAACGTTGATATGTTTAGAACGATTGCTGATCCTGTGGTCCTTGATGAGCGACAGGGCGGGCTCGTTGTCAAAATCCACCCCAGGACGTTGTGAGAAGCCTTGTGCCACCAGGCGGGCTTTGCGCTTGACGACCTTTCCATGCTCGTCGCGCTTGATGTCAAAGACCCAGCGTGTGCCAACGAGCTTGAGGTTTGGCGGAGGATTGTGTTCCATCACCCATGTGCCATTGTCACGATGTGCTTGGATTTCTTTGTTGATCGGTGTAACCCACAAAGGGGAGTTAGTGGCGTTGACAGCTTCATTGAACGTGCGAGGTATCTCGTGGTCGATGTCTGCCTTGGTGACGCAAGCCACAGCGTGCGCCATGTTCTCATCATCTGGCGCAAGCATGTCTTCCAAAGCCAATGACGCTTCAGCGTTGTCTGCGGCTTTGCGTGAAGGTTTAGCAACTCGTTTGGAGCGTCGGAGCTCGACTGGATCAGACAGGTCCTGTGACGGTCGCGTCTCCCTTCGAGTTCCTCTTGCTCCAGCGCCGGGTGCAGAGGTGGGTGGAGCGGAGCGCGTGTGTTGTCCATTTTCTGCGCTGGGCTGCACAGGCGTTGGCGCAGGCTGATCGTACGAGTGGTCCAAAGGTACCCCAGCTTCAAGCCGGGATGGGGTGTACGCTGTCGTCGTGGACCACGTTGGTGATGTAGGAGGTGTGGCAAAAGTGTCCCCCGACGGCCGACGATCTTTGTTTTGAGGCCGTCTTGGAGATGTAGAGACTGGTTCAGCAGCTGGTATCTCATTCTCCGCCACAGGTTGGAAATACGGCGCAGTCTGAGACCTTGAGAAAGGCTCAAAGCGCAGGTTGCGAGTTTCCATGATGACATGACGCGATGGGATGTAGACCCTCGCAGTTTTGGTGTTGCGCCCATACCCAACGAAGATGCCTTCCTCCGCTCTATGCAAGAGCTTGGAGCCAGGCTTGCGAGCTTCTACAGGTATGTGAGCGAAGATTTTGGAGCCGAATGGGTGCAGATGCTTGATGGATGGTTTCGCGCCAATGAGTAATTCATGCGGCGTACGACCCAGTTTGTCAGCAGCGTGAGGGGATATGTTCTTGAGGAAATTGGCTGTCTGCACAGCCTCACCCCAAAGGAGCAGCTGACTGTCAGTAGGGATCATTGATCGAGCGATCTGAATGATGGACTGATTCCACCGTTCTGCGACGCCATTGAGCTCATGATGGTAAGGTGGGACCATGTCATGTTGTATGCCCATGCGCCGAAGGTCCTGGGCAGCGGCGCGGTATTCGCCGCCGTTGTCAGACTTGAAGCGTTTTACCGTAGAGCTGTGTATGTGGATGTTCGCAGTACTCATCTGAGCGTTGTATTGAGTATTTGCGAAGGCGATGAATTCGCGGATCGCCTGGGGGCCATCAGACTTCAGCTTAAGAAGCTTGATCCAGGAGTAGCGAGTTGCTTGGCAGATGAAGGATATGAAGTAACGTGCGCCTCCAAGGCTTGGGCGAGGAAACTTCCCTGACAAGTCTGAGTGTATGACTTCGAGCGGCTTGATGGTGCGCGCCAGTACTGGTGGGGATGGCGCAGGCCGCTGTCGCTTGGACTTGCTGAGGGAGCACATGTCGCAGTGGAAGTCATGAGGTTTCGCCGGTACCAGGTGCCCATCATTGTATATCCTTGCAGGGTTTGGGACGTGAAGATGACCGACTGAGTGATGAAACTCCGTATACGATGAGAAGCATGCAGTCTTCTGCGCCAGTGTTGGCCAAGATGGTGCACTGACGGTTGCAGCAGGTGCGGTCTCGGTTTTGTGTAGTGACGATTTGCGCGTCAGGTCTCGGTTAGTTGGCGCGTGGGATTCGGTCGAGGCAACGTGCGCTGTGGGTTTCGTTTTAGTTTGGATTTGTACAACGCCGTCCGCGTGCCGTGCCCACAGTACCGTGGCGCCGTTGCGCGTGAGGAAGATGTCGTTTGCTTTGCCGTGCAATTCGAGGTTGTGATGGTGACGGACATAACTCCAGGAGAAGAGCCGTGTACCATAGAGCTCGCTACTGTAGAGGACGTTGGTCAGTTCGACGATCTTGGTGGATCTGTCAGGCATTCTGCAGCGTAATCGAACGAGCAACACCATTGATGGGTAACTTGATACCGCCGGCCACCGTGATCGTTCCTTGCTTGGGTGACAAGGACACGAAATCATCGGCGCAGCCAGTCATGTGCCGCGAGGCACCAGTGTCAAGAAGCCATACTGTGGGAGGATCGATTGCTGAAGGCCGACGTATTGCGGCGTGAGCACTTATAGTTTCGCGTGATTGCTTGCCGTTTACGTTGATCATCGTGGTCCGCGTCGACTGCGGTGGTGATCCAGTCAGGTCAATGGTTGCGCCGGCAGTGGCGTTGGTGGCGCGGTAATGTGCTATGAAGCTCACCACCTCAGTTGCGCTGTCCTCGTCGTCCTCATCGTCTGATGATTCAGCGGCGTTCGCGTTGTTCGCCTTTTGACGTTTTGCGCCATTCTTCGTCTCCTTTGGCGCGCCGTTGCCTTTGCGCTGCTGTTGCTCCTTGTGTTTCTTGAGCTCGTTACAGTTCGTGTAGGCGTGCCCAATGAACGTCATGTTGTGCTTGCGGCACCAGGAGCATTCGGTAGTATTAGTAGCCGGACGCGTTCCGCGTGCGCCACCTTGGTTCTGTTTGGCGCCGCGCGCGGCGGATTGTTTCGCAGCGTACGCGGTAGAGGAGTCAGCGTCGAGGGAGTGCTTGTCGGAGATGTCGAGGATCTTGGGTTCGATGTCGACAAACTTGGTAACGTCACGAGAGCTGAGGTTGTCGATGACGTGGTCCATAGTATCTGGTAGGGTGGCCAGGAAGAATGAGCCCTTGACCTCATCCGATTCAAACATTGCCTTCATGGCTTTTGCGACGCTCTGTGAAGAGCCAGCGCATCGCTTTGCCATGCGAGTCCATCGCTGATGGAACTCGTCCAGGTGTAGTCTGAGGTCGTCTCCATCCGCGTAGCGGAGGTTTGTGAGCGACCGGAAGAGGGTGATGGACGCGTTGCCGGTATCGCGGTCGAATCGGCTGCCGAGGTGTTTCCAGGCCTCGGGTGACGTGTCGCACGACGCGATGGACATCGTGAGGTCGTTGTGTACCGACGAGAGCAGCATGACCATGGCCTTGTTGTCGTCGGCGTCCCACTTGTCGATGAGCTCCTCGCGAGCTTCTGCGCCAGTCCCAGCGACGGCGGCGGGCTTTGTCTTCTTGCCAGACACGATCGGCCAGAGGCCAGCGTACCTGAGTGCGACAGTCCACGCGGAGCGCCATTCTGTGTAGTTATCGCCGCGGGCAGAAAGCTTGGGCAGCGAGTTGGGGTCAAGCTTGAAGCTGAAGGAAGATGACATGATGACAGAGGTGGTCTGAAGTCTGCTTCAGAGGTAAAGGTGGGTGCCGTGCTGTGCTGGTACGGTGTGCTGTACGCCGGGTAGCGGAGCGTCGGCAGCAACAACAGCAGCGATGATGAACAACAAATTTGAAGCAGTGATGCTCAGTAAGGTGCTGTATATCGGAGGAGCGCGCGGCGTGATGCCGGGCTCATAACCTGTTGAAGTATGAAAGTTGAGTAACAAGTGTATTGAGGGTGAGATCCGGAGGATCTCAGCTATATAGTAATACACTAAGCCCAATTGGGCAGTAAACAAACTCCAGTGACAGAGAGTAGCCACGCTGGCGCAGGTGGAGGCAATAGCATGAGGATACTCCTTCCAACATCTACCATCGAGATGGCGATATGACAATACACAATCCAGCGGATGAGGAGCAACTTGAAGAGCTCAAAATTATCGCGCCAAATAAGTTTGCGCATCCCGTTTACAACTTTGGTGTTGGCCGCCTGGTCCGCCAATTGCTGCAACACGTTGTATTTTGGGATCTCATTACCATTGACATTAACGCGGTGTTTGGTGCGCCAATGAGTGAGGGCGTGAGAATGACCGTGGGTAATATCGAGGGTAAATGGAGCCTTTGTTTTTTCGCCGTTCTCACCATTGCAGTAGCAGCAATGGTAGAGGATGTTGGAAGGAGTATCCTCATGCTATTGCCTCCACCTGCGCCAGCGTGGCTACTCTCTGTCACTGGAGTTTGTTTACTGCCCAATTGGGCTTAGTGTATTACTATATAGCTGAGATCCTCCGGATCTCACCCTCAATACACTTGTTACTCAACTTTCATACTTCAACAGAGGATAATTGGTTCTGTGGGATGCGCGATTGCAAACCCTCGAAGTTTGCCGTTATTGTCCTTCTGCCAGATCATAGAGGTAAGTTTCTTCTTCCTCTCACGCCTCAAGACAATGTCATCCCGCCGGCGGTAGTTGATACCCTCGATTTTGTAGGTTCTGCGCATACAGAAATTATCTAAAGGTTGTGATACTGGATTCTGGTTATCGGCAGAAGGCTCACCTTCACTTTAGGTAAAGGTAACTGTGTGGTTGCCAACTTTCCGAGTTTTTGTGACTCTCCGTTTGCGTTTATTACCGGTAACTAGGCCAGAATTGATAGCCTCATCGTCGCCGAGGATAGTTGATGAATTATCGAATATAGAAGGTTGAGTACTGACACGGCCAGAAGCGGTAGAACGCTGAGTTTGAGATTGAGAGGCTTGAGAGCTACCTCGCCCTCGTCCTCCTGGCGCAGGCATTGTTGTAACGCAATTGAAAAGATGTTCAAATTTGAGCGATTTGGAGGGTTCGATAACTCATAATATTAAGGTCCACGCCGGCGAGGTTTTTGGCTGCCCCTGAGCTGGATTTTTCAGTATATTCAAAGTAACCAATCGCTTGCAAAGCCGAAGATATTAGCGTAGATTCCTTGCTAAATCCACGCCAATGTCTACGTTGCCGGCCTATTAGTTGTTAGCTCCACGCTAATACAGTGATATGAGGTCTCAATTTATCGGTATCTTCACCAAGATCTCAGCCATTTTTGGTGTTTCAATACATTTATAAGCAGAATCTGATTGGCTGTATATATTACCACTTTGTATAGCCTCCTCTGGCCTCTTTAACGTCTTGACATCTCTGCGGCATAGTCTCATGTAGTTCTATCAGTTTTTCTGGTGTAACAGCTTCCCAGGCTTCCTTTACCACCTTTCTTAGCTCATCATAAGAGAAAATCTTGTTGACTCCGTACATAGCTTCAATCCAGTCCTTCATCCAATTCCATATGTCCTCAATTGGGTTGAGATCTGGCGAAAAGGGGGAGAAGAAAATCATCCGAATACGTCTCTCTCGAATCTCCCTTTGAGCTACCTTTCCTGCATGCCCAGGAGCATTATCTTGCATCAGAGACAGCTCAGGGTTCATACGTAACCAGCCGTGTATTAGGGGTATAATTCTCTCTGCGTAAGACTCCTGATTAATACTCCCCCATTCCTTCTCCCAATATAGGCAAGGGCCTTTGCCAGAAAGCCCTGAAAAACAGCCCCAAAACATCTATCCTATACGTCTCTGACGCTTCTCAAGTACGCAGTCAGGGTGGAGTTCTTCCCCCGGTGTCCTTGTAACCTACTGCCTTTCATGTCTTCCTCCTGTCACCCAGGTTTCGTTGCTCCAAAGAATGTATAGCCAGTCCTGGAGAGTCCAATTGCGGTGTTCCTCAGCCCAGGCAAGACGTAGATCCCTATTCTTTTGCGAGAGAGGAGGTTTTTGGCGTGCGATATAGCGTCGGTAGCCCCTTTTTGCGACTGCTTTTCGGATGATTTCTCCGGTGATATTGAAGTGGGAGAATGGGCCATTTGCGAGGGCTGGGAAGGAGGTAAGCCTTATAGCTTTTGATTTACAAATATACGCAATTATCTCGTTAATATGCTCCTCTGTAAGGTGGCCTTTTGGGCCTACTTTCCCGCTTTTCTGTGGTGTAGGACGGCCAGTTGTACAAGCGTAAGAGATCTGGTGGATTGAGATATCGATAGGGGGTCCTTCCTAAGGTATTAATCTCGAATTTGTTGGTGTTTAAAGCCTGCTTCATGAAGAGTAACAATTCCAAGGCGGAGATCTCGAGATAGCTCTTGGCGGCAGCGATATGAGGAGGTGGTGGTGGTGGTAGTAGAAATACCAGATTCTTGAGATAATTGAGCCATTGCGATAACCGCACGAGAGAGAGGGAGATTGAATGTACAAAAGAGAAAGGTTGAATGCACGAGAAGCAGAGATTGAATGCACAAGTCAGAGAGAGAGATACTACTGAGTACGTGTAATATACACGAGATATACAGACCGGTGGTTTCAAGTACATTGATGCATTGGCCACGAGCTAACAACTAATAGCCATGTAAGCATAGTATAGTTGCAACAAGCCGCCGTGTACAATTTCTATTCTATTAATATTCAACTGGCTCTAATCCCTCTATGCCAAGAATCTTGGCGACAACAGTCGTTCTGAGATATCCACTCCCGGAGTTCCGGTCCCAGACAATGCTCCGCATCTCTTTTGTCCCTCGCCCTCTTTCGCACTGCTCCTTCATTATCCCCTTCTATGGACGGCGATCTGATGGTTTAGATGTTCACGCATCCAATATCATAACTCGGACCGGGAAGTATCAGAATCAATAAGCGAGGTTGATGATCAAACACTGAGCACTTCCTGCAGCCATAAAGCCCTCTTTCTTATCTGGATGGGGAATATTCTAGCATTTCCATGGATGGTTTGAGCTGCGTCCATGAATGGCACGAATACCTTGAGGCGTGGTAGTGTGCACGTAACCACGATAAGTTGGGAGGATAAGTGGTTAGGATATGCTTCTAGGCAAAGCTGATATCAAAAGATAGCCACGAGAAAAGAATCGACAACGTTGTGTTTTGGTCACTCCTCGCGGCTTGCCATAGACGGATTCCTGTAATGAGAAGACAAGCCAACGGGATTGTACTCACAACCCACTCTCTTTGACCCCATTGATCGTCACTAACCTTTTTCGAGGTAAAAGCCAAGGAGAGCTTACCGCACTGGGGCCACATTCTATTTCAGGGACGGCTCCGGAGATCCATCAGGTCCAAAAAGCAACATTTTCTTGAGAGGTTGTTTCAGTTCGAACGAGGGTGGTCTCACTCCTTAACGTCATGCTTACTCTTATCACACAGCTCATCAGTTCGAAATAAACAATCATGTTGGGACATTGAAACCATCTCCAAGTGCAGCTTTTTGTTCACCAGGTCAGCGACACTGATTTTGATAATGTCTTCATACGAGGTCACCATTTCTAGAGCATGCCGGAGCCTTTGCATAGGTCAAAGGCGGCACGTTCTGCACTTTTCGAAACCTCCAAGACGCGCAAGGAAAGGAGCATCTTCATCGGGATGTTAACCGGTAACAAAATACCCTTCAATCTCCCAGGATAACTTGTCCTCGCAATTTTGGGGCTTGATGCTTAAAGTAAGAAGGCACATGTCGACTGATTTTCGAACATGTCATTCTTTTCGGTCTTTACAGTGCAATGAAGCATTTTCTCTTCCATACTGGTTTGCTCCTGGCGAGCGCCACAGCCTTTCCCCATAATAACGCCAGAGATCGGGCGTCGAATGGCACGATCCCAGTTTTACCAAGCACCAGCACCCGAGTAAGACTGAATCCAGTAAACGTTCGCAACTCTGATGATCGCGACTATGTGACTTGGACGGTGCC
Source organism: Venturia oleaginea (assembly GCA_013176395.1). Taxonomy (NCBI): domain Eukaryota; kingdom Fungi; phylum Ascomycota; class Dothideomycetes; order Venturiales; family Venturiaceae; genus Venturia; species Venturia oleaginea. The sequence goes on along the minus strand of JABMLP010000004.1, from coordinate 717,540 downwards.
TGAAGCTGCGCGAGCCGACTTCGCACCCAGCAATGCAACAAGTCTCTCCTTTTCTCTGGCAGCCCTGGGTGGAAAACTTGGTGGGAACTCTAACAAAGTGGCTTACGCCCGTATGATCAGCTCGCTGGGCGAGCGCGTCGTGGCTGAAGGAATCTCAACCAAAAGCGATGCCAGCACAAACACCTCTCTCGCTCTCACCATTTCTGGACTTCCAACAGGCAAACACACAGTGCTGGCATGGCACAACGCGTGGGACAAAATCAATGCCACAGCTGGCTTGACTATCACCGTGGACGGAAAGGAAGCCAGCCAATTTGGACAATCCGTGCGCGTGGACAACATTTGGGAGTCCGCGAGCTCTTACATATCCTTCAGTGCTATCGAGGGCAAACCTGTGGAGATTGTTTTTGCCCCTGATCAAGGCGGAGACGGCAGGGTGTTTTTGAACGGGTTTGAGATCGATACTCCGTCCTTGCAGAACCAGATCTCTTTCCCAGTGCCGGAACATCGCAACGAGCGCGTCCAACTCGCTAATGGTAGTATCGCTGTATCATGGAGAGCGGCATCCGTGGAGGGAGCGACTTACAACATCTACCTTGGAACGTCGCCATTAGCACTACAGAATGTCGCCACTGGCCTTAGTGGAACAACGTCTCAATTTGGCAATGTCAATACACGTGACACATTCTATTGGCGAGTGGATGTAGTTACCGAAAACACAACCTATATAGGTCGCACCTTCACATTTCGCGGTGCAGAACTCGCATTTCCTGGAGCAGAAGGCCACGGACGATATGCCCGCGGCGGACGTGGCGGAAAAGTCGTCCACGTCACATCTCTCGAAGACACCGAGGTCGAAGGAACATTACGATACGCACTCACCAAAGCTACCGGTCCACGCACAATCGTCTTCGATGTTGGAGGTGTCATCACCACAAAGTCCAGAATGTCAGTCAGCGGCCAATACATCACTCTCGCCGGCCAGACCGCTCCAGGAAAAGGCATCATAATCCAAGGCTATCCCCTAGGTCTCACAGGGGCTACTGACGTCGTCTTCAGACACATCCGTGTCCGTCCAGGAACCATTGCCAACCAAACACTCGACGGAATGGGTATGCAAGGCTCCAACCATGCCATCTTCGATCGCTGCAGCATGGGCTGGACAATGGACGAAACCTTCTCTTCACGCGACGGACACAACATCACCCTCCAACGCAGCATGATCAGCGAGCCCCTCAACATCGCCGGCCACAAGAATTATCCTGCAGGCACCAAACACGGCTACGCCGCTTCCATTGGCGGCGACATCGGTTCCTTCCACCACAACCTCATTGCCCACGCCGAAGGTCGAAGCTTCAGTATGGCCGGCGGCGTCAACGCCAATGCCGAATTCGCCGGCCGCCTCGACATACGAAATAACGTCGTCTACAACTTCGGCGGCCGCGTCACAGATGGAGGCGCCCACCAAGCCAATTTCGTCAATAACCTTTATAAACGCGGTCCAGCATCCAACCTCACCTACGCACTGCGCGCCCAATACGAAGACGGGTTACCAGGGACACAACAATACCATTGCGCCGGTAACGCCATGCCCGGCATCTTCAACGAAAACAGCACGCAATACCTCGGTGATGGGACTAGTCAAACTCGAAATATCGCTTGTTACGCCGACGTCAGTATCACCTCCGTCTCCTACCAGAAATTCTTCCCCGAGCCCTTTTTCGAGAGTTTCGTTACTACGCAATCTGCGAGTGAAGCGTATAAAATCGTTCTTAGTGATAGTGGTGTTTCACAACCTATTCAAGATTCCCACGATAAAAGAATTGTGATGGAGACGGTGAGTGGGAATGCGACGTTCAGGGGCAGTGTGGGACGTAAGATGGGGATTATTGATCAGACGGGTGATGTGGGGGGTCTTGAATCGTTCCCCACCACGCGCCGCTCGATATCTTGGGACGCGAATGGTGATGGGATTGCGGATTGGTGGGATGGTTCTACAGGGGGGGATGGATATACCCCCCTCGAAGGCTATCTTAATTTCATGGCCGAACCACATGCGTTTGTGTCCCCGGCGTCCAAGGTGGAGATCGATCTTGCGGGTTTGGCGATGGGATTTGTGAAGCCGGTGTTTAAGGTTGAGGGCGTGAAGGTCGGTGAGGTTTCGGTTGTGGGTGGGAAGGCGACGTATTCTGCTAAAGAGAAGGGGATTGAACGTCTCACCATTCTGATCGAGGATAGTACTGGGAGTAAATGGTCCCGACCTTTTGGTTTTGCGGTTTTTGAGGGTGGAAGTGAGGTTATTTAGGTTGGTAGAGGAGGTGGGATTGCTGGTTGGTGATTTGTCTAATAATCAGGTGGTTTTGTAAGAGTAGTCGATTGTGATTTGAAATGACTAGATTTCTAGGTCGTTCTTTTGATATTTGTAATTGGGACTGAAAGAAGGACGAGGTGGTTAACTGACAAATTCGAGCCTAACAAAAGCGTGGAATAATAAGAAAGAAGAGCTGAAAGAACCATAACTTGACCTACTTAATCTTCTTCGTCGTCCTCCTAAACCTCGCCTGCCATCTCTTCTTCCATTTCCGAGTCGCTCGCTTCATCCTCTTCGTAGGATAATTGACAGGACTCTCACCGCCAGTGAAGATCGCAGCATCGTACAAGAAGCCACCTAGAAGAGCTCCAGATATGGGACCAAGCCAGGCGACAAAGAACCAGTACCCATCCGCAAACAGACTGTTTCCCTGAGCATCGTTGCGATAACCGAGAAGGTGCAGTGCTACTCGAGGACCAAAGTCTCGAGCTGGATTCATAGCAAGGCCTGTATTCCAGCCAAAAGACATGCTGAGAATGACAATGACAAGACCGATGATGAAGGCGTTCATGCCGGCTCCTGGTGGTGCATTGGCGTCGTCTCCGAGGGCAAGGACGGTGACTGCAAGTATAGTAGTACCAGTGAATTCGGTGAAAAAGGCTGTACTTCCATTGACCCAGATCTCTTTAGGAAAGGTGATGAAGTTTCCTGCGGTGCCTCCCAGTGCAGTAGCTGGCTCACCAAGTGCAACGATGCCCGGTTGGTAGATGCCGAAAGCTATGAGAGCAGCAAGAAAGGCTCCTAGCATTTGCGCCATGATGTAGATTGGCACTTTTTCAAATGGGAAGCCGCGATAGATCCATAGCATGAGGGACATGGCTGGGTTTAAGTGCGCGCCGGATATTCCACCTGCAATGTAGATGGCTACCATTGCTGCTAAACCCCAGGCCCAATCTGCGGTGTCGCCCACTCCTGCTCGACCACGAGAGACTGTGATGGCTAGATTAGCGCTAAAGCCGAGAGTAAGTTGAACTGTGATCTAAGGGACGAATTAGTTGATGTTGCACAACATATGGAGACAATAATCAACTGACAGCTAGAAGCTCGGCAAGCGGCTCTCGGAAGCGTAACCGAATGACAGACCAGTAGGTATGCAAGTTGTGAATCTCATGCTCATCCGCTTCATAGGCCTGCAACGGAATGGCATCCTCGTATGGTGGATCGTCCACTTTCGAGTCTTGGACATCTTTGATAGCAGCGCCCAGTTGAGAGAGTTGGTCACCAAGCAGCTCCTCCGTCTCTTCTGGAATCGCATAGCTTTGATCATGGCTAAAAAACCCAGCATTCATGGAAGCGTTTCCTAGTATCGGCGGCGACGGAAAGGGTGAGATTTTGCCAAATGTTTCGCACAGCTGAATCTCTCGCTCCTCTCGCACATCTTTTAGAGCAGGGACAATTTTGTCGTACCGTAGAGTATCCTCGATCTTGTCAGGCTCAAGCTCTTCTTCTTGTCGCTCTAGGTCGTTTCGGTGCTGCTTCTGCTTCTGATGCAGGACTTCTTTGTGCAGTTCGCTCACCGTCGGTACCATACCTGGTCTCAGTACTCGAGGCAAAGGTTTGGCAAGACCCCATACTGGTCGTACATTTGATGGTTGCTCGTACTCTGGGTTCAGTTGCGTATATCCAGGATCAACATAGCCAGTATTTGCAGCCATTGCGTCGGCAGCTTGTGGGCCTGCAAGAGAGAAGTTTTGTGAAGCATGATCGCCCTCATGAACAGGTGGTGGTGCAATAGAGACGGAGATACCCCGAGCACGATTGGGTCCATGAGGCAGGCCCAAGCTTGGGCTCTGGAAGTCTCTTGCGCTAGCTCGATATCGTAAGCCTGGTAGCCTCAGCGAACCATGAATGCTCGCTCGATCCCGTGATTGTGAGGGGTTCTGATTCTCGCTACGATCTTCCGAGAGAAGTCGTGTTCTTTCATGAGCAGAGTTTGATGTGTCTCCAGTGTCATTTCTTTGGAATCTTGGAATTCTCTCAATGGTTTCGCTTGATCCGTGGGCGTATGTTGAAGAATAGGGTGAGTATAGTGATGGGCGAGTCTGCTGCGGTCTGCTGCTGCTGGGATATGGAGTTTCGCTAGAACTGGTTCGTGCATCTAAATCTGGCCGTCGTCGATTATGTGCAGCCGAATTGCTTCTCTGTCCGTTTGGGTTGTCGGCCATGATCTTGTGGTGATTGAGGAGCTAGTTGTGCCCGATAGATGTTGTTACAGAGACATTCCAGAGGTTACAGGTTGTGAGATACGGGCGATAAACTTACACTGCCCCGCAACGAAGACTTTCCCATGGAATTCAAGGTTATAGGGTAGTTATCAAGGTTGAGGATGGGGATGAGGATGAGGATGAGGATGTTTAGTAGAATTGACTATTGAATGGGGTGCATTACCCCAGTGAGGCCATACCTGTAGTTCATGCACACAGCCGGTCATAGTGACGGCATTTGCCATGATATCCATATCAAGCAGAACAACAGCCACAATCGCTATCGATAAGGTTGTTGGTGAGAAGAAATGGCCATTGGTTGATTTTGCCATGTTCACTACTCACCAATCTACTCACACGTGATGTGGTTGCAATTGGTGGTCGATTCGAGCGAGCTCCCACTAACGGTTTTATGTTTTAAATGGTAAAGTAAGAATACACTCGCGTCGGGCCAATTACAGAAGCTGCATCTCAAATTACTAATGCCGATATCGCTGGTAGCTCTCGAATCTGATATCAAACTCGAATCAAGCATCTCCGTAATCAAGACAATAGAACCAAATCGATAGACAAGTACCCTTCTACCAATCCAACCGTCGCAATGCCGGCCACAACCTATGAACTGCAAATAACCCCCCTCGCAACTTTAACCCCCTCCTCGACCACGCGATGTTGGCTTACCTCTCCTCACCCCTCCCTCCCCACTGTTGCGACCGCTTGCTCCGATAAGACCGTCCGAATATACAGCCTCACCTCCTTCACCCTCCTCAGTACAATCTCCGGCGGCCACAAACGCTCCATCCGTTCTTGCGCCTGGAAACCAAACACAAAAGGCGAATCCGTCCTCGCAACCGGAAGTTTCGACGCTAGTGCTGGAATATGGAGGCGATGGGACGTCGAAGTCGATGGCGAGGTACAAGATTTCACCCGCGCAAAGAGAGGCGAGGAAGATGACGAAGATGAGGATGAATGGAGATTTAGCGTTATTCTGGATGGACATGAATCTGAGATTAAATCTGTGGCATGGAGTGCAGGTGGACAATATTTAGCCACCTGTGCTAGGGATAAGACGGTGTGGATTTGGGAAGAGATTGATGATGATAATTTCGAGACGATTGCCGTCATGCAGGAGCATGATGCTGATGTTAAGAGTGTGGCGTGGCATCCGCAGGAAGATTTATTGGCGAGTGGGAGTTATGATGATACGATACGGCTATACAGAGAAGACCTGGATGATTGGGCATGTGTGAGCGTGATGAAGCACGAGGCTACTGTTTGGACAGTGCTGTTTGAGCCATTGTCTAACGTGGCCAAATTGGGCGACAAGGAGGCATTGAGCGAAGAGCAAAAGGCGTTTTTGGAAGAGAGGAAAAAGAGCAGATCGAGGCTAGTCAGCTGTTCCGATGATCTTAGTATCAGGATCTGGAGACGGAAACCAAAGGTCCATCAACCACTGCAGGCAGGTGCCGTGCCTAGCATTCTCAACACAAACAATATTGAAGAAGATTGGTATGAGGAGGCGAAACTGCCACAAACACACGAGAGAGCGATATACTCAGTCGATTGGAGTCAGCGATCAGGAATGATTGTCAGCACAGGCAGCGATGGCAAAATTATTGTCTACAAGGAGAGATGGAAGACATCAAATGACTCGGAGATTGCCACTGAGTGGTATGTCGTGGTAGAATTGGAGGCTTCTCACGATGTCTTCGAAGCAAACCACGTCTGCTGGGCATTACGGAGAGACAAAGACAAGAAGCGCGACGATGAGGAAGTTATAATCAGCACTGGTGACGATGGCGAGGTCAAGGTCTGGGTTCTTGAGCAAGGCTGAGTGTTCAATTTCGAAAGTTTAGAGCGCTAGCTTTTAGTAACCACTACTGGATTTCTTCACGCCCATCCAAAAGTGTGTCCACCCGAAGATATTCAAGTCCAATCTGACGTACTTGAAGATTTTAGCGCATTCGCATTTTATGATACGGAGTATTCCATCCATCCCCAGACATCTACCGCAGTGTCACGAACACTTCTTCCTTTTGAACTATTGACTATTCCTTTTCATACGAGGTACCTTAATCCCACAACGATCTACTAGGCTTTCCTTGAAAAAAAGAAAAAAAAGAAAAGAATCTCTAGAGCCCATCTCTCATCGATTAGTCACATCTACTCTTTCCCTCTTCCCTATCATAAATCAACGCCAGCGCCCACGACCATTACAATTTCCCATAACCGACTTTGGGTTTCCCATGATTCATTCCAGCAATTAGAATTGCTATGGTTGTAACTATAATCAGAAACTTAATTCCTTCCTCTCGCTGTTTATACCAGCTACTGCCGAACTTCAGGCCATGACGATCCGTCTACTTTCGAAAATGGGTCATATCTATAATTGAACTCCACAAGTTTCCTCCATCCACCACATTCAGAAACACAATCCTAATCTCGCTCGTTTGATCACGTTTGTAAGATACCACTGCTTTCTATCCGAACACACCGCCACCATTCTCGGACCATTTTTCTTCTCAATGACAAGGTAATTCCTCAATTCTTTTGACCAGATACGTTTACAGGCTTTGTGACCTGTCAGGAGAATCGAAGGCATAGAAACCTGCGTTTGCCGTGCCAATAGCTCACGCACTTGTTATTATCTAGGTGCAAATTGCTGTCGTCTCCAAACTCGAAAAGGCGTCGATTCTGCTTGTTTTTCGGTTGTGTTGGGTTTTGATTTGGGAATTGTAGGACACGCAAGGATACGGAGTTGAGTGAAGACGAATGCGATGCCTTGTTTGATTCTCGAGGTGGCGAGTTGGAGTTTGGGGATAGACACCATGGTTGCGGCAGATGGAAAAAAGTAATAGGATGTAAACAGTGGCTGTGCGTTTTTGGTAAGGTAAGAGCCAGTAGTGCGTGTGCGTGTGTGTGCGCGTGTGCGTATGAGCTTTGCGGGAAGAAAGGTTGATGATCAAGATGGAAGGTTTGGCAGTGAAGCTTGCGCCTGGAATGAGATGTTTGCCGCTTGCGTGTGGATGCCCAGACTGGAAAGCGAATCGACGCGCCAGGAGAGGGAGATGATGGGTTCTCATACGTTTGTGCTTTGGTGGTAAAGCCTGGAGCGCAATCCTGTGCAAGGGCATCAAAAGTTGCGCATAACCGTCGTGTGCAATGAGGCAAGCCATCTTGGAGTCTTGGAGGCAGAAGACAACTTAAAAAGCTTGATTTGATGAAGGTGGTGACGAAGGCGGCGTTGTTATTTTCCGAGCCGAGATAAGCCGGCGTCGGGATGTCGAGTGATCTTTCATAGCCGTTGCAAGAGAACAAGGGGGTTGCAAGCAGGATAAATGCTTAGGAAATAAACGCGGACAAGTAAGGTTTTGTGAGGCACTAAGTTTGGGTTGTTTGGCAAAAGCCGTTGCGATAGCCTACAGCACGTTCTTAACCAGAGATTCAACCTTTCAATACTGCCTAGATACACCAATCAAACACTTTAACTTTGGGACTGGTCTGGCCGTGTGATGCTGACCTCTCCGAGCTGGTAGATAGAGATCAACCGTCTAGATGAAGAGGAGCGGTCGTTGAAACAGCGGATCGGACCGGAGAGGAAAGAACCAGGCAGTCTGGAGTTGGTTCTTCAACTTCCCCTAGAGTAGGTCCTATTTCTTGATTCGGGATTGATCGAAGCACTGTCTGTTTGCCAACTTCTGACGTGTTGGGTGCCGGACCATCAAAAATTTACTGTCAACACAACTGCTGGTAGCAAATCCTCGAAATTCTTCTGGACTCTAGTGCGCGGAATGAAAGTCGGCTTCTGGAAACCTGGAAATACCTTGGGACATGGCTCAGAGTTGAGCCCGATTCTTCTCGCTCATCCATGTCCTCCCAGACACTTTTACAACAGTCCATCATACAGCCAGGTACTAATGCTCGTTCTCTCCACTATTGGTGCTAGTGAAGGCCCAGCACCACTTAAAATAAACACTGATAGCCTCGATCTCTTGGTATGAATAGCTATCCAAACAAGGACAAGGAATTCTAACGTTTTCTAGTTATTCCAACGACAACGACGACGACTAGAAACCCGGTGTCAACTATCAGTCTTCGTGCAACGATAGATCCTGGAACAGCGACAAGAAAAGCGACAATTACAAACAGTCCTATCACGTCGCTTGGACCATCCGACCGTTCTCTAGAATCGTCACGGTCCTTTTCATCTCTGATATCATCTGTATGGCCATCTTTATCATCTCTTCAAGAAGAAACTGCGAAAAATGTTCGTCCATAGGCTACCATTGCCATGCGCTCGAGGCCAACGTCTACCACGGTTCCTATTGTCTATGGCCTTTCTCTAGGTGGCAAGATCGGTATAGGATTATACATACCTGCGATTTGTATCTGTTTCCTCAGATTTTTGTTGTGGTTGTATCGTCGGAATCGGAGATATGCTGCGGTGAGGAGATCAAATATATGAGGTTATGAGAAGATCTGGGGCGATATAGGAGGAAAAAATTAGTGTGCGATGAAGATTTGGGGAAGCAAAAGATGGGGCAACGCGTCGAATTTCGGGTGATTGCACTTCGCAGGACATTTGCAATGGACTTGGTATAGACGAATGAGGGTGCTGGGAAAACAAAACAAACATCCGGGAATAGGTATCGACAACGAACTATCTACACTTGCTAGGCCCTTTCCTCAAAAGCCTCCCTAGCAAAGAGGGGGTATTGTTTGGGTTGCGTGATAGGTATAGCAGTGGATATTTGTTGGGAGAAGGGATGTCGCTGATTGACGTGGTGGCATGCCGACAGCTTCGATATACACCAGGAGAAGAGTTGATCAACGCTGCCGGAAAGTGTCATAAATCGTTAGATGCGAAATGGCAAGTATACTTGCAAGACGACAAACACTGATCTCAATCTGCAAACATAATTCAAAATTGAAGATCCCCGTCTGATTGGATTGCACCCATAGATGCGCGGAAGTTATTGCGATATATGATAAATGATCGTAGCATGCTTTCTTATCGTCGAAGATTTTATTGGCGGCTGTGTAGATTTATGGGCCTGAGATGGATAGAAGCAGAATGTCGATGACGAGAAGATGGGCTGTTTTAACATCTCGATTGGAGATGTTCTCCTGAAAATCGTGAGCATGGGTGTAGAACACAAAGGTTGCTTTTTGGTCGGAAATCACCTGTCGCTGTACGCTTGTGATTGGCCAGAATTGACTGAGCCATGAATGTCAACGCGACAAACTCCGCCTACCCATTTGACGGTATTTTGGGGTTACAGCATGAAGCTGCCAAAAGCCAGGCACTATAAGGAGTCGACGATACAATGAGCGAGTAGATGAAAGCAAATGGCATCATGCTTGGAAATCCTCAAACTCTCCTGAGCCTTGTGCCGATTCCCGCTGAGTCCTATGGCTGTCCAGAGCCTCCAAACCTGTGGTATAAACATGATGAAACAACGATAACTAAGAAACGCGAATATCGTCCAGACACTGGCAGTCATCGTTCGCAGCAAAGGCTTTTCTAGCGACCCTCAAACCAGGCCAGCTCTTACACTTTTCAACTAGCCTTGCCTCCGAACATCCAAATAGAACCATCCAAGACCGCTCAAGCGTGTGACCAAAATAAGGATTCGTAACATCGTCTTGAAAGAAATCCTGCTTCGGGTCGGCGTGGATGAAATGCGTCTCATCTGCTTCTAGAACTTTCTTGAGATATTCGTAGGTTTTCAAACCACGGCTTCGGACTCGAGTTGCGCTAGTGATGAATTGGCCCAGGTAAGTTAAGATGACCGATTTCGGACAGAATTGTCCATTCAAAGCTGCGTACAGTTCTTCCAGTCGGGGGAATTTTCTCGTTGCATCCCAGGGATCCGTACAGTCGACGCAATTGCAACTCTCGTAGATGCCCAAAGAAAGCACACCCGTGTCCACGCCAAAGTAGTCTCGAATGTGATCTTTCGCGTGATCAAACTCGTGCATAGCGGCCTGGATAAACATTGAGTGTCGTGCCAGACGATCAAAGTTCAGGATGATGTGGTCGACAAAGGTGCCACCCTCCCGTCCAAGATTTGGGAGTAGTGTGACGTAAGTGGTATTGATGGTTTGGCGAATGAGATCCAGATCTGCATTCTTGTTTTTGGTGTAGAAGTGTATCTCAACTTCGAGCTGGCGAAATTTCGGGAGGTCCAACAACTCATGGAGCATATTAGCAGTTTGGTTCAGGTCCTCATTATAGTGGCTGACGACGATGTCAAGGGTCGGTTTGTTTGATTTTGACCGCTGTGCTGCAGTCGAAGAATCAATCACTCGTGAAGTCTCTTCTGGTTGTGAGGAGCCGAGTCTTGACGAAACGACGTGTGCGCTTGATTCCCATTGAACGAGTGTGAGGAGTAGAATAGCAAGAGTGATAGCAATGGCGATTCGCCGGCGCGCGAGAATGGTTTCGAAGAATTGCATGATGGAAGGAGAGAAGACAAGTAGAGACTGTCACAAACACAGTGGCCAAGAATGTCGACAATGATATGAAAAGGATGTTTTGAAAAGGCGGGGTGTGGAAGCAGGACCAGGCTAGGTATGAGTTCCACATGGAAATGAAAACACCAGCGATCCCAGCGACCATTCATCGTCGCGTTCGACGTGGACGCCACAGTCAGGTAGCTAATTGAGTGCGTCTCTTACAAAGACTTTTTTTAATAACACTCTTTCAAAGCTGTACTGATATTGCAACATCTGTAGCAATACGTTGTCCCGAAATTGCCAGAAGTTTTGCCGTATCGATCATGATCTGGTTGTTTTCGTTCAGTTTGAACATTTGGTTGAATGGAATGGACTTGCGCATTGAAACAGCAAACCCACTGTCAGGTCCAAAAAGAAACTTGAGAAAAAGATGCGAGGGCGATGATCGACAGAAGGGGAGAAGATTTGCTCGTTACTTTTAGCTGACGTACTCTGTCTCTTCTCCTTTTCAAGCTTCGGTCTAGAATCAATGTTGGAAATGTGGTCCAAATTGCGGCGAGAGGGCGATGAAATGGGAGAGGATGGTTGTTCGGTGGTTGACAGGATGATGAAGGAGAAGACCTCAAGACTCGGAGTTAGAGAAAGGACGGAGTATACGGAGTAGCCTCGGCTCGCATTAGTCATCTTATAACTTGCGAGAAAACCGTGTCAACTAAGCCCAAAAGACTGCAATACGAGCAACTGCTTGTATTGTTGCGGTATTCAATACATAACGTAATTCACTAGCGAGCGGGCCACACCACCGAGCGGGCCACCGAATCGATCATCTCATCTTTGCAAGCTTACACCACCACAACGCCTTTATTAATCAAGACTATCTATTATACAGAATATTATCGATATTTAGGGCAATCGCTCGCAGCATGGTCAAAGCCCTTACATACAAAACAACTAGGTAAACCAAAGCAATTCCCTTGACTTGCACTACTTGATGACGAGGCTGTTGCAACAACTGTTTGCTGTATAGGAGCAACACTTGCCTGTATAGGCTGCTGTACAGTATTCTCCATCAGGCCTTGTGCCTCTGCAACTGTAAGTGTTATTTTCTTTGAAATCTGCTTTTTTTTTGACTGCTCTCTTCCTCTTTTGCCTCTCATTCGCTGCTCTCAATTTCTCATTCTCATCTGCCAACAGTCGCTTCAATTGCTGTAACCCACTCCCGATCGCCTGGCTGTAATTGAGGTGGCTTGCCCCGTCGATCTGAGGTAGTAACGACGCATGAGGTGCTTGCAATACCCATTGCAAAGCCAGTCTCATCGAAGTTATAGATATCCTCCTCTTGAATGCCGTATTTCTGAATTGTATTACTCACAAGCCGAAACCAGGCTCCGATAAGCTCTGGATCTTCGCATTGAGCACGCTGATAATCGTACTTGCGATTGAATCTCGATTGCAGGGTAGGCTGTCGCTTGATGAACCTGGCAGACCAGTTGATACCGATTGAGGCTGAGGGACCGACGCGTTGTTGAAGCAGTAATTTCGCCGCATTCTGTACTGCACAGACTCGAGCAGGATAGCCTCGATTATCCATTGAGATAATCCATTGAGTTAAGACTTCTTCCTCTGTGGGAGTAAGTTTGTGGCTGTTTGCGCGCGTTTCGACGCGTGCAACGCGTCCAGAGAGGCGATATTTGAGGGTACTGTATGGTACATTATAAGCTAATGCAGCTTGGCAAATAGTTGTGATTTGGCCTTTTTGATAGGCTTGAAGAGCAAGAAGTAATCGGCCTTCTTGCTGGGCTTTAGAAGGCATGAGGTGGATGAGGTGGTGGTGTAGAGGCTTGCAAAGATGAAATGATCGATTCGGTAGCCCGCTCGGTGGTGTGGCCCGCTCGCTAGTGAATTACGTTATGCCTGACAGGTCCCGTCAAGTCAAGTCACGACTTCCCTCCCACTCCCTTACCCAAGATATGTCACGTCCTCTATTCCTGAGAATATCTCTTGGTTCAATCGAGTTTACCAGTATCCATTTCCTCGGGGACTTCAACCTCGTTATATTCTATCTCGACTTGCTAGTGCGCCCCACTACCAGTCCTCCTCCTTCATACTAGTCACTTCCTTTGCCTATGTATGGGGCCAGCCTCCAGCCTTGGAGTGGCTGCCAACAGGGGGCTCTCGATTGGCCTTCTTTTCAAGTACCTATGCATCTTGACAGCCAACCCTACTAGACAAAATAACCCTACTATACAAAATTTCTTGGTGCCTTCGTTGCCAACTCCAAGCACGTTCTTTCTCCTCAATATTCTAGTGGAGGTGGGGGTGAAGAGCTTCCATTTCCCGCTTTGAGTGCTTTGCGGGTGAATTTATCCTACCGTACCCGCGTTTGGCCTACCCCTCACACCCATAATGCATGTGACTTATAGCTAATCAGATTGCTAGAATGGCTGAGGGCTGCGATCTCCGGCGATTTCATCCCGTTTCAGTGCTGTTTATCGCTGATCCTGAATACGAGCTGGTCCTTGAATATAAATGATACTCAAGGACCAGCCTACACGCAAGGTCAGTAAGCCAAAAGTTTGACCGTTTAGTAGGAGAAGGGAAAAGGTGACATATGATATCATGGAGTTGCATTTAGCAGCGACCAAAAAGTCGCTGCCGCTCCAGCAATCTGATTGGCTACAAGTCACATTACCGGTATATGCGTCCGGCCAAACGCGGATGCGGTAGGATAAATTAAGAAATAGTGCTAGCCTTTGTGTATACAGTGGGATGCGCTGAGACATTCCAGATCTGTTACAAATACTTCAACAGAACCCAGACAGTAAGCAAGCAAGTTGCAGGGGCGAAAAACATAACTTCATTCTGAACCAACTCGATACAGTATTTGGCATATGCTCTCTACTCTTGTCTTCCATAATCCGTCTATATTTCACTTTCGATCACGTTTCCCAGAACTCCTTTCAGTCCTTAGCTCCAATGCGTGTCTTCAATGCTGCATGGCTACTTTGTGTCGCTCAAGTCTTGGTGCCAGGGGCTCGTGCAAAAGCCGTTTTTGCTCATTACATGGTCAATCTACTCTTTCCACTAGGCTGACAACGTAAAGCTGACAGTTTCTAGGTTGGTACAGCCACGGAAGCACATATACATCAGGACGTTGATGATGCCGTGGCCATGGGACTTGACGGTTTCGTTCTCAATTCTGGGAACCCAAAGCTCCCTTTTGTGAAGCAAAGCTTCGACTATATGTTCAATTACACGAGAGACAACTATGGTGCAAAGTTCTGGCTGTTTTTGAGCATGGATATCCAAACTCCTGGTGGTGCAGACGAATACAGCGCTATTTTCAAGGAATTCAAAAATCACGAAGCCTACTACAAGGGGCCAAACGGACGATCCTTCCTCAGCACCTTCAGTTCCGCCGGACTTACAAATGTGACGTGGAGATCCTTTTTGGACAAGTTTGCTGATTTCACGTACTTTGTTCCAGATTTCGATGACACAAAAGGTTATTATGATGCAGCAACTGGATGGTGGGATTACTGGGGCGGCATTGTGGATGGACTGTTCAGCTGGGAATCTGCTTGGCCACCTGCGATAACAGGATTAGGCGGAGCTTATCCTGGGGATACCCGCCCCGATCGAACTGTTCAGGCTGGCGCACGCGCGAGAGGGAAGACGTATATGATTGGCAGGTTGCCCACATTCACAGATGACTCTTATGCTAATTTTTTTTCAGCTCTTAGCTCACTGCAATATAAGAATGCATACGACACCAATCTTTACCGTCCGGGTGATCTGAATCTGCCGAGACGCATGGCTGGAGTTCTCAGCATGTCTCCTGCTCCGGACTTTGTTGAAATCATCACATGGGTTAGAAATGATCTCAACTGTGAATCCCATACTGTCTCTGATGCTGTTTACTGCAGAACGATGGGCCTGAGAGCCATTACATTGGCAACCTATGGCCTGAACAGAACACCGATGCACTACCGCAGATCTACGCTGCTCCAGGTCTTGCTCCACACACTGCGTGGCAACCCCTCATCACGTCCTTCATCGATGCTTATAAAAACAATCTCAACTCCAACGCTATGGTACCTGCCTCGGGAGATGCAGTCGGCGCAATGTGGTACAAACCGATTTTGCAAAACACTTCATGTCCCAACGAAAGCTTGGGAGGCTATCATGCAAAACCAGCCGGCTTTAACACCACGACAGATCAGCTGAACTGGGCTATCGTTTTGCAAGATGGAGCAAACGGCTATGCGGTAAGGTTGTATACTGGAAACTCGAAGATCCAGGAGCAAGGTTTGGTCGGTGGTTTGAACTACAATTCGACCACAGGGGGTCTTCAAACAGGTGAGCAGAGAATGGATTTGGTGTTGGATGGAGAGATTGTTCAGACTGCGAAGAATGGTCGGTGGATTTCGGATAATTGTCCGGATGGTACTTACAATATGAATCCTCAGGTTGTAGGCCTGAGTGAAGTGATTGAATAATCGTTGCTCAAAGCATCTTTACTCACTCTGGCGCGACTAGTTAAAGTATCCCTTGGTGATGCTTGCGTGGAGTCATCCGCAAACACTTCGACACATTCGACACAAAGCACTTTCAAAGTTGCTGAACGCAGGTCTAAAGTTCGTAACAAAGACAACCATGGTAAGTTTGCACGCAATAACTCACTCTGCACTTATAGAAGGGTGTCTCCAAGGCTTACCTTAACATCAGCTTTTGAGGATCCCCGGCTCTCCAAGCCCAACGCGCCGGAAATCAACCATGTCTTCCAGAAAAGAGTGGTTCAGTGGAGCAGCCATCCAAGAGCCAGATGAAGAGCCAGAGCAAGTTATGAAGACCTTCAAAGCTAAGACTATCGCCCCAGCTCACACAAGGATACCAGCGACAACTTCAACATGCGCAACAGCACCAGCCTTAGATGTATTCACGCCAGCTCTCCATAATTTCGTCTCAGCTCTCAGCAGCCTAGCTCCAGCTCTTTCAACAATCGGCCCGGCACTTGCTCGCCTTGTTCCAGCACTTGACGCCCTCACAAACGCCATGACCCCACCTGCCGTGTCAAAGGCAGCGGCACCAACACTTTTGGGCCTCCTGCTTGAGCTTCAGACCGAAATCTACAAGCTCTATTTCGAATTCCTTGACCCGCCTCAGATACATTATTTTGGAAATTGGAGAGAGGTCGTTCCTGGCCCGCGACCATTTTGTTTCTCGAAAGGTCATGAAGCTCTACTAGGTCTCACAGGAAAGGGGAAATTAGCTGCTTTAAACGCTACTTATCAGATGTGGTGTGCTGACGAGAGTAAAATCGAACACGTCTTTCACCTCGAGATTTCGCAACTACTGCGATATGGAAGTCAATGGTATACGAGCGAACTTTCGAAGTGTAAAAGGTTCGCAATGACGTGCTTATTCAGCGGAGATACCTTTTCAAAAGACCTCTCAGACGTTTCCTTGTTCATTGGGGCTATAAATCGCCTGAAGCATTGGGTGCAGCAACTTCCACAGACGGCCGAGCATATTGAAATTTATTTTGAACATGAGAAAGCCGGGCCTAATGGGTCCGTGGACGGTCGTGACTATTGGAAGCAGATCATGCAGTACTATCGATTGGATCCGGGCACAGTCTTCAGAGACGAATTCAGGGACATATTTACAACATCGCCACGGATCGAGTATATTAAAACGTTGGTAATCTCCTATGGAAACGATTTTAGCTTATGCCCTGAAGGCCAGAAGAGTTGGAAGAAAGACAAGGCAATAAATCTGTTGATGGTGGTACCGAAAGAAATATATCCAGCGCAGAAAACATGGCTCGATGAAAACCCCTACCATCGGCTGCCGGAAGATTGGGGGCTTGATTGCGAAAGGTACTGGCCTGGAATGCCCAAGGATATCGACCAGGAGGAAGTCTACCTAATACACCAAGCTAAGATGCAATGGGACGGGGAAGAGGAGAAAAGTAGGCAAAGAGAGAAAATGGCGCCCATGGAAGCCTCATCGAGAATAGAAAACCATTCTCTTGCGGAGAGGAGAAAAATCCAAGACTCCCGCAAACTTGTAGGGGATCTTCGTCCTCACTCCTCGGGAAACAGAAGACGCATTCTTTCAAATCCAGAACTGACTCGCGAGGTCGTAGAGGCAACGAGAAGAATGTACAAGCTTGCCAAAAGGAGGAGGAAATCATCAGGCAAGCAACATGAGATCAGCCCGACCAAGCTGGAAGACTTGAGGAAACCCGAAGACGAAGATGCTGAACGCAGGCATCGCCGCGTAGCACTGTTGGACTCGTATTTACCTAGAATCAGTTGGCAAGCGACAAGAAAACAGGGCGAGACAGTTTTGTCAAGAAGAGCACGTCGTGATTTGCGCTGGACGCACCCTGGGAGAAAATGGAGGCGCAAAAATGAAACATACGACGACGAAATTGAAGATGGGGGTAAGCAGGCGGGCGTGAGATTTAAGAAGTGGATTGATCGCTGTGAGGGTGAGTATACGACCTCTGGGGATGACAGCCATGATGGATATGCGTGGGAATCAGGCGATGAGGATACTATTGATAGTGACAGTGACTCTGACGCTATCGGCTTTGGCCTGAACGATTCGTGGGGCAGTGATAGCGATATCGATGGCAATGAGCCCTTCAATTCGAGCAACAATAATGGCGATGATTCAGCCGGAGATGATGTCGGTGACTATCTACATGGACCCGAAGTTGAATTTTACGACAGCAATGAAGATGATGCGGAAGTGGACATGGATAACAGAACCACAGCGCACCACGGTACTCAGAGAGTTTCAATCACAGTGCACGGCGAATCAGAAGAAGAGGAAGAAGAAGTCAACAACAATGATGTCCATCACGCACAAGAACCCTCTCAAAGTCCCAAGAAAAGAAAAAGAGATGATCAAGCAAAACAAGGACAAAAAGCCCACAGAGGAACTTCTGAAGAAGTATTACAAGATTACAAAAACCACGCATCCAAACGTCTAAAACCTGCGTCCTCCAGCGAAGACGAAGACGAAGATCCAAGACAGAAGAAAAGCTCAAAGAATAAAGCAATTTCTTCTCCCCTGAATAAGCGTGGTGATACTACTTCGCCATTTGGACAAGCTAAAGGTAAATCAGCCTTTGGATCTCCCAAGAGAAACCCATCATTTGAAAAAGCTGAAGCAGTCTCAGTACTCGGGAGCGCCAAGAAGAAATCAGTTTCTGGAGTGGGCGAGGGGAAGGCAAGTTTTATTTCTAGCAGACACAGCCACAGGTCTAGACAAACTCAAAGTAGATTCGTGAGTAGAAACTGCATGGTATTAGCTCGAATTTGCTAATGTAGCCATTTAGACCCCAAACCCCACCCCCAACCCCAAAAACTCCCAGGAAGAAACCCAGGAACCGAATCTCGGAAGAGGAAGTATCCAAGATCTTGACGTTGAAATCGGGCGGGGATTTGGTGTCCGTCGTGATTTGGGAGATGAAGATGAGGATATTACTGCGCTAGCCGATGATGAAGAAGAACAGCAAGAACCGAAAGTGAAGGGAAAAGGAAAGGCCAAAGAAAAGTTGAAGGATAAGTATGATAGTCTGCTTGACGCAGCTATAGAACGGCTGGATCGTCGAGATCGGCATATTCGATAACTAGAGATGAATCAATCATGAGTTGGATATGTGAAACCCATAGTTGGGTAACAGAATGGAGAGACATGGTGCTTAGTATCGATACGACTAATATATAGTCCGTGATTTCCATGATAACCCGGACGCGGGAGCAAGGAAAACAGGGCGAACGTAAGATATCAGGTCATTCAGTGCCATCTCTGAAGTCCATTCATAGTCATCCTAAAACATCTCCTAGGGCGTGAGCTCACACTGATAAGCTTTCACCCCCCAGAAGCTCATCATCAGCTGGATATCCTGACATTAACCACTATCGCCACACAACTTTACCATATCCATGCACACATCATCCAACAGCCAGACAACTACCACTCACTCATTCTCCACACTCCTCTCCTCCCCAAGATCCAAAGCAAAGCCTTCAACCTCCTCAGCAAACTCCTCAAATCTCTCAATGAACTTGGTATTCCGTCCCTCCTTCAACTTGACAAGCCCACTCATAGCCTGGATTTCCTTGTGAAGTTGCTCATCCTCATCTCTATACCCGCCACCTCTCGCCCTATAAGCCTCAGTCTCATTAATCTTCTCCGAGATCTCAAGTGCTTTGAGTGAGTGCTCATCATACGGTCCAGGCGGCTTTCGGCGTTCGGGAGAAGCTTGGCGAGATGCAACCATGCGCGCTTCAAGATCAGGGACAGGTTTGCCTTCGGCCATGGCATTCAGCATTGCGAAACCGTCTGCGAAGACGTCGCCGTCGTCATCGCGAAAGCCGTCGACGTATGCACTAGCGGCAGCGCCTTTGACCGGATCCGCAGTTTGATCAAACACCTCTTCGCCCAGAGTGGGATTTCCCATGACCTTGCCGAAATTCTTCAGCCAGGCTTTATGGTTCGAAAACATGTGGTCATAGACGTGTAAACTCTCTGCTAGAGACTCTTCGAGGCGGTTGGAAGAAGGCCATGGAACCATTGCTTCTTCGCAGAGATCGAGGGTCCGGGTTAAGTCTGCCACGCGCTCGTTGAGGCCGTCGATTAGAATTTTGGAACGGAGGTTCTCGTCTTTAAGAGCCTTCAAGGATTGGGTTGAGTTGTAAAGACATTCCTCCGAACCGAGATCTTTGTCGGACTCGATACCCAGCTTTTGCATGAAGTGGACATATTCACCAATCCTCGTCTCGAGTTCCTTGACTTGGGTGCGCAACTTCCGATTCAGCTTCCCAGCTTGGGCTTTCTGGAAATGTGTCCGTTTTAACAGTTCAGTCATCTGCACCAAGCTCTTGTTGTATTTTTCGTTTTCGCGCTGTCTGTTCTGCAAAGCGTTGCGATGTCTCACCACATCTTCGGTCCAAGACTGACAAGCGTGCATGATGATGTCGTAAAGCCATTGCATCGTTCGTGCCGTGGATATGCCAGAAGGATTTACAACATTGGTAATACTAGCTGGGCTATTCGGCATCGGTACGTAGAAGGCTCCATCCTCGGCGGCAATGGCCGCTTTTACTTCAGTCAATTTGGCGCACGGATCCTCCTCGTAGTCGGAGTCGTCTTCGTATTTCTGCTCATCCTTGTCTTCATACTCCTCCTCTTCATCAAAAAGATCCGTAGACTCGCCCTTGGCTGTTTTGTAAGGACAGTAGATTTTCCAGTATTTCGAGAATGTTGATGCCACAGCCCATTCGTACACCTTGATCTGTTTCTCAATTTCTAGACGCTCAATCATTTTTTTCACGTCCTCTTGAGAATCTAGCCCGTAAGCTGCGGCGCCAGTTGGAGGGGAGGGCATTCCAGGAAGACCAGGAGATGAGACAGTGGACCAACTCGCCAACTGATCTTTCAGAGCTTCAAGCCTGGTTTCCACATCAGCTTTGGCATTAAGTGTATTGTGTATGATCGTTTCCATCGTTATCCCAATGAGGTTTGCTTTATCGTTCCTGAATGGCCTGACATCGATAAGTTTGGCGAGGAGCGATTTCTCTTGTTCCAGAACCAATTTGCGCTTTTCGAGGTATGATACAAATCGCGGAAACATGCCGAAAGCCTCGGTGAGATTCATCGGATTACCGGGCTGATGGGCAGGATCCAAAAGCGCTTTATTTAATTTATGACAATCGAGCAAGAGAGCAGTATTCTCGTTGCTTTCGTTGCCAAGAAGTTGGGTAACTGCGTTGAAATTGTGTACATCGCCCTTTTCATGCTGCTTCTCCACCTCGCACAACAGAGCGTTTTGAGCCGCAAGCTTCTCATTCTTGGCTTTGAAAAGTTCAGCCTCCAATTCCACAACTCGAGCCCGCTCTTTCTCAATCTGTTTGAACGCTTCTTGTTGCCACACGGCGCGTGCCAAGAGAATCTTCGTCGACACCATCTCTTCAACATTGCTTCTCTGAGAAAGTAGCTCTTCGCGAAGTTCTCGGCATTTCTGGATGCCGGAGTCCCTATCAATCGCTTCGGGTGATCCTGTGTCACAATCTTTTTCGGACAGCGCTACCTCCCAAGTCTTGGTGGTATTGATGCATCTGTTGTTGGAGAGTTTCCACGCTTGCCCAGGTGGAATACGCTCCATAGTTTCAAGACAATGAGAATTGAGTGCCTGATGCAGAGTGGTGCCCAGTGGTGCTTCCGGTCGAATCGGTGGAACTGACGTATTGTTCCAATTGGCTTGAAGCTCTTGCACGTACTCTGTCTGATCCTGCGTCAAAAATGCGAATGAGTAGTATTTGAGTGGTACGCCTTTGGTGTTGACCCATACTTCGTATGGTTTGATATTCTCCTTATTCATGGGATACGCCGGAACGTCCTGTGCTTGACTCGTCGGAGGCTTGTGGCTTTCTGGGACTTCTCGGAGATGGTGGCTTGAGACGAGAGTTGGCGGTGGTCTCGTATCAATTTTTCCCACGAGAAGTTCATTGAGTGAAATATGTGGTGCGTTGCTTATTTTTGATTCTTCACTGGACGAAGATTGAGCCTCAAAGTCGGCATTGCTTCGCTCATGCGCAGTTCCATAGCTTGAGGCAGGCGATGATTCAGAGACCTCTGTGGTGGCGGATGCGGACACGCGATGCTCCAGGACCTCGGCCAGCTGTTTGTGGATGGCTTCGTTGTCGATAGCGGGCTTGCGCTTCGGAGAGTAGCGCTCAGGATATGGTACTGCTTTCGGTAGATGGGTCATGATGCGCGATCTCGTAGGTCTGGCTTTGTCGGTGTTGAAGTGAGTGGAGAGATGGTATCATCGCGTGACTCAGATGCATCGTCCCGAGAACGATGGTCGTGGTGGCAAACATACTCGGGAATCTGCGTATGTCGGGATCCAAGTATTATGCTTTGGAGGCGCGAACTGTCAGTGTTTGTTGATGAAGACGCGTCATGCGAGGACGCGGAAAGGACGAGCAGCATCTGTTCCTCCACAGCAGCTCAACTTGAATTACGATCCCTACCGTTTGTTCGATGCAGGAAAGTAAGGCCACAGAGCATTGAATTAATGAATTGATCGTCGGGCTGAAATCCAAATTATCAAATATGGTCATCTTAGATGGTATCTCACATCTCAACTCTTATTCTTCTTCCACTCCTCTCCAACTCCTCGTCATCGTCGTCGTCCTCGAGTTCAGCTTCAGCTTGGGCCTGCACCATCACAGCATCAAGTACGAGTGGCCCCGCGTATTCTCCCATCGTCTGTAGCTCTTCCCATTGCACGACGAGCCTATCAGCCACCTTCTTAAGCAGTCTCCCACTCAAACTCAAATCCCTGACCCTTGCCAAACTCTCCACATATACCACTCTCGTCCTTGCTGGCCCCATCCCCCAGAAATCGAAGAACCTTAAGAACAGGCTAGTAAGCGCAACAATGACACCCGTACCCGGCCCATTTGTCAAAACAATGTCCGGCGCATCCCATTTCATCATGATATCCCAGCACTCCCACCAGCAATGAAGGGCAGAAAACGGCGTCGTCAAGAGAGATTGGTGTATCTCCCTCGCTCGGGGTACAGGTTTGAGATCCCATTGTCCAACTTTCCTCTCTCCATTCCCGTATTTCCAGAACATTTCCTCTTCAATTGTACCGGCTTTTTGAGCGGAAAGAATATCGCCTTTGCCTACGACCCATGTTCTCCTCCTCCATTTTTGGAGACCTAGGTTTTGAACCATGAGAATCATTTCTGCTGTGTGGCCGCCGGAACCGAGGACAATGAGGATGTGGTTGTAGGGAGGGTTTACGGGCTTCGAGGGAGAGGGCGCATTGTCGTTGTATTTACTGGGTGCACCGGTGATAGAGAAAGCTCTCTTTCTTCTTCTTGTCTCAGGCTTGGGACGGTTGTGTGGGAGAATGGAGATTAGGCGTGTCGTCGCGGCGATGATGAGAGCGATAAAGATGGTGAGCGCAGTTGAGAGGATTATGACGATAAGTATGGGCATGATGAAGGTGCTGGAACTCAATTTGAGTCAGTTGGTTTACAATTAAGGTTGCATTATGCTATTAGAACCTGTATTGTCGTGCAAAGGAGAAATGAGGCTGCAGGAGTGGGAAAAGAAAAAGTGGTGTTGCTGAGACTTGGTTCGATCGAGGTCGTCGTTTTCTCAAGCTTTCTGGAGCTCGCGAAGTCACGCTTCCAAGACCTATTCAATTGAGCGCGATGCTTAGAAGACCTCTAATATCCCTTTCAAGAGATACACATTCTCAAATTCCCTCGGAAAGTCTGCGTGTCCTCAATTCTTGATGGCGAAATGCGACCTTGGGCTTCCCTGCGGTAGAAGCATCAGTTTCCCTGCATCTTTCAACCATACGTACCATCAGCAATCAAAGCCCTTGATAACACGAAGGCTTTGAGGGCTTTCAATAACGACCCAAGTAAGATACATCTGCCAGGAGCCACACCTCTTGGAAGTACACTCAATCCGTTAATCATGACCCTTGGGAAAATAATCTGGTGCCTAGCTGGACATCTTCCTCAGGACGCGAAACTTCCTCTCAATCAAAAGCCTTGTTCAAAAGATGCAGACCTTCCGAAACAATGCCTGCCTATACGACAACCACTCTATTAACGAGGTATGTATGCCGCCAGTGATACGAGTGAGCGGCGGCATATATCGCTGCTACCTTGTCTGATAACCGAGCTCGGGATCGTTGACCATACGGAAAGAATGTAATGCAAGCACCTCGAGAACCCGCTCTACGGCTCTACGGCAATGTTGAATATTGCGACGTCTATGAACGGCACATGTAAACCGACGCGGGCCAAAAAGATGTACCAGATTTTCTTGCAGACAATCCTCTAAATAATATCACCACCGGGTATCTCCATCCATTCATCCGTTGACCACATCCGTCTTCTATTCATAACGTACTCTATACACTTTGGCTTCAGCCAACCAAGTCAAACAGCCGCGCTCAACCTTCCTGTTGCGGCTGTCCCATTCTCATTGACAGCACCGCTCGAACATCAGTACAATGTGCCAATCCTTCCAAGAGTGGTATCAAATGCAGAAGATCATTATCAGTTGGATCGCTGATCCATCCCTCTATTGGTATCGCATTGTCTTGACAGCGTCAGTCTTAGCTTCATTCTGCTGATCAATGAGCAACAACATACCTTCGTGAAAAACATAGCTGACAGGACTATTGTCCAAAATGGCCACCTTACTCAAATCTGGCTCAACTTGTGACAAGTCTTTAATATATGCGCCATTCCGCAACGCACAGTGTTGTCTATAATAGCGCCCTGAAAAATAAGAGCGCTCAAGCTCAAGCCAGTCCGTCACTGGATCAGCATATTCTTGCACGGATGCTGTAAAGATCACGAGGTTGTACCATTTCGAGACCTTTGAGTGACAAGACTTAGTTCTTATGTGCCACAAGAATCTGAGAGGTACATACCTTTCGAAGAAATTCATCACAATTTGGGCGCTTGTGCACGTAATACAGGATTGGAACTTGGGGCCCGAAAGGACCTCCACCGCCCATGCTGTTCTGGATTCTAACCTCAACCATATGACCAGTTGAGAATCTTCCACCTTTCGCCTGGCTGTGGATCAAGGTTTCGTCGAGATCAATAACAAGTGTCTTTTGCTTGCGCGGTCCATTGGCAAGCGATTTCGAGTACGAAGGTTGCCGTCGAGGAACCAGCGGTCGCGGAGGGACAGGAGCGCGCGGGAATTTCAATTTAGAGTGTCCGGGGCTGTTGGGTGACTTCAGCGACATGGCCAGGGCCTCCTTCTCATCAGACGGATCCATTGCGGCTCGGGCTTTGGCATCCTCATGCTGTTTCCTTCTCCTCTTGAGCGCGTCTTCATTGTGTAGCTTTATGCGGATCGATCTCCGTTGCGGCGCGATCTCATCTGCATCGGATGCCACAGATTTCGACCTGGTGTGTCTTGCAGGAACATCTCCGCCTCGCTTCTCGTCCACCTCTGAGTCGGAAGTTGCAGCTGACGAAGCTGAAGCGACGGATAGGGGTCGTCTCGGCCTTCTCTTGCTGCCATTGCCATCACTAGATGTGCGCCCGATCTCATTGACCAATTTTTCAGAGGGTGAAAATGGCTCGTTCACTCTTCTTCGCTTTCGCGGGTTGAGAACGCGGCAAATGGTAAGAAAGGGTAAGAAAGGGTGAAAGCGGCCTTCGTCGTCGTAAAAGTATGAGATTACATAGCGCGCGGGCAGTGTGATTGTGTGTATGACAACATGGGTCGTCCCTATAATCGCAGTGGTGATTCGTTTCGGAAAGGAGCGCCAGCCATTAGGTTTCACGTCGCCAAAGTGGTCGGAGTTTTGATGAGCCAGCAATGGTGTAGACTCCGTGAAGTCCATGTCCGACAATGGATCTTGACCTTCGTTGTCATGTCCAGCTTCGATCATGTCCTTGTCGAGCAATTGGGAGTCGGTACTGTTCCCAAGGATGTCTTGGCCGGCATAGGAGGATCGTCGGGAGTTTGAATAGGGCGGGGTGGGACTTCGCCCAGAAAGAAAGTTCAAGGAGTTCATTCGAGTCGTCGCGCGGCCATGAGGGAAATGTTGTTCGTAGAAATAGCAAAGACAGGGACCGGGTATCTCGGTCTTTGTTTCACTCCATGAGATGATGGTTAGGACTACACCTCGGACCACGCGGACGGGGATGTCAAGCTGTTGGGCTCGGCCGACTGTTTGGTATGCGCGACTGAGAGTAAGGCCTCCCGATCAATTTGCGCGAGGCCGTCCTGGAGTGAGAGAGAATGGCCGGTGGACTGGGCGGTGGAATGAGCGAAGAGTTGTTGTTGATGGTAGAGAAGAATGGCTGGGAGAGTGACGTTAAGGATCCCATTCAGTTCGAATAGCCGAAGCTCCGATATTCGACAATCTGAATCGACACGATGATGGAGGAACAGTCATAATAAGGCAAACTCCAAAGTTAATCCGCATCAAGCCCAGCAACAGCTACAACGAAATCAATGCGCGACCAAAAGTGTCCATACTCGAATCGACAACACCAGGGACTTTGTCTAGAAACACCGCACCTCGCAAGGAAACACCACACCTTGCAATGCCGGGCGCGACAGTGAGCCTGACACCGGGCTTGGGCTCGTATTTGAAATCTCTCAAAGAAAATCCAGTCGAGTCATCAATCGAGCAGCTCATATCGTATGTCAAGTATAGCCGTTTAGATAATACTTCAACATACTGACTCCAAATAGCCTCCTCAAGCGACGACAAATACGGAATTCGCGACCATGCGCCATAGCCACAGCCGAATTACTCCACCACGTTGTCGACCATTTCCCTGGACGAAATGCCACAGAGTTGATCGAGAGAATAAGAGATGTAGGACGACGACTGGTCGCGGCCCAGCCACGAGAGATGGCTGTGGGCAACATTGTCAGGCGGACACTTGGTCTGGTCAGGGAGGTGGTAGGCAATCCAGAAGGTGGAGACGAGACAACAATGAGTGATGCAGATAGCACAGCATACGACTCTCCTCACCGACCGAAGCTCTCCTCTACCATTTCCACCTTCAGCCCCCTCGCCCACACCGCAACACGACCAGCTGGAGGCGTCATGACTCCGGAGAACAGAGAATTTTCACATCGTCCCCCTCTTCTCACATCACATACCTCCTACGCTCCAGCAGGTGCTCCCACAGTTACGTCCCTGTTTGGACTCTTTTCGCATCCTGCCACAGACTCGAATACATCCACACCTCCAAACTTCCAGTCACACTCTCCAGCTCTAAAGTCCGTCTCTTTCGCCGAAAAGCTCGCCAACATTAGTGAGTTCCAGCCGGAGCTCGATATAAAATCAGAAGTTTTGCAAGGCATTACTGAGCTTCTTGATGAGTTAGATCAGGTTGACGAGCAAATTGCCGCATACGCAACGGATCACATTCACTCCGACGAAATCATTCTTACCCATACATCATCTCTTACCATCCAGAGGTTTCTGCTCAATGCTGCGAAGAAACGAAAGTTCACAGTCGTCCACGTGGAAGGCTATCCTAATGACTCAGAAGCAACCCATGATGCCCTGCGTAATGGTGCAAAGAAGGACGCTCGCGAAGGCGACGACGGAGAGGATGAGCGTTTCAAGCCACTCACTGCTGCAGGTATCACTGTGATCCTGATTCCGGACTCTGCCGTTTTCGCCATCATGTCGCGGGTGAACAAGGTCATTCTTGCCACCCACAGCGTACTCGCAAACGGCGGACTGGTCGCAGGTTCTGGCGCTCGTGTCATCGCCCAGGCTGCTCGAGCACATCAAACTCCTGTTGTTGTGCTCAGCGGAGTCTACAAGCTCAGTCCTATATATCCATTCGATATTGACGAACTAATCGAGTTTGCCGACTCTGAGAAGATGACAAACTACGAGGACGCTGAGTTTGTGGACAAGATTGATGTCGTGAATCCACTCTACGACTATGTTCCACCGGAGTTGGTGAACCTCTACATCTCTAACTTGTATGCGCTCTACTCACGCTGCCGTAGTTTGATATTCGCCCTGCTAATTGAAATTCTAGGGGAGGACACGCACCATCATATCTATATCACGTCGTTGCTGAACATTATAGTTCCGAAGATACTACCCTATGAAGGAGACTCGGAAACGGTTCCAAAAAATCATCATTCGGTGTTATATGGCACAGCGACTTCCTTCAGCACCTGGAAACCCTTTTTCGACGTTGAAGTACTCGCCAGAACGGGGGCAGCTTCCGTCGTCGAGCACTCGAGTAACCGGTCCCCGGGGTTGAACCCGAGAAGCCTCCGTGGCCAGCATGTTCTCGGAAACGTTGCCAAGGTGGAGAGCTCTGTCGAAGAGTCTCGAAAACAGGCAAGTAATGTAGGAGCGAGAAAATATTACTTTCTATTCAATAATTTTTTTCTTACAGCCTTACGATGATGTATTTAATCTCAAGTTGGGAAGCACAATTGGACAGCTAATCTTGAGCCCTGCCGGAATTCGCTCATGTTGAACCTGGAACTGGCAGGGTCCAGTGCCAAATCTGCTGCTTCAAAAATTCTACAGGCTTCGCTTCGTGGGCACTGAAATGATGAAGCGACTGTGTCAACTGTATTCGCTCCTAGGATCTCAATGTCCTTTGTTGTATCGGTATGTATGTGTCAGCCTCTTCCCAATGATCCGCATTACTTCTTTCACAATTTTGAACATGTCTATTATTCGTGTGTTCAGGACGTTCACCGTCTGTGCATGCGATGTAATATGTTTACAATGTTTGCGAGAACACCTGAGCAGTTCATGCTTAAGCAGGCCATCATCCTTCAACTCATTTTCATCTTGCAACTACTCTTCCATACACAAGCAAAGACTTGTCATCCAAATTCAGTCTATTCTACTATATTTCAGTCACGAATCTTAAAACTCCATACCACCAAGAAGCAATGTCTACTTCTCCCTCTGTCCCATCTTTTCCCGCGGCTGCTCCACGCAACACCAAACAACCATCCACCTGGAATCTCTCCTCGGTCCTGAACTTCCAACCCTCCGACATCTGCTGCGGCACCTCTCCAAAAGGTTATCACTGCACCAGCAAACTCTACCCCTACACCTCCAACTCAATTCCGGGTAAATCTCCACAGGCCATGCAGGAAGACATCCTTGAACAACTGGTTGCCACTAATTTTCGCAGCCCAGCGAAGACGAGGGAGTTGTTGCATAAATTGTCTGGAATCGCTTTGTGCACTGAACATCGACGGCAGCAGGATCGGCTGGAGAGACGATGGACGAAAGATATTGAGAGCGAAAGAGTTAGGAGGAAGAAAGAGGAGCAACGACGTCGCCTCCGGACTGAAATGAGTGAGGAGGAGGATGAGATTCCTTCATCGCCAACTCCTCTTACTAGAGGCTCAACACGTAGACCAACACCTTCAGGAACCAGACCATCTCGAAATAGATTTGATCGTTTGGCTTCGAGGGGACCTAGGATTCCACCACCCATTTTTGTCAAGAAAGCTGGTACGAATTCGGCGACGGCAGCACAATTGGATGTCCCGCCGGCGCCCGCAGCCTTTTCGGGACGAGGCGCGCGTCTTCCGACACTGAGAATGACACCAGCAGATTTACCTGAGAGGCGTGTTGCACCCTTCAAATCGCGCGAGACTTCGCCTCCTAGTATCAATGCCCTTATTAATAGAGGGAGGAAGTATAGCTCTCACAATAGCTCGCATGGCGGGAGCAATGCCGACCTTGCGGGCATGGCGACTAAGATTCCCAAACCGAACTTTGCGACGAGAGCTATTTCTTCGACGGGGGCGTACTTGACTTTTGGTGCTGGTGCTTTTCCGCCGACGCCTGAGTCGATTCCTTCTTCGCCTACTCTCGCTCCTTCGTTGCTGGTTAGTGAGGGACTTGGAGGGAGGTCGATGGGCGGGGGAGTTGCGAGGGAGGATATGGATGAAGTTCGGGTGTTGCAGAATGCTATCTTGAGGAATCAGGAGAAGATTTTGAGGGATCAGGGGAGAATTTTTGAGATTTTGATGGGTGGGGGTGTGTAGGGGATCTTGTGGGCTTGTGGTTGTTTTCGAAATGGAAAGTATTTGGGAGTTTTTATGAGGAAACTTTTGGTTTGGGAGAGGATTGGTTGGTTAGGGCGGTGTGGAAGGGAGAGATGGAAAGAGTGGATGTGATTTAAGGATTTGACGAGTTTGGATCGAGGGATATGTGGGAGAAATGTATCTTAGATATGAAGATGGGGTGGTATACTTTCTTTGAAAGGATATTGCTCAGTCCCTCTTTTTATAGGGGACGTTGCCTGGATTTTAGTTGCGAAAGGATACTCGCGTTATCGGAGTGAATTCGAGCTGATCTATTCTCTCGTCTGAAGCCTAGAAATCTGGTAAATTTAAGAAGCAAAAATGAAAAGCCAACGGAAAGTTGATGGGTTTGAATGACGTGAAAGAATACCAAAGTCAGCCTCGCCCAAATCAAGTGCTTGATATTCTTCTTTCCGAATAATAACGTACTTCACAAGCGAGTGGGCCACCTCACAAACGTAAACCGCCTTCGTAAAAATACTACGCAACCCTACAACAATTTATAGTATTAAATAGAAGAGAATAATATTATTTAGAAGCTTCGCTATCATCTATATGATCTATTTTTACCTCACAAGTGCGGGAGTTATGCCCAGTCTCGCCGCAACGGCCGCAGTGCCTCTCTCCACGTACTCTCTTCGCAGGCTTCTCACCATCGTTACGATTACCACCCTCCCTTATAGTAACTAATTCAGTTACTTCACCAGCTGTCAAGGTCTGCTCAGTCCGTATATATCTCCTTTTGCGACTCTTACGCTTTGTAACTGCCTCAATTGCGTCTCGAAGGCGCGCTGTTTCTTCGCGCATCAACACCATTTCATGTGCTATCTGCTGCGCGCCTTTACTCAACTGCCTGACCTGCTCATCAATAGAACTTGCAGAGGATCCTGGGCCTGTAACGACTAGCTGAGACAATATCTTGCCTATTAAGAAGCCAGATTCATCAAAATTGTAGGTATCCTCATCTATGATACCGTACTCTGCCTTTATCCTCTGAACAAGTGTGAACCAGGGTATAATAACCGCCGGGTCTTCGCAGGCAACTCGCTGGCGATCGTATGGACGGCTCCATCGGGTGGTAAGCTCTGGCGTACGCTTTACCAAGTTGTTAACCCAGTTCTTGCCAACAGGCTTCCCACCCCGCTCTCTTAGTAGTTTATTAGCCATATCTTGTACGTAGGCCTTCGACGGCGGTAGGCCGCGTAAGCTTTCGTTAAGAATACGCTTTATAACCACCTCCTCTTCTAGCTTTGTCAATCGCTTCGAGTTCGGCTCGCACTCGCGTCGAGGGCGCTGTCCGGCGCGTCGGCGTTGTACTGTTGTTCGAGGTACGCTATATGTTACTGCAGCGCGTCTTTCGCTTTGGATTTGATTTGAATTGATATCTGAAATAGCAAGGAATATATCTCCTTCTTTATAGATCTTCTGCTTTTCGTCTTGTTGAAGCATTACGCGACGTTGTTACGAAGGCGGTTTACGTTTGTGAGGTGGCCCACTCGCTTGGGTGGCCCACCCGCTTGTGAAGTACGTTATACTCTTTATAAGGATTAGACTAGAAACTTACTACGGGGCACAGGTCCGGAGTTTTGGAGGGAGCTTGCGACTGAGAAAACCCACTGTCCCCAAACCCCGCACCTGCATATTGCTGTTAGGTGGCTTGATTAGGCAGGAATTTGTTTTTAATTCTAAACGGGCCCTTCGGTGTCCCCTGGAGAGGCCGAGGAACGAGTCAATTCGAAGGGAGGAGAGGCTGAGAGGGTCCTGCGTCGAGCAAGCCCGATTAGGGCTAAGAGACTTTCTGCTGTACATTGAATCCGTGACGCCCAGCCTAAGAAAATGCTGCCTTTGAGCCACATAAGCATACCCAGTCCCTTTCCCTACGAAGAGAGGCCGATGTAACCAATCTAATTAGGTGGCTTGATTCCTCTAAGTATATGGCGCCTTATTTGCTACTTAATCGGTCTGCACAAAGTCTCTCCGTGCCAAACCGGCTGTCTTATTGTCGTCGCCGCGAGACTCGCTCTCCTGTTCCCCATCATGATACTGCCTACCTTTGATCAAGTTTCATGGTCATACTCGAAATTTCTGCAATGATAAATATCTTCTACATTCCCTCTCGAGCAATTTCGATTGTTGAATCGGAAATCAATAAAAAATCTAAACGCCCGCCTAGCCCCGTGCGTGGAGAAGCTTGGACACCATCTCAGCCTCGTTCCATTCTGTCTGATCGGTAAGTCCTGCTTCCGACCGATAGGATCTTACAGGAACGTCTTCACATTGTCTTGAGAAGTATCGTAGATGTATGTGTTAACAATGTCGTAGCCCGACACCCAGAATATTCCCAAAGACGTTGATTCAAGCTGTCAATATGTCGCCTGAAGCAATCCTCACCATCGTCCTGAGTCTCATGACCCTATTCATAACTACAGCCGGTCTAAAGTATCGGCACACAATCGAGACTTGGTGCATGCGCCTCGTCAAGGGAATCCGGAGCCCAATGCGGCGTAGGTATCAACCCCAGGAATAAGAGTTTTGTAAACTAACCATCATTTTTTTAGAGAGGTTTTATTTTCATTTAGCCTCTCATATCGATCGCCATATCGAGGACTTTGCCTTTTCCATTTGGCCGCGCGACCTGGGATGGCAACATATCGACATCGACCCTTTCGAAGCTGGTCAGGCGGAGAGAGCCGCCTGGGAAATGGAATTGGAAGAGATCTTATGAGACCTTTGTGGTTGATAGGAGGAGCGGAAAAATCATTCAGCGATCGGACTTGGACGAAAGACAAGGTCCAGTCTTGATGTACTTGGACTGGGTGTTAACCTGGATTAGACTTGTCAACCGATTTTTGTGCGCTTCCATGTGGTTGTTGTTGTCGCGCTTGTGTCATGTTTAGGTAAAGGCCCGTACAGCACATATTGAACGGAGATAGCATTATTTTATAAACAATGATTCGAATGAAAAGATCATCCCACCTTCCTAGGTCTTGTAAAATGTCAAGGGCTAGCTCGAAAAGGAACAAAGAAGCAGCTGGATTCGTCGAGTACTTGTTCTTTAAGGACTATTATAACATTCTCGAAGCGTTCAATGCATGATGTCTAAGGTTTTGTTAGAGAAAGACTGAATCACGAAGAATCATGAAGAATCATGATTGTGCATAGGAGATGGATAGTCACAATCAAGCGAAAAGCATACGCACCAAAATTCAGAATTTCAACCGCGAAAAATAAGTGACTTCACCCACCGAGTCTTCAAAACGATTACCACATAACAATGAACACCAAAAATGAGAGCTCAGATCATAGATCACAAGGGAACAACAAGACTCCTCTGTTCAACGACAAATATCCCCTAAACAGCCTCTACAACAAATACAAGGTTAAAGAATTAAAACTCCCGCACATAATCAACGATGACTTGGAAGTATTTGGTCATCCCATAAAATGCCATGGCGTTCGAGCCAGACAGGAGATCGTCACTGCACTATATTTCTACTCGAGAATCCTATGGCCCATGCATTACCCAGACTGCCCAAGCACAACTTTCAAGGGCGATTGAGAGCGAGACTTGTGGCCGTCAACAATTCCGATACAACGCTCTTCACACAGCTGGCTCCGAATGTCGAAGACTTCTGTGAAGATCAAAAGTGGAGTAGGATGAAAGCGAACGCATTCGAAGCGACTAATGAAGATGGAAGTGTGGTCTGGAGCCTATACCGATATAAGTGCTTCATCAAAAATTCCTGCATGCCCAACTGTGCCGTCCGTATCGATGAACATGATCGAGTGGAGGTGCGCGCATTGGTTGATATCCATGTAGGAACGGAAATTGAATTCGATAATGTTCCGGACATCCCGCACGATCCTGTTTAAGATGTTTGAAGCGAACAAGGAGTTTAGGTATCGATCCGTAAGCCGGCGGAAGAGGATCATCAAGGTGAAATGGGGATTCGATCGCAGTTATAAAGCATGCGAGAATGCCGATGAAATCAATCCAATGAGGCGCGACGCTTCTTTTTAAACAAGTACCTCCACCAAGGCTTCCCAAACCGTGGCTAGACGATTTCAACACTCTCCAGAACCAGTATGAAGCCTACATCGAGTTCTTAGAAAGCCAAAAGATATTCTGCAAGATACCAGCGGTTTGTAACTTCGTTATCCGGGCCTACGATAGGGAGTCCAGAGATGAAAGAATGGGACGGCAAGTCCGTTAGCAAGCCGTGCTAAAGCTCGTGAGAACGATGGCGATTGCCACGCAAGCAGAATATGGCCAGGAGAACAGCATGTGTAGAAAAGCTACGAAAGCCTACAAAGAGCTGGCAGGAGCTTGGGAATCCCAGAGTTCCTAGGTATTGTGATAACTGATCTCAGGCTGTGATGCAAGAGGTTCGAGAATGATGATTTTGATGTTGCAGAAGCAGAAGGGGAGGGAGTCTGAGCTGAGAAAGGAGATCAACGAAACTCGGCCGAAAGCACAGCCACAAATCTTATTTCATGTGATATTGTATTATTATCTATATTGATATAGGACTCGGAGGATTATCTGTAGGATACCGGGGATAATCAAGATTGACACAGTTATGTTTAGAGAACAACATAACCTTTCAGGTAAAATGGGATGCAACCGAGTCACGAGATACAGTTTCAGCCTAGTAAAATTGCAAAGAAGCTATCGAAGTGAGACATTGTTTTGAGGTTCTCAATCAACGAATGCAGTGAGATAATATTCAAACAACCTGAAAGTGACGACATCTAAGCTACGGACGCTGCGGATTGTTAGGAGCTTTGTGAGGTTAGCAAACAGCAAACGATGCTGATATATTTCTGGGAACTTCTCGAATTCGAAATTCAATGCAGCGGACCATTGTAGATGTATATAAAAAGATAAGATCTATCAGAATACTATTGCAGCATTATATTTTCTTCATTCGATGCATGTAGATTCTCCTTCTAACTGGAATCATTAGCATGAGATAATTGCAACCACAGTCCCAAAAGAGCCAGGAATTTTGCGACCCCTCAATTGGATTCAGAATCACCTATCCAAATCAGCAGCACGGGGACTTACCTCCTTCCTCCGATAGCAGCCTTGTTTGTCCCCTCAGCTATGACCACCCTGGTCATTCGTCAACATAAATCCTTTGCCGCCTGACAAACTCTCTCTTCACAACAACAACAGCATCCACCAGCACCATCACAACAACCGCAATCATGTCTCACTTCGGCGCCAATAACGCCACTCCATCAATTCCAATCGGTAAGTTCACTGCTTCTAATCAAGACAGTATGCTCTAAACTCCCGACGAGTCTATTTGATGATATCGCCAGAAATTTAGAGCATGCGCTGTCGATTTGCAAATGCTTTACTGACTTGCGCCTTTAGCAACAGCTGGCTTCATAGCAGAGACTCGTGAGGACCCAGAATACGGTCCGAATGAGGTGATTAAAGCTGAGCCAAACTTCAATGCCCGCGTGAAGAATGAGCAGCACGCCGCAAAGCTGGAATCAATGAACCGTAGCTACAAGTCTGTTCCGCTTGACAGCCTCAACCCAACGTATATCAAGTATGAGCCCCAGAGCGGTGCAGACACCGATACTCTAACGTTCTCAAAGCGGCAAGTCGCTCCGCGTCGTTTCACGACCTCCGCAATCAAGATTAATGGCGAGAGTGACGTTGTTCGCGCCCGCTCAAACCTCTACCGCCAGCTCCAAGAAGAGCTCAACGAGGCCCAATCCCTCAGAACCATCATTACACTGCCTCAAGAAATTCAGAACATCTGCTATGGCTTAGAGGGAAAGGATTTGAACGAGATTAAGGAGCAAGTCGGTGAAGATGAAGATTATATCCGCAAGATGGTTGACCTTATTCTCTTTGCCAATCGAATAAAGGCCTCGAAGGAGACTCTCGTCGATGTTGACGCCTGATTTGCACGCAATCCCGGCTAAAAAGTCAAACGCAAACCGTATTTACACAAACAACTTCGAGCGAAAAGCATCGGACGCACTACATTTGCGTCAGCTTACGCCTAAGTCCAGCTTCCAGTAATGTAATAATTGTCGAAACAGGATTACATTCATGGATCTGACTGGGTAGGATACACGTTCCTGGCATTATTCCACAGAGAAATTGCTGAGGATCTACCTATGGTTATGTCAGACAGGAAATTCATAATCGGACAGGCATAGTTTGGGCAATCATTGAAAATAGCACAAATAACCAATTCACGACACATTGGTGCCTCTCTCATCCTACCTTTGCTTCTGCTCCAACCTGTGCCTCCGTATACACTTGCCTTCTTACCTATATCCTCGGACTTGCGATCCAGGCTCTTCAAAATGGAAAAAAAGGAGACCAATCAGCTGAATCTAGCCCTCCAAGTGGGAAAAGTTCAACATGAACCTCCCAAATCACACCCACAATTTCACCACTTTTGCCCAGCAACGCGCCTCGATTGCCCACCACTTCGAGGTCTACAACATCACGATGAGCTCCATTTCACACATAGGTGACGAAGTAACAACACCCTAAACACAAAACATCTCGCTAATGTGCTCTAGACAACTCTCGTCTCTTCCAACACGATGGCGCGTCTTATAAAGGCCGACTCGATCTTCTACTCCGACTCTGCATCAACTCCTTGAATCGCAAGCAACATCGCAGCTACTACCAACATCTACCGGCCTATCTCTCCATCTCTCTACCTTCGCGCCGCTCGACTTTTTCGCGTCAGCACGAGATCGACTCAAATACAACCCTCCTCTTCATATCAACATTCCCTGTACACCCGGGACTTTGGCTATAGCGCTCCTTGCTCTTTTGACTCTTCAACACATCTTTACAACACTCCTCGCTACTCCAATTCTTCGCTACCACACACATATACAACATTTAAACCGATCTAAAGCAACGCAAAATAATGGCATCGGTACCACCACTCTCGTCTCTTGCCCGCCTCTTTCAGAGAGAGATTCAATCTGTTGAAGCATACGAAATCGATCCTGCCTTGGAAGAGCAGGGCGATAGGACGAATCGGTTTCACAAAGACCAGCACACCCAAAACGGCCTCCAGCAGAACGATTCGGCACCTGGATTTGGAGGCGCACATGGCTTTACCATGACCGACGAGCAGTCCAAAAACTTCTACAATGAACCAGCTACCTCAGGCCAGTCTAGCGACTCCGATTCGCGGCCGATTGGAGTCGACGAGGTCCTTAATGCTTTCGTGGGGGAAATTGTCCCACAACCTCTCGATACCGAGCAATTCTCTCCCATGGCATCGCAGCAGCAATGGGATGGACATCAAGGCGATCTTTTTCCAGCCAGTTACCCCCAGGGCAATTGGCAGGGCTCTCAGGTGTACGACAATATTCGACAGCCGCTACAGCCACAGCAAGGATTCAACGATAGACTACGTTTTGAATCGTATTTAAACTCTCAGTACAACTTGCAGCAGACTGACTTCCTGCCACAGTACTCTGTGGTGAACGATCAAGGTCATATTGGAGGCCATGGCCGCCATGACTCTGGGCATCTTCAGGGTTTAGGATACGAACAATCCAATTGGCAGCAGCAGACCAGCAACCAGATGTCTTATGGTAGCCAGAATCAGTACGCTGAGCCTCGATTCGGTGCTGAGGATGCCCATACCCATCGTCCACAACAGGCTCTGGCGCCCATAGGAATCAATGGCATGCAGCAGCAGTTCCCTGCATTTCAGCAGCATCCTCAAAACGAGTACCAGCAACCTCGTCCGAGTCATCAGCGACAGCCACCACCTCTTGCGGCTCCTCAACCACAGCGACATTCACCGGCTTTCGTACAGAACCACACAATTTCAAGTACGATGGGATACGGTGGACGTTCTCGGACTTCGACAGGCAACTCCACGTCATATCAGAACTCTCCCATTCAAGACGGACGCCAACATCGGGCAATGGTATCTCAGCGAAATACAAACCATCAGCAGCGGGTCCCACTGTCCACAGTGCAAAACTCAGCGCCCCAATCATACCAGGAGAGCCTTGAGCTGCAACAGGGCTCTGCCAATATAGGTAGAACTCAAGCGTCGAATACATCGCGTGAACCGACGGTAGAGATACAGTCAGCCCCAGCGCAAGTGACCATTCCACCAGATTGCCCGGTAGACAACTTGACCAACTACTCGCTGGATTTTGTGCGACCACCACAGAAGGTTATCAAGAAGGCCGTGGACGAACATTGGGTTGACTATCCCGGGCAAGTGCTGGAATTCTTCACCTCGCCGTTCCCAGAGTATTGCTTGACGCCAGAAGACCCAAACCATTTTCTTCCGCCCGCCATCCATGTCAAGACCTTGAGCCCAGCACAAATGCTTGAGTACCATGCTAGAGCACCGCAGCATAGGGATTTGATGCACCAGTTCATCGTTCCTCGAATAACCGCCTACCGCAACGAATTGCCAGGCGATACTCCTGCGGTTAAGCAGAAGAAGTACAAGAATAACACCATCTCCATGCGTCAGCAGCGATTGCGAGAGCATAATGGACAATTCATGGGCGATGCCAAGATCGCTCGGGTCGCTAAAGGCGAGAAGGAGAAATCTTTGACCAAGGTTTTCAAAGAAGTTCTGCCGAAGATCAATGGTGCTCGTCTCTTGCATGTAAGTTCCTCTTGGCTCCAGATTCGATAGACAATGCTAACGTTTGACAGAACACCATTGGTGATATTTTGAAGTCCACTGATGGTCGTTATTTTACTCGGACCTCCTTCACAGGAGGTGGACTCAGCGGCAATCACGATTTTCCGCTGAGAAAACCAATGTCAATTCCTCGGCCGCTGGCCGACGAACTCAAGAAGGCTGGTCTTCCGGAGCCAGATTTGCACGAGCATCTCCGCCAGAACGAGGAGATTTGGAAGCTTTTCTATCCAAAGTACTACAACAATGGAAATCAATTGCCGCCAATCGAGGAGAACCGTAGGCAGACACAATTTGTGAAGGGTCGAGGTAGAAAAGCTGCTGCGCCAGCCCCAGCTAGGGCTACCAGGCGCCAGCGTACTGCTGAGCCTTCTACTCAGCAGGGCCTTGATATGCCTACCAATGTCCAGGCTCTTGCTATGCCACCACCACAGCAGCAGCACACTTTTGAGAACATGCAGTCTCCTGGCACTCAGCAGTTTTTTGCCAGCTTTCCCTCTTCTCGCCACCATCAGCGGATCGAACAACAGACTGGTACACAGCCCTTCCACCCTTCCACGATGAGCCAGCAGGGCAAGGAAGATCGCAATGATAGAGCCAAGAAGCGTAAGACTGACCCAGCTGGATATGATTCGCAGGACTCATCTACGATAAAACTAGCTGCTGCTAGCCGTGGATCTCTCGTGCAGCAGATGAACCAAAACCAGCGCGGAAATCCATCGAGGCGACCCAACGTGCCCACTCATGTCGATCACCGTCAGCAGCAGACTCGATCTCAGCAGCATGAGAAAGTTGCCCAAGTCGTCAACCCAGGCTGGGAACACATCGTGAATGCAGCTGTGTCAAATGAGCGGGTTCGACAGGAACAAGGAGAAGCTATTATGTCCAGCCATGAGCTTCGCCAAGAGGTGCGCTCTCAGCGAGAGCAGTCACTCGTGGATGATGAAAAGTGGGCAGATTTTAGTTCAAGCCCTTATGGACCAGCAGACGACTTCCAAGAACAGTCTGCCGACTTGAATTCGGACCCAATTGGTGAAGTATCCAGCTCCGCTGGATTTCCAGCACCTTTTTCAAGCCCAATTAGGTACGACCTCATGGCAATGTCCCAAGTTCCGATCGGTGGTGCTTAATGGCAGGGTGAGTATCCAGGTCCACCAACGTTCCACAGTGCTGTAGACTTAACTGCTGCCGATAGGGTACAGCATCTTCCTTCTAGCCCACCAGCTACAGATGGGGTTGAGGTGGACTCGGCTGAGGAGCCGCATATTTCGCAGACCCCATCCAGTCCATCCAAGGCTGGACTAAACGACAGCGGATATTTCCCTGGTGGATTGGAAGAGGGCAATGGCCGTGGCGCAGGACTTGGGCCAACAAACCGAAACGAACAGTACAGCTTCGACGACCTCGATCTCTCTCAAGTGAACGACTTCATTCGCTACTACTCACAGGGAGAGAGTTCACAATTTCCAGAAGATCAGACTGGGCAGACTTTCGAGGCCAATACTGATGGCCTAGAACTCCTGTCTCAAAACCAAAATGACCAGTCCAATCTATTCGATCATTAGCAAGTGAGCCAAGTTAACGGTTACACGCAAGGAGAATTTGCCAGAATGCCACAGGCCCAGTCTCATGCGCTAGAGTTCGATGGTGAGGGCTATGATTTGCCCAATGGTGCTCTTTCAGAGCCTGCTCCGACGCCAGAGTATCCGTCCCAGCCTGGGTTTCCGATGGTCCAATTAGACCAATCACAGATGCAGGACCATGAGGATGATAGAGCGGGTGAGTACACGTCTTTGCCGGGACATTTCGACCAAGACAACTAATCACACTTAGCTTCGCCTCAACGTTCTGCCAATATGTTCGCTGCCAAAGAGACTGCGTTCATTGACTTCTCTGAGGATGAATTTCAGCCAGAATCTTCACAGTTCAATACTTCAGAAGACGATGATCTTGTAGCTGAAATGCAGGACTTCCTCAATGAAGATGACTACGAAGAGTCCGAGGAGGAGGCGCCACCCCGCAAGTTGTCATGGTCACAACTCCATGACCACGCATCAGTGCATCAAGCACAATAGGGTGATAAAGTCTTCGAGTCGTGCGAATATTGTTTGCAGCATCGTGAGGAGATGGGTGTGTGGGGAGCGGAGAAGACCAAGAAGGATGTGAAGGGCGAGGCGATCGGTTATGGGTCGATGACTGGGGAGGCCAAGATGGAGATGCAGGATAAGATGATGCGACAGGCCACAATGACGAAGAGGGATAGGAACCGCGAGATTTATAAGGGTTTGTTAATTAGTCTGAGTGTAGAACTTTCGTGGAGAGTAGGACGTCTTTGGATGCGCCGTTTCTTTTTGTTTTTCAGGAGGTACAATTTCTCAACGGTCAAGGGTGGATTTCTGGATTTGTATTAACAAGGGGCACAAGAGCTTTCTGGTTATGATACCTACATTTGTTTTTGGTTCTGGAAACTATGTAGCGATCACCGCATTATGCATCCTTCATCTTCGATGAGATCTCTTCTGTAACTTTGAGCGTGGGTGCCATAACTCAATTGAGTGAACTCGAAACGATCGAGATTTTATCGTGCATTGCAATAGTGTAATTTGTCGTCGTATGTTTAACCCCATGAGCTCGTCGTTGTGTGAAGACCAATGTTATAAAAAGGATGAGATACCTGGAGGCTTTTCGATAATCATTGATACTCAGTTATGACCAAGTTTCGAATGAGGTGTTGTTCTACCTTCCTGGACTTCAAGACTCAAAGCAAAGTCTATCCTGTTCCGGAAAATCGAATACGAGATACCATCTCGTTGTATTCGTGAAATATCTGTCAATATTCCTGTGTCCCTCGAAGTCGTAATAGGGCCAAAGTATCTTCGATACCAGCCTGGACTCGGAAAATTGATGGTTCTCAGTCAAATGCCCTTACTGTCTCCTTCAAATGTCGAGATCCGAGTTCAAGTCCATCCTGCTCCGTAAAACACTTCTCAAAATGCCATCGGATTGTATCCGCAGAGTTTCCGCGAGTATTCCTGCCGCCTTCGGGGATGTAAAAGCGTTCTGAAATTCCTCAGATGGTTGGAAAAAGGGAGGTACTATGGTTCCTCAAGTACCAATTATGTCGCTTTGTAAGACCTCCAGAAACAAGGTGATGCCCTCAAAGGCAGTAATAGCAATTTTGAGGTATGGTGTAGATAAAGTTCCCCAATGGGCATTGTTGAAACTCGGAATGTGAGGATGGGAGTCCAGTATTCATCTGCACTCATCTCCCTGATTGACCAAAGTACGCCTGTCTCGTCGTGAAGCGGACCTAATTGAAGTCGCCGTGTAAAGGAGGATTCACCCCAAAGCCAGTACGAGCAGTAAGCTATTCGTGGCGATGGTATTGGTGCCAGAGCAGCGCTGGGGAGAGGCTCGGAGGTGGTTGGTCGACACGTATGACATACCCCCAGAATGACAGTGCGATG
This sequence comes from Venturia oleaginea, assembly GCA_013176395.1. Classification (NCBI taxonomy): domain Eukaryota; kingdom Fungi; phylum Ascomycota; class Dothideomycetes; order Venturiales; family Venturiaceae; genus Venturia; species Venturia oleaginea. The sequence goes on along the minus strand of JABMLP010000004.1, from coordinate 675,731 downwards.
TTCAAGACAGAGGGACAGGGAGCTCAAAATGGAGGCCCGCGTAAAGTCTCGCTGATAAATGTGTGTGTGTATAGGCAGGAAGGTAGGAGTCGCAGTACCTAAATGTAATCTTAGCAAGAAGCACTAGGTCTCCTGAGCACACCTACAAATAGTTTTGAATCTCTAGCCTTTGCGAACGGAGCAGATTGATATACGGTGAGGATATCCGTGTCAAAGGGGGCTGAGAACTTGCTTGTTGTTGGTTTTGAGGCTGCAATTGGCAAGAGATTGGACCAGGCGGAGGTATCTCTAGAAGGTCTGTAATATGCTTGAGGCCGCGTGAAAGCAGTGTGTACTTTGGGAGGCGTAGGCAAGGTTTGGATGGAAGCTAGAAGTACGAGGGTGGTTTCTCAGCAAGTATGCATGCATGCAATTGAGCTGCCGAGAGTGTATAATAAAATCGTTATTGTACCTAGACCTTATCCAATTCTAAAGGGGCCTCTATACTTGCGAGAGACAGAGAAGCTGGGACGAGGGAATTCTCCTCGCAATGTTTTGATGCCATCAGATTTGGACCACCACACGTACTCTCAATTCTCAACTCTACTCCCTCCCTTATCACCGTTTCCGAAAAATTGCCGACACGCTCCAACTTCATCAACAACCTCCATCCGCAAGCACAGTCGGCACATTCGCTAGTTCTCTTCTATCTCTTGATAACTGCTGAGGCCCATACCAAAGCAACAAGTCAAGGAGAAGCCGTTTACGAACATACGACATTGTGCCTTGGGAAAAAGTGCCAATTGCGAGCCTGTACGTTGACTATCCTCCTATCACTCCTGATAGAGTCTCTTGCCGTTCTCAGCTTGAGCTGCTGGTCTTTCTCGATTGACATCGAGCATCAACAGAAGCAATTGTCGCCAGTGAGACAGACGCCTACTGTGCATCAAATCGCTAATATAAACAAGCAGAGACTGTTACTCAGACTTACCCTTCTTCAATCTCCGTACGTACCCATATATCTCCCTCTCCCCTCTCGAGTTGGCACACTTGATCGCCGGAAGACAACGATGCTGTTGCGGTTGACAGAACCCGCCTTCTTGGGGACGACTAGAATCATACCTGCAGTCGGCTAATATCAGGCAGGGACCATATTAACTTCACCAGCCATGTCCACTACACAGGTAAGTACCATCTTCCCTACAATTGTCATGATATTGAACTATATTTGGAAGGACGCTCCCACTAAGTTCGTTCAACACGTTCCACTCGGCGACGACCTCCGCAATCCCTACGTCTGTAGCAGCCAAGGACAGTTGATACCGCTCGCGCCACGAAACACAGGCTACGACAATGCCTTCCCTTGGGTATTGAAATCGATGCTGGCAGAGGCATTGGGTCCCGCGGAGACTCCAGACGACTTTCTGCCACAGAGCAGCAACGGGTCGGGGTTGGATGAGCGGACCTTGGCTGTCTACAAGGCTAGGTCGAGCGACAACCCCGTCAAGCGAAAAAACAGCATAGTCATGGACAAGATTCTGCCACGCTTGGTAGTCGTCGAGGGCAAGGAGTACAAGCCGAACACCTTAAACAATCGTGAGCAGCGCTGGAGAGTCGAACATGGCATCTTCTCTGCGGATTTCAACGTCACCGAGAAGGTGAAAGAGTGAAGAAAGTCCCAGATCAGATGGCCAAATGCGCCAAAAAGCACTCGGAGGTGCAGTGGCTTCATGTAAGAGGTAGTATCAACGTGTACAATAACAGCGCTAATGGTTGGCTTAGAGGACATGGGGCAATATCTGCCGTAACAACTTCACATACCATTGCGAAGGCACCGTATATTTGCTCCGAGCACCACAGGACCTTCCACAGCGCATCGTGGAGCTTTCCAAGGAGCTCAACCTCAGATTACCGAAAGTTCGAGTCTATCTCGAGGAAAACCATGACGTCTGGGAGTACTTCTTCCCTCAGCACTACTGGGACACCGAACAATTGCGCAACACAGATCCGTCTGCCTTCCCGCCCCTACCAGACTATGTCTTGGACGAAGACGACCTGGACCAAGAGGAAGACAACGAAGAGGAGCAAGATGACGAGGAAGAACAAGGAGGACGGAATGTCGATGAGGGTGTGACTGGAGAGAGAGGTGCAGTCGGGAATTCCGGAGTTGGCAACGCTGCTTCAAACACCATGGCCATAGAATCCTCTTGGCGGCTGGCCGCGCCAAATTTGACCATGTCTACAATTGCCCAATCACAGATCATTCTTGTGATTGGTGCATAGAGATTAACGAGGAAATCGACTTTGACGAAAACCTTAATCACACTCTTGGGGGTTGTCCAGGCATGGAATGTGGATATTGCAGGCGACAGCAAGAGAATGACAAATTCCTCCGCGAGATGTTTGGAGAATAGAGCTCAGGATCCACAGTAATCCACCGATCCCAGCACCGATGCTTGATTTTATCATTCGCCAACCCGCATCCAGATTCCAAGCAAGAAAGTCCTCGCTATCATACGCCTGAGTTTCGGTCCTTGCTCTTTCTCCCAAAAAGTTCTGTAGTCTTGCTGGTGAATCCCTGGTGGTCTCCGACTGCGCAAAGCACATTCTTGTCACTCCAGCGAGGGGGCCGGGCCATCCAGAGGGGTACCCATCTGCACTTCAGTTTCTCTTTTCCTTTCTTGTTCGAATTCTTCCAGATTATCTTTCGTTGTTTTACAAACGCTCGGAGATGGCGGGGGGGTTTCCCGTCATTATTCGCGATCAGAAAAATGACGAGTGTCGCATCGGCGCAGCTGTTTCCATTGTCCTAAAATCTCGAAGCCGCTCGGAGTTCTTGTTCTCAATCAGCAAGGCGTTTGGAGGTTCGATGATGGTTGGCTTTCGGCGTTTGGATCTCATTGTTCGTAATTGGCGCAGGATACGAAAGCACTCTGCGAGTGGGCTAGCTTGTCCAGACTATATCGGCTATCGTAAAATCCACCTCCTCATCTGCTTGCCTACGTTCCGAGCCACTGTCTCACTGATCTCCTTTTCATTTGTTGCGTTGTCCGTTTAGACTTCTTGTTGTGCTTCATCATGCACACTTTTGTGGATAATTCGTCTTCTACATCAGAGAAAGCTGTAAACTGAAATCCTCAGGGCGTGATGCAATCCACAAGACGCCAAATGAGGCAGCTTGAAAGTATTCTTCTGTGAGCAGATCCTAGATCTATGTGTCGACTCCGGTCTCTTGCTTGTGACAGGATGAAAGGTGGTATGCGAGGGGGAGGAATAGAGGTCCGAGGCTCGTCTACTACACGCTTGCAGTAGAAGTGAGCATAATGAATCTGTTGTGAGGATTCGGAGAGTGTAGAGTCTTTGTCGACTTATGTGTTCCGGGTTCTGCTGTCGATACATCTGGCAAGACAAAGGTTCTGTCGAAGGAGGTCGTGCGGCAATCTCGGGCAATTCTGGCGCTTGCTTGCAGCCGAAAAGGCTACCTCGGAGCAAGCATATATTGCTGAAAAGGAGGGCATGGAAAGTTGCATGGCAGAGGCAAAGAAGCGGTTGTGGTGGATGTCGGGGTTTGGACAGGAGTCAGGATGGAGTTGAGGTTTGAAAGTGCTGTCCCGCCCCTTCCCTTGGCACCACTCCACTATGGCATACCAGACATCTGGAAGCACTTTCATCAGCACAGCGCAGTAGATGCAATCCACAGAGGTCCCCATAGAAGCTTAGAGAAAGAAGAGCATGTCTGATTCGAGCGGCTTAGAACCTGTGCTAGCGAACAAATCCAGGTTGTCATGACATTTTTGGGATTTCTTTATAATGTCTCACGCACGATTGCAGGACTGAACTATTCAAAAACAGTGGTCTCCAAAGAAGTGGAAAAACAGCTACTTGTTAAGAGACTTTGCACTTCAAATCTAGCCCACAAGAAAGCGCCGGACGTTTCACTATTTGTAGAGCCAATCACAAACCACTCACCAAAGCGCTGCGGTATTGAATCCATACACATCTAACGTCCCTCCCTAGGCGACGGGACGCCCGGGGCAACGGGACAAATCTATAGATAAACCATGTAAAGTCTTTCCGCAACAAGTAAATAAATTTACTCCTATTATGCACTAACTAATTCCTTAGCCAATTCTGTCTAGCAACCTAGCCTGCCAAAAAAAATCCTGCGATCTTCGCCGTGCTAATGATCGTTTCGTTCACGACGTCAGAAACTGCTTGAGCTGTACACCCCTTCTTAACAGCCAGCATCCAGAGATTTTGAAATCTTCGAGCGACACCATGACAGTCCCGTCAAGGAAGGATAAGGTTTCAAGCATCAAATGTTACTCAGGCCTCTGGGAGGTACATTGCGAGGGTTTCGCTGGCGGAGTGGGAGGGGGTCTCTTGGCAGAAGAATTTTAGCGTGCTTATGTTATTATGGTAAAATGGTACTTTATTTCACACTATACTGTTTCCGAAATAGCTGTGGCGCATTGAGAGCTTGGCGCTGTGATGGGTCTCTCGGAGTGTCCTTTCTGCCTGCGCTGGCTCTCTCTTCCTTTCACCATCACCACAGTAAACTATCATGGACCGGGCCAGCCAGATACTAGCCCAAGGCATGCCTGGATCATATGCTAAACGAGCAGAAGACGGTGAGGTTACTACATCTACTCTCCACGCTCGCGCACTTGGACGACCCTCGAAAGAAGAGAAGGACCATGGCCAACAGTACCTCAACCCTTCAGAAGAGAAAGCCGTTGTTAAGTTCGTACTGAAAATGGCTCATCTCGGGCAACCTGTGCGAATAAAGTATATACCCTCACTTGCCTTCAGTATCGCAAGCAAGCGATCCACGAACAGGCCGCCCAAGCCTCCAGGCAGGAACTTGCCTCAGGCCTTTGAAAGACGGCATCCAGAACTCAAGGCGAGAAGAGTAAAGGCACTAGACTGGAATCGTCACCCGAACAACATATATGAGAAGATGATGGAGTGGTTTGAGATAAGCAGAGAGAGGTATTACAGGCTCCCGACGTTCGTCAAGAGAACGTGTACAACATGGATGAGACAGGAGTCATGCTCAGTAAGTTAGGCTCGGTGAAAGTCCTTATAGATGAGGACGACAAGCAAGACTATAGAGGGGCGCGTGTCAAGCGTACGACTGTAACAGCGATCGAATGCATAAGTGCCGATGGTAGGTATCTGAATCCAATGGTGATATGGCCGGCCTCGACCCATCGATCCACCTGGAACACGTACCCTACAACTGGATGGCACTATGCGTGCTCCGCAACTGGATACACCGACTCTAAGATCAGCTTAAAGCGGCTGAGGCGTGTGTTCGATCCCCAGACCAAAGAACAGGCTAACCAGAAACCACGGGTCCTCATATGTGACGGCTTCGGTATGCATGAAACCGTTGAAGTCCTAGAGTTTTGTTTTGCAAACAACATTATCCTATGCCGCCTGCCCTCCCACACCTCCCACAAACTTCAGCCCTGTGGCCTCTCGGCGTTTGCTCCACTGAAGACAGCCTATCGCGACCAGTTTGAACGATTAGAGCGAGGAGGGGTAGGTAAAATCGGCAAGGAACATTTCATCGCTATGTATAGCCCTGCCAGGTCAACGGTGTTCAGCAAGACGAACATTCTTGCAGGCTGGGCAAAGAGCGGTTTATTTCCGTTCAATCCAGACAAAGTATTCAGAGACACCCCAAAACCAGCCGAACTAACCGTGCCCCAACCTTGTGAGGGCTCCATATCCGCAGTGTGAAGTAGTTCAGTCGCTAGTGATGCCCGTAACTCCAGTTGACGCAGAGGCGCTTGTGACACTACAAGGTCTGATCAACCGGGACGCCCATGCGCTCGATAATGAGAGAATCAAATGGCGCCTGCAATGGTACGCAGAGAAGCTCGCCAATGCTGCCAAAATCTTCCTTGCCGAACGAGCCCTCCAGCAGGACCAGATTCAATTCCTGCTCAGGGTGGACAACGAAGCCAAAGCTCGCCGATCGACCAAGTCACTAATACTAGGGAAGGCTAAGGTGATGAGCTACGAAGACCTTGAGGTGGCACGAGCGAAGCGTGTTGCGAAAGAGAAGGCGAAAGCCACCGTGGGGAAAGGAGAACGCGGTCTAAAGCCGAAGAATGCGGCGCCAGAGGCAGAGGAAGCCACCACGGATAAGGAACAACAACGTGGTCGAAAGCGAAAGAATCCTAAATCAGAGGGAGAGGGAGCCACCGCGAGCAAGGCAAAACGTGGTCAGAAGCCCAAGAACACAGCACCAGAGGTAGGTCCGTCAGAACCAAGAATGGCTCCAGTGGTACAAATGAGCGAAGCGTCAGAGCCAGCGAGGGCTCCGGTGGCGAGAATGATATGAAGGTGCCTGCCACAGTAGAGAAGTGGTCCATGTAAAAGAAATAGAGCTTGTCTTTGGGTGCTTGTATCTTGTGACTTTCTCGAATTGTTGCGACTTTTAGTCGGAGAGTTGCCCATTTATGACGAATAACGATTTGGCGCACATATCGAGCTAAATTAGCGTGGTTGATATAAATAATCTGCAACTGCGAAGCCATAGCGTTGTAATTAATGGCAGAGTAGGGGTGTGTAAGTCACGTGTTACAGTGCACTCTCGCGTTTGGAACACCTGCGGAGACGCGACGACAGCAAACATCCACAGCAAGAAGCAGCCATCCACTCATCGACAACACCATCGCTTCCACAAAGGGTATTCTATACACAAGTCTAGAGTTTGGTCTTTTCTATCTACTTGCACCCGCTCAATCTCCTCTAATAAACCAATTCACTACAGCCCAAATGCCAAATACCACTCTTCCATCCGCTTCGATCTCCTCCAACTTTCAAGCTCGCGAACCCTACCCACCACCAACGCACTCGGATCTTGGTGCCTCTCTTCCTAAGAACAATGACTCATATAATGTGCGTTTTCGCCATCCAGGATATCCAGACACAAACAATATTCTTCTCGTATTGCCAGCACTGGATAGCTCTGAAGGGGGCATTCATCACGAGACGGCAAGGATTGCTTGTGCTATAGTCGCGAATTGCACCTGGGAAGGATTTTTCACAGAGACGAGAGAAGGACGACGAATTGCGACGGAGGCAGACTCCGTCCTAACGCTGAAGAATTACTATTTCCGGATTAAAGAGGACCCTGATGACGGTATGTGTTGAGGATTTCTGTTTCCCTGGCACGCTCTATTCCACATACTAACTAACACAAACTATTTTCAGATCCTAAATACCCTATCATCCCATCCTTTGCCCACTTTCAATTCCCCCACGATAACCTACCACCTTTTTGGAAGTCGGACATCTTCCGCATCCCCAGGTCCGACATCTTACCACGACAGAGCGGCCTGACAGAGACCCTCTTGTCCCGCGATGTTTCTTGCAGAGTAACCAGCCACACCGAGGGCACGGAAGCTGTGCATCTCATTCCTCGAAGTGAGGAGCCATGGTTCAGTTCAAACATGATGTTTCAATACACTTCTCGTCCCGCTACTATGACCGATCCAACCGACGATGCTCGAAACGCCATTTTGCTACGATCGGATATTCACACTGTGTTCGATCAGAAACGGTTGGTCGTTGTACCCAAAGGGGGTTCCTGGCTCATCCATGTCTTTGCCCCTGGCTTGACAGGAGAGCTTGCAAAACTATACCATAATGTTCCGCTGCAGCCACTTATGGATGTAAGCGTGGAGTGTCTGTTCGCTCGGTTTGCTTGGACTGTTCTTGCACAGAGTACTTTCTTACGGCAGGGAGTTTCACGAAAGCTTGTTCTTGTGGAAGGGGAGGATGGCTCGAGCAGGATCCAGGACGCGTCTGGCGACAAGTGTAGGCTTATTTTTGCCGCCCAAGGAGTCAAGAGCCGGAGCCAAAGCCCAAAGAAGAGACTGCGGGACGATGTCTTGGAAGATCTTGAAACGCGCAGCGAAGAAGATTTCAGGGGCAGGAAGAGACAGAGGAGCTTTGATTATAAGTCATCATCATTTGGTTCCTCATTCCAAGGTGATTATTCAACAACAGAGGAAGACGAGAGTTGTGAAGATCACAATGATGGGCAGCACGGAGACGACGATGAGAGATTCCACTCTAACCTATCAAGTCTCCCCAAGAGACAGAGTGTACATGAAGGTCAAGAACATAATGCTGAATGCAATATAAATGCCTAGCTTGCTGAAGTCTTCCATAGTTCATGATACGAGCGTACTCACCGTGCCTTGCCCAACTTGCACGGCTGTGCAACAAATTTACAATTTTGACCTGCAAAATGCAACACCCGGACCAATTGTTGCCATTATGCCACCAACAATCTGTATGGCTCCATTGACAGCGGCCAAACCAGCACCGCCTGCCCCGGCACTTTGAAGTATAGCGAAAACACTTCCGGCGGCTACATTTCCAATGGGGCCTTGAGCGGTAGCGACAATTGTACCTTGGTGTTGCTTAGTCGAGCCCTGAGTAAACATGCAGAACGTACCCGCTACAACACCAGAACCACCGAACCCAGACACTAACAGAGCTGGGGCGGATACAACTGCAGGTGCTGCTACCACAGCTAAGCCAGTAGAAGCTAATTTAACGCCTGCAGTAGCGCTAGGGTTTTCTCGGGCAGAGCTGACAATCTGTGATAGCATTTAATCCTGGGCTTTAACCACTCGTACAAGAAGCGACCTTGATGCACCGGCGGCCTTCGGCACTAGTTCTGTGACAAATGTCTTGGCCTGGCTAGCGGCGTGATTCGGGATGTATTTGGAAGTAGCAGATACAGCACTACGAACAGTTTGTAAGGTAGGTGTAATCATTGTCCAGCTCGCGTTTGTTGTTAATATGACAGCGGTGCCAACCGTGCCAACGAAACGTGGTGGGGAGAGTCTGTGCACTCACTTGTCAAAACGTGTAATTCTGAGTCGAGTCAATTGAAGCAGCGTACCGAAGAGGTTGATCATAATTCTATCATCTAAAAATTGACAAACAAGGGTAGGAAAAGTGTCTTGAGGAACGAATAGAGGAAAAATCCCCTCTTCCAGAACTTGAATCACGTGCTTACTGCGCCGCTTGCACCATCAGTATGCCAAGATCAAAACATCTCATGCCTTCCGTTGAATTCAAAGTGTCCATCATCAGTGTCGAACATCCCACTGAAACTCATGAAACAAAGTATAGCAGTTTGCTACGCCCTAATACAGCAAGACCCGGTCGTTCTGTGTGGGATACTGTCAGCCGCAAGTCCTTTGGGAATCACGTGGATGCTCTGTCTCACATGAACATTGTACCTGAGCCAAGCATTCTCACCAGAAAAGATTGGCCGGCACAACTTAAAGATGGTGATCTTGACTTTGGAACTGCTTTACAGCTGTCGGACGATTTTGCTTTTATTGCTGCTTGCGACTATGGCGTCGGCTACGTCACAGTTGCCACCATTCAACAAGTGCAGGATGGGGACTACTGTCTGCGTCTTGCTGCGAACGAAGGTGTCTGTGACCGGGTTAAAACGACGTTTTCTGAATTACTCCTAGTCTTAAAAAGACTGTGCAACAAAAGGCAATGGAACGGTATTCGTTTTTGGAGACTGTGCTAACATTAATTGCAAAATTGTCGCGCGAGCAGTGCGCTGAGCAGTCTTTTGACATCATCGTCGATTTGGACAAGAATAGAATATTCGGGCGACTCGAATCAAGACACTTTCGACGTCCAGTTTATGATCACGGCTCTTCTCGGAATGCACTGACCGTCCGTTTGGAAGAGTTACCCGCGCAGCTCTACAAACTTCAATCCACAAAACGTAGCTTGCCACGCTCTCCCTCGAAGTAGACGCATTGCACGAATCTTTTGTTCGGCTGGAGAATTCGAGGCCGGGAGAATACAAAGACGCTGTTCAAGCGGTTATGGAGAACACTTATCAGATCACCGTCAATGGCATCTCCCTTCCACGCCGCTTTGGTGAAATCGGGCTGTCAACAGCTGATTCACGAGAGACTCGTGAGGTCAACAAAATTGCGAACTACTGGCGCATATGCCTCACTCTTGCTCATCTGAGTTCGCTCATTTCGCGGATTATTCAGCAGACTGCGACTGGAAACATTGGCGCCATACATGCCGCTCCTTGAATATGACCAAAAACGCCATGTCCATGCAGAAATTCAAATGATTGTCTACTACGAAACCTCTTCAGTCACCAATTGGCCTCTTGTACTAGGCTTGTCAAAAGAAGCCTGCTATTTGTGCGACACTTTCATTAAGACCCACGGCTCATTCTATGGTTCCAAAGCACATCGCTAGATATCCCACCAGTGGACTGTTCCCGACTTTAGTGCTTACAACGATGCAACCTTACAGCGGTTTCGCACGGCGCTCAGCGCTGTGGACCGAGCTGTCCTCAAGGACCTACAAGATGCACGACACCACCGGTTGTTCCGACAGCACCCAATGCAAAGCTCAATCAATCTACACAAAATAGAGCTTCCCACTCCTTCGCTTACTACGATACTCTCCAATACAGGGACCGGGCCAGGATCTGCGTCCACGATCTCTTGTAAACCACCTGAGATTTGTGGGCAACTTGATGGCGCCCAAGATAGTAGTCCTGCCGACGCAGAGACAGGAGTAGCACTTGGACGATCAACAATCGAGAGTGAAGCTATTTTACCATATTCGGAGCTGTACGGCTTGAGTACATTTAGCATGACGCCTAGCTCTCCGCAACATGTTCATTTAAATTGGCTGAATCTGCACATCTATCTAGACGATCCTTTCCTAGAAGAAGGACACGCCGTGCAAGCTTCGAATGTCACCACCACTCATAGCTCGAGAGCTATTGTTTCTTTCAAGACGTTCAAGACACAAAATGATGCGAAGCAGGATACGGAATGCGAGTGGTTCGACGTTGAAGACATACCACTAGGAGAATAGATAACAATTACAGCCCCAGTGTCCAACTGGACCCCCGTGTGATCTCGGTCCTCATTGCTGGCTCAATCCAATTAGCAAAAAGCAGTCTGGGAGCAGCTTGTAGCAGAAGAGCAGCAGCGACTTGAACGGCAGCCAAATAGAGCAGGTAGTACTTCTACACCATTTCCACCTATCAACATTACAAACGTACTACCATCCTCTTGTCCGTCGTCTATTGTTGGTTCCGTAAGTTCCAGCGATCCTCCAGCTCCACAATTTCCGAGTATCATCTCCCTTGATATTCCGGGCCATCGCGATACAAATGTAAGAAAGTACAGTGAATGGCAGCAGTCAAATATTGTTGATGAAGATGTGGAAGAAGGATTATCAGGAAGCTTGCAGAATAATACTAGAGGGTAGACTGGATCTGGAGCTGGTCTCTGAGAAAAGTCAAGAAGTTGAAAGATTAATTTCAAAGGGCATCAAGCGAGGAGTAGCATCGCGTTTTATACCTGATATTCCAAAGTGGGCCAAGCGGCAGAAACAATCTCATAATACAGAGCTGGCTCTGAATCAATGGGTAGCATAGTATAATTCTGGAGTTTTTGAATATTCTGAAACTAGTACTTTTTCAATACCGGCTAATGACTGTACGCCCACAATCATCGATTTTTCGGACTATTGCATACATGATTGCGACGATTGCACTTATTGTATGTTCAACGACTATTACATACATACAATTCTGTAGCAATCAACACAACTAATATAGTTATAGTCAACACAGTGGAGGGCAACTTACCGTGCAAACTTCTGCTCAAAAACCCGATTTCAGCAACACCAACAACCTCAAATTACATCTATGGCGACACTATTACCAAGCCAGGCGCTGTCCCAGCGCTCTCAAAAACCTCCTGCACCTGAAGATATCACTCTCTATCCAACGCTCCAGCTTGGAATGACTTTCGAGGAAGCCAAAAACCTCATTACCGACGCGATTGCGGCCGCCAATGAGTCTTTCAGCGTTAAGAACAGCAAGCCCCAGTCCTGGCAACTCGAATGCCGTGGTCGTGAGAAGCATACATGCCATTTCGCAATACGAGTAGCCCTCGTAGGCAAGCCAAAGGAGTGGAAGTTACGACAACTTAGGAAGCATACGTGTCCCTCCCAGTGTCATATTGGCTGGCAGCGCGTTCATTCAGTCAAATATCTCGCTCGAAACCACTTCGATATCGTCGCCAATAATCGCAAACTCCCCTCGAAATTCGTACAAGATGAAGCACGTCTCGAGCAGGGCAACAAGATCTCCAGCCGACAAGCCCATCGCACTGTGGTAGAGGTTAGGAACCAGACTGAAGGGGAGGAGAGTAAGCAGTTTCAGTACATCAAACCCTTGCTACTGGCGCTTCACGACGCGAAGATTCACGATCATGAGTTCATCTCTGAGGAGGAGGGAGACATTAGCGCAGATTGGGCTGAACTCTGCAACTTATATAACGGCGCTACTATCAAGCACAAGTCAGAGAGAGGTGTCTTTCAAGCCGCTGTAATTATGCCTTCGGCGTGTACTTTGGCTCTGGACAGATGTCGTAGTCTTCTCGTCTTTGACGGCACTCACTGCTCCTCCAAATATGGAGGCATTCTGCTTGTTGTCACCACCGTGGATGCCGACGAAAACAACCTCCTTATAGCCTGAGCAATCGTACCTACAGAGTCAAAGGATTGGTGGGAATGGTTCCTCGAAGCCATCGTCGAAAACCTCACAATGTTTGGCAGAGAAGAAGGCAATGACCCTAGAGAGTTTGCGATAATCACTGACCGCGGCAAAGGCCTCGTCCCAGCTATCATGAAGTACTTTCCGGGCTCCTGGCATTACTACTGTACCTGGCATCTTGCAGAGAATGTAGATGACCACTTCAACAACATAATTACGGCCAAATTCAAGCAGATGTCCCGTGTCATCTCCCACCGCGAATTCCAAGCTCTTCTCAAAGAAATACGTGTTCTCAACCCGGAGGCGGCCAAGTATATTGAGGATATTGACAACGACAAATTTGATCGCTGGGCATCCGCCTACGCGCCTTACGACGAGTTTCTTTGATACGGACACACTACATCTGGCGTTGGAGAGTCAATGAACGGCAGATATCTTGATGAGAGGCGGAGGCCGATTCTGTACATGTTGGAAGACATCTGGACCGCCACAATGAAGCTGTTCTATGACCGCGGCGAGTTCGTACAGTAGGACAATGTTTTTACGGATTTGCCGTCAACCACATCGCAGATCGCAGAGATGTTGGCCGGAAGATGATGTGCGTTCCACAGAAGAAAGGTATGTCAAAATCGCGCCATTTTGAAGCAGCGACTCTATGCAATGAATGGCTGAACCTTTTGGCCTCAAACATATAATCAGTGACTATCGCATACAATTAATGACTAAAACATACACGAGTTTGTGTTCATGCCAAATGATTTTGGTAGTCATTGCGTGTATGTGCTGGTCCGAAAAATCGATGATTGTGGGTGTACAGTCACTAACCGTTTTCAATACTCTTCCACATTCACTCCCGCATGTCTGAAATGTCCCTTTGCACTACACTCCCTATCGCCAACAATACCAACACGCCATTCTAGAAACCCCTGAAAGTCTCGGTGTGGGTTACTTTCGTACTCATGCCATTGTTTCTTGATAAAGGCTTTCGGCTCTGCAAAGAACTCTTCAATCGGATTGAGATCTGGTGAATATGGTGGTAAATAGATGAGTATTACGCCTGCATCACGACACATTTCTTGAATCCATTTACTGTGATGAAACGACGCGTTATCAATAACCAGAACTGAGCATGGCTTTGGGAAGGGATTACAATGCTGGAGGAGCTGCTCGATGAAGTCCTCGAACACAATACTATCTGTAGTTTCGTGGTACACTCGATTAAAAAGGACACCTTCTTGAGTATATGCCGGGAGGATTCGATACCTGCGATCCCGGTGGAAACCAGTGACTTGTACAGGCGTCTTACCAATAGGGGCCTAGCCAGTACGCCTGATGCCAATATGTTGATCGCAACCGGACTCGTCGACGTAAACAAGCTGCCACGATTTGAATTCAGACCCGGTATGGAAATGATAGTCTCGTAGGTCAGGATTGCCTTCCTTTGCTACTCGGCGAGCGACCTTCTTAGACCACTTGGCAGATTGCAATGCCCTGCTGACGTCGTATATCTCAACAGTAATGCCAAATCCGTCATGCAGAAATTCGACCATCTCATATTGGTCTAAGTTAGGCTTCGTCAGCAAGTATTCGCAGAGGGCATCGAGCATTCGAGGTGTGATTTTGTGTCGTCGTCCGACGCCGTTTGGGGGAGCCTTTGTCTTTCCATAGATTCGCATATTCCTCTTCAGTTGTTGGATCGTACGTTCGTGGCACTGAGCAGCGGTGGCCATCTGTTTCTCTTTGAGCTTCTTACTAACGATCATGTCACCAATCATCTGGTGCGTAGGTTCTGCTAGATTTGGTGACATGGTCAGATACAATGCTGTGACAGTCACAGTGGTGGTACGGAGCAGTGAGTTGAACGGATGGTCGCAGATAGCAACGGAAAGCGGTGGACTGATCGACTCCAGCCACAGTATGGCGCCACAAACAATACCGCCAACATCCGCTGCTCCAACATTTCTCAGTCCCTATGAGTGCATCCTGTTCGAGGGTCCGTCAGACAAAAACAATTGCGAGCTCTTTATGACCACTATCAGACCACGTCCTGCTCCACCGCTTGGCTTCGGAGGCCGCGTTGCAACGCTCATAGTGCGCCATCCCCACTACCCGAACTACAATACGCTTGTGAAGCTACCCGCCTTTGACGAGGGCGATACAATCGACTACAATGTAGTCCTTATCATATGTGGAATCATTGCCGACAATAGCTGGAGCACTGGCTGGTTCGCTCGCTCGAACGATGGCAGCAACGTGTGCGCGCAAGGTGTGCCATTGATGACTGGTAGCGATGTCTTTAACTTTGTCCGCGACAAGACTTGTACGTTTTAATCACGACTATTTGCATTGTCACGTCTGCTAGCCATTGCCCACTGCAGACAAATACCCGGTCTGTATTTCATGGCATCATTGGCGCCTACCCACCACAGTCGCTGACCTTCCTTCCATCTTCTCCTCCATCCTGATAGATCCCCCACCACCCTCCCTCCGCAATGGCGGCTATATGGAAGACCTCAAGGGTCGCGACCAGTCGTGCCGTGTGTCAAATATCATTGACTTTTGCGAACAAGCGCATCTAGTTCCAGCTAGCGAGAGGGAGTGGGGGGACTATAATATTCGAGAGAGCAGCGACCTGGAGATTGAGTCGGCACTAAACGGGATATTACTGCGGGCCGATCTGCATCGATCCTTCGACACCGGCACGTGGATACCGATGGCAAGAGAGGGGCGATTGGTCGTATACGTGGTGCGGACTGCCGACGTGCCAGACCAGTTCGCTGCATTGTGGCACAATATGGAGATGCAAAAGCTAGTGGGCGTCGACCGGCGTTGCCTGTTTGCACGCGTCGCATGGGCGGTACTGTCGCTCCATCATGAGTTTCTCACTATCCGGCGGCTGGCGAGTGACAATCTATTAGTGAGGATGAAGGATGGCAAGCTGAAAGAGGTGGCTCCCGAGGTGTTTAAGCAGTTTTCGCGCTCCCGATCGAGAAATCCGAGCCCGACTAAGCGGCCACGGTTGCAAGGACTTGAAGAAGAAGGCGGCGTTATTATCGCCGCCGAGCTGGACTTTGGTGATGACGTTGGTGACGATTTTGGTGATGTGGTTGGAGACGACCCAAGGGGTTGTGAGGAGCAGCAATTCTAAGATGTCGATGATGACCCAGTCCATTACTCACGCGGCCGCAAACGCTTACGAACCCCAGCGCCATCAGGCGATGCCTCTAAGCGAATCAATACGTCGAGAGCAAAGAAGAAACGAATCAGGCCCCAAACGGCTATGCGACAGGATACACTGCCTCGTGTTCTTTCTCTGTAGAACTCATACACTAGGCTGCCTTAGATACAGATGATCAGGAGTATTGAGGATGTACTGAGAGAATTTAAATCCTTAGATACGAAGTGTAGTTATCATTTCTAACACCGGTCTATCAAGAAGTTCAAGTATCTCTGATCTGACAGCATCCTCCAATAATTGGGAACTGAGGCCCCAGAAGCGAATTCCTGGCCTGAGAATGTGTTCAAACAGCGGCATAAGAAGTCCGTCTCGCGAGCCTGCGAGTACTTTTCCAACTCTTACAATCCTTTGACAGACATTTTCCAAATCGAGTTGTTTTCCTTCTACCCAATTTAGATATTTTGCGAGTGTCAGCCTTCAGAAAGGAAGGTTGGAAGATGGTCGCAGGGCCAAGGTATAAATCTTCCTACTTTACCCATTTTACTTAACGCTTCATCATCAACCTTGCCCATGGAAATGTATTCGTCGCAATTTAGCGCCCATCTTTGGAGGTCTCCCTCAATGAATTTTCCTTTGCCCTGGCTTTCTAAAACATTGAGGATATCTGCGATACGAAATATGGTGGGTCTCTGGAATTCGCTGCCATTTATGTACGTCGAATATGGCGAGGCCAACAACTGTATCTCCATTTGCATCTCTCCATTTCTGTCCTATTGTATAAGTGTCCATTCGAGAACTGGGCTCATCGATACGAAACATGTCTCCACTTTTACTCCTGTCTCTTTTTCTTCACGCGTCTTATTCAGGTGCTCAGCTACCAACATTGCGAAATCGCTGACCGAGAGATTAAGTTGTAAGTCGAGGTCGAAAGACATCAACATCAGGAACGAATGAAGGCGGTCCTGTCCCAATGTGCTTGTGTGCGCGAAAGAGAAAGTCCGGTCGGGAAGGAGACATCTCGACAGTCTTGGTAACTAAATCAGTATTAGCCTTTGCAAAGCTTTGCAAGAACATTAGTTAAACAGACAATCATCCCAAGTGAGTGCGTTCTCTATCACCTTCAAAACATCCATGGGTGCCTTTTGTTCCCCTTGTGTACTAACATCCTGTAGTACAGACGAGCAAGTACAGGGAAGAGCAGAAAGTTTCTCTACCAAGGAATCGACAAACTCTCAATGGCTCGAGCAAATTCGCCTGACACCGTACAACAATTGGTGGCAGCTCTGACCGCAGTCAGTGTTGATGGGAACACCGATGCAAAAGCTATTGCATGGCCTAAATGGGACGGGAAAAGAGACAACTACACGCTGTTCAGATGGCAGATCAAGACAAAAATCACTGTTGAAAATGGGAAGCTTGGAAGCAACCAAGGAATATGCGCGAACATCTTCAACGGGCTTCCGGCAGAGAAACAACAACGCGTTATCCAATGGCTAAGCAATGAAGAGCAACATGACAACTACAAACCCGAGTCCTTTATCAAGCATATGGACGACAAGTTCTTAGATCACGAAGCGGAAGCTAAAGCTCTCGACGAACTGAACAAGATTAGCCAAGGCAGCAGACAACCGTTCGAAGACTTCCGCCAGCAGTTCGAACAACTGACATCGCAAGCTGGATCCCTAGCGCCGCAAAGAGCCTCAAAGATCACTATCATGAACAACGCGCTCAACTACTCCCTCCAACAGACCTTGAAATCAGTGCGATTGTCCAGGGACGACTACGACACCTACGTAAAGGATGTACAGTACTTCGCGACGAAGACAGAGGCTCTATCCCGCCAACGCCG
The DNA here is from genome assembly GCA_013176395.1 of Venturia oleaginea. NCBI lineage: Eukaryota > Fungi > Ascomycota > Dothideomycetes > Venturiales > Venturiaceae > Venturia > Venturia oleaginea. Next base: position 658,118 of record JABMLP010000004.1, on the reverse strand, counting down.
CTATCCAAGTACGGATAAGGAGACGCCAAAGGCTCGAGGGAGGCCACAATCACCCCAAACAGTCAGTCGTGACGCAGAGGGCGATGTCGAAATGACTGGCATCAACGCCCTTTCGGCGCAGATCGCAGCACTGATGGCTCGGGTCGATACACTCGGAAAGGATGCGAAGAAGGACCGACGACCCAGAGCAAAATGGCGATCCCAAACAGAGTTCTTGGCACTTATACAAGCGGGCAAATGTGGGCGCTGTAAGAAGCCCAGGCACCACCCGAACGTATGCGAATTCCGACCAGCAACACGTTCAAAGACTCAGGTCACTGCGGTAATCACACAGCATACCGATGACTCCCTACAGGAAGCCTCATCAGAGTCGGAAAACTAGCTACCCTTGTGCATCGTCGCGCACGAGGGTCTGAGGTAGATGTACATGGCGAAGACATTACAAAGCTACCAAGCATAAGAGAAATCAAAACAGCAAAGGATAGGATGGAAAGTACACCCTTCTTGATAGATACCTTGATTAATGGAACTTCTTTCACCGAATCCTTCTTTGATAACGGCTGCCTCCCTCCCTTATGCTGCTTTCAGCGAAAAGAGTGTCCAAACACATCGTCTACCGCGCATCCCAATTGACACCAAACAATTGGCACTGGCTAAAGAGAGCCACGAGAAAGGAGAAGACCTCCGTATTACACACATGACCTACGCTACGATCGACATTGATGGTCGAGCAGAGCGAGTCTATGGGTATATAGTGAAAGGATTGAGCTTCCCTATTATCCTAGGCAAGGCATGGGTAGAGAGGAACTGGGTGCGATATATAGCAGCTAAGAGAGAGCTGCTTATTGGTCAAGGATTCCAGCGCATCACGATAAGAGAAAAGGGGTGGCTAGAACAGAACACCAAAGCGCGAGACCGGCTCGCTCACGTGCGGGCGGCTCGTCTAGTGTCAGGATCTGTATTTGCAGCTATTGTTGGAAGGGCCCAGCGACGGTTGAGAAGAGGTGGACCGGATGGTACACAAGTGCTGGCTATCTCGATGTCGAATATCAACAAGGCCCTAAGCAAGTTAGCAGAAAGAAAACAGAGAAAGACTGAGGAAGAAATCCGACAAGAGATACCAGAAGATATAGCAGAGCACGCTGATGCCTTTCTCGACGACGAAGACGGAGAGATCGCGCCCCATCAAGAGGGTCGCGATCACGTTATAGAATTGATACGAGATGAACAAGGTCGCGAGGCAGAAGTTCCTTGGGGCCCATTATACGGCATGTCGAGGGAAGAGCTATTAGTCCTACGAAAAACACTTTCGGACTATATGGACAAGGGCTGGATACGCGCCAGCAACTCACCAGCGGCAGCCCCAGTCTTGTTTGTAAGGAAACCAGGTGGAGGCATTCGGATGTGTGTCGACTATCGGGCACTGAATCGAATCACACGATCGGACCGCTACCCATTGCCACTAATCCGAGAAACCCTACGAAATCTAGCAACAGCGCGTTGGTACACCAAACTTGACGTCTGAGCGGCATTTCATCGGCTCCGCATCAAGCACGGCGATGAGTGGAAAACGGCTTTTCGCACTCGATTTGGACTATTCGAATGGCTAGTTACCCCCTTCGGACTAGCTGGCGCACCCGCGAGCTTCCAACGATACATCAACAGGGTCCTACGGGAATCCCTAGATATCTGCTGTTCAGCCTATATGGACGATGTCTTGATATGGAGCGACGGCGACTATCTGGATCACATGGTTAAGGTTAACCAAATTCTTGCCAAGCTCAAGACTGCTGGACTTCGGCTAGACTTAAGCAAGTGCGAGTTTGCTGTTAAGGAGGTCAAATATCTGGTGTTCATTATCACTGCAGGAGAAGGGATCAAAGTCGACCCAGAGAAAGTTGCCGCGATTAAAGAATGGGAGGCTCCAGTCAATGTTTCAGGCGTACGCTCCTTCCTAGGCTTTGCAAATTTCTACCGAGACTTCATCGACAACTTCTCAGAGCTCTCCGACCCCTTAATTAAGTGAACACGGAAGGTCGTCGCTTTTGTCTGGAACAAAGAACATGAGAACGCCTTTCAAGTCTTGAAGGAGCTATTCATCTCCGCCCCAATACTGGCTCACTGGAATTCAGACCTGGATACGGTATTCGAGTGCGACTGCTCTGGCTACGCGCTGGGAGGCACGTTGTCGCAGAAGGTTACAAAAGGAAAACTACGACCAGTAGCATACTTCTCCTGCAAGCTCACTGCGGCTGAATGTAACTACGAGATTCACGATAAGGAATTACTGGCAGTAATCAAGTCCATTGAACACTGGAGAGGAGAAGTACGCAGTGTTGCAGCACCTTTCAAAGTCCTTACCGATCACAAGAATCTCCGCTACTTTATGACAGCGCAGCGTTTGTCAGAGAGACAAGCAAGATGGTCGCTAATTCTATCTGAGTACCAATTCCAGCGGGAATTTCGCGCCGGAAAACTAGCGCAAAGACCAGACGCACTATCAAGAAGACATCAGTATATGCCACATGACAAGAACGACGAGAGACTACAAGGGCGAGTGGCCCAGTTGATCAAGGACGAATGGCTTCCTCCTCTTTCCGAGAGGACGACCGAAACAATCGCAATACAAGCCCTTATCTGCCCAGTCAATACACCGAATACATCCAATAGTACATGGGACGTTATACGGGAGCCCCAGCAAAATACTGGACTGGACGGTCGACACCAGCTGACTGCCGAAAACGGTCAACACCGGTCCACTACTAGGTACGGTCAAAACCGGTCAGTTGCAAAAGGATGCGATCTTTTCGAGAAACTAGAGTTACAACTTCTCTGGGATCGCGCAATAGCAGAGGACCAATCCTACCAAGCTATTCATACAGCTATATTTACTAGTGAACGTTCCTTTCCTCCAGAGCTCAAGTTGTCGGTACAGCTACCCGAATGCGAAGTAGACGACCACGGCGCGGTCACGAGAAGAGGAATCCTATAGGTACCAGATTGGGAACCGCTGCGAACAACGCTGGTCCAACAAACTCACGATTCCCATATTACTGGACATCCCAGAGAGAGATAGCACGCTTGCGATTCTATCCAGAAGTTTCTTTTGGCCCCAACAATACAAGACAGTCCGACAGTTTGTACGTAATTGCGACGTATGTGGGAGAACAGGAATATGGCGTGATAAGAAGCGAGGTCTTCTGAAACCACTACCAATCCCGACCCGCTTCCACCGCGAGCTATCAATCTATTTCATGACTGATTTGCCCGCGGAGGAAAACGGCCCAAAATACCTCTTGGTTATCACAAATCGCCTCCTCAAAAGTGTTACGTTGGAGGCTATGACTACAATGAGCGCCAAAGAGTGCGCGAAAAGGTTCTTACAATGCCACTATCGCTACCACGGATTTCCCATGGCATTGACGTCGGACAGAGGCAGCAATTGGACAGGTCGTTTTTGGAGGAAGCTTTGCGAGCTTACAAAGATTGAGCAGAGACTCTCTACAGCCTTTCATCCACAGACCGATGGCGCGACCGAGCGTATGAACCAGGAAGTTCTACGCTATCTCCGCGCTTTTATCGCATACTCCCAACTAGACTGGCCAACGCTACTACCTACGGCTATGTTAGCACTGAACAATCGTGACTCTTCAGTCACAGGGATGAGTCCATTCTATCTAACCCACGGCTACCATGCGGAACCAATCCAGAAAGTACAACGAATCTCACCCAGTCACTCACCAGCAGCTGATGCCGAGACCTTTGTGCAACGAATAGAAGAGGCACAGGAATATGCACAGGCAGCAATGGCCTGGTCCCAGCAGAAGATGGAGAACGACGCCAACAGGTCACGTCAAGCTGCCGAAACGTTAAAAAAGGACGACAAAGTCTGGTTGAACCTTAGGAATATCAATACTCCGCAGCTATCAAAGAAACTGTCGTGGACACAAGCCAAATACACTGTCGAGAACCAGATCTCCCCGATGGTATACGAGCTGGCTGACCTGCCAAGTGGTATCCATAACCGTTTCTGTTGGAAGGAGTATCCTCATGCTATTGCCTCCACCTGCGCCAGCGTGGCTACTCTCTGTCACTGGAGTTTGTTTACTGCCCAATTGGGCTTAGTGTATTACTATATAGCTGAGATCCTCCGGATCTCACCCTCAATACACTTGTTACTCAACTTTCATACTTCAACAGGTTATGAGCCCGGCATCACGCCGCGCGCTCCTCCGATATACAGCACCTTACTGAGCATCACTGCTTCAAATTTGTTGTTCATCATCGCTGCTGTTGTTGCTGCCGACGCTCCGCTACCCGGCGTACAGCACACCGTACCAGCACAGCACGGCACCCACCTTTACCTCTGAAGCAGACTTCAGACCACCTCTGTCATCATGTCATCTTCCTTCAGCTTCAAGCTTGACCCCAACTCGCTGCCCAAGCTTTCTGCCCGCGGCGATAACTACACAGAATGGCGCTCCGCGTGGACTGTCGCACTCAGGTACGCTGGCCTCTGGCCGATCGTGTCTGGCAAGAAGACAAAGCCCGCCGCCGTCGCTGGGACTGGCGCAGAAGCTCGCGAGGAGCTCATCGACAAGTGGGACGCCGACGACAACAAGGCCATGGTCATGCTGCTCTCGTCGGTACACAACGACCTCACGATGTCCATCGCGTCGTGCGACACGTCACCCGAGGCCTGGAAACACCTCGGCAGCCGATTCGACCGCGATACCGGCAACGCGTCCATCACCCTCTTCCGGTCGCTCACAAACCTTCGCTACGCGGATGGAGACGACCTCAGACTACACCTGGACGAGTTCCATCAGCGATGGACTCGCATGGCAAAGCGATGCGCTGGCTCTTCACAGAGCGTCGCAAAAGCCATGAAGGCAATGTTTGAATCGGATGAGGTCAAGGGCTCATTCTTCCTGGCTACCCTACCAGATACTATGGACCACGTCATCGACAACCTCAGCTCTCGTGACGTTACCAAGTTTGTCGACATCGAACCCAAGATCCTCGACATCTCCGACAAGCACTCCCTCGACGCTGACTCCTCTACCGCGTACGCTGCGAAACAATCCGCCGCGCGCGGCGCCAAACAGAACCAAGGTGGCGCACGCGGAACGCGTCCGGCTACTAATACTACCGAATGCTCCTGGTGCCGCAAGCACAACATGACGTTCATTGGGCACGCCTACACGAACTGTAACGAGCTCAAGAAACACAAGGAGCAACAGCAGCGCAAAGGCAACGGCGCGCCAAAGGAGACGAAGAATGGCGCAAAACATCAAAAGGCGAACAACGCGAACGCCGCTGAATCATCAGACGATGAGGACGACGAGGACAGCGCAACTGAGGTGGTGAGCTTCATAGCACATTACCGCGCCACCAACGCCACTGCCGGCGCAACCATTGACCTGACTGGATCACCACCGCAGTCGACGCGGACCACGATGATCAACGTAAACGGCAAGCAATCACGCGAAACTATAAGTGCTCACGCCGCAATACGTCGGCCCTCAGCAATCGATCCTCCCACGGTATGGCTTCTTGACACTGGTGCCTCGCGGCACATGACTGGCTGCGCCGATGATTTCGTGTCCTTGTCACCCAAGCAAGGAACGATCACGGTGGCCGGCGGTATCAAGTTACCCATCAATGGTGTTGGACTCGTTCGATTACGCTGCAGAATGCCTGACAGATCCACCAAGATCGTCGAACTGACCAACGTCCTCTACAGTAGCGAGCTCTATGGTACACGGCTCTTCTCCTGGAGTTATGTCCGTCACCATCACAACCTCGAATTGCACGGCAAAGCAAACGACATCTTCCTCACGCGCAACGGCGCCACGGTACTGTGGGCACGGCACGCGGACGGCGTTGTACAAATCCAAACTAAAACGAAACCCACAGCGCACGTTGCCTCGACCGAATCCCACGCGCCAACTAACCGAGACCTGACGCGCAAATCGTCACTACACAAAACCGAGACCGCACCTGCTGCAACCGTCAGTGCACCATCTTGGCCAACACTGGCGCAGAAGACTGCATGCTTCTCATCGTATACGGAGTTTCATCACTCAGTCGGTCATCTTCACGTCCCAAACCCTGCAAGGATATACAATGATGGGCACCTGGTACCGGCGAAACCTCATGACTTCCACTGCGACATGTGCTCCCTCAGCAAGTCCAAGCGACAGCGGCCTGCGCCATCCCCACCAGTACTGGCGCGCACCATCAAGCCGCTCGAAGTCATACACTCAGACTTGTCAGGGAAGTTTCCTCGCCCAAGCCTTGGAGGCGCACGTTACTTCATATCCTTCATCTGCCAAGCAACTCGCTACTCCTGGATCAAGCTTCTTAAGCTGAAGTCTGATGGCCCCCAGGCGATCCGCGAATTCATCGCCTTCGCAAATACTCAATACAACGCTCAGATGAGTACTGCGAACATCCACATACACAGCTCTACGGTAAAACGCTTCAAGTCTGACAACGGCGGCGAATACCGCGCCGCTGCCCAGGACCTTCGGCGCATGGGCATACAACATGACATGGTCCCACCTTACCATCATGAGCTCAATGGCGTCGCAGAACGGTGGAATCAGTCCATCATTCAGATCGCTCGATCAATGATCCCTACTGACAGTCAGCTGCTCCTTTGGGGTGAGGCTGTGCAGACAGCCAATTTCCTCAAGAACATATCCCCTCACGCTGCTGACAAACTGGGTCGTACGCCGCATGAATTACTCATTGGCGCGAAACCATCCATCAAGCATCTGCACCCATTCGGCTCCAAAATCTTCGCTCACATACCTGTAGAAGCTCGCAAGCCTGGCTCCAAGCTCTTGCATAGAGCGGAGGAAGGCATCTTCGTTGGGTATGGGCGCAACACCAAAACTGCGAGGGTCTACATCCCATCGCGTCATGTCATCATGGAAACTCGCAACCTGCGCTTTGAGCCTTTCTCAAGGTCTCAGACTGCGCCGTATTTCCAACCGGTGGCGGAGAATGAGATACCAGCTGCTGAACCAGTCTCTACATCTCCAAGACGGCCTCAAAACAAAGATCGTCGGCCGTCGGGGGACACTTTTGCCACACCTCCTACATCACCAACGTGGTCCACGACGACAGCGTACACCCCATCCCGGCTTGAAGCTGGGGTACCTTTGGACCACTCGTACGATCAGCCTGCGCCAACGCCTGTGCAGCCCAGCGCAGAAAATGGACAACACACGCGCTCCGCTCCACCCACCTCTGCACCCGGCGCTGGAGCAAGAGGAACTCGAAGGGAGACGCGACCGTCACAGGACCTGTCTGATCCAGTCGAGCTCCGACGCTCCAAACGAGTTGCTAAACCTTCACGCAAAGCCGCAGACAACGCTGAAGCGTCATTGGCTTTGGAAGACATGCTTGCGCCAGATGATGAGAACATGGCGCACGCTGTGGCTTGCGTCACCAAGGCAGACATCGACCACGAGATACCTCGCACGTTCAATGAAGCTGTCAACGCCACTAACTCCCCTTTGTGGGTTACACCGATCAACAAAGAAATCCAAGCACATCGTGACAATGGCACATGGGTGATGGAACACAATCCTCCGCCAAACCTCAAGCTCGTTGGCACACGCTGGGTCTTTGACATCAAGCGCGACGAGCATGGAAAGGTCGTCAAGCGCAAAGCCCGCCTGGTGGCACAAGGCTTCTCACAACGTCCTGGGGTGGATTTTGACAACGAGCCCGCCCTGTCGCTCATCAAGGACCACAGGATCAGCAATCGTTCTAAACATATCAACGTTCACTACCACTTCGTCCGGGAGCGATTCGTCCTGGGTGACTACGCCATCGAGCATGTCTGCTCCGCTGACAACCTCGCCGACATTGGTACTAAATCACTACCACGACCCCTCCTGGATAACCTCCGAGGCCGTATTTGTGCAACTACTGCGCCATGAATGGGGGGACTGGCACTGATGGGAGGAACATCGTTCGGATTCGGGGGACTGTTGGAAGGAGTATCCTCATGCTATTGCCTCCACCTGCGCCAGCGTGGCTACTCTCTATCACTGGAGTTTGTTTACTGCCCAATTGGGCTTAGTGTATTACTATATAGCTGAGATCCTCCGGATCTCACCCTCAATACACTTGTTACTCAACTTTCATACTTCAACAGTTTCCACGTTGACCTACTCCGCCGAGCCGCAACCGATACACTGCCCTCACGAGAAACCGATGATACCCAGCCGCCACCATTAGTGCCTCAAATCGAAGAAACAGAAGCTGAGTTTGAAGTAGAACGTATACTTCGCGCAGAGAAGAAACGGGTTGGGCGAGGCTGGGTTCGTCAGTTATTAATCAAATGGAAAGGCTATGCAGATCCCGATTGGCAGCCACGTTCATTATTTACAGAAGTCGAGGACTTAGACCGCTTCGAGGCGGAGTATGACAAGGGCGACGGTCTCGGCGAAGATATAGGAGCTCAAACAGGGGCCCGAAGGAACCGAGTAGCGGAGGCCAGCGCCTTCGAATCTGCTACAAGCTGGCAGAAGCGATGTATGGCGTTTGTCTGTTTAATTATCCCACCTACCACACCCTCTTTAGTCCTGTACACCCGGTAAGGAAGGGGGTAATGTCATGGGCATGGCCCATGGTTGGTATAGGCTAAGAGCCTTAAGCCTGATTGAGCCTAGTACAGAGACAGAACCTCATTGAGGTTCTCTGTTTGTAGATACCTTCACTCCTTAACTGAATCTAAACAATCTTTGGCTACGAGTATGCTGCGTCTTTCCAGCTACCGTCCCGCAATAGAGATGTGAGTAAGCGTGAGATAATCAATGGAGGATAACGGCTTTCATGTCAGCTTCGCGGATTGTCAGGATCACGTGGATGAGGGGTAAATCATATCTAGTTCTCGTAAGTGCCTCATACTTAAGACATGAATCACGTGTAGCTAGGACAGTAGACAGAGTGGATTGCATCTCGTCCTGAAATCAAGCCTGAAAGTTACAAATGTTTTATAGATGCGAGTGTGTGACAGCTACGATATCATGTGGCGCGTAAAAATAAGCGCTGATATTCTAGGGTCGTTTCGGATACTAAAATGCATGCTTCCAAGCCCTTGCGTTAGTCGGTGCGCAAAGAAGGCGTGTTTTGGAAAACCCGACACCGAAAGTGCAAAAAACTGTATCTTTCATCGTCCGGGAAATTGTTTCTCAATTTTTTCAGAGCTTCCTAAACGAGGCAGGCGCGCCAAAACAATGTGGGTCACCTCGAACACGGCGATTTTATTCGGACGGCCTGATAATCAATCGTGTAGCGCGCGCGCAAGCATGCGAGATCGCCTCGCCAGCCTTAATTTAGATTAGGTGTACCGAATGGCACGAGAATTCAGAAAATGAATGGAAAATTCGATTTTTTGCTGTTCTGAAATTGAGTCGTCGTTTTTCCCAAACCATGTATCTCGCAATAGAAATAGTGCTTGTAAGGATGGCCACTATCAACGTGATACAATCCTAATCTCAAAATGACCCACACGTTTACTCCTTATCGTCAAAGACGATAGATGAGGTCGTATTCTCGGCGTTTGCTTGCGTCCTTCGATATCTCGTAGGCTTGTCCAAGCTTCAAAGTTTGATTTCAGTATAGCGATCGCTAGTAGGGTTAATCGAGCCCAGAAAAATTGATATACCAGTATGAAAGCTTGAGTGGCGTCGTTCTTGGTACTTTATCGGGATGGATTTTCAGCGCCAGATTTTTATGAGATCTCTGATCAGCTCGAGCGAAGCAGTTTGCTCCACTTCAAGCACCGTGTAATAATCTTCTGTTACTGGAACTGGTGCCATGCCTCAGTGACTGTCTTTTCACGAAGTGGCTATAGCTCGAGCAGCACTAATAGTTATCAGGATCATCAAGGGTAGAGAATTGGCTTAGAGGTTTGTGGAAGGAAAGTGCAAGGGAAGCAGCGCTGCGCTAGGTGCGATGACCTATTATCACGTGACTATAGTGGAAGAAGATTAGTCTCTGCAAACAGCGTGGTCGGCTCGGGCCGATACCGATGCGTACCTACTAGCTTTAGCTTTTCTCAGCCATTTCGTTGGTGCCTCCTAATCTACCTAGTCACGTGCTCAAGATTGACACGATTATAATGTAGTTCCTTACAACCAAAAATTGCATTCTCCTCCATGGGCCAACTTGTCTCTGACACGTTGGAAGGATTATTCTGGCGGCAAGAAGAGACATTAACACGTTAAGCATACTAGACTAGAATCAGATACCGGTCAGACGAGAACCAATAATCTGTTTCCAACCAAAGTTCATGCATGCGAGTGGCCCGATCGCCACAGCCCCGCAAGACGCTTAACGCTGGGATTGTTGATAAGCAGTCCTTCTTTGATCAGAAACTAACACGCCCGATTTAAAGTGGTGAAGCAGTCCGATTCATCAGGTGAATGGACTTGCATATAGATTAACGTATTCCACCACCGAGCCGGCCAAACCACCGAGCCGGCCACTTTTCCTTGGCACGACCAACTCATCTTACGACTCTTCAATTTTATCGCTATCAACAATAGATTCCAAGTTCGTCGTGCTGCTATCTGATTCAGAACATATCTCGATCTCCTTTTTACACGTTCGCGCATTGTGCCCAGTCGCGCTGCAGTTCTCACAGCGCCTTTGAGTTGGTCGGGCTGTTTCTTGATCACCACTACTACGAGTATTCTTTGATCCCTGAGGTGCAACAGACGCCTCAGCAGCTACCCGCGCTGCTGCAATTCCATACTCTACAGTACCACCTTGCTGGATCCGCTTCCTTTTACGCCATTTTCGCTTCGCCATTACTGCCAATCGCTCTTCAAGCTCGTGGTTTCGTGCAATAAGTAGAGCGTTCTAGTGTAGCATCAATTCAGCACCTTTAACAAGCTGGGAAAAGCCTGCCTGCGCAATAACTGGTGACCGAGTAGAAGACTCGCTTACGAGCTTGGACTGAAATCCAAATTCTTGAGTATTGCTTGGAGTCTTCGACTGCCACGGCGTCTCCTGTGGTGGGGGTGCTGGTGGGGTACGTAGCTGTACTTCAAGGCGATCCAAAACTACCTGCGCGTTGATAGGGACTAGCCCTACTGCCTCAAAGGCCTCTCGACAATTCTCTTCCGTGAACACGTCAAAAAACGCGTCTTTAAAGGCAGGGAGAAAGCCTTCCTTGTTGATATGGTAGACGCGTCGGCGTGCCAAGTCCCGGACGCGTTGGGAGTACTTACGCTTCAATGGCGAGAAGCAGACCACGTCAAGAGGCTGGAGTATATGCGACGAGTGCGATGGCATACAGAGAGTTAGGATCTTGTTTTCGAGACAGTAGTCCTTGAAATCCTGGTTGAGATGGCTCTCATGGCCATCCAAAATGAGTAGCCTATACCCCCCCACCTGCCGCGCCTTTGTATACGCGTCAAAATGCTTCAACCACCCAAGACCAAGCGCGTTGTTTGTCCAGCCGTTCTCAAAAACTGAGAGCTTCCAATTCCGTGGTATATCTGCCTCCTCATACCACGCAGAGATGTGAACGCGTCCTTTATAGATAATAAATGGCGGGGTCGCATACCCAGCTGCGCAGATGCTCTGAATAACCGTAACGCATTCGCGATCGCCCGGCTGGATGAGTTCAGGCCTTGTACGTCTTTCAGAGGATGTAACGACCTTCATTGACCCAATAACACCCATCTGGAAGCCAATCTCGTCAAAGTTGTGCGTATTCTCGTCGTGGACGCCGTACTTGGCTTTAGTATCTGCAACTAGCTTGAACCACGCGCCAATTACTTCTGGATCCTCCTGTATTATCCTCTGCCTAACCTTTGCTCAATTGAAGGCTATTTTGAGCTCATCTGAGCGCGTTACGAATCTCTCAGCCCAGTTTTTGCCTACTGGCTCTCCACCGCGTATACCCAGTAGTTTATCCGCCATATCTGCCACCTCACAAAGCCGGGGTGCGAATCCTCGCGAATTGAGATCGAGTATATATCGGATAATCGTTTGCTCTTCTATCGTAGTGAGCTTATGAGAGTTTAGGCGAGTTTGAGATGGAGAGGTGATTCCGCGGAGCCGATCAAAGAGAGAGCCTTTGGTATTTAACGTTAAAGGCTGTAGCAGCGCGCCGTAGGCTTTGAAATTGGCCAGAGGTATAAGCCTGAAGAGCGAGATCAATTCTACCTTCTTCTTGAACGGCTATCGCGTTGCGTTGTTGAGACAGTACGTGTTAAAGAGGATAAGGGCTGTGCCAAGGAAAAGTGGCCGGCTCGGTGGTTTGGCCGGCTCAGTGGTGGAATACGTTAATAGGTAAGCTAATTACCACCAACAAAAGTACTTGAAAGACATATAACGAGTAAAATAATATAATAGTTGCATGATCATATATTACGTTGAAAAAGCGAATGGCCTATGAAACCGCCAATACAACCCAGGGAAAACGCCGCTCTAATACGCTTGAAGTGCCTTTAACGCTTGGAGTGCTCAATCGCTCAAACGAACCCAGACGATAGGCGCCTACAAATTATCAACCAACTTCTCAACAACAAGATCAACCTGTTTGACAGGATGTATGAGCACACCAGGTAAACACATCCTGCCCTCCCCTTCCGTCTCCTGTAATTCCCCACCATCGTTATCAACCTTGAGTCCGAACCATCTTTTCCACAAATTGGGCGCAAAACCAGCATCGTAGTACCACGTTGTGCCCCTGAAGTTATGCTGCCTCTCTTCGGAGAAAGGTGACAATCTGGCACCACCCGCGGCGCCATTGCGACCGCCGTTGAAGATGGAGGCCAAATAGGCGGTAGGCCAGCGACGATCGATGAAAACAGGGTGGGGTACATAGACGGCTTTGAAACCGTGATGAAGGGCGCAGGACGCTGGCCACATTTCCGAGAACATAGATTTGCGGGAGAAGGTCGTGTCAAGGTGCATTTGAGTTAAGAGTTTTCTGCTGTATCTGCCGAAAGTGTTGATGGCGGTGCGACGAGGTGGAAGCCCGCGAGTCTTGTTGTAACCAGTCACATCTTGAGCAAGGAGCCAGTTTGTGCCTTCAGGATCGAAGATTGGGTTGAAGAGAATGAGATCTGCCTCCTCGCCGACTCCCCAGGTATTCTTGTCTGCTTTCTCCGAATGCGGTGGTTTGGAATCGTTCCTTGTGTCCAATGGATCATCTTGCGGCGGCTCGGGGCCCCAGATTGATGTCTCGGGTTTTGGCGGTGCCATCTCTTGCTTGACATAATCTGGGACCTTGGGATTGTCTTTCATAGCAGCGTACATGTTATTTGGTGAGGATGTTCCATGCTCAGTTTGCACGCGAACCATATGCGAGAAGTCTTCCCATGAGCCGTGCTCGCTGGGAACGTAGAAGCGCGAGTTGCGCTCCCAGAGACCCTTGCGGGGTTGTTTGGCAGCCCAACTGACGGCTTTGTCGAAGAGATGGTACCAGTGGCCAGTGTATCTAGCATCCATCTCGAGGTGCCAAAAGTAAGCATACTCTGGGTGCTGAAGTGCAAAGTAGGTAACGGGCTGGAATGTAGACCTGTAAACTCCATAGATTGGCAAATCGCGGTAGTGTGTCTCTTCTAGACCAGCGTAGATGAGCTCCATCTGTTTCTCGCTCCACAAAGTGCCTAGGCCGTGGAATTCCTCGGGTAAGGCTGCTTTGAGAACTTCTTGGTAGACCTTATCATTGGCCCAAATCTGCAGGTTTGGATCTCTGACGTGAATGAGGAAGTGTACACCATACTCTCCGCCAGAGTTTAGAGCAAGCTCGGCGATGAGCGAGCGCAGATAGAAGATGTCCTCATCGTCGTATTGATAATCGTTCCAGGTTCGGATCAGAACTGCAGTTCGTGGCAACAACTCTTTTTCTTTGTTTGCGCCTTCTGGAACGGCGAAAGTTTCGTTTGTGCCACCTTTTTCGGAATGCAGATGTTCCAACTTATCCCGTTCTTCGCTGTTCTGGTATGCAGGTGTCTCGTCTTCGGGGCCACCAGCAGGCATTGGCAAATAGAAGTGATTTCGTTCTTTAGGTTTCTTCTCGAAGCGATGTCGGTTGAGATCTTCGCATTGCTTCACAGCATCCCCCCATCGGACCTTGTTGTAATCGACATAATCAACCTCGGACCAAATGTTTTCTATGCCTTCTCTATCGCCATCCATACCAGTACCACTGCCACCCATTTTTTTGCTATAGCCATATCCGTATGGACCCATACGACCATAGCGATCGAAGCAGACATCGTTTCGTAGTCCCAAAAGATTGTAAGATCCCATAATAGCATCTGGCTGTCCCGATGGGACACCGTGAAACACGCGTACCGGAGGTAACCGCACTGTCTTGCTTGCGTCCAAGAAGCAGTCTTGCACAGGAAAGTGTTTGGCTTTGTAAGCTTCAGATTTGTAATTCGGGTATGGGTTGAAGGTGTCTCCTGGCGGTATGCGCTTTTCCAGATTTGCCTTCTCTTCCTGTTTCTTCTCAATCGCCTGTTCCTCATCCGCAGTGGGCTCTTCGTCTTCTATTGAAGGATATTCTGGTTTATTCCGGTCCCGTGAAACCAATGTCCGTATGCCCCCAGTATACCTCTTCAAGAAAGGGAAGTTCTCCCAGACTGGTGGAGACGCCGGAGCTCTGTATTTACCAGACTCCACATCGCTTATGCTATTATTGTGCAATCGCGTCAATGTCCAGATAAACAGGACAATTGCGAATAGTAATCCTAGGGAGAACAATCGCCCCTTCGTTCTTGGGGTGCATCGCCGCCGCGTGTTCAATGAGAACTGTTGTTTTGCTTTTCGACTTGGTGAGGAAGACGGGGCTCGCCGTAGCATTGGCTCATGCGATTGTGAGCTTACTCTTGAGGCGTATGTGGAAGAGGAATTGGGCGACTCGAGGTAATCAGAGTCTATGGACAGGCGCTTCTCGAGGTCATGTTGATGGGTGATGTCGTTGCTATCATCGCTCCATGTTGATGTGTATGAGGATATCCTTTGCTTTGTGATTCTCAGAGGGTTGTACTGCCCGTTGGGATTGGGGGGCATCTTGGCCGCCTACTCCCGTGGCATTCGTCTTGGAAAAGGCGCGATCTCGAGCTCAGGCTGTTATCTAGAAAGGCGGAGGCGGTCGTTGTTGTTCTTCTTAAAGAGATCGGATGGGTTGGTTGGAGGATGATGATAGAACAAGTCAGAAAGAGGGTCTTGGCTTTGAAGGATCATCCGAATATATTGTTCTTGCATAGAAGTTTCGAGTGTAATAGGCCGTCACTCCGACTAAACAAAAGAAGGGCTAGGGTTGTATAGGGAACGGGGTTTCACCACTTATTCTACCAATGGCCCGGAATATCGTCGAAACAAAGACTCTTCCAGGATTCAAAGCATTTGCAAGAAACTTGGCAGTATTTTAGTTAATGAAATAATGGAACAATACAAGAAAGGACCTTGATATCACGAGCGGTCTCACCAATCAGAGCACTTTATCTCATAAATCAGACCCTCCATTCATCATGTGGCTGTGTAGAGGACTTTCGTACAGGCTAGAGGGGATATGATTGGCTAGAAACTAGCACAGCCACACATCATCGAAAGGGCAGCAACCACGAAAGCGGGACGTCTGATTTATGAGTTAAAAGAGTACTCGTCTTCGAGCTCAGCTTTCGACCACGTCTACTACTACATCTCCTCACACCAGCGAGACCTTCATCCTAGCATGTGACACAACCTTTCAGATATTGACCTCTCCCATCCTGTCTTTTCCTGTCCACTTGTCTCTGCCTTGATCAATTGCATGCCAACCTCGCGTCTGGCGCTCAACTTGACTAGCAAGTGAAACAGATGGGATTTCGCAAACTGCTCCAAGTCTCGCGCTCGAAATACATGGACTCAAAATCAACATCTCCTTCTCCATCTCCGTCTCGATCGCGAGAATCCCGAGAAGTCGTACCAGAATCAGAAGTAGCAGAAATAGTGACAGAAACACAGGCGGAAATACCCGATGCTGGCCCTCAGTCAGCACGCAGCAAAGTGGGCCTCTTCCTGTAAGTCCACCGAACATCAAGACTAGCTAAGGCTCACCCTTGAAGAAAAGAGAATCTCGAAAAAGGCTTGACCAAGTCTAAAATCGTGATCGAGCATTCTTTGGGTCTTGGACACAGGCCGAACGCGATTCCCCCGGGCGATGCAAATGTCAATGGTGAACAACGACTTGTTGAAATTGGGTGGCATCCAGTGGGAGGACTAGGTGGAAAGTGGTTTGCTGAGAAGACAGGACTTGGTAAGAAGATCACTGCAAGTATCAATAAATACCCGGATCCAACGCAGCATTGGGCTGTGTTGGTGGGCGATTATGCTCATGAACTCTGGATGGTAGGATACATTGTCCACTCTGATATGGTTGAACATCACGTTGACAGTTCCACAGGATGAAAATTTCGATGTAATCTACATCAACGAAAAGGTGGTGAGAGAAGAATGGCACACCTTCCCCGTCGGCAAAACTCGCTTCAACGATGAAGCGTTAC
Source organism: Venturia oleaginea (assembly GCA_013176395.1). NCBI lineage: Eukaryota > Fungi > Ascomycota > Dothideomycetes > Venturiales > Venturiaceae > Venturia > Venturia oleaginea. The sequence goes on along the minus strand of JABMLP010000004.1, from coordinate 641,577 downwards.
GACAAGCTGGCGAGATGACGATCCACAATATGCGTCAAAAACGGCCTGCGTACAACATCATCTCCAACAACTGCCAGAACTTCGCCGTCAGCATGCTAGACGCCATTCAAATTGGCGCTCACCACGAATTCGCCACGACTTTTGCAATCTATCAACGCGCAACTGGCGCCGGTGAGATCAAAGACTTGTTTGTTGACGAGCATCCGGAAGAGCAGACGGATCAGAGTAAACCGGAATTACATCGGATGGACACGGTGCAGACAGCTCAACATGTCATGGAAGCCGAGACTACAAAGTTGGATAACCATTCAAGATTCTCTCATGAGACGTAGGTAAAAGGATGTGTATTTACGAGCTTACGATTAGATATCCATGAAATGATTTGTTCTTGAATTTCCAGCAAGTCACTGTGCTACACCTACATATCAACAACAAAGTCAGGTACCATGTTGGACCTAGAATTGAATTCCATCAAACAAAGCGTTCAATATCGTTGCAAACGTCTAAATCGAGATTGATGTCGCTAAATTGCTGGCAAAGGTAGAAGAAACACATTGCCAGAAACATAGCGATATCAACCTCGACTGCTAGTGGATAGCTGTGACTTGTTCATCATCATCTGGAAACCAACGTAATCGCTTAATGCGGCTTAGCCTCAGATCCGCCAAAATTTCGAAAGTCTTGGCATATCACGCGCGGCGTACTGCGCTCATTCCATTTCTCGCCACCGAGCTGAAGTTATCGGAATTCAACTTTACTGATAACTCGATGCTAAGCGGTGAAGCATCGCTCGTCATCCATGTATCGGACAAAGCAGGTTGTTTCGGTCTTGAAAAGGGGAACCTTATAGGTCGTGACGTGATGTCACACCATGATGACTATGGTCCTCTTCCACGAAGCTGGCCCAAGGATTGTCTCAAGTAACGCTTTGAAGGTTGGGTCACTGGGCAAGTGGACGAAGGGATTGGGATCTCCATTGTAACCAATCATGGGCGGAAGAGGATAGATTGGAGTGCTATGATTCCTTGTGCGCACAGAAGCTGGTTTAGCTTTGTCAATGGTTGGACAAGCAATTCAAAGTATTGCACAGAAGCTAACAGAATGACAGGTGAAGTTGGAGGTGACACAGCTCTTAGCGAAGCATTGAACTCTGACGCTTTCAACTTTTATTCAGGGTATGGTTGATGCACTCACCACAGGCTCATTACTCTGCTGCTTCTGACACTTGAATATCAGCTGGACGGAAGACAACTGTGATATCTGCAGCTGGAAATCGGCACTCTATTATCATGAACAATACTCATAGAAAGACGAAATGACGTCTTCGCCTACGAAACAGAGAAGAGGGAAACCTTCGACGGGTTATCAGTGAGGTAGATATCAACTTACCAAATGGTATATGCGCATCCCCCGACGGCAGGAATCTCGATTACCGATTCTGCCGGGATACAAGGATCTTCCTTCTTTGGACCAATAGCAGCAAACAATATCTCAGCCGTCTTACAAATACCATATCGATAAAGATATGCTGCCAATTACCGCCGCCTTTTTCCGTACGCGAGACGCGGGCTTGCGGATGTGATTCATGTTGATGATGAGGGGAGAACGTGGACGTCTAAGGGGGAGAGGAATGAAAGTGGGGAGGTGTTGGGGTGTTTGATACTGAGCTTTGGACTACGGAGTTGGGCGCAGCGATGAGTAATTTTGCGGAGGTGAAGCCCCAATGATGTTGTAGTTTTGTGGACAAATTGTTATTGAAAGGCTTGAGTTGGGGATTGGGGTTTTGAGAAGGAGATTAGGTAGACGGATGTGGGCATGTTTGATAAGCAACGTGTATGGGTAAACTACTGTGTAGAGCAGCAAATCACATCGCAATTGAATTAAATGAGGAAATAGTTCCAACAGTAACAGCTTTCTTTGCTTGATGCTGTATATACAATATCATATCTTCATACCAGTGTAAACAACACAGATGCCCTCTACCTCTAAACGGAAAAAATCATGCAGTCTGGATATCTCGAAGAAATAGAAAAGGATGACAAACAACCCGACACCAGAGTCGAAGCCGAAAAACGACGCTAACCATGCATGCATACCCTGCAGTCTCCCAAAATGGAAACTCCAGTTAAGAAAATATGAATAAGAGAAACGAAATCGGACCTGATAACGATGCCAAACCAAAACCTGTAAGAACAACGCAGGAGACGAATACCACTTCCGATAGTCCCCGAATTTGTGCAACAAAGCGAACAGGCTGGGCCAGGATGTTGAAAGAGCTCGGAAATGGGAGGGAGAGGAGTGGTGCGGATCCCTGTAAACCCTGACCCTGGCCCTGCATACACAGTACCGTTCGCCCTGCTTATGCACATGCACCATTCATCCTCAACGGACCCTTCTTTCCCTACCATCCATCCTCCAAACTCCAAACCTTTACTCACCGCCTTCACCATCCCATTCCATCCCCCTTCTTCCCCACATCAAGAACGCCCTTACATCTCATCCAACTCAAACTCCAAACTAACATCCTCGCTGCACTCAGTACAATAGTAATTTGAGAAACCGCCGCAGGTTGTTTTGGTCTCTTTGCACATGTCTATACTCCATGCGTCGGAGGAGTAGCCGGAGAGGAGACGGTTGTGACATATTTCGATGCTGTTGGCCCAGATGTAGTAGTCGTGGTTGCAGTAGTACCAGGAGTAGGTGTAGGAACACATGCTTTGGGAAAAATGTATGTAGGGTGATATGTGAGGTTTTGATTGGATTGGAAGGCTGAGGGTGCCGGTTATAGAGGGAGGTGAAAGTTGTGGTAGGGTCTCGCTTGTCGTACCGCTGGGGGGGACGAGGATGTATTTATGGACGCTGGAGATGCTGGTTAGGCGATTGATTACTTTGCGCCCGTGAACCACAATGAGGCTCGAAATCGCAAGGCTGCGCGAGTGATCGTGATACTGATCGTGATCGTGAGATGCAGGATTCAAAGCCACCTGTAGACCGTAACTTTCTCGGAGACCAGACAAAAATCCAAACAAGAAATACAAACGATAAGAGAGAACGAGAATTTTTTAGTTTGATGAAGGTCAACGCGGTGAAGCCATGCAACTCTTATAACATATTCACAAAGCACCACATCAGCTCCTCTAGTGCCCACACATGCATCTACAATCGCACACGCGAGAGAGCAGGGACCATCAATCAAAAAGGCCAATCAATTCATCCGAGATCCCGAAGCTCCGGAGAGAATCAATCCCGAAATTCTTCCTTCAAAATCGCGGAGACTGGCCGTTTCGGCTACACAGAGACGGGGAAAGATTGTGGAGAGGCCGGGATTTTGATTACGTTAGTGATATGCCTTGATAAGAATTAGCAAGGAGAAATTGATGGGGGGAAGATTAGAGATAGGGAATTGTACACCGTAGGCCTGCGATTGAGTTATTGTTAGAGCGCGAGGAGTAAGGAGAGGTCCGAGCGTACCAGGGCTCTCCAAGCATATCTGATAAATCACATGTTCTTTACTAGCGTGCTAGGACTTACACGTGCCTCAAATTTTGCTTAATCCTTTGGATAATATATGCAGGGGCATGGGCGGTAGTCAAGTAGAGGCTTTTAATAGTATAGAGTGATAAGCTTCTTCTGGAGGTATAACGAAATCGAGGATAATTTACATTGCACGGTGACAGAGGCGAAGGTACTATTGGTCTAGGGGGTATGAAATACTAGACGCGAACAATCAACAAGGGTCTCGAACCCTATCTCCTATTTGTGCGTACGAAAATAGGCCGAAGTTTAAACTTTAGCCAAGTAGCTATGAATTTGCCTTCCTCGGATGCTAGACTTCCATTTCTCGTAGATTCTGTTCTTTTTAGAAGGGTTTTACACCTAGTAAGTGATCCGCGTCTATCATTTAATACAGCATCTCCATGAGGGGAAGCCCACGCGGGTGGGATCTCGAAATTGCATGATGAGTCAATTAAAGTCGATTTTAATGAAGTGTGCGCTGATTGAAAGAGAAGCATCTTCGGAAAATCCTCTTAAGAACTCATCTACAGCGTTTGCAAGCTCCAAAACTTCTCCCCGTACTCGTCGTGCTGGAAAAATCACAATGAAGCCCTCCATCGCTCTCGCTTTGCTCACATGGTAAAACGAATTCAAATCCTTTTATATCATCTCAGTATTAACAGTATCCAGCATCTCAACGGCCGCCGCCAGTAAATGGCTCCTCTGCTGCTGTGCCGACAACTTCCAATGCCTTTACCAAAAAACCAAGTCTGTCGTCGACAAATTTCCTTCTGGGGCATGGAAAATATCGAGCAAGCATTTCACCAAAAGTCAAGGCGCTCCTTTCGATTGCACAAGTAAGACTCTCCATATCCAATCTCATATACTGGTACTGATTCTGGTAGACTGCTACGCATATGCTACCACGTCACATGGAGACGATGGCTTCATTGGAGGATATGAGATGTCTCAACTCTGCAATTCAGGAAAGGATAGGGCGTCAAGCAGGTGCTGGAATCCCCCCCAAGGCTCTGACTGGACATAAAAGACTGGTGTGTTGTGGCGATCCTGCTTCAACCGAGCGAGATGAATCCTTGGTATTGAGGGATCCCATCTAGCAATCACCTCATTAATACTTGTTAAAATATAAGAATTCAATCCTCCCCAAGCCTACCCTATCACAAGATGTCAAAGACACTCACTCAAACGCCGAGCGCAGTTCAAACCGCGGAGTTGCAAAACATAGAGTTATTGTTAGAAGTTTAGATACGCAGGTCTTCCTCAGCAATTACATAAGGAATACAGAGGTTATAACGTATTTGGGAACAGCTGTGTCTATCAATGTCAAAGGTGTAATGTCTAGAGATCCCAGCAACAAAGACCCTGAACCGCTTGAAGTCGTGGAGACAAGTCCGCACTGATATTGTTTTGCTCCACTGAAACCCAATGATAGGCCTCGACAATGCCCTCCTTTGAGACTGAGAGTCTTCAGGGTATGTGATCCTGACCACACAAATTCCCCATCAAAGAACATAAAATAGTCACATGGTAAGTGATAGGCATGCTCATGATATCTCATTGGAAACAATCCGTTAATCCATGGGTGTGCTCATTGAGCTGACTAGTCAGGTCGCCGCCTGCTAGTGAATATCCGTTCCTCGTAATGCTATTGTACAACTGTCCCAAAAAACGCCCTCGCTATGCTTCGTATGAGGATTAATTACCTATCCCTCCATATTATTTATGTACACCTTCGCGTTCTCAAAGACAAGAAAGAACACCAAGTTGATCATGCCTGATCTCAAGAGGTTAATGGGCATGCCGCGCCAAGCGACCTTGGACATGAAGTTCATCTTCACTTTCTCTGTGCGGTCTCGGTGCTGCATGAGACAGTTTCGTTGGAATCTTGTTTTCGCGGCGTCCAGCGGAGCTGTCTGTGATGAATGCATTAGTATCACGAAACATTGTACCGCAGGTGAAAGGTTACATACCACGAGCAAGCTCAAGCACCCACTGATGAATGAAGCGATTGATACAGGCATAGAATCATTGGGTGGTGAGCCTCGTAGATAGGAGATCTCCTGTTTCAGAGTCTCGTAGCCGGCGAACCAGATCGATGTGCCGATGATATCACGTACTAAGTGCAGTCTGAAGCCAGAGTACAATCCGAGAACACCTCGGTTGCGTACAATTGCTCGCATAGTCTGCCATGTAGATTTGCCGTAGTAGCTCTGGCGAATGGCTTGCTCCGTGGGTTCAACGCGGCAAGCCTGCAACTTCACGATGTCGGTAGAGAGCTGTCGAGCAATCTTGGTGAGTTCGAATGGGCCTGCAACTAGTAAGTATCTACATGGCGCATCTATAACGAGAGCGGCTCACAGGCCACAATTGTTCCCACAGTTCCAGCAAACGCGCCGGCGGAGGTAAAGCAAGCGATGGTGTTCCAATTGGGTGGTTTCGTCATGTCATTGCAACGCGTGAGTGGAGACTCTCCTGTCCTCTTTTCCAACTCTTCGTCCATCCAATATTTGCTTTTTTGATAGTAATGCAACGACAAGATCCGAGTGGCAGAAGCAGTCACCAACGGGGTCATCATGCCTGCATATGACCATCAGCATCTGTCTGACGCAAAGCCTCATAACATATACCTCTGTAGAAGCCTCGGAGTCCTTCTGTCTGGTATATATATCGAACGCAGGCCATCGTTTCCGAGGGGATGCTGCGACCATTGAACGTCGAAATACGATAGGCGGGAAATGTCGTTCCAGCAGATGCTTGAAGGCGTGTTTTCAACGTGTCTAGAGGGAACTACAAGGCGGTGTCAGTGGTTGCGATTGCGCTCAATCAAAGACGTTGGGATATTTACGGAGAGAAATATCGCAGTCACACTGCTGGCTGCGGAGGCAATATCCGTACGTTTCGACTTGAAGAAGCGAACTCGTCTTTTTTCAGGTGTATCGTCCTCCTTTCTTTCGAAGGCATGAGGTTTTGGTCGGCGGTGCCGGTTAAGCTCATTATCCGTGGAGTCTGGCATCCTGGCTACCGCGAGCAATGACGACCAAGCTGGTCCTCAAAGCAATTGCGATAGATCCAGTAGCCGAAGCTCCTTTGACGTCAAGTTGTAGTCCTCGAAGCACAGATGTGCTTCGCGTCGGGGTGGAAGAATTGCGAGGCTGATGGTGTTTGGAGGCGAGTTCGCGAGGCTCGAGAAGTGGATGAAGCTTGATGCTAGTGGGGGATCAGAGGGTTCTGCCCGGGGTCACAGGAATCGTCGTGTCAATGGTAGTCTCCAATTCCTGGAGCTATCTATTTACCGCGGGGTTTTCGAGTGGGATGCTTTTCAGATGCTTAGCCTTGTGAGAACGCCGACGCCAAAACAATTGGCGGCAAGGTCAGAAAGATCATGAGGGGTCCGGCAGGGGGTGGTTGTGCTTCTTTGGCTTCCCGGCCTGTACCTCGCACCTCTATCTGAACGTCTTCTGCATCTCTTTTATCGTAATTCCTACTTTTCAGCTGGAATTGCCCCCTGGTGAAGATTTCAAAGACATCCCCGAACTAACCAACCCCTCTACCAAGCGCAATGGGAACAATCTGGGACACTGGAGATGGCGACGACTTGTTCACGACCGATGCATCTATGTCATCCGATGGGCGACGGTGTATGGGAGGACCTTTGTTGCAACCGGTTGTTTGCGATCCAGCCTCTACGAGCAATTGCGTAGCAAGCCCGCCGCGAACAACGTCGTGGCATGCCAGATATATATACTAGACATGAGAAGGAGGTTCTTTGCCTTGTCAGTCATTGATCGCAGCCGGCCGATGGGAGACGAAAGGAAGGAGCATTTGGTCTTCATGGATCCAGTCGAGACGAAACCTTCAGATGGCAGCGACGTCCAATCGATTCTTTCATCTTTATCCGCCTCGAAGCCTACTCGCGGTCCATCACAGTTTGACATGTAGAGGGGCAGTTTAGACGCTTTTCGGTACCCGTTCCCCAATTCAACGCTACTGTGATGCTTCTTCAGATCACTTCTTTGCCATAAAAATCCATTCCCCAATGGTGAGTTCTTGTCTGGAGTGGTCAGCCTCAAAACCTCTCGAAAAATCGGACTGTTGTCGGCCCAAATTCGATGAATAGAGATCATGAGAGACTTCGACTATGAAGGAGTACAGCAAGCAAGATGGATCGCGCGAGCCTTTCCTCCCTTTACGTTCTGCATCACTTTCCAAAACATAACCCTTCCGCGAGTCCACTGTCAGACATCCGATGAACAATACATTTGGACTACTCTCCCCACCTCTACCGCCGATATTGGATACATTTGGAACTGTGGAGAGACCAAGGGCGTTGGCTTTCGAGAAGTTGGGACCACGAACGTTGTGTGGCAAGCCAATATCGATCTATACGCCTCCCGTCGCACCACCATTCGTACTCATTGGGCAATATTGTAACCCTTCTGAAAGGCAATAATCCGAGCTGTTGGAGGGTACATTTTGGTAAGCCTAAAGGACAACGAGCGTAGGTGTGGAAGCCATTTGGGACAACGAATATGGCGCAGTGACCCGAACTGGACTCCAATTCTACTGTGCTGACTTTCTAGTGGAGGGATCGCACTTCTCATACAGTGTTCGCCTCGCCCCCATATCATCCCCGAGATTTTGGGCTTTTCATAAACACATTTGCCTGGTGGAGGAGTCATACAGCAGCATTGTGAAGCCATATCGGACAATGGAGAGAAGCAGCATGTCGGCATGATCCAATTTATTCCTCTCCGCACTCCTCGCATCGACCGCAGAAGACACTCCATCGGCGATACTCTTCGATGCCTCCTTCCGATCCCCCCGCACTCTGATTGATACAAACATACAGGCAAAGAGCATCCTCCGCCACGAACGGCCATCTACGAGTGAGAATATCACCTCCTACCTTCAGCGCAGTATTAGTCGGCGGCGAACCCATCCTTCTGATCGTCAGAGTCCTCCGAACCCGCGCCCATATTTTCAACACCAAAATATGATGTACCTTTGGGGGCACCATTCACATTCCTTGGACATAATATCATGAGGAAAGCCGAGCAAGACTCTCCTGTGATGTTCTTTCTGTTCTTCAGCTCATATTGCTGATGGCCACTTGGTGGGGAATGACCTGCTGGGTGTTTGAGAATATTCAATAGGCAGCATCGCGACGCTGGATGGACCCCACGGTAATGAGCAGATTCAGAGTCTATGGCATAATCAGGAAAGTCTGACAACAACGAGGCATTACAATCGGAGCTTTTTTCGATCACCCGCTTTTCTTCCCGGTTCAGCACAATGGAGGTACAACAGTAGCCAGAGAATGAGTCCCTGGCTGTCATTCAAACATCATAACAGTAATCTCGTGTCGCCGAACTCCTTGAGTGACCCGCATTGCCATCACTTGCGATGGAAGACACGTTCGTGGTGAGCGGAGGCAGGCTCAACGGGGAGTTCATGGATATCCTCGGTATTGCACATGGCGGTTCAGCAAGACATGGCTTAGCAGCCATTTGCACATGTGCAGTCCTCTTGGGGTTTGGGCTGAGTGACTTCGATCCACCCAGACGATCAGCCAGACTATACGGTCCAAACTTCCGATTGGTCTGCAACAATGAGATAAACTTTATCTCCATGGACTGGTGAAACACTCACCGAGGTAACCAGGTGTCTACCCACGATGGCAGGATCCGATGAGATGTGTACAAATCAGTGGCATCTTCATCCTAGTCAGATTGAAAACCCAAGACTTGAGAGGGTTTGGTTAACCACGACACGAACAGAGCAGCAAGTCGACACTCGTTTGTTATGCACTCAACCTTCATCCATGTGCATGCAAGCATCTTAAATGCAACCTCAAAAAGGATCTGAATAATTGGACATAAGAATAGTGCACGGCCGCGGCATTGCTAAAACGCATCGAGCTGGATGAGAGTTGGAATCGGTTCTCTTCCGGCGCGCAATGAGCTTCTGAGAAGATACATGGCTTGAAGATGAATGGGGTACGCGGCTCGGCAATTCTGGATCTTCCCATCGAATATCTCAATGATGTTGATCCGTTCTTCAAGATCAGATCTTCCTCAAACCAGGTTCAAACTTTCAGGTCAACGATCCAGGGAGGACGCACTGATCATGGTTCGTAGATGTATAAGAGCTTGGAGAATGTTGCGGTCATGGGAAGTCAATGAATGATTCATCTGCTTGATGTCTTGCCAGTTTCGGGAGCCCCGCTTGACTGTGTTGGAATCAATGCAATGTAGAAGTTCATCTTCACGTCACTGGATTGTCCTGCTGAACGATTATAGCCATGGTTTCCAAGCTTTTTTTGTTTTGACATCCTGGAAGTATGTCAGCCGGTAGGGGTTTCGCCCTTGAACATCCTATCCTATTCAGACGATATCAATCGACAACTGATCGTGGCTGTTGTTCACGCACACTGTCAATCTTTGTTTGGACTCGGGTCGGGATTTGTCAACTTCTCTGCTAAACTTGGATGCCTGGCATGTGTCCGGCGATCGTTTATTCGGTATCCGCAGCATGTGTTGATCTCATAAAATGCTTCGGCGCTGATTGGAATGGAATGTCAGACTGCGAAAGGGGAAAAAAGGAGGGACCAAAATGAAGCATCAAAGAATTATACCAGCTGCATACCATCTCTACCAACGCCACGCCTACTCCATCACGTCTTGAATCGTCCGACTTCTTCTCGATATCTTGCTTAGCTTGACTCTTGTGTCCTTGCGCATCACCTTCGATCTTGACATTGGCATCCCCAGTCTTCGTGTTGGACTCCTATTTGGGACTGTTCATCAACTCGATCAAAGTGGACACAAACTTCAAGGCCCGGAATGATCTCTAGACCAGTATTCTTACTGCCGCGTTCGATTACCTGCTGATGGCCTGCCTGGTAACGTAGGACCTGACGGAAGTGCTCGGGTAAGAGTACGCATTGAAGCAAGAGCCGAGAGATGATCATGCTGCATTATGGTTCATGGAGGCTTGCGATAACTGGCAAGAATGTTTGGTGCTCGAAGGTTTTACGCTGAGGTTTTGGGTACGCTCCCTAAATGATGCATGGGACGGGCACCTCATGTTCAGCGGGTATGTATGGTACTGAAATTGATCCAAGTATCAAGATCATACAGACTCGTCTTCGTTCATCTGGTGATGGGCTTTCCCAGTTTCGCCAAGGATCTGGTCATGACAGGGCCGTGCTCGCAAAACGTCTCAGAAGCTCACAGTGGTAGCGGTTGGCTCCATGACTTGAATCTTGAGCCACGAGGCAATCTTTCGCCATCGTTTGAATGGCGTGCTACAGCGATGCGTGCGATGATGACCCAATGGTACGACGAGGATTGCATTGATTCATCTGTGTCGATCCCGAATTGGCATTCATCTAGCTTTCCCTGGGACGGTCCAACGCTGCCAAAGCATCCCCACGACTTTGAGGAGCCTCCAAGATCAGATCCGAGTGGAACCACTGCCGCTGAGACGTCTTCAGGTTTCGGGCTTCATCTGTAATGGAGTGGGGGGATTCTGGCGAGATTGTGCTCCGCAGTCTGGATCGGAATGATCAGTTGAGCTGATGCCACAGTCACAACCTGCCCCCCCTCGCGTTGCTGTTGCCAAAACATCTCCAAGTTTCCCTGATTAGCATGGAATCCCGACTGAGCCTGATTCCACGTCTCTCCTTCTTCTTCTCATTTTGTAGGCAGGAGTCACGAAGTGCGATATCTGCCACAGACCCGTAACTCCAGGAAAAGGATTGGATTAGACTCGCAATCTGTCCATCAAGTCAGACCATGGAATTCTTGATGGTGATGAGGAAAAGCACTCACCGGAGATGTCGGCGATGGGCATTACATGGTCCTCGAAATGGTGACTGGCTATGACTTCGTCGTCCACCTTTGGACGCCTATAGATGTGGGAGCCGTATCAGAGTCGTGTCTCCAAACTAGCAACAATTCTAGTCGCTTCGTCGGAAAGTGCACCAATGCGATGCCTCGTGGTAGGGCATTGCGATCCGCCAGCAGCAACAATGGCTATCGACCCGCGGATGGAATGAACGATTCCCGCTATGCATTTCACGCCTGGCCTACTAATCAGCACAGCAGCATGAGCAGCGATGTTCGTGCCGCTGTACTGATGTCATTCCTTGAATTTGGTGTGTCGGTTTTGCCAACGCGTTTCTTGAGTAATGGGGCCCTCAGCCCTAGAGCTTGAGCTACAAGTGCCCAGCCTTCATTTTGGTGGGTCTTGAGCAGGGTCGAGTGCATCGGGGACAAGAAAGAACCCACGAGGTGGAAAGGGGAGGACCTGGTCATTGTTCGTGAACTGGCGGTGCCATTTTCGTTGGCGACACGTCCACAGCTCCAAAGACGTCGTTTGCCTCATTTCTTTGGTCCAGCTTGTTGAGGAACATGCCCTTGGGCGGCGTTGTCTCTGAAAGATGGTTCTTCTGGTCATGTGATTCGCGGTGCTCCAGTTCCTTTGCCTTGGAAGTGCGGTCACTTTGTGCGCTAGTGACTGAGAAGTCTAGACACATCATCGAAGACACAAGCGTGCGCATTGGCTCGTGGTGCCATCTCTTCTCGGGTGATGAAGCCGTCCCAATTACAAGGACTGTCATTTAGTCACTCAGTAGGACGCTCTGACTTTCCGTTGGCCCACATGGACTTTGCACGAGGGGAAATGGCCTTCATCAGTTTGGAGGCTGTAGCAAGAGCCAGCTTAGTGCGACGATTGCCTAGCTTTGAGGCGCGTTCCTTCAGAGCCTGGTTTTTGTAGCAGCGGATAGCCTTCTCGGCCTCATTCCAATCTTTCAACTCGATGAAGACATCATTCTTCTTGCCGTTCATGCGGTCCTGAATGATGTGAATGGCGTAGATTGCCGAAGACTGAGGGTATTTCCTGGACCACAGAATTCTGTCCAAGAGCAGCAAGGATCATAGACACATCACCAGGGACACAGCGTGTGGTGGGCCTGCGCATTGGTTCGTGGTTTGTCGGACATCTGAACCCATGCGCTCGAACTCACAATTGCCTCTGGCTGCAGGACCTTCACGGTAAATGGGAGCAGCTGTTCTGCCAGTTTCGAGCGATGTCTTTGAGCCATGCAAAAGCTTCTAGATCGTCCTCCTGCCAATGCTTCTAGATCACCCTGCTGTCATCGTTTGTAGATCATCCTCCCATCGCTGACCCGTACTTTTCTGGACCGTGGTCTGATTCACTGCCAAAGATGACAGTGTCAAGATGATGGTGTTCGGTATCGGAGGAGTGAAGATACCTCTACTGAATATCTCTCAGCAAGGCACTATGTCTCCTCATAGTACTCCTCTTCCACGTTTTGATTTCGATCCTGGTGGCGACATATGCGGTAAACTCCATTTGAGAGTGTATCAACTCGTTCAACAACATCATTGGTGTTGGGCCCATCAGGGTTCAATCCTTCATCGTTCTCATCAATACTTGGGGCTGAAGAATGAACTTCGTTCAACGAGTACTAGCTTGTCTGTTCCGATGAAGAATTTGTCTCCAACGATGTCGAACAACGCACCAGTAGGTTCAGCATATCAAATGGGTGGTGATTTTGGCAGATCAGCTAGGCTGGGCATCCGTGTATGATTCGACCTTATACCATGGAACGTACCAGCAGTCGTCGTGGTGTCGATAGCTCCGCTGTTGACCTCGCCAGCATTTGGTTGTACAGCTTTCAATCCTTCTGGTGAGGGGCTTTTGACACACCAGTGTAGTCCTAGAAGTTCTCAGCGGCCAAGACTCCCTTGCGAATCCTGTTGGTGAACGACTCGCGTCGCTCCTGAGTCTTCTGCGGCGTGACGGCCTCCGATTCAGCTGGTTATAGCCACACATACCCTACTATACCGACGAGCAGTGGAAACTGAATGTCCTGGCCTGCTGAAACTCTGCCAGTAGAAACGATGGCAACCTACCCGCAAGTGGTAGTGACGCAAGCTGTTGCCAACTTCTCCCTGCGAATATACTAGTTCGGAAGTGGGACTGGCGGATAACTTCGCCATTCTTGCACCTCCATACAACCCAGTCTTCCGTTTGGCGATTGCCTGGTTGAAGGCGGTTGATACATGTCGTTACCGAGAGCATGATTATGCCCAATTTGTGGATGGTCGATCATTTTTGATTTGAGAGCCTTCTGCGTTCTAGCAGTAACGAGCGATGTGACAAATGGCCGTCTCCTCCGCAGCTGTCGCACTGTATTTGGCAATTATCGAAGCCTCCAGCGTCTTCAAAACCACCAGGGTGACTTGGTCGGAGATGGGATCGGTGGATTGGAGACTTATTACATGCGTCAATCGACGAGGTCTCGACTATCCAGTCTGCCACAGCCACTCTGCCATAATCACCGCACCCAGGCCTCCGGTACCTCGACAGACATGTTAAACACTTTCGAAGTGAAATAGTTATGCGCTTCACGGAATGCGCAGGTGTAGCGGCGGTGGAGAAGGTTGGAGTCTTCGCGTCACTCTGAAAGGTAGGCACTCAATATCATTATCTGGTGTGCAGTATGCGGTGATGTCGGCAAGTCAGCCAGGCTGCACTTGCCGGAGACTGCGTGGAAGATGTTCATCCAGGTCATTTCATTCGGACCTGTGGCTTTTTGTTGTATGGCCCTTCTCCTCGTTTCCAAGACGTTTCCTTCCCTTTTCCACATCGGAGCGTATTGCCAACCCAAAGCAAGAATCTGCGAAGACCTCCTGGTCGTCGGGGCAATTGGGCACAAGTGTCAATCTCTCGTCGCCACTCCTCTAGTCAATCCATTGGTTCTATGGCCACCGCTCCTTCGGGGATTTCGTAGAGAGTGCGCCGTGGGAAGGATGTGTCTTGCTCCAACTGTTTGAGTACCGAGAGGCTGACATTCCTTTCTTTCGAGCCGTGCTGGCACGGGACGATGGCCATTATGGTGATGACGATGAGGAGGAGTGATTGATTAGGGTGATTATGATGATTTAGATGTGTTTGAGACTGTTGAACTGTGTTGCGCTGTGAAAGAATGAGTTGTTTGGGACAAATCAGGATGGCACTTCAAGTGAAGATAATCGAACGCCAAAATGGATGCTCACCGCAGGGACTCGGCGCTGGAACCAGTCATTTTCAGTCACTCGGATTTCTCTGTGGCTAATCAGTCCTGCAGCTTTTGTTTGTAGGATTGGGCCATCGTTGGAGTATGTCAACAGATCGGCTGAAAAGTTCCCCCATCTCCCGGGGACTGTAGTCCAACATATTCTGTAAGTTCTACCATCACACTGGTAGTTACAACGGCAAGCGGCGAGCGTAAACAATCTTCGAAATTGGTTCATAACCACACGGCCTGGAGATCCGTGTGGCGAACTTTTGCTTCAAATTTGAATTGACGCTGGTCTGATTCACTGAATAGAATCAGGCAGCGCAGGTTGTGGTGCTCATGGATCACAGGAAGCTGGTGTTCGAATAGGTTACTGGGCTTCACAGCGGCGTTCTTTTCTCGTCAACTGCTGAATCCACGATCTGTTCAACCAGCCTTGATGATTATAATGCGAGCATTGGTTCTCAGCACATGGAAAAAGGGTAGTGCGGAACTCGATGTTGTTGTTGTTGTTGCTAGTTGAAGTCGATCTCGAATAGGTAGTATAGTGCACTTAATGTTGAAACTCGACATCAATACGTAGTTCTCCACACCACGATTAGAAGGCTGACGATTTTCGACATCTTCGGGTTTGGCTAATCTGGGAAAAGGGTCACCGCTTTCAGTACAGATGAAGCTACTTACCTCTTCCAACGCAGAAATTGGGTTGGTCCCTGATGCAGAAATATTTATCTTGATTATTGGTGCTCGTCCCGGAATTCGAAAAGGATAAACCTGCCGGCCGTTTCTACTAACGAGGCTGACTACCTAAGACCTCGGGATTGTTACTACACGATGTTATTTCAAAAGCATTGGAACAGAATTTCTCTTACATCTTCATGCAAGAGTGCTGAAAACAGTCCAGAAAGAGCAGCGTTTATTGTGGGTTAATATTATACCGGATATTCAGTGGCTGCAGGTTGGAGGTGCATTGATTATTTTAATTTGTTGCGGCTATAAACAGAGTAGTGGACTATATAGAGCATTACAGACTACAGGTAAATATTTACTAGGGTTTAATCTCCACTTCTCCAGTTATTAGGGGAACTCGCGGTAAAATAATCTCAAAACATGATTAATTCATTTTCTTCAGGGAAGAATCTCTAGGCGATAATAAAATAGTGAGTCTTTATGTTGTAATATCTAAAGTAAACGTACCATCTATCTAACAATTCTATAGGAATTTAACAATATATAGTATTTGAACTCTTTGAGGCTAATCAGGAACTTGAGATTTCAAGAGCCCTTCGGAACGAGCATTGCTACAATTAAGAATCCTTGGTGAATTCATTAAGCTGTGGCTTGATAAGAGGATAGCAATAAGCATAATCTTCTCACTAACTGTTTGGATAATGGCGTTGCGTGTGGCACATGATCTTGCATGTAGCCATAGTGCCATATGTGGCGCCAGGCTGATGATGTGGCTATAGGTTAGGATAACCTATAATACCACATCACCCCACTTCGTTTGTTGGCATTCACACAATGTATATAGATACATAGGGTCTGCGCTCTCATGTGAAGACAACTAACTATCAAATTATCATACCAACTTACAACAAGTACTTGTTACCCATCTAATATACCTAATGACAACCACCTTCCTATACACCTGATAGGATCCGTGGAGATACACCAACACTAACAAATAACTAGAATATCATCTTGACCTAAGAGACCTTGTCGGCGGCCGAAAATCTTATCATTCATTGATGTATACATTACCTATACTTAGGTGCGTATATATGCAAAATCGTGATAAGCCCACGCCTAAGCCTTGAGCTAGTACCTCGAGCCGCAACAAAATCCTGGGAGTTGACTATCTGGCTCGGAAACCCTCATATGATTGAGGCTGTATCGTCAAATATACATCTTTTTTTTTTCCCGCGATTTTTTGGAGGTGTATTTGTGTGATGAGTTACGTTTGAGCTGTGGGTGGGAGCTGAGCTTTGTGAGCTTGCCACTCGGTAGATCTGTGATCTGTTTCATGGTTTGTTACAGGTGGTGTGAGAGATCGTGATGGCCGCTGTTCGATCCTGGGTGTTGGGGATCTATAATTGTCCTTTTGGCCGCTTCGAATGTCTGAAATCTTGACATTCTGCTAACCAGCTCATGATAGTGCCGAGTCGCTTCTTTTTGGTGTTTTGGTGTTTTGGAAGTGTTCGAATGTGTCTTTGTGGCTTCTATCTTTTGGTGGTTCAAAAGATAGGAGGTGGGTTTAGCATTGTTCCTTGCGAGATGAAATCTCTATCACCAGGACAGGACGTTTGGGTGCATTGGGATGATGGTAGAAAACATATTTTCTCCGTCTCCAAGATCTGGCAAACTCCATACGACTACCTGGACGACGATTAAGTGGAAGAGTCGCTCTGTGGTGGCAATTTGAAGTCTTCGAACTTCTTCATCCAACATCAATCTCGGATGGTCATCATCCAAATACCCATAATCTCGAGACTCGCTTCCAGTTCGACTACAGGCGGACAGCCGCAAAAACCAATTATCTGATCCCTCGGTACGTTTTGGACTCACACAAATATGGAAGCACTTTTCGCTAACAACATCAGATCACCTTGGCTGCTCCCACCCATTTGAGCACCGTTAGAGAAGAGCTGGGCCTCCAGCCACAACATCATCCGTTGTCGGCGCTTCCCACCAGCCTGATATTATGAAGATGCGAAAGCAGGAGAGAACGAAGATACAAAAGGCATTCGAGAACCACGATGTACACAAGGCAGGCACAATTTGGAATGTGGATCACGATGTACACAAGGTAGAGGACTTTGCAAGCAAGGCCTTCACCCGGACCAGATGGAAGCGCTCGCCGCCATCCGCAAATTCGTCAACGACAGGCTCCAACCAGAACAAGCGCAACACAATTATTCCGTCCTACACGCCAAATTCAAGGACGAATCTGGATCGGAAGTCTGTCAAACGTATGATCGATATTTTCCACAGCTCTTAGCAGACCCGGAAGCCCGGGCGACGCGCGAGGAGGACTACCAGCTCATCGCGAGCTTCAAATTCGATCCGGAAGACAGCAAAGATAGATGTGAACTCTGCCGCTTTCAGTTTCGGCAGCAAGAGTCGAGGGCGAAATGCTTTGCGAATCCAGCAACATCAAAATCCCAAACTTCAACGATCCAAGTCACCTCGAAAACAAGGTACTTCACTTCCAGTCTGTGATATACACCATCTAACGATAGCAGACACAAATTGGCAAGGTCGCGACAATACTCCACCTTCTGCCATCTCTTTCAAAGGATAGCACGCTCCGTTCCTCGCTATGAAAGATTCTCCGGACACAAACAATATACCTTATGCTTCAAGGCCAACCAAGAATCTGCAAGAGCTTCGCCTTTATCCGACCGCCCAAATCGATGCTGGCTTGACCGCGGAAAAGTGCATCCGCCAAAAGGTGAGCTGAGCAAGCCTCGTTTGGTAAGATCACGTACCCTCTCTGACTTGAACGCTGCTAACATATTGACTTCCCAGCTTAGATGTTTCCTCGAGCGCGGCCGCAGCAAGTCACCTGTCCGCCACCAAAAATTTGCCAATCTGCCGCCACTACTCTGAATTTCGGACAGTTCATCGCGATGAGTCGTCAGTCCGCCGCCAGCGTCACCAGTCTCCTGTTCGTGAGTACTCTCCCGTTCACTGGGAGCACTCCTCTCCTCAATCATACTCATCACGCTGTTCGCAGCGCTCACACACCAGGATCATCAACCTAGTCATACACAACTCCAGCTTCTGCGCTCGCTGAGTGCAAAAGCCCTCAGCCATACAGAAATCTGCCAATGGATCCTCAACCGACATGTCGACGCCCCCACTACTACAAGGCACCCTGCGTTTCTCTTAACAAGGCTGGCTCCTACGCCGGAGAAGTTTTTCTACATGATATTCGATCCCCAATCTTCTGTTGATTACGGGAAGTGAGGGGCGGAGGCAAAATCACAGGGACAGGCCGGCTTGATTTGCGTGCAAGTTGGTCTCATAGGCAATCACACGAACAATCGCGTTTCTTAGGCATCAAAACTTCGCTGTGGCCAGTCTACACCTGATACTTCTTCTAGATATATACTCATTTTCGTGATAGGATTGACTTTATGGGAAACGCAGTACGAGAAGTAGCAGGGCTGGAATCACAGACAAGTCAATTTCGAAGGCAAGTACGGCGAGTCAGAACAGTAAGCGATTTTAGTCATCTTTCAACGGACAGATTATGCTAGGGCCTTCACTAAGAAGTACAAGGCTCGTGTTGCTGTTATCTTATTAGCCCTGCCAGCAAGCGCTACTAGGGGGAGATTGAATACCTGTGATACCAGAGTTTGGTGTAGCCAGAGAGTCAACGGCTTGTTCTTTTTCACAGCATCTCCAGAGTAGGCTTGAACGAAGGGAGTCTTATGTTGGGGCGCAGTTGATTGATCTGGTACTGCCCGAGCAGATTTACAGATTTAATGCTTGACACTCGCGATTCTTTGAGCTTGATGGAAGGAAGTATCATGACCAAAGGATTGAATGCTAATTTGCTACCATCAAACACCCGCAAAGAACACCATAACTGATAGTAGCTCAGCTTTGTGGCCTACTGCTTCCACCTGAATACTACACACATGCTTCTCTGTAACGCTCTCTAACGGCTCACCCAAGCACGCAATAGGACAGCATATTCGCTTCAAAAAGCTCGCCCTTTGTGCTCGCGATCATAGAGGTGAGAGAGCCAGAGATTCAGTCGAAAAGCTGGAAAAATCCGCCTACGTCACAAAAGCAGTAAGAGTTTTCCACCCTTGCAGCGCTCCAATGGCTGATATCTCAGCTCAAATTCTCGTCTTCCAACCTCCAACCCTCAACCTCCAACCAAGCCATCACTTCATTCCATCACATTACAATGTGTGCTCCAATCACCTACCGCGTCAGAACACGCCCAGCAGATCCGGCCACCTACGAGCTGAGATTGATGCGAAGCGGAAGAGATCAGGAAGGAGTAGTTTTTGTGCGTCAAGAACAGGGTATTTGGGAGAACGTCAGGCGGGAACTCAGACAGGTGGAGGAGATTAGACGGGGTCTGCGATGGATCAGGTCCTTAAGGGAGGACATGGCACAACTCGCTGGACGGGGGATTGAACGGGACAAGAGATTGAGCTTCCTTGCGACCTTTGTCTTTCATGGTGCTTGTGGTTTGGTTGCTCTTGGTGTTGGATATGTGGTGTCGAAGATTTGGCGGGGTTTCGGGGTTGGAGGTGATGATGTTGAGTGATATTGACACTTTTTTGCGTGAACTATTTAACTGATTTTGGTTTGAGCGGTTCCTGAAAGGAAGATATGCCGTACTGTAGATCAAAAATAGGATAGTGGCAACCTATGAAATAACATGAGATGGCACAAGCTATTGACATGGCAGTGTTCAATATGGTCTCATAAATAGGATGAACGTCCCGACGTGTCCATGTGAAAGGACTTACGATTTTCAGGCTGGAGGAAATTCGACCGAAAGTGATTGCGCACCTGCAGCCTGGCTCTCGGTAAAGCCAAGATGATGAAGCTGTCAAGCTAAGAACATCCCATAGCTTATACCAGTCTCCTGCTGAATTCGTGCTTGTGAAACGTTTTTCTGTGGGCTTGAGATGGGATCTTGAATTATCCAGAAGTATGGCAGGGACAGGGAGTGTGTACTTGCGAGACATGCAGCCAAGCCCTACGCGCAGGTGGAGACTGTGTACAGCTGTGAGAGGGCATGGTAAGAGAAGTACTGGGACTGTATCTTGAAGTCGGCATGTTGTACCCATTTATATCTGGGGGTTTCTCTTCCGCCGCCGATTCCCGATACTGCTTGATCGAGGTAACTTTTAGACTTAGAAAGGGAGGTACCTTGTCTTGTATTTGTCAAAAGAATTGGGGCACTTGGGTCATGGTGAGAAGTTCTATCCCACCAAGTTGCCATGCAGCCGCATCGGGCCAAGAGCTGCAACCCAGATGTTTTCATCACGTAACGTAATACACGTAGCTGCAAGAACAACAACAATAACAACAACAACAACCAATCATCGCTATGATCCCGGAAGGAACCGTTGACGACATTGTTTTGAGACGGCGCAACTGAAGAGACTCAAGACAGACAGTACTTATTGTTGAATCCAATGCGACCAAACCGAAGGATCCCCTCGTCTCACCATAACCTGTCAAAGCCAAAGATGAAACAAAGCGTCGCGCATATCGGTATCGCCCCCGTTTCAACCTCAGGACGCTTCACGCAGAGGAGAAAAGCATGCCTTTCCCAATCCATGTCTCCAATCTGGTTCCTCTCTTCAATCTGCCACGATGATTTGGTGACCCTGCTGCATTCCAATCCTTAATTTCCGATAAACCTGCCTCTTTCTTATATGAGTCTCTGATATTCCTATCATTGATCATGAACTTCTTCCACTTTATTGCTTTATTTGCTTGGTGTGTTGCCTGCTCTTCTATTATTCAAGGCCAGAGACATGTCTTCATTGCAAATTTCACTTCGACGCCTTCCAATGTCTCGACGAGCAGCAATACCTCCATCCATGCCAATACTGCCTCGAACGCCACCACGGATGTAGATAAGTCGTTGCAGAACTTGACGGATCTTGATCCTTTCAAGAGTCGGGCCGCCTCGTTGCAGAATCTCCAGAGCTTCGGTGGTGCACTTGCCGGCATACAAGCACCTCCAATTCTCATGAGCAGCGATAAAGGCAGACCATTCTTAGTCCAAGGTGACACTTTTCCCGATTTCCTCACTGCTGGAGGGCGAACATGTGACAAGCAGTATACCGCATGCAGCAATGTGAGTACAATGGCCAATCTGGATTGTTTGACTTGTCATTAATGTTCCCCAGGCTGCAAAATCCAAAACTATGGTCGAGGAGCCAGGTTCAAAAGGTGGAAGAAATGGAAAAGGGCAAGGCAAAGGCGAAAGGAATGGCAAAAAGATCAAAGCCCGCGTCGTACGGGCCGTAGGAAACTTCACCAACACAACCGACGCCACAGTACCAAAAGTAAACGCAAATTCAGACACCCCTAAGACATCAGATGCCATCAAGAAAGCCGGCCCTGACAAAGCTGGGAGCTCCCTCTCGATTGCAGACTGCGATGCCCAGAAGACTGCATGCAATGCCGCGCAGAAGAACGCACCATTCAAGAGCTTCAATCTTGAAAACGTGGGACCAGATCCAGAGATGCCAGAGTTTGATTTGTTGTGTGCGCCTTGAAGGACGGGAGGACGAAAGGATCAAGATTGGAGTTGAAGACTCGTTCCAAAGTGGAAATGGAAGACTCTCGCCCTGACTTGGCTTCGGATATGTTGCCGAGGATTGTCATATCACACGAGTGCACGTCGACGCATGCTGAAAAGCAAAGGCAGATGTGATGGCAAATGTCATACGCACCGCGCGAATGACGAAGGAGGATGAGGACCCACAATCGTTTGAGGTATTATTACCTGCGGCGAGGACAGCTGGAAGAACAGCTTGGAAGAAGACACGACCGGCAAGACAGACGGAGGCGAGACATAGGGGTTGGTGGAAGGGCATGAAGTAGGGCTGATCCTCTCTATAAGACAGTGGAGGGTCGATTCGGGAGCAAGAGCAGGAATAAACTTCTAGAATTCTACTCCGTACAGGAGCAGAGAAAAAGGCTTTCACCTGGGCACCATACCATCATCTGATTCTTACCCGATCCTTGTAGCCTTCCCACGTGGAGAAACCTTGCACACACATGATCGTCAATCTTACATCCCTATCAATAACCCTACCACTGGCCCGTCAAGGCTAGGGTAAGAAAGAAGCCGTGTGCCGCGAGAACAAGGAAAGACACAACAACAAATTCCATAAATCAATTTAGATCTACTGGGTTTATTTGTCCGATTTATTGAACATGTCTAGACTATTGAATGTGTTGCCGCCGCGTTGCATGCCCGTCTCGTGATGAGTTGAGGCGATACCCAGGGAGTTACAGGGAGCCTTGCCATTTTTTACCCTGCGACAGATCGGAAATGAAGGATCCGGACCGTTGGTACGGATATGTCATAACGGGCGACACCGTTGTTTACAGCGGAAGCGTTGTGATCGGCTTCTGGGGTTATGGACAAGAGGGGTGATGGAAAAGAAATACAGTCAATTTCGGTGGGAAAAAGAGAAGTAGGAAGCCTTGTACTCGTAGAAAAGGGTAAAAATGGGAATTCGGGTAAGCTTGTCAATGTCTATGGTGATGGTGAGTTCGCAATGCAGTACATTGAGGCTCTCGAACTTCCATCGTACCGATTTTGGAATGAACCTCGTTGTTACCGTTTGATTTCAGTAAAACGGGTTGTGTTCCGTCCCTTGGTTTTGGCTATGCAGTTGTTGCTGGGGTGGGCACCCACAGTTCTCGGTACGCGTTGGCATCCTGGAAGTTGGATCGGAATCCCTATAACAGTTAGCAAGCACATACGCAAGACATAGGCGCGTCCGTTCCTGACTCTAATGATGGAAAAGTTACACCAAGGAGAGACGCCGGAGCCGGAATTGACGTACGTGACTTGACGTACGTAGAGATGGAGGACACGTCGTTGGTAGAGGTGAAAAAGTCGAGGCGGTGCCGGTTCATCCCTCGTGATGTTGTTCCGCATCTATTCCTGGGGTGCATAGAAGTCCAAAGGTTTATTGCTTTTCATTGTGGAGTGATTGATTTTCCTGGTCGTCTTGACGGCGAGGCTGAAGATGGAGAGGATCTTCGGGTGGTGAAATGATGGTCTGGTTTTACACGAGCATTTGATGAGGTCGACGATTTTCTTCCCTTGATAAGAATCTTCCTGAGCCTGGATTTTGAAACACTTGCTCGTCACTTACTCTAGAAGGGTATGATCGTTAAGGTCATCCGTTGGTTTGGAAAGCGGATCTTATCGTTCCTCCCAGCTCCCAGCTCCCAGCTCGCTGGTTACAAGATGCAGGCGTAGGGAGTAGATTGCCTAAAGAGAGAGGAGGCTGTGAATGAGGAGGCACTTAGCGGCTGCATATCCATATTCTATTATTCCCAGGCTTTTCCCCCACAACGGTTCCTGCGCTCTTTTCGCCAAGAGCTGCCTTCCCATTCCCGATGTCATGATGTTTCTCTGGTCTTCGCAATCGTCTCCTTTCCCATGGCGGAACAAAGGTCCGAAAAAGAAGGTTCTTAACTCGAAATTGTAGGAGGCTTGCTTTTTCAGGTCCTCGCTAATTCGTGGCTCGGGGCGACTTGTTGTCAATCCAAGGCTGCTTTCGTGGGACCCCGAAGTGACTATGATCCCTGAGTCTATCTTTCTAGTGCCACAGTCAAGCACCGAGAAGCTACAAGCCGCGCCGGATGCATTAAAATTTATATAGCTCCTCCACACAATGGGATCCTCAAGTCGGAAGATGCGAGTTTCCCTTTATCGACCAATCGCGTATGTTCGTCTCTTCCCGAATGTCCTCGGAACCGAGCGACACCCGGGTGAGAAGTCCGTGTGGATGTAAGCCCGAAGATTCGTGGAGCGAGGGTCAGCTCGACCACCTCCTTTCAGGCTACTAAAGATGGTTGCAAACTATAGTCTTGCATAATTACTTTCGTGGTTTCTCCTGCGTAAAATCCTGCTACGAAAAGACGGAGGTTCAAACGGGCCTGACCGAACCTTTAGTGAATGAAAGCGTACGCAGGGAAAGAGCACCAGCGCTGCAGGTTCTCTCCAGCACATGAAAGCTTAGTTCGCTTTTTCGTAGTTCCAGGCGCAGTCAACCTTACCCGGACGCGAATGCGTATTCTAGTTGAAGCGGCACGGCTTGAGTCGCGACAACAACAACAACAACAACAACAGCCTCCCGTAACACAACGTGGGGCAATCACAGCATCAGAGCTAGCAGTGACGTTCTAATATCTTGCTCCTAGATCCCACGGCTTTGTGCGATTGCATCTCAAACATCCCACGCTGGAGAGCGTGACACTTTTTTACGGTTGGCTATGATGGTCAAGATTGTGATTGTAGACCCTAAACTCGGAGCGGAACGACATGGCTCGTGGGGGAAGTGGAAGTGCTATTCATAACTTTGTTGATATCATGGACTGGACTGCATGCAGCCGTGTTTGATTATAATGGCTTAGTTGTTTTCCAGTGAGGCTCTCCACATCCCACCCTCCGCCATTGTCTAAGGGTAAATGTTTTGACATGTTCCACGTTGAGTAAATGCATCTCTCGACCCAGCCTCCACAATCGTCATAGGGCATGATGAAATACAAGCCCAATTAGCTCCGTTGATTTGAACCGATGCTGTTTGGTCTCCTCTAAAAGCCAGCTGCAACTGGGCTCCATTGCAACCGATATCAAAAAGACCAAAGGACGACGCTGCCCGAGCATCTGCTCGATGACCTATTAGCAATGTTTCTCATTTCAGAACAAAAAATTTGACCTCGTCGATATGATCCATTCTCGAAAGAAGAAGAAACTGCTTCTTTGACAGGTGGTAAAGGGGGTTTCGACCAAGTAAATCAACGAAGAATGGAAGTCGAGTGATGGCGATTCGGTGGAGGAGGCGCTGACTGCAGGTGGCTGAACAATCACGGCGCTAGAGAGATAAAATCAGTTGTTTATTCCTCCGAGCCGGACGATATTCCACAATGGTGAGCTCAGAATTTCTCCGACGAAACGCGGCTTTGACACGATGCTGATGCGCGCAAAGAGCGTTGAGTTGAGGTTGAGGTACACTAAAACTAGTGAGACAGAAGCTTTGCTAGAGCCATCTATACCGACTATCGAGGAGTTTCCGTGCGAGCTTGGAGAGAAAGCTCTCTTGATGCACGATACGGCCACGACGTACATGAACGGGTGCCGACACTGTGGTACGGAATACGACCTCAAAAGCCGAGTGCATGTAAGACTGGCTACTTTGGGGTTCGACCACGCCATTTCAATCGTTAACCTCCAATGACAATCGATTCGATAGTCTCAGAAACAAGCCTCGCGATTCTTCTTGCTAGTCCTCAACTCCGACCTCTAGGGCTACCCGGCGGATGTCGTGATGCTGTAGGAGGCTTCCTCGAGTCAGGACCGGCTTGTTGACAGCGGGAAGTCCAATGTATTCCTCTCCACTCTTCTGCTAATATGCAAGCCAGAATGCAGCCCAGCACATGCGGGACCGCGGATACATGAAGCCATGACTTGGCAGGTCCAGCAGACTGGACGGCGCCGTGCACAATCCCTCAACTGATCTGGCCGAGCCATCCTGTTTTTATATTCGTAGAGTGTGCCAGACGAGTTGGCATTTGGGAACAAGCACTTTCTGCTGATATGCCTCGGGATTATTGTAAGGAAGAGGACAGAGATCTGCGGTGGACAACAACAAGCCAGATGGCTACTATGATAAATCGTTTGGAATTAGTTTAGCAAATTCGAAGCAGAATCCTAGCCGTAATCAGGGGAGACTCTCCTTTTTCGTCTCCTGTTCAAGAACTTGGCAAGATAATTACGCCTCTAGACGATTGAGGGACACGCTGAAGGTGGCTGCACATCAGTACTCAGATCCTTACAACGCCTCCTAAGCATAAATCCTTTTGAGACCAATTCGGGACTCCCCCGATCTGCTCGTCTGTCTGTTGTATCAAAACTTTCCCCAGCTTTGGTCTCATCAGCAATCCCTCCCCCATATCCCAACGAGAATATACAATATTTTACGTGCTTTTGCACATGGTCAGTCTTCATTCCTTTGTTTTGGAATCGACGTCCCGAACATGCCTGCATAATCGGCCAGAAGAACGCCCTCTATCTATTCGACATAGACACCATTCCTTTCCCACACGACTCGGAGCTGGACCCTTGTCTCGCACGTTTCTGCAATATCAACAATCCCTTCTGCAGATCAAAGAGCCGTGAAGGCCTCTGGGAAGAAGATTATATCGCAGGCCTTGAGACTGCTGAGCAGTACGTACGGATATCGTATTTTGAATTTGGAAACCAAGCAATTCCTGTGTCTGTACTGCTGGTATCCCAAACACGACACAGAAACCCGTTTCAAAGCCGCATCACATTGGTTGTCCGGCAAAGCAAGTCCCAAGTCACTCGAACGCGGTGCCTCGACGGATTCGCGAGTGGCATTTCCCGTTATCGTCATTATTCTTAGTCCCTGGAAGGATTCCCATTCTTTGGCAAATATTTACAACAGGTAGGCGCGCTCCACCACGGGCTTGACAGATGGCATCTGACCATATCTCAGAAAAAAGCATCCAATACCTCAATTGAAAACCCACTGTCTTACAATCGACGCGCAATTCACCATCTTCCTCGTATCTGCCCACGCTCGACTATCAACAACACCAACAGGCACTTTTCCATTGCTCAAAGCCCAATGAGTGCGTCAACGCTCTCTACCCCACCATGACGACACGAATGGAATTCCCCAGACTGGATGTGCGACCTGAAGTGCTGGGAAGAGTGGTCGAAGAGGAGGAGTCGGTTGCCGGGAGCGCAGTATCAGAGACGACGGACGGTAGCTGGGATAGCATCGGCGAGTCGAGGCTCGTGAGCAGACAACCGTCGAGATCGAAGAAAAAATGCCAGTCTGAATACAGCCAAAGGGCAAATCGAAATAGCCTGCTCATCAGGACAGACTCGCGTATGTCGCCACCAGTGTCGCCGAAGAGATGTCGCGAGAGTCTACAGGAACCAGAGGCCACGTTCCACAACTACCTCCGTGCATTTCATGACTTCAATCCTGAAACTTCAGCATCGTCGTCGACCGGGACAGAGAAGTCATCGGTTACTGTTCCTATAAACCAAGGGGATGTTATTCTGGTGCACTCGATACATCCAAATGGGTGGGCAGATGGCACGCTGCTAGCATCCGGTGCGCGGGGCTGGCTACCGACCAATTACTGCGAAGCATACCATCACCCCTCGATCGTCAATCTTCTCAACTCGCTCACCCGCCTATGGGATCTTGTCCGGAGCGGCGAGGGCCATAATCTGATTGCTTTCACAAGACAGGACTATGCGCACGGGATGCTCGCAGGCGTTCGCTATTTTCTGGTAAGATTATTTGTCATTTGTGTGACCCGACGTGTTCTTTGTGCTGACTATATTGATCGAAAAACAGACAACGAATCGATGTTTATCGGGAGACGACGCTTTGATTGTCAAGCATGCCGGATTGCGACGCCTTCGCAAGGGGCTTCTTGCTGATTTGAGTTTGATGGTAAAAATCGCAAAGCAACTGAGGACGACGCTGCAGGGCGAGCAGCCGACTGGATCAGCGACAGTCTATGAATTGCTTGATGACTTGGTCTTGAAAGCCTTCAAGGTTGTGATTCGCGCCGTGCGATTCCTGGACATTTACTGCCAGGACGTGGCCCCAGAAACCTTGTTCGAGCACCAGGAAGAATACGCGAATTCGACCAACAGGCTTCCGACGCCGCCTGCCGAGTCGATAGATCGCCCTGAGCAGCTTAGCGGAGTCCAGCCGCAAGCTGAAACTGAAAGCCATGCACACGTCGAGGAACAACCTCAAGACAACGCTGTACAACCCGCCGACCCGGTTTTCGATAATGATTCGAAGAACACGCACCTCCACTCTCCTCGTAGCCTTACCTTTCCACCGCAATCACCAACACTGTCAGTTTTTACTTCAATATCCTTGCCAGGCACATCCCAGTCGACAAACCTTGTTCCCCGACCATTATCGCTGCAGGCCAAGCGATCATCCGTTTCCCACAGGCTATCCTACGCAGGCAAGGGTACTGGAGCTTCGAGACAAAACCTCGCGTCAGAAAGACTGAGTACTGCTCACGACTCCTTCCTCGGACTTCTTGCCACCTTTATCGGATCTCATCTTGGGACACCTTCTTCGCAGGAGCTAACTGCAACCACTCAGCAATCCGTGACGGCTTGTCGACAACTCCTGGCCGTAGTCGAAGAAGTATGGGCGCGAGATGGTCAACGGTCCGACCCTCTGGCCCTCGCACGAGACGCCATGTACGCAAAACTTGCCGAGCTGGTCCAGACAACCAAAGACATGTTCAGTCCTGCAAACGGAGATGAACAGATAGTCGATATGGATCAGAAAGTCCAGCTTGTCACCACCACCACAAACTGCATCCGAGCTGCTGGAGACTGTGTCGCCAAAACACGATGTGTGATCGAACGTATTGGCGACTTCGAATTTGAACACGTTGGTTTGGGTCTGGCTGATTCCATATTCGGCACTCTCCAGTACGAGCCTGATTCCACTGCGGTTACGGACGAGGTCAAGAAGGACCATCAAGAAGAGGAAGATGAAGAATCGCAACAGGAAAAGCAATTCGAACATGGAGAACAGCAGAAGGTCGAGGAGGTTACTGAAGAAGTCCGTGAAGTTGCTCGGACTATCAGCCCATTCGAAAAACCGTTACCAGTTCTTCCGGACCTCGACGCACCACTACCAGCCCCTCCAACCGTTGAGGGGCCATCGCCTGCTCCAAAACGACTCAAGGCTCCACCACAGCCTACTTCTCGACCACCACCTCCGCCAATGATTGTAACCGACTCGAAGCCATTACCCGCACCACCACAATTTTCACCGTCTTCACCTACTTCGCCTGTCCTCCCATTGTCACCAGCAAGGTCTTCTTCCGGCTATGCCCAGCAAGAGCCTACCATCGAAAGCCCTACGGCAGTTTCACAACGATCTTCGAGGTCGTCTGTACCCCCACTATCGCAGCTACCCGTGCCCACCCTTCTCTCCGTCGACACTAGCCCCATCAGCGCGGGACCAAGCCCGGATATGTCATCATCAGCTCGATTTTATGGACGCTCAAATCGCACCGATAGTGTTAATAACTCAGTCGAAACCAACAGCACGTGGCGCAACAGTATGGTGCACGAGAATGCAAGCACAGTCTCTTTGGCATCAACACGTGCGACTACGCCTGATCGGTCACCAATCCACCAACAAGGTGAGATCCCACATATGATGACTGGCAGCTGTGGGAGCATGTCTGAGCTAGCGTCGATTGCCAGTGAAGACTCTGCCGCTGAGGAGGCCATCTTGGAGACGACATACGCCCATGAACTCGTCTACAACAAGGAGGGACAAATCACTGGCGGATCACTCCCTGCGTTGGTCGAAAGATTGACCACGCATGATACTACGCCTGATGCAGTTTTTACAACTACATTCTACTTGACATTCAGATTGTTCACAACCCCACTCGAGTTTGCCCAGGCGCTGATAGATCGATTCGATTATATTGGCGAGAGTCACAGTATCGGCGTGCCAGTGAGATTAAGAGTTTACAACGTCTTCAAAGGGTGGCTCGAGAGCCATTGGCAGGGCGAGACTGACTCTCCGACACTTGGTGTGGTGGTCGACTTCGCTCGAGGCTCTCTCATGGCCACGCTTCCAGCTGCTGGTAGACGACTGGTGGATCTGTGCAGCAAAGTTGCTGATCTTCGCGATGGCACATTGGTGCCACGCTTGGTTTCATCGCTAGGCAAGACTACCACTTCCGTCACGATCTTCTCGGACGCAACGATTCCAGCTCCCAACGTCACTAAGAGCCAGCTCTCGGCACTGCGTGCATCACGGACGGGTGGCCCACAGTGCAGCATTTTGGATTTCGATCCCTTAGAGCTTGCACGACAGTTCACAATCATCGAGTCACGAATCTTCTGCTCCATCGGACCCGGGGAACTACTTGGTCTTGAATGGACCAAGAAGGGCGACTCACGTGCAATCAACGTCCGAGCCATGAGCACTCTCTCCACCGATTTAACCAACCTCGTCGCAGATACGATTCTGCAGTTGGAGGAGCCTAAGAGACGGGCTGTCATCATCAAACAATGGGTCAAGATCAGCATGAAATGTCTTGAACTCAACAACTATGATTCCCTCATGGCTATCATATGTTCTCTCAACAGCTCCATGGTTCTCCGTCTCAAGAAGACGTGGGAGTTTGTCTCTTTCAAGACCAAGGGCCGCCTCGAGGATCTCAAATCCATCGTGGATGTCGGCAAGAACTATGCCGTCTTGAGAGCTAGGCTGCAGGGCCATGTAGCACCTTGTATTCCATTTGTGGGTATATACCTCACCGATCTTACCTTCGTCGATGTCGGAAATCAAACCATGCGACAACTTCCTGGAAGCGAGATCAACGGAGCAGGCACAGCTCGCTCCGTCATCAACTTCGACAAGCACACCAAGACCGCGAAAATCATCGGTCAAGTCCAGCGATTCCAAGTTCCGTACAGACTCGCTGCAGTGCCGGAGATGCAGGACTGGATGGAAGTATCGATATCACGTGTCCGCAATTCGGAACAAGCAAATGTTCAGACTTTCTACCGACGCAGTCTGCTGCTCGAGCCGCGTGAGCCAACAGTGCCGCAACAACAACAACGACCGAATCCCAGCGATGCCCCACACGGCAGCAAAGAGTCTGTCGGTGGCATGTCTGCGAAGGAGAAATTCGATCTGTGGGGAAGTCTTCATCTTTCCTCCAGCAGCAGCAAGCTTGATCGGCTGGACAAGCTTTTATGATGATTGTTTTGCTGGCTGCTGGTTCAGTAATGTCTTTTTGTTTAATGCCTGCTGGTGTTTTCTTTTCCTCGCTTTTGGGTGATGCTTTGGTGTTTGCGATCTGGACTTTGGTTTCTTGGGTATACCCCCTCTATGGGTACGGGACACATGACCGGATGGTCTTTTGGGAGTTCATTTTGTTTTGGGTATAAGCGGGGTTCTTACGAGATGCATGTATACTGGTCTTCGCTATTTTCTGTCGCTTCTTCTTTTGTTCTTGTTGTTGTTATTATGCTTTTGGATATCCCCCTTGTTGCAACACTCTCACGGGGCCTTGGCTCGATAGACTTGTCACTCTCGCTCGACCTTCTTCAGGATCTCCTTTTCCGGACTTCGTAGGCTAGAAGAGTTTTGGATGGACTTTTGCATGGTTCTTGGGATAGAGAAAAAAGCGAAGGGTATTGCGCTACTAAGAGTTGGGAAGATGACGGCTGCAGACGGCGAGCTTGTCATGCATATGTATGGTTATTTTGGATGGATGGGTGGAGGAGACATGGATATAACTGTTTAGTTTTTATCGGAGGAGAAATAGTACCAAGAGGTGCCTTTTACTGGTTTCTTGATCCGTGTCCGTGGTACCCCGCCCCCGCCCACTTTTGTCGTCTATGACCTTTTTTAGATTACCCCCACCCCCACCTATCAATCAATCAATCAATCAAGTCTTGGGGAATTACTGTTAGCGAGCCAACCCATGCTACTTCCGTATTCGTTCTATCTACTGTCGTCTGTGCATAGACGCGGAAATTTCACGGGTCATTTTTTAAGTTAACCCTTTTTTGTAAAAAGAAGAAAAGAAAAGAAAAGAAAAAAAAACCTTCTGACAGAGAGCCAAGACAATATATTGACTGCTACGGACCAGAGGGTGCTACTGGGACCTACCAAGCCACCCAGGGATATCTTCTAAACAAACAGAAACCGGGTATAGTAGGACGAGGATTAGGAAATGGCGGGCTACCTCAAAGCTCCCAGAATTTCCAGATTCCAGTCGGTTAAGAATGCAGGCGACGTCCGGGTTTACCAGCCATACCACTTTCCAAAGTTCAACGAGGACTCACAAAACTACAAAAGCCGACTTGGCTTTTTGTTTTTTCTTTCAAAGAGCCAAGAAGAGCCATAGATGAGACCACACAAGATTTATTTCCTACTGGAATTTTATGAGATACTTTACATCCGGAGAATTTTTCACATTATATCGCTTAACGGGAAGGTTATGGGGGTGTAATCGACCGATAACGTTTTTGATCGGCTTGGATTTTTATGGTTCGGCTGTCTTGGCTGTCAGGGAAGTACGAGATCGTAGGTTGAAGTGTCCTCTCGTTAACCTTGAAAATACAATATTTTGGGGCTTTTCTATTTCATCTTGGAATCTTGGTACTTTCTTTTGGTCGCTCTTAGCTTACTATATATACCGTACTATTTTTATACGGCTCCTGTAAGAGTTCAACCCTCAAAGGTGTTTCGCAAGTGAGAGAAGACTGCTTGTATTTCAAAGTATCTAAGTACAGAGAAGAAAGTGTAAATACAGGAAGGATAGCTCGTATAAATAATCCTCCTCTTACAATAGATCCTTCTAGAAAGTATCTTTAAATGGAAACGTGACAACTTGCGAAATAGAACATGGCAGCTTGCGAAATAGAACATGACAGCTTGCAAAATAGAACATGACAGCTTGCAGAATAACAAGAGAACAATTGGAAATCCAGTCATGGATAAGCTAGAGAGAAGGATTCCATCCCTTAACATTATCCCCTCCCCCCCTCTCTTGTAGATCGATGTGAGCGTAGTCTCTGAGGGCGTAGTATAGGTCCGTCGTTTTCAAGAACGTTGCCGTAGGCACTTTCAAAAGCGTCCAGAGCTGTAGTTTGTTGGAGTTCGCTAAGGGGTTCCCACGTAGGATCAACGTAGCCTACCCACTTAACTAAGACTTCTCGTGTTTGTTGTCGACCTCGCCGGCGCCATCTTGCGGCTAGAATAGCCTCGATACCGTATTCCTCGTCTCCTTGTTCAGTTACTATAGGAGGCGGCTGTGTATTATCTTGTATTTGTGAAGGTAGGGGATCTGTGCCAGCTCTCCTAAGTAAAGACGTATGAAATCGGTTGTGGATTCCTCTGGGTGTATCAAGCTCGTAAGACATTGAGTTGATAACTCGTGTAACTGTATACTTCCCATGAATCCAGTCTAGTTTCTTACAAGGACGTAGGGTTTTTACGTTCTTTAGGTTGAGCCAGACTTTGTCTCCCACTTTAAAAGAGTCAGCCGGAGCACGATCTCTATTAGAGTAGTATTCTTGCTGTTGCTGAGCTGATACCATTGACGTTTCTGCCCATTCTTGTGCGTCCTTCAATTTTGCTACAAGATCTTGTGCTTTTTCTTTTGGATTCTCAGGGGTTTTCTGGGGAGCTTCAACAGTTCCTATATGCTCAATGTTATAACCGTGGGTTAAGAAGAAAGGCGATAGGCCCGTAGCTTGGTTTGGTCTATTATCGAGGCATATTTGAGCAATAGGCAGGAGCTCAACCCAGTCGTCCTGACTAAATGTACAGAACTTACGTAGATAGGCTTCAACTTCTTGATTTCTTCTTTCCGTAGATCCATCAGTCTCAGGGTGATACGCTGTAGAGAGTCTTCTCTCTATCTTAAGAAGGTGACAAACTTCTTTCCAGAAAGCATTAACAAATTGCGTGTCCCTATCTGAGACTAGAGATCTAGGAAGCCAGTGTAATCTTACGTAGTTCTGCATAAATAGTTTTGCAAATCCTTCAGCTCCAAACTGTTCTTTAGGCACTGGGAACAGGATAGTTCCTTTACCCAAGCGGTCAGTAATAACGCAGAGTCTTGTGCATCTTTGGCTCTCTGGTAATTCGACTATGAAGTCTACTGAAATATCTTGCCAGATACGGCTAGGGACAGGAAGAGGTTTAAGTAAACCTTTCTTTTTGTCTCGCCAGACTGAAGTTCTTCCGCAGACGTCACAATTGCGTATAAACTGACGTATATCTTGAGCAAATCCCGGCCAGTAGAACTGTCTGGAGAGAATAGCAATAGTAGCTTCTCGTCCAGGATGCCCTGATAGGACTGAATCGTGTATTTCTTGAATTACTCCTGTTAAGAGAGGCTCGTAGGAGGGCAACCAGATTCGGTCTCTATAGTAGAGCTGGTTGTTTTCGACTTTACAATCTCCTATAGAAGTAGGAACCTTTAGCTTAGATGGGAACTGCCTATCTTGCTTTAGAACGCTTTGGAAAATACGTCTGTAGTCTAGATCTCCTTCGAGTGCAGTTTCCCATCTATCCCTTAGATCACCTGAGAGAAAGGGATTTTGTATAAAGGGGATAGGTTCTTTGTCTACTTCTTGAGCATTTTCTTGGGCAGCTTCTTCTCTTGCAGGAGTCTTATCCTCTAGAACGTTAATCCAAAGCTTTGGAGGTAATAACGTTCTAGTTCTTTCAACGATTCTTGGGTCTTGAATATCCTTTGGGAGATCTTGATCCCTTCGAGTTAAGGCGTCTGGAACTACAGATTCAGAGCCTGGGCGATAGCCTAGTTTGAAGTTAAACTTAGCTAGTATCTGCGCCCATCTCATTTGCCTTTCATTTAGTTCCCTTTTTACCATAAACTTCTCAAGGTTCTTGTGATCTGTGAGGATAATGAATGGCTTACTTAGGCTTAGTAGCTCGCTAGTCCAATGGACTAGAGCTTTGACTATAGCCATAAGTTCTTTGTCGTGGATATCATAATTGCATTCGGCTGGCAAGTGCTTAGTAGAGAAGAAAGCACATGGTTTCCAGTTACCTAGCTCATCTTTTTGACTAAGTACTGCTCCGGAAGCCCAGCCTGAAGCATCAGGTTCTACTCGCGTAGGCTTATCTTCATCAAGTGCAGACAGGACAGGTTCTTTGCAAAACTCTGCCTTAAGTTTTTGAAAAGATTCTTCTTGCTCCTTTCCCCATAAAAATGGAGTATTCTTCTTTGTAAGGCGAACCAGAGGCTCCCTTATTGTTGAGTTATCTTTTACAAAGTCACGGTAGAAGTTTGTAAAGCCTAGGAAGCCACGTACTCCTCGTAGAGTAGTAGGACGTTCCCATTCTTTAATTGCTTTGATCTTCTCCGGATCCATGTGTAGGCCCGTTTCAGTATCTATAACGAAGCCTAGATACTTGACTCGTTTGGTATTAAACTCGCACTTCCGAATATCAAGGTATAACCCAGCGTTAAGGCAGCTTTGAAGTATCTTTTCAGTCTTTTCTTCATGGTCTTTAAGGTTCTTTGAAGAGTATATTACTATATCGTCTAGATAAGCTGAGCAGAACTCGTCTAGGTATCGTCGAAGGATATAGTTTATATACCGTTGAAAAGACGCAGGTGCACCGGTTAAGCCAAAGGGAGTAACTAGCCATTCAAATAGACCATATCTAGTTCGAAAGGCAGTTTTGAACTCATCTCCCGTTGCGATTCGAATCTTGTGGAAGGCAGCATTTACATCAAGCTTACTAAGATACTTAGCACGAGCTAAGGTTAGTAAAGTCTCTTTTACTAACGGTAGCGGGTACCTATCCTTTCGAGTAATTGCGTTTAAGGCTCGGTAGTCTACGCAAAAGCGTAAGCCCCCTCCTGGTTTCTTCACAAAGAGAACTGGAGACGCAGCAACTGATTTACTCTCTCGGATAAAGCCTTTATCTAGTAGCTCTGTAAGAGTCCTTCGCAAAACAAGGAGTTGTTCTCGACCCATACCATATAGAGGTCCCCAAGGAAGTGGTTTTCCTTCTTCTATAGGTATTTCGTGATCAATCCCAGGGCGATGCGGTGGTAGTCTCTCGGCCCTTTTAGGATCAAAGACAGCAGCGTACTTATGAAACCTCTTAGGTAGCAATTCCAGTATTTGCTCTGTTGTCAAAGGGACTTTCGGCTTCAAGGCAATATCAATATCTCGAAGAGTAACAGCAAATACTCTAGACGCGTCTTTGATTTTCTCAAGTGTAGAAGTGACAAGGCGGTGGAATCTTACGGGCGCTACTTGTTGTATATCAAGTTTGTCTTCAAATTTAGCATCGCGAATGCTAATCCCGTTTGCAAAGGTAAGAGTACCTTTAGATTCATTGATAACGGCTTTGGTGTCCTTGAGAAAAGGCCTGCCTAGTAGAAGATCCTCAAATTGTCCCGGGACTATATAAGCAAAAGCGTTGCATATAAGTCCCCCTAAATCTAGGTTCAACTTCGCAATTTTTGTCACTTGGGTCTGTCCTTCTTCCTTAAGAACTCCACCTATAGTACGCGGACTAATAGGGAGTACTTCAAGGTCCATCTGCGAAGCTTTCTCCTCGTTTATTGATGCGTAGCAGCTAGATCCATTATCAAGGAGAATTTTAAGAGAGTATATATCGTTCACTATAGTATTTGTGTAGAAAAGGCGGGAGAGCATCTTGGGTCTGAACTGCTCCCATTCTTTTTCTATCCGAGAACGGTGTGAATCAGTGTCTTTGTTCGAATTCAAAATACTATTTACTCTCTCAATTGACTCCTTTGACAATTTTGCTCTATCTACTCTACGCCTCCATCCACGACTTTGGATAGAGGCTACTCTTTTTCCGAGTAGTCCTCTTCTTCAACTTCTTCATTCTCCTCAGTGGTTCCTTTGGCCCTTTTTGAACCAAGTTGCGTGACTCTTTCTACCTCTGTATCCAACCAGCAGTCTTTCATTCTATGGCCGGCCTTCCCACAGCGTAAGCAGAGGTTATTTGCCTTCCTATATTCATAGGCTTTAGACGAAATTTTTAACTTGTTTACGCGTGTAGGCTCCCAGTCCATAGCGTTCAGATCTTTAAAAGACTTCTCTTTATCTCTGAATCGTAACTTATCTTCTGAGGAAGAGAGCATCTTTGCTGTAGTGATTTGCATACTTGTATTCAAAAGATCGGACACAAACTGCTGGTAGGAGGTACTCTGAGATTGGCCTATTCTCTGGTTTCGCAGCTCTTGATTTATTGCTTTGTGTAGAAATGCAATTTTAACAGCGTCAGGCCAAGTCATTCCTCCAGCATTAGCAAGAGTGGTTTCAAAACGGGGAAGAAAAGAGAAGAAGGGTTCTTTCTCTTTTTGTTTGATTGTGGACAGGCTTACAGTAGCTCTTTGTTGTTGTACTGGATCGCCATAGAAGTTGTCCATATACTGTAACAATTTCTGTCCCGTTTTATCTTCCTCTGGAGCTGTCTTTACGTAGGCCAGAGTAGCCTGAGCTGCGGAGCCTCGTAGAGAGGAGAAGATGTAGGCAAATTGGTTCCTACTATCCCCTATAGACTCTGCGTCTATCTCCAACTTCATCCTTGCCTGTTGAAACCACTGAGCCCATTCAGAACGCTTGCCATCAAATTCTTGGAGCTTAGGAAGTACAGCTTTCTTCCTATGTATTCTGTCTTTTTGTGAATTCTTAGTCTCTTGTCCTTCTACTACGTTCTCAGAGCGAGTAGTGTTAGGTAAGATTGTAAGAATACGCGTAATAGCATCGTTCTGAATGGCTAGTTGATGTTGTAATGCTGCCATAGCTTCTTGTAGGGCTTGGGGTTCTTGAGGAACTCTTTGTTCCTGATCTTCTCCTTCCATATTTTCACCTATGAGAGATAATAGAGAGCACTACTATACACACTCCTAGGCTCTACTCTAGAGATTTGCTAGGCAGTATAGAGTCAATGCCTATTAGTATAGGAAGGTGACTATAGAATCCCAGAAGGATTTTTACACTATAGTCCGCTCTGCAATCCTTATTACTAAGGACAGAGCTCCCAGGGACTGTGAAGGCCAAGTGTATTAAATCTCTCTTCCTAGCTCTTTCTTTCCTCAGCTTATTACAGCTTCAACTCCTAAGACTACGCTGTCTTAGGATGACCTGCCCTTGCTTCTTGGAGATTCTAGCACGTTCTAGAAAATCTCAGTTTGAATTCTCTTGAATTCCCTTTTTGGATTGGCCCTTTCGGTTGGCCCTTGCTTCTTGGAGATTCTAGCACCTTCTAGAAAATCTCAGCTTGAATTCTCTTGAATTCCCTTTTTGTTTGGCCCTTGAGGTTGGCCCTTGAAGTTGGCCTTTGAGGTTGGCCCTTGCTTCTTGAGTTAGGACAAGTGTCCTCTTCTTGAAATTCCTTTCTGTTTGGCCCTTGAGGTTGGCCCTCGCTTCTTGGATTAGGACAAGTGTCCTCTTCTTGAAATTCCTTTTTGGAGCTTGCTCTCTGTGAGCCTTTCTTCCTTTGTAAGATTGAGGTACTTAGATAATGTAAGAGTTCAACCCTCAAAGGTGTTTCGCAAGTGAGAGAAGACTGCTTGTATTTCAAAGTATCTAAGTACAGAGAAGAAAGTGTAAATACAGGAAGGATAGCTCGTATAAATAATCCTCCTCTTACAATAGATCCTTCTAGAAAGTATCTTTAAATGGAAATGTGACAGCTTGCGAAATAGAACATGGCAGCTTGCGAAATAGAACATGACAGCTTGCAAAATAGAACATGACAGCTTGCAGAATAACAAGAGAACAATTGGAAATCCAGTCATGGATAAGCTAGAGAGAAGGATTCCATCCCTTAACAGCTCCACTTTCTCTCTCTGTGTCTCGGCATATCGACTTCCTGTAACTAGATTAGAAAGGCGTTAGTACCATCGATTTGTTGTTGACGACAGTACACCGCAGACTTCGTGCACGTGAAAAGTTATACGCTAAACAAGGGTGGTGGCTACTCTCTATTTTCATTTTTAGAAAATAGAAAAATCTCATACTATAATGCGAAACCCAGCCGCACAAGCCTGATCCCGGTCTCGCGCACAACCTCACATGGAAACTTCGGTAGAGAATTTTAAGATACCGAATGAGATAAACTTGAAATAGAGCATATCTCAAAGTCTGTATTGAAAATTGAAATCCAGTCAATAAGAGTAGTCTGCCGAAGAAAGGAGATGGTTTAGCTATAACGTCATCGATAGATTTCCACACACCGAGACAAAAAAAAAAAAAACAGCGAGGAGAAAAATTCAACGATACAACTCGTCAAACCTCAAAAACACTATCTGCAACAAAAATAAGTAGCGAAGCGAGCAGATACAATTGGTCAGCATTCCCCAAACAAATCCACGTGCAAGTCGCAGGTCCGGCCTAGACGACTTCAGTCTCAGTCTTAGTCTCAGTCTGATCTTCAACGTCCTCGGCATTGTCAACAGTGTACACATTGGTTTCATTAGTCTCAGTGTAACCATTGTTCTTAGGTGGGGTGTTTGTGTCTGGATTTGGAGGCGCCTTTGTCTTTGGCTTTTCCTTCGACTTCGGCTTTCCTCCTAGTGCCGGGTCCGGGTCGTTGCCGCCTGGAATTGGTTGGGGGCCGGGAGTCTATGCATCATAAGTCTCGACTTCTCATCAAGCTAATATGGGAGGGAGTGAGAGAGATGTAAACATACCAAGGGAATCTTAGCCTTGGGAAACTTGAAGCCTTTTGGAAATTCACATTCTTTTACCAGAGTTACACCTGTAACGAAGTAGATGAGTGACTGGTCATGTAGGTCGAGCTTGAGAACATGACACACCTTTAGTCCAGTCTATATCCTTTGGTAGTCCGCAAGACGGCCAATCCATACCTTTTGCTTTTGAATCGAGCTGTGGAAATTCAAAACCCTGGCAACGTCAATCTTCACCATACCCATGCAGAGATATAGGGCAATACATACCTTAGGAAGCTTGCAGCTTTTCTTCAGCTCGAAAGCCTTGGTCCAGTCAAAACTCGATGGAACATCACAGCTCGAAGGGAATTGAAACGGCTGGAGTTGCTCCTTGTCCTTTGACTTATCCTTTGACTTATCCTTTGACTTATCCTTTGACTTCTCCTTTGATTTGTCCTTATCATCGTCGTGGTCTTTTGATTTATCCTTATCGTTGTCGTGGCCTTTTGGTTTATCCTTATCATAACCTTTTGGCTTATCCTTATCATTGTCGTGGCCTTTTGGCTTATCCTTATCATTGTCGTGGCCTTTTGGCTTTTCGGTGCCTTTTGGCGGGTCGTAGTTTTTTGGGTCATAGCCGTTTGGTGGCTCGGTGCCGTTTGGTGGCTCGCCCTTTGGCTTCTCGTTGCCCTTTGGCTTCTCGTTGCCCTTTGGCTTCTCGTTGCCCTTTGGCTTCTCGTTGCCCTTTGGCTTCCCGGTGCCTTTTGGCGGGTCGTAGTTTTTTGGTGGGTCGTAGTTTTTTGGTGGGTCGTAGACTTTTGGCTTTACGGGGCCGGGGTTTGGATTTGGTTTCGGCTCTTTGAGAGGTTTGGCTGGAGGTTCCTCGTGACTTGTGTTGTCGGCTGCTGTGAGGGCAGCAGCAGTAGCCTCGACTGGCAATGCGAATGCAGATGAGCTATCTGAAGTCAGTTCTTGTTGTCGAATGAATCTAGTGTGGTATAGAATGATGGTGTACTGACCTCAATGCCGCGACTGCTAGCAAAGCTGTGATTCTCATGTTGAAGGAAGTGATGTTCAGCCTGATAAGTGTGCAAGTGCAGTTGTGATGGGCAGGTCTGATTTGGTGGAAGGCGTCCGACGTTGCCTTCTTATAGCCATAGCCATTTGTCGATCTTTGCACCGTGAGGGTGCTCTGTGATTAGAGGAGCGCATGGCCCGGTCTCAATGGAATCATTTACCTGGTCGGGCAGAACAACGTGGGAATAATATGGCGACGATTCATGCGATGGACGAATCATTCGACGGCCCGAAGCAACGAACGCTTGCTGTCATCTTGGTTGCCGAGGCCTGAATTCCGGTCTCCAGCGTATGAGTTTTCTGTATAGTGTCAATTTTGATCCGTATCTATTCATAGTTACGGTAGCTTGGGTGTAAATTGTCAGGACGGCCTAAGGTGCTCGGGCCAAAGAACGTAGGTTCTCACGACACACCTTCGCACATGATGTGTGGGGAAGTGGATTGCAGCAGGGTCGCCGAACCTACCTTCTTCGGCTCCGACAACACAGCATGTTCGTGCTGGCCACATCCTCACGCGGCTTCGTCTGCCATTCGCCGCGTCGTATATTGGAATTAGATTGAGATGAATAGAGATTAAAAAATCATGGAATTTGGTTTAGGCAAAGAGAGCGAGCGCCACCTCCGCAGATGGTTTCGTATACTGAAATAGCTCTGCTCCGTGATAATTGATCTTCGTCGTGATGGGTGATCTTCTTGGTGATGTTCGTCGTGATGGTTGATCTGCATCAGAGATGCTAGAAGAGAGGGTGATTCGGCGAGGTCATACAGTATGCTGTGATGGATGCGGCTATCCTCCGTAGAGCTGTCAGGATACGATGTTCAAGCGAGGGAATATCCGACGACGAAGAAGTGAGAGAGGGTTGAGGTTGTTACTGGGCCTTACTTCGATGTCGAGTTGTCCTGCAGTACTCCTACTTATGAAATCTGTTGTGCCTTGATGAATCTGATGTGCCTTGATGAATCTGATGTGCCTTGATGAATCTGATGTGCCTTGATGAATCTGTTGTGCTTGATGAATCTGGTGTGCTTGATGAATCTGTTGTGCCTTGAGTGAAGAAGGTTCCAATGGTGGTGTTGTAGCCGTACAGCAGCCGACTAGTCGTACAGCAGCCTTACAGCCATACAGCAGCCGTACAGCCATCCAGCAGCCATACCAAGGCTTGGGACAATCGCACCTGCTGACGCTTCATGTCGATGTTTGCGTGGAAGATACATATGCACCTGAAGCCTACCTATGAAGTTCGTCTCTCTTCCACTGCCATTCCTAAGACCTACTCCGCACATCGACTCTCCTCGCAACTTGAAGTCTCCTTCATGACCAGCCTTATCTCGTGGTTGATGATTGATCCGGCCAACGAAGATGCGGATGGCCTTTTGAGTTCCACACAAGCAACATCTGCACCTGCACCCAAGAAGCAAAGACAAAGACGCCCTGGGGAATCGCATGCGAAATTCGCGGCGAGCAGTCCACACAATGACCATCGCGAAGCTGCAGCTGTCGAATTCCATGCACACGAAAACATATGCGCAAGTCTGGTAACGACTAGTTCGGGCCAGTACCAGTATAGCACCGGTGGCGATGGTGCTGTTGATTCAGGGCTCTCGTCGCCTCAAACCATAACACCTGTAGTAGCCTCCGATGAGCCTCTCGTACCTGCCGAGGGAGCTCTGTACGCAACAAATACTGATCAGCCAACTGCTTCCACCACTGCAGCCCAGATGAACTTCCAGTTGCCCGATGACATGGCTGCCAGCCGATTCCACACCAATCCGGACCACCATATGCCGCCGACAAGACACCGACTTCAAGATACCAACATGTCTCGCCCTGCCATGCCAGATCACGCCAAAACGTCTTCCTCGCTGCCTGCTGACGATGGAATGCGATTTCTGCGAGAACGAATCCATGGCATACGATCAGACTCGGTGTCCCAGGAAGAGAAGGCCAGGAAAATGCACGATCTCATGACCGAGGAATGGAAGAATGCACAACTCAACCTGCGTCCACAATCGCCCGCCAGCCAGCTCTCGCAGGAGAGACCTTTTGATCCCGCTTCTCCTCGTACGACTCTCTGTTCACCTGCTTCTCCCAGTACGACAAGCGCTGATCCGGTCGATCCGCATAACCCCTTCAACATCCACACAGGAGACCTACAACCCACCTATCGACCCCTCCCAGAACCAGAACCTACTGCAGACGACGGGAACGCGGATGAGTCGCCCATAGAGCTCCCGGAGCCAGTTCTAGGCTGCAAGCATTACCAGCGAAATGTTAAAATCCAATGTTTCGATTGCAAGACCTGGCATACTTGTCGACATTGTCATGACGCTGCCGTTCATTCCCACCACCTCAATCGAAGGGCTACGGAGAATATGCTGTGTATGCACTGTTTCACCCCTCAAGCAGCTGGACAATACTGCAAGAACTGCAGCGAAAGAGCGGCATGGTATTATTGTGACATCTGCAAGCTATGGGACGATGACGGTAGTAAGCGAATATATCACTGTACCGATTGCGGCATCTGTCGAAAAGGAGAAGGTCTCGGGAAAGATTACGTGCATTGCAAGGTGAGTTGTGGTCCTGTCTATCATCTACATCCGAAGAAGCTAATGCTTAACAAACAGAAATGTAACGTCTGCGTCTCAATTTCACACTTCCCTACCCATACTTGTATCGAAAATGCGACCGACTCCAATTGTCCACTTTGCCTGGATTATATGTTCACCTCGCCCCTTGAAATTGTGGCTATGCCTTGTGGTCATTACCTACATCATCACTGCTACACCTCTCTCATGCTCTCAACATACCAATGTCCAATCTGTAAACGTTCAGCTGTCAATATGGAAACGCAATGGCGGAAGCTCGAAGAAGAAATACGGCATCAGCCCATGCCTCCTGAATGGTCCGGTGTCCGAGTCGAGGTCCGGTGTAACGACTGTGCAGGAAAAACAATTGTACCCTTCCACTGGCTGGGCTGTAAGTGCAATCGATGCGACAGTTTCAATACTGTTGAATCTGGTATCCTGGCCAACGAGGAAGTGCAGCGTAGTGTCGAGGATTTCGCGGAAAGGAGGAGGGAGATTAGGGAGGAAGAGATGCGAAATCGACGTCCTTGGACTGCGCCGAGCGTAGACCAACATCATCAACGTCAACACCATCCTCATCACCAACCGTTGAGGACGAGAGTTGTAAGGCCGTACTTTCTAGACATAGAAGAGAGGGACGGCGTTGCTA
The DNA here is from genome assembly GCA_013176395.1 of Venturia oleaginea. Classification (NCBI taxonomy): domain Eukaryota; kingdom Fungi; phylum Ascomycota; class Dothideomycetes; order Venturiales; family Venturiaceae; genus Venturia; species Venturia oleaginea. Next base: position 597,658 of record JABMLP010000004.1, on the reverse strand, counting down.
TTCGTCCAGAGCATCGACGAGCCGACAGCGCAGGCCAATTTGGCGAAGTCGCTGTCACGGCGCCTGGTGAAGGCTGGGCAGCGCAACATTGGGTCAATGGTGTGCGAGAGGGTTGGGTCGGGAATGTTGGTGGTGCTTGGGTTGGTATTGGTGGGAGGGCCGAAGGCTGGGTTGGTGGGGTCCGAGATGGATTTGGTCTCCCCGCATTGCCTAACTTACCGAATCTTAATCCATGGGAAATGCTTGGACGTGTGGGTAGGGGTCTGGATCCCATCCGACATTACTTCGACGGCGAGATCGTAGATGGAGTTCCTGAGGCTTTTCTACGTGCTGCTCATCTTGAAAGAGAACGATTGGGTGACCATTGGGGTGCTGATGATGAAGCCGAGGAAGAGGAGAGGTCGGACTCCGAATACGAAGATGCTTCGTACAGTGAAGATGAAGAGGATGACGAACATGGACATCTCGATGGATTAGAAGCTAACACCATCGAGGTTGTCACAACTCCTGATAGCGGAGGCAAAAGAGGCCTGGGTGAACCGAGTGGACTGAAGGCATTGGATACGATGCTTCCCAAGTAAGGGCGTGTGAGGTAGGTTTTTTTTTCTTTCCTTTCTTTTTGACAGACATGTTCAATGGTTTGGCAAGGCTGCATGATACCACGGTTTTTATGGATTTGGCGTTGAGCACTTCTGTTACTTGGCAAAGGAAAATGCATCGGGTCGACACGAGGATTTTGATGAGGGGCTCATGAAGCTTCTGGATATTTATTGTTTGGTTAGGAATGGGCAAGGTGTTTTGGGTATACCTATTTCTCACTCCATCATTCTTCTGTAAAGACGTGTATATTCATGAATGAGACGGACATGATTCGGATTTCTTCCCTCATAGCTTCTTTCTACGGTCATTCTTCCATACTGGATCTCAGGCATCGACGTTATCCAGATTCACCGCCGCTTGTGGACCTTCCTCTTCCTCTTCCTCTCTCTTACCCGTCAGCAACTCTTTCATCTCCCTCATCATCCTTACCTGCGAGGCTGTCGGTTGAATTGGTGAGTCCATCTCCCGTGGACCTAGCAGCTCCCTCATCCTCCCTCGAAGCAGCTCTACTCGCTCCTCTCCCACCATCTCCGTCATACTTTCCACAACAACATCAAGGACCCATTCTTGTTTCGCGATTGTGTCCAAGATTGATTTTTGGTGTTGCTGTAGCATTTTCGAGCGGGATGCGTACATTTCCATTAAGTTGGTTTGGAGATTGTATCCTGAGATGGAGGGGTTTGGCGGGGCGGTGGTTGGGGAGGGGGAGACTGGGGGTGAAGGTGAAGGTGAGGGTGAAGTATACCCTCTCTTATTCTTCTCCAACTTCAACTTTCCCTCACGCCTTCTCATCGATCTTTCTTCCCGCGCGTTTCTGGCTCTACTCCTCTCCACCATTTCTAAGAGGGTTTCCTGCTTTCTCCGATCCTCCGCGTGGAATTTCTTCCCTCCATGAACTGCGTTTTGGAAGGGTGATGGTGATAGTGCTGATAGTATGTTACCCATTTTGCAAGTTCGTGTAGGCGTGGTATAACTGATTGATTATGGGATGGAGTTGAGCGTGGCAGATTCTACAACCAAGTTTACTTGGCTTATATACCGAATGAGCTTCTGGCGAATAATGTAACAAGGAAATTGGAATGTGGAAGTTCAAAGAGTAAATGCTTGAGGTATTGTGAAAGACAATGTTGATGGAATTCTCTTCTCCAATCTGATCTTGGACAAGTGTATATATATTTATAGATTGAATCCTACTCCTTCACTTCATACTACAAAGAGGAAGATACCCACGTCTCTCCAGTTCTTCCCATAGTTATCTACTACTACTTATTATGTCCAAGAAATGCCATCAACCTAAAAATGCAACTTCTCGCAGTGTCTCGTTGCAAGATGGTGTGCACGAGAGTCAGGGCCTCCGACCATTCGATGACCTAACTTCAATATCTTCAATATCTTCAGTTTCGTAGGGTTCTCGTCATATCGTGACAACGCCCAACTCCTTTCCTCATCAATGCCATCCTTTCTCGAAGACGACAGATTTCCAACTCTTGCGTCTGTTATAAGTATAGCCAATCGAACAGGAGCAGGGAAATTATTGTCACGCGAAAACGAAACGCTACGCTAGAATCAGAGTCAAAAAAGATTTCCAAACAATCTCCAAAATCTCATGGGTATCGCTGTATCATAGAATACAAATGCTCACATAAATAATCATAACAATGGATCACAAGAGCATAATCCTCTTTACGATCTTAGAGAGACGGTGCTCTCAATGCCACTTTTCATTTCCTCCTTTTCACATGAGACTCCAGTACTGTGGTGACGTGCTTATTCGATTGCACTTCCGCTTCCTTCTGGCTCTCTGAACATGCGGAACTGGATGAAGATAACAGCGTCTTCAACGATTGTTCCAAGCGAACCAATCAACCAGGGCAGGTTGGTAAGGATGTAGTCCCGTTTTAGGGAGTGGAAGAGGATCTTGAACAATGAGTTTTCAAATATCGTATGCAATGAGGGGAAAGGGGAAGACTTACACCTGCACCGTAGGTTAAATTCCCAAGTAAGGACAGCAAGAAGAAGAGCAGCGAGAGGCCTTCACAAGACTTGTCTCTCTGGTTCTTCACAATCTGTGGAATGCGAGCCCCTAAGTAGCACACTGCGCTGGCGTATCCGAGAAGCTGGGCTCCAACTGGAGAAGGAGTACCTCCAACCTGATCCTCTAATTCGGGTGTAGGTTTCCAAACGCCGCTCTGCCACGCGATAGCCCACCCAGCAGTTCCAGCCAGACAGACTAGGAAAATGCTGACAGTGTTCTTGATCCACGCCTTGCGTCCGGTCCCCTCCTCGACAATGGCCGTCAGAGAAGACGTCCTTCTGCGGTCCTGGGCACTTGCACTTGATCTTCTTCTGTGTGAACCTGGGAGCCCGATCGAACTCCTCCTCCTTCGTGAAAGCAACGGCTCTTCCGCTGATCCTTCGGTCCCTGAGCTCATCAGAGACAGCTTGCGGTCGCTGCGGGCATTGACGATGTTGTAGTATACACATTGCGAGATGAGGACCACGTCGGCGAAGCAGAAGTAGACTGCCAGAGCAGTGACTGTCGGCACGAGGCCAGCCCATAGGGCGCCCAAAAAGTTTGTGACATCACCTATGAACCATACTGAGAGGAATGCGAGAGAGATACCGGCAGCGGAGCCTTGAGTATAGTTCTCGATCAATTGGGGGACCTTGATACGCAGATGTTTAGCGAGGCACGCGACATGTGAGAATTTCTCGTGAGCAGGAATATGACATGGAAGGATTACTCACCAGCAAGAATATCCAGGAAGCCAGTGAGATGGAACCAAAGACTCCGCTGAGAGCTTCGTGTAGGGTCAAGTGTAGATGGGAAGCGGACGACATGGTTGCTTTGTTGGGGTTCTACGTACAGCGTAAAAGAACCGAGATGCCGTGACGAAGACAGCGAAATCATGCGAAGTCATGCGAATCAGAAGCCTTTTGATTGGTGCAGGCGAATCATGGTAAACGGCAGGGAAGCGGTCGAAGAAAGAAATTTTCGGCTGCTAGAATGGTATTATTTAGCATGACGCAACTGCCTTCCAGGGTCGAGCTGCGAGCGGCGACGAATGGGGGCAGGCCTGGCAGGGGCAACGGAGAAAGGGATGGCCGCTGCTTCCCGGACAATCAGTGATTTTCGATTTAAGCATCCCCTGTAGCAATCACGCTGTACCTGTACACGCGATAACCAGCCTATCTTACTCATGATATACATAGTAGGCACGAGGCAATTCCAATTCCAATTCCAATCCAATGGTTGTTGCAATACCATCCGGCGACCGAGTCCAGCGAGAGGCCTCGTAGTAGCTTGAGAAAATATGGGCCGTCATTGCCGAGAATAGTAACTGAGACGGCCGGTGCAGCCTTTTTTGCGCCTCCCTCCAGCCTGCAGGAGTTGGCCCTTAGCAGCACTTAGCAGCACTTAGCAGCACCAGTATTCACCGCGCCAGCCAGCACCCTTCACCATTACTCTGACTGATATACGCTCGCTACCCATCTTCTCAAAACAACCTCTCGTTACCCATCCATCCTACCAATCTGACTTCCTCGACCATCCATTGGTCCTTGGCCATACCTCGTCCCCGTTCGACAAGGTGACACCCTGATACACTCTAATTTCCCGCCATTCCACCACGTCTATCCCCTGCCATTCTCAATTAACTCGCGATGCTTCTCTCTCCCAAGAACCCCGCGTTCGCCTTCGCTATCCTCTCCCTCATCTCATCCTCCAAAGCCGCAGACATGCCCATGCTGGAAGCACTGGGAATTGTCCACAAGAGACAGGGCACTGGAGCCTCGGCCTCCCAAGCAGCGACAACACCTCCGAGCAGCCCAGCAACTACGTCTGTTGTAACGGCGTCGACCACCACTCCTACCGCGACCATCACTAGCACATCAGTGTCAACTCGCACCACCGAAACGTCTGTTGCCACAACTTCCAATGGCTCAGCAACGACTTTGGTCATTCCCACGACCTTGACTTCTTCCTCCATCTCCACCGGACTTTCATCCGTCGACACGTCCAGGACATCTTCAGCCGCCTCAGAATCCCCAACATCAAACACCTCCAAAACAACAATTACATCCGCCCAAGTCTCGACAGCAACGCGATCGATTGTGACTGTCATCGTTACTACACAAGCAAATGGCGCCATCTCTTCCATGACATCCACATCCCTGAGCGTATCCGAGACAACAACCGGTTTTGCGACATTCACATCCACGCCCGCTCTCGGCTCATCAAACAGTGGCTCATCAGGCGGTGGCCTCTCCAGCTCCAGCAAAAGCATCATTGGCGGTGTTGTTGGTGGTGTAGGTGGTGCAATTCTACTCGGAGGTATCGCCCTGGTTTGCTGGAGAATGTGGGGACGCAAGAAGGGCTACAACTACGACGACGTACAATCCGCAGACACCGCCGTTGCAGGTACATCGGAACAGAAGGTTTTGGGCAGCGACGCCGGAGGATTGGCCAGCGACGAATCCCACATGAACCGCTACGCAGGTCCGCAATCGAGACCAAACGCCGCTGCAAATTTTTAGTCGCATAAGAGGGGAAAGAGGAGCGAGTTATTTTGTTTGAGTTGTCAACCTGTTGTTTACATGATTGGAAGTTGGGCCGTGATGCGATTATACCTCCGAAAGCACTTGAGCGTTGCATTTGGGGTGGCGTTATTGTATTCGATTTGTGTATATCCATCTTCTGGGTGATTTACGCCAATGGTTTTTTCTTATGTCATAACACACTCCTTTCGATGGATTTGAAGAATGCGATATTATAGTCTAGAACAGCTGTTCACTTACAGGCAGCTCGTAATGTACAATTCATGACCTTTGTTTTCACCGATCAGACGGAGAATGAATTGGTGCATCGAGTGTTATGATGGGACGTGTTTCCACCTCATGATAGACAACATTTTGTCAAACTCTCCATCTCAAGTTCTATGTTGCTAATTTTCTGGCAATTCGATTCTTGGGACTTTTACAGGCCTGTATCGATATCGATCTCGATCGATCTCACATTGAAGAAGGCCAATATAAGCGTGATGTCGATGAATCCCTAGCTATTTATCGTCTCAAGGTTTTTGTAAGTCAATTGATATGGATGTCCGTATTGGGGGATTCCAGGGATGGTTGGTATCGAAGAGATGGATTCTTGGCACTCACTAATGTCAGGGGAAGAAACTTTCGAGGAAGTCACGACTCGCCCTTTTCTCATGACTCGAATCGCCTTCGCAACCTTGCATCAACGCAGCTTTTGTCAGCTTCTTCTTGCAGTGACTTTTTTAATCATTGACATCATCTTATTTGATCATATATCGTCAAGGAGAAGATTGGAAGATGTGTCATGATGTCTTGAAAGGAGCTTTGCCTTCTTTTTAGAATCCTGTAGACACGTTCCCTCGCCATCACCATCACCATCACTCATCCTCCTCGTTCGCTTTAAGTACCTATTCCATCATATCCCAGCAGAAAGGCGCGTAAGGGAAGTTGGATCTGTGCACCCAATGTTTCGTTGGAGGGAAATATTGCCATGGCAACGATTACCTACTTATCTCCACCTCGCCCTGAATATAAACAAGGTAAACTTCTACTGGCTAAACATGACTCGCGACTACTGGAACGGCCTCGCCCTCGTCTCCATCACAAAACTCATCGCTCTGCAGGGCTCCGGTATCGTCCCTGCCCCTGTCGAATCCTTGTCCAAGTGGACATTTTCTACCAACTTCACTGTCTCGAACGTATCCGTTCCGATTTGATAACCGCAAAATGGTTATACCGCTTGAATCCAAATATTATTTGAGGCAGGCTGTTATGTGTACGGAGGATTTGACATTGGTTAGTCCGGGGTTTGAATTGTAGGGATTTTGGGACCTTTGCAAGTTGGGAGGGGGAAGATGTGAGAGTATGAAAGTTGGACTAATATGGTTACTGTTGGGGGACCTTTTGTGAGTATTTCTCTTTACTCCTTTGATTCTCTTTCTCTTCTACATATCAGAGGCATAGTTGATTTTGAAATGCAAAATTTAGCAATCGGTAATCATACATGACCAAATTCAAAGCCAAATAAAAACCTAGCAACGCCCATCAGTCCTACATTCTCGCGCCTGTCCAGCTGCTTGATCTCCCAAACCATTGACTAGATCAGCGATGCCCTTTCCGAGATTCCCGTCGTGGATTTCGCGTTCGCCTCTGTGTTCCTCGGGGTAACCGTCGTGTTTTTGTTCTCGACCCTCTTCGCAGGCGCGGTGTTCGCCTCTGTAGGCGCCATCACAGCCATCTGTGATATCTTTGGTGCTGGTTGGAGCGGTTTCGATTGGTGCTGCGATGGTGAGGGTACTAGGGAGATTAGGAAGGGTTTGCAAAAGGGGTGGGGTTTTGGGTTACCTGAGGCTGAGGACAGCGAGGATGAGGGATTTGATGGAGATCATGTTGGGTGCGAAGTCAATTGTAGAGAATTTTTTGTAAGAATAATGTGACGATGCTGTGGAAAAGATTCTCGTAGACTGTTGTCTGCGACGATGATAGTGAGTACTGACTGCTATGATTGTTTTTTCCTGCTGTAAGACGAATGTCTCTTACACTCATCCTCGACACCATGAGCCATCGGTATCACAATCCCCTTCTTTCAATGCTAGAACTCAACAGATGACGACTTCCCAATATCCTCTCATTCTTCCGCGACAGCCCAAATCCTCTGCTACCCCAGATATTTCCTAAAATACACAGGAGTTCGGCAGTAGCAACGTACTCCTCTCACAGTAATCCGTAACATCATCATACTCGCGATACTTTATCCATTTCATTCTCGAACACCGATTGATTGATTGATTGATTTTATCCTACTCGGTTGCAGCCGCTTAATCACGCAGCTATGCCCGGTTAGGGGGACTTCATCAGACAGCCGACACGTGATATGATCTACCACGTCCCACTTCGCCCTGCTTACCAAAACAAGACCAGCTATCCCCTCGATCCCCCCTCTTTTCCCTCAACCACTATTTCCAAATGCCCAATGGCTCTTGTAAATATCGGTTGTTCTACCAGTACATCTGTGCTATCTAGATTCCGGGAGGCAATGCCTCATATTTCGCTTTCCGTCTACCTACAGTCTCCCCTCAATGCTCAGCGTCGTCTGCGCGTTTTCGATCCCACTATGCCCAAGGACCCGCGTCTGTTCCATGAATCTGATAGCTTTTGTGGCTAACTTATGCGTAGTCAAGATATTCCGGAGGTTGTTTCGTCCTGGGAAGCGGCCCAACTCGTCTCTCCGGATGTCCCGGAACTTGCGGCATTCCAGGATGATATGGGCTACGGTCTGCATCCCTTCACGGCAGTCACACCTAGAGTCTGGGATACCTTGGACACGTCGGCTGAAGAGGAAGGCCTTGAGCCCTATCTTTTCAGTTCTCATCTGTACGAGGATCGCACTTTCTCGCTTGCTCCGGTCTTGATGGAGTTGGAGCACCCTTTTAGTAGGCTTAGGTGTGTATCTCCTCGTGGCTTTCCCCTTTGTCTCGGATTTCCAGCTAGTCAACCATTGTTTATTCACTACCTTCCAGCACCACGTCTTGATTGTCGTTCTTAGCGGGTACAGTTCCGGTGGCATATCAGCTCTTGGTCCTTTCTCTCCGTCTTCTCTCCATCCAGTGGCCTCCCTGGCGGCTTGGTCAGCGGCCTCGTTCCCGTCAATTCCCTCGTGGGCAGGGATCCATCGGATGTTCACGATAGCTCCGTACTCGTGAAGTTGTGTGATCCGTTGTACAACCCGCTTGACAATGTATGCTCCTGATCGGCCTTCCGGCCTTGTCAGCGAGCGTATCGCTGCCTGGTTGTCGGTGAAGATATTGATGTCTCTCCGTTCGTTTCCTGCCTCGATGTCTGTTTGAACCATATGCAGCGCTAGATTTATTCCTTGAAGTTCAGCTGCGTACACCGTGGAGGTCGTCTCAGGGCCCATATACGTGCTTCTCGTCTGTCTTTTCAGCGGCCAGACTGCTGCAGCGCCTGTATGTCCGTCTATGCTACTCCCATCTGTATAGATGCAAATATTACCCTCGACTCTAGTGACGGAGTCGTGCTCAGAGTGTGCCGCTTCATCGCTTGGTGCGATATGTGTCTTTGGGCCTTGCCACCATGGTGCTGCTACGAACGGCGGGATTGTCTCTCGCTTGTCGAGATTTGCTGCTCCTTTCTCTTCGGCGTCTCGATATATGTTGTATAATGGGCTATCGTAGCTTGCTCGTTGTCTTGACCTTGGTTCTCCGAATTGAGTATCTAGCAGTTTAGGGAGGTCTTGGCACGTGAGTATACGGCTGAGGGTTTCAGTGTTGTGTTTCCAGATTTGTTGTTCGACTGGGAGCAGGTAGGTCTCTATGTCGAGGGCGACTCTGGATGTCGCTTTGAACGCTCCACAGATAATTCGTGCTGCACGTGCTTGGATTGACTGAAGTGTGTCAAGCGTTTTTCTCGTGTATGGTTTTCCCCTCATTCCTGAATTCGACCAGATTGAACACGCGTACATCATCTGAGGGACTACTACTCCGCGGTAGATTTTTCGCATATCTAGCAGACTGACGCCCCATGTTGAGCTGCCCAGAGAGCACAGTGCGTTCACTGTTTTTGTAGTTTTCCGCTTGATTTCTTCGATGTGTTCCTTCCATTGGAGTTTGCTGTCTAGCGTCACGCCTAGATATTTGCACGTTGTCTTAGGCGCAATGCATCCCCATGCCGTTTGAACGGGCTGTTGTGTGTTTATACGGGTGCGTCTTCTTGTGAAGTGTGTCAGTTGGAACTTTTCTGGGGCGAATTTTGATGCATGTGTCTTTGCCCAACAGTTTGCCTTTTCCAGCGCGTTTTCGAGTTTCTTGCACGTTTCTTCTGTTGTGTTGCCCCATGTAAGTATGGCTGCGTCATCGATATAGCCTGTAGCTGCAGTATCGTCGCCTGAGTCGCATTGCTCAATAAGGTCAGAGTTGTAGAATATGTATAAGATGGGGGATAGGGGCGATCCCTGTGGTACCCCAGTCTCGACCGTGTACTCGTCAGATTCGTAGCCATCGATGACAATTCGCGTGCGTCTATCGCTCAGGAAGCTAGCAATCCATCGTACTGTTCTCTCATCAACTTTTCTTTTCCGAAGATTGTGTAGGAGTCTCTTGTGGGATACGTTGTCGAAGGCGCCTGACACGTCAAGGAGCAGCAGGCTAGCGACTTGTCCTTTTCCGTTGTTCCAAGCGTTGTAGATTCTCTCGATTACAGCGTGTAGTGCGTGTTCCGTTGACCTTAACTTCCTGCCTCCCATGTGCATCCTTGGGATGACTTGGTGTGTTTCCACCAGGTAGCTAAGTCTCTTAGCGATTACTGCGTCCATGGCCTTGCCAATCGTATTCAGGAGCGCAATAGGTCGGTATGCCTTTGGAGTCGAGTAGTCGTCCTTCCCTGGTTTGCGTAGCACTACCGTGGTCGAGCTTTGGAAATGTGTCGGGTAGTGGCCCAGTTGTAGGCTCTGGTTCATGATTGTCGCCAGGTGTCCCACCAACATATAAGATGCCGTCTGCAAGGCCTTGTTTGGGATCCCATCCGGTCCCGGGGCCTTGAAGGGTGACGCTGCTTGTATTGCGTCCAGTACCTCCTTCTCAGTAACGTTTGGCATTGGTATACAATCATCATATCTTGCATCCTGTAGATCGTCGAGGTCTGCTTCTGGCGGTGCTGGGAAGAAGGCGTCCCGAAGGAGAATCATTTTTGCCGAGGGTGTAGTAGCCTGGTTGCCGGTCGTCGGACACTTGATAATTGGCGTCACACTTGGGGGCTGGCTTTCTCTATTGCGCGCCCACTTGGCTATTTTCCAGAGGGATTCAGTGGAGCTTGCTGCCATTTCTACGCGGTCTCTGTGTGCTTGCCGAAGCGCCTTCTTGATCGTCCGTGTCTTGTGGTTCCTCGCCTCGCGGTAGTTTTCCCATGTCTCCTCCGTGTGTCTTCTCTCGTGTATGCGCCTTAGACGTTTTGTATCTGCCAATGCTCTCGAGCATGTTCCGTCCCATCCCTCTTTCGCCTTGGTGCATGGTCTTGTGAGGGGAATTGTCTTCGCTGCTGCATCTTTGATCGCTTTGACTAACTCCATCGTGTACATGTCTAGCGCTGCTTTCGTCCTTGGTCTCCTTCGTGCCGGTAGGGTGTCTCTGAGCGTCCCGCAGAACTCCTTGCAGTCTAGGAGTTTCCAGTTGCATCCTGGCCTGATTTCCGTGGAGCGCGTCCGGAGATCCAGTATGATGCTGATGGGGAGGTGGTCTGAGTCGTGGTCTAGCTCTCTGTCTACTCTGCTACTGATGGTCCTGTCAATCAAGCCTAATGTCATCCAGCACATATCAATCGTCGTCCTGCTGCTGCCTTCTTCGTACGTTACCGTTCCGGGCTGCAGCATGCTTGACATATCAAATCTCTCCATAATTTCGATAAGTTCTTCCGCTTCTCGGTCTTCGTGTGCGACCTGCGCTCCGCCCCACATTCTATGGTGTAAGTTCAAGTCGCCTAATACCATCTGTTCTTTCAGCGCGTGTTCCTCCAATCGAGCTCTTAGGGTCGGCAGTGAGCTGATGCGGTTTGGCATGTTTTGGACCGTATTGTAGACGTTGTGTATTACCAGCTCGTTTTCTGTTTGATCGCCATTGCTGATACTGATTCTCAATGAGCAGACGTCTCTTGTGTGCTGTTCGAATTGCAGGCTGCCGTGGTCTAGCCTTTTGTTGACAAAGAAACACACCCTTGCTGGGCCATCCTCCTTGTTCGTTGTCGGATAGTATAAGTGGAATATATTCTTCGCTGGGTGGTGTGTTGTCGACATGAAGGGGTTGCGCCACGGTTCTTGGATAGCAATAATATCGTATTCTGCTACTCTTGGATCACGGAGTAGAGTTGCCATAACCGTATCCCTTGATTTGCGTACGTTGTACTGTAGTATATTAAGTTGGTCCTTCTCTTTCATAGATCCGAGTCCTCATCGATTTCCATGTATTGTGTGTTTCTACATGTTAGGGTATTGCCCTCTAGCGCCTCAAGCGCCCTCCTCGACATCTTCGTTGCTCTTTGTGGCCTTTGACTCTGGTGTGATCCTTCGTTCTCCTTGTCTCCTGGAGCAGGTCTCTTTTGTCCATTTCCAGGTAATAGTTGCATCCCTCTGGTCCTTGGCCCTTGGCGTGAGGTCAGGTCTGTGGTTGACCTCGTTCTTCCAGGAGGTTCTCGGGCGGAATTTTGAATAGGTATTTCATCACAGGTGAACATCGTAGGGTGATACCGAGGTCTGTTCGCGTACGCTGCCTTTGTCCGAGTGAGTTCCTCCTTCCTAGTTGGGCATTGTTGACTCCATGCTTCATGGGCTCCCTGGCAGTTGGCGCATTTCCTAGGTGTGGTCTGTCCAGTCTTCGAAGGGCAGTCCCTAGAACTATGTTCTTGCGCACAGTAGCCACATGTTTTCGCTGCTTTGCATTGAGTTCCTATGTGGCCGTATTTGTAGCACTGAAAGCACTGCTTCAGTCGGCATTGTCTCTCATATCGTTCGCTTTGACACATCTCCCCTTGCCACACCAGACCTTCATCGATGATCTTGTTTGCGTCCTCAGGCTTGGTGAACTCAATGATGACCGACGACATCGCTTTTGTTGGCGCCTTCCGGGTCAACCATCCAATGTATTTGATGTCCGCGGTTGGAATAAACGGCTTATTGTCTTGCAGAATGGCGTCTCTAGTTTCCTCGAATTTGTCTGTATTCATCGTACTAGTACGTATGCCATGTACAAGAACGCCATACGTTGGATTTCGTACTGACGTCCCGTTTCCAATACGTGGGGTCCAGTCCTCCGTGAATTGTCTGAGAAGCTGCATTTCACTATTTGTCGCCGTCCTGATGCTCAGATCTCCGCTTTTGAGCTGGTTAGCAGACATGATCTTTAGATTGGCTATATGTTCGTTTTGACTTTGGGAAATGGCTCGGTCAACGTGGGCTTTTAAATTGCGTGGATTCATTGCGCGCAGGCTCTGGATCGTTTGTGCGTTCCTGATGTTTACGATAATCTCACGTCGGACCGTCGCGGGAGTCTTGACACTTTGGGTTTGTATGCTATGTGTGCTTGTAGCTAGCCCTCCTCGGGTAGCGGCAGCAGCATAGCTCATTGGCATGCCTGTTTGGAATTGTGTCCCTTTGTTCTTGATATCACTCGCTATTCCTGCAACGGTCTTGCTCACCTCTGTTGCCTCTTTCGCTGCCGTTTTCGCTTCCTCACCAATAGTGATGTTCTTCTGTGTGTCTGTTCTCAGAGCTTTAAGTTCTCCCTTTATCCCAGCTATCTCCTTCGCCGTTTCCTTTGTGTCTTGAGTCATCTCAGTGTGTATAATGCGTAGTTGATCGTGGACGGTTGTCATATCGGGGGTCCTTTGGGCCTTTGCAATCAAGGGCAGCATCGTCGTGATAATTGCCTTTACTTGGTCTGGGGGTACAGGTAGAGCCTGTCCGCTTTCGAGGTAGAGTAATGCGTTTCGAAGGTGCCTTGTGATTTGTGTAGCGTGCTCATGAAGTCCGGTCGGCCAGACCACCTCTTGAGGCCACGGTATTGTCATCTCTCGTTTCTACGCGCTGGGCGACGCGTCGAGCCTAGAACAACCTGAGCCCTCTTGAGGCGATGTGTATTTGCGTTATAATTATTCAGTTTCAAAGATCTCAGTTCTCGCTGTTGTGGTGTTTTTCCTTCTCGAACACCGACTATTCAACGGTGCGGGCATATTCTTGGCGATTATGAGTCGTGATCGAAAAATAGACCAGGGCTGTTGATAAGATCTCAACTTGATCTGTGTAGATTGCTCCCGCAGATTGAGCTGCGCGGCTTTGAAGATCGTTTGACTGGGGATGGGGTCTTGGTTTGAGTGAGTGGGCTCGTGTAGATAGCTTGGTGAGGCTTGGTGATGCTTATGGAGGTGGCACGATGGGTAGATGTGAGGTTGGTGAGGATTATTAATCCTGCCAGATGTGTTTCACAACATGAGTTTGACATAGCTACGACGGTACTTGAACTCAGTACCCAGAAAGGGAACTGTTAACGATGGAGGTCACATCGATGGGCCAGGAATTAGACGCGATGGCTTTCGAGTTGGTGTTGGTACCGCGACCTCGGGAGCTCTACTGGCGATGTTGATCTTTACCTTTCGGCATTCCTTGAACTTCAACCTCCGCCAACAACTCCAAGCTCATCCTCACAATCATCATTAACATCATCATCGCACAGTTCGACAGAGGACTATCGTCTGATATAATAGCTGCGTGTGCCGGGCATCGTCGATGGCCTCGACCGGGGCTCTCCAGTCACCAACACGCCCATACTTACCGATACGAACCACGATCGCGGTGAAGGATCGCAGCCGTTAGAAATTCACCGTCACGCATGGTTCGCCCTGCACACCTCTCGCTTGTGAAGACATATGTATGGCGGGTATCGCCGTCTCCAAGGAATCCAAGAGAGTGCTGCGCAATCATTTACTCCAGCTCGCTAAACCCGCTAACAATAGTAAGCCCCAGGAAAGTGTGCAGACGGAGGTGTTGTCAATAAGTGCGGCGCGTGCGAAGGCCTTTTCTCCTATTCTCTCTACCCTTTCATTGCCTTCTGTGCTCAATCTTTGTTACCATTATTGTTTAGCCTGTACTAATGTTTACTTGACTACCGCAAATTAATATTGAGATATACTAGTCTTGACAATGTCTAATTCTACCCTCTTCTTTCAGCCATACTGTCCCTCAGGGGGTTCATTCTACGTCTGTAACAACCCCAGATCCTCATTTGTTGGTTGCTGTGCTACAGACATCGATCCTTGCACGAGCCCAAACGGCTGCTCGAAAGGCAATTTACGATCAACGAGTTTCAATAGAACATACTACGGTCAGTTCCATGACCAAAGTTGCAACGATGGATCTTTCTATACCTGTACAGACACCAACCTTAGCCCCTTCATGGGATGTTGCAAGAGCACTCCATGTGGGAATGGAGGATGCGCAGCAGTGGATCTTGAGGCAATGAGGTTGAGTAGTGATCCGAAAGCTGCAGCAGACTTCTTGGGAACGATGCTACCGACTTCGAGCTCTTCGTCGAGTACTGCTTCGTCAACTGCGACAGGAACCTCAAGGCCAAGCTCGCCATCCATCGCGTTACCAGCTGAGGTACTTCCTGTCGCCGCAATCGCAGGGATAGTAATTGGTGTTATACTCCTTCTAGCCTTTGCAGTCGTTATGTTCTTTCTATGGAGAAGAACGGTGAAGTTGCGGAGAGCGGTCCTGGCATCGAATGGGACACAAGGCGCCGATGGCTTTGATGGCATGAGCGGCACCACCTACCCTGCCATGGCACACCCAAACAATTCCACCAATGGTATGTCGCATTCCTCCTATCGCTGTATTTGTACTGACAAATCCAAAGCATTTTCACACTCCTCCAACCCTTCATATGCTTACTCCTCCCTCGCACCCTCGCCAAACTTCTCCCCAGAAAATCGCCAAGGCCACTTCTCGACAATATCCAGTCGGCCTTCTCACGACTCCGACCCACGCACTTCACCGTACGGAGGAAGGAGTCCACAATTCGGATCGGATAACGGAATGCTATATCCACAGCCTTTACTGCCAGCACAAGAACTCGAGGCACTGGAACAACAAATGTCAGAGATGGATGCTGGGACTGAACCGCAAGCTCTAAGGCTGGGCGGTGTGAAGAGGAAATCGATCGGCGTTGTTGGAGAAAGAGGAGGAGAGTATATTGCATATAGTCCTGACAGACCTATTCAGTCGGGCATGTTGCCGCCCGGGAGAGATGAGTCGTAGGCACGGTGTATGGCAAGCAGTTTGTTTTCTGTTTTTCAGCGTCAAGATACCCACTGTGCGCTCAATATTATTTATTGCTTTTCAATTCCTACTTGTGCGCATTAGTGCCAGTTGCGTCGATTTATTCGTAACAATTACTCATCACCACTGCGTTCGCTGCTTCCCGTCTTCGATCTCTAATAAAGTTGTGGTATCTTAGCCACCAGTTTACTGTATTTCTGATGGATTTGAACCTTTCAATGCAAGATAACATTTTCTGCTTCTTATCACTACGCGACAAGTCAGTCCCACCGCTCCACGAATTGCGGAAATGATATTCATGGAGAACACTCCGGACGTGTGCACCAGAGGCAGCAAAAGATAGGTACGGTATTCTAATCAAAGGTTGGAAAACATAAATACCTCCCTCCGCCCTTCACCACATTCCAGATAGTCAACGCCAATCGAAAATAACATCATCATCAAACATGAAGCTCTCCATTACCCTCTTCGCTCTAATCTCTTACACGACAGCAGCAAATGTACCTTCCCCCTCTCTTCCACTCTTTAACCAGGGGGAAATCATAACACTAACCATCTCATCTTTGACAGATTTGTCTAAGGAACCTGGCAGCGGGATGGTGCACGCTCGATGGAGATTTGAACAACGCTAGTTACTGTCGTGAGGTATGCATTCTTTCCCCCTATCCCACGGTTCAGTGGTTGTGGCTTTGGTTTTTTCGCATTTCGGAATAGGATGGTTGTTAATGAGGGGTGGGGATTTAGGACTCGAAATGTTACAAGGATGGGAACCCGTGTTGGCCTACTGATCATGGTGCTACTTGTGCTTCGTAGATGGTGGGTGGATGATGTGGGAGGGGAGACATTGAGATAGGAGGGGGGGAGGTGGAGATTCGTTTGTACTTTTGGTGGTAGATGGGTTTACTCTTATGCCTCGTTTTTGGTGGGGTGGATGGCCGTCAGCATGAAAGTCTCCACCATTCTCGCCATCATGGCCTCTTTCGCAGTCGCGGAATATGTGCTTTCGAAGCTTTCTGTGGTAGTCATCATATCCCATAGGATCCCTCGCCCATTTAGGAAACGGCCAAACTTGATTCTTTCAACAGTCTTCGTACGGAAATTGTCTCATGCCATCAGTTTTGCTTATGCTATTTCAACCTCTAAATCAAACCCCACGGAAGATGTAGTGAATGGTATTTGATGTATCATGTCGTGAAAAATTTGTACTCGGATCTCAGCTCCTGGAATGAACGACCTTACGTGTCAGTGGATGGTTTGAACTCGATCTTTCTCTTTCAGGTGTACATCGGCGACAGGGATGCAGATAGAGTTTTCCATGGAGTATTTCTGACCGCCAGATCATCTCGACTTTCCGATTTCGACAAAAATGGTTGCTCTAGATGCCGGAGATGACCGCTGTGAGTTCCACTCACGCGTGCCAGGCTGGCAGCTACCTGAACATGTTTATGGGTGGTCAAATTCCATCAAGATTCTCTCTTGTCCTGTGTGTAGCTGACGGCAAATGACACACAGACTATGACCAGGCAGCGTCTGCGAACTGTCATTTTTCCGATCGAAAGCGATTGGATCATCAGAGGGCAGCTTCGAAAGGATCAGCTATCACGCAACAGCATTGAGAAGACCTGAAAGAGTTGCTGAGGTAGTAGGACGCTGCCAGCCGGCTCGGAGGGTCCAAAGCGAGCATCTCTAGAATGAGCTCTCTGCATTCACATATGAATATTGAGTCTGCCTCAATCTAATCCAGCCACAACCGGATGCTCGTAATGTTCGCCTGGTAGGAAAAGTCGAGGTCTAAATTTTGGAGAAGAACGGCATCGAGTTCTTCCGTCCTCCCACCCATAGCTGCGAGCATTTCCGTGGAGACACAGCCAAGAGAGAAGATATCGGCGCAAAAACCCCGTGTTCTTGCATAACAACCTCGGGAGCAGAATACTTCCTCGTACATGCAGTCAGCGAATCTGTCTCTGTGTCCGCTGCAGAAGCGTACGATCGCGATATCCCAAATTCCGCAATATAGATCTTATCTTGTAAGGCAGATCGTAGCCGGTATTACTCGTTCGCATATCCCGCACCAGAAGGTTCTTGGGTTTGAGGTCCATGTGCTTGATAAATTGCGAATGGAGAAAAAGTTGAAAAGTTTGAAGGGAGCCAAAGAAGTGTTCGAGACAGGTGATATGGGTCGCTTTGTCTAAGCCGTCTCCGATGTCCATGAAAGTTTCCAGGTTGTGTTCGGTCGCTGGATAGAGGAGGATGGAGAGTGATTTCCCTTGCAGATAGGTCCACACTGCCCGAACAAGTTGACAGTGACAAAGTTGTTGCAGAAGTTCAACCTCCTTGATGACGTCTTCGCGCTTAACCCTCATATTTAAGGGGATAGTCTTACGAGCCAGTCGAATTCATTTGCAGAGGACGCTCTGGACTACTGTTGGGCCAGAGGACCCCAAAACCTTTCCGATTTTCAGTAGGTTCTCAATGTTCTCTTCGGGCTGGAATTCCACACGCTGGCCCTTTCCCAACCAGTTGAGCTACTCGAAGGCCGTTAGTAGTAAATTCCTTGACTTCAAGAGCAACATCCAATCACTCCTGTCAAACGAAGGCATGAGCTACGACCAAGGATACCATGGGTGGTAGATTGATGTACAGGTAAGGGTAAATGCCCGTGGACGCGCTTGTTGTGTTTTCTCGAGACGAAAAATATGTAGACTGGCTGGAGCGTCTCGATGCCGCGGATCTAAATGTGGCGACAGTCGATAGAATCGATCTTGCCGTGGTAAAAGTAGCAATGCTTGAACGAAGTGAGGTTTTGGTCGCGTTCGTGGAAGTAATGACCTTGATGAACTCATCGATATATTGTGGCCTTACGATGTCGATACGAGCAATGTAACTTTGGAGATCCAACTCGCGCATGATCGCTGATGAGACTTCGGGAAACTCCGAGATAATCTGATCCCGTTGTGCATCTTGTGCTCCTGCATCTTCATTCTTCCAGAAAGTCGTCAAGGCTATGTTGAGGGCTTCGAAATCTGTCAAGAATCAGCCGTCGGCTTAGCCTTTGCAGCCACCAGTGACTCGTGTAGTGTACCTTTGTAATATTCATCATCAATATCTCCTTCAAAAGTGATGGCTTCTATCTCTCGTTCCCTAATCACTCCCATACACAGCCAGGCAAGCAGGTGTGTGTTGGAAAGCTGATCCTGTTGCACCAGGAGATTGCCCAACATTGCGATCTTCCTCTCTTCAGAAGGCATTTTTTTGTAGTGGTTAATGAATGATTTGACTCTCTTGGTCGAATCTCCGCCAGAAAGCGTTGAAGCCACACTAGCAGGCACTGCGCATCGTTGATGGATATTCGGTGGGGCGAAATCAGAGGCGTATGGTCCTGCTATTTTCTTGAGACATGGCCTAATGACCGAAGCATAGATATAAAGCTCGGGTGTGCTTGATAATTGGAAGAGTGAACAGAGAATGGCCAATTGCTCTTCCATATCCAAGAGCACGAACGAAAAGTGGGCCGTCCTTAGTTCTTGCGAGAAATGACCATCAAGGCAAGCAATACGAACCTATTGAAATATTTACAGATACAGATTCGGGTCTACTGATTGCAGGTAACGTGTCACGCTCATAACGTCCTTGTAGTAGGTGAGCATTGTACACCATTATGAAGCTTCGATACGTACCTTAGCAAATGAGTGATGTAGATGATGATGAGTTTGAACAGGCGGGGGGAGGGAAGATAATAAGTAGCTCAGTGGAGTGCGCTACCTCATGACCAAGTCCAAAAATAGAATCCCGCCTGATTGTGTTGACCGGTCGAAGTCAAACTCTTGGGCGCGTAGCTCTACTTTCAAGGTTTCAACCGATTTAAGAAAGATCCAATGGGAGAATTTTCAAATGCGGCGACTTCCGAAGTCTTCCGAATATTGTGAGTAAGATTTCTTGCTGATTATACCCGGTAGTTCACCGAGGGATTATGATGCTGAAGCCAGTGGAGAGCTGCAAGGGTAGAAGCTGATTACTCGGTCATATCTATTGCTCAATCTTCTCCCCACCGTCCATAACCTTGAACTGAGGAATCCCATGCGTGCCCTGCCAATCATGCCTATGATCCGCAAACGTCTCGAACTCGGGCTCCGGAATCCTAGGATAAATCCCCATCTTCAAAATGATCTTTCCAGGCAGATTTTCAGTAAGAGAACAGATGGGACTAAACAGATAGGATCAGCACCTCAGCACTCTAAATAAACGAAAACATGAGAATGACCCACTTGCCATCCACGCCGCAGAAATTCCTCTTAACTGGCTTTCCGGAGAGAGAATTGTAATCAAGAAATTCCTTCCTCGTGCCATCGCGATCAACGATCTTGACTTTCTCTTCTTCCATGATCAAGTTGCTGCCGTATGGTGCTCCAGCTACTTTCCGACAACTTGAGCAGTGGCAAAGGTGTCCTCTCTTCTTCGTCCACAGCTCAGGGTCGGTGATGGTGACCGTGATCGATCCGCAAAGGCATGATCCGACGAGAGTATCAGTCTTTTCATGGATAGATGGATCGCCGGTAAGAGGAGTGGCGGGAATGGCTGCCATGTTGAGAAGAGATGAAGAAGATCGTCGTGTATGATTCTGGACAGATGATACTGAACGATTCCAAACTTGGGGTAACTGGAAGGAAATGTGATTTGCAACCTGTGCAGTCAGTTGGTGGTCTTAGTCGATTTATATCGGGGACGGGAATAGCTTCGGCAGCTAGGACGAAGTGGGGTCGTGCTACATTAGATCACCAATTCGGAGCAGCGGAAAAGAACAATTGCGGGTGTTGATTTGAGCAAAAGAGAACGGACAAGAAACGAAGCCGCGCAACGTTAGATGGCAGAAAAAGGTGACGCCTGAAATTCGACTAGTCCAGTCTTCGGCACTTACTCATGTTTCATGTTCTGACAACATCTCATCGCAGGACATCATTCGTGAAGTCGTGACAGTGTATTGGCAATGCCAAAAACTAAGACAGATCAAGGCCACGATGTATGTAGTGTTTAGAGTATTGTTTCTCTCTGCTCGACCATCAGGAATATGGCAAAGTAACGAAGATATTCCGTCTCTTTCTTCGATACGAAATGCCGGCCTAGCAAATTCTTACACCAAACTCTCGGGAACCTGTTGATCTCTTCGTGGTTGGATATCTTAAGTGACGAAAACGAGAGCCATGGAAGGAAGCGAGGGATCCGAGGCTTAAAGATGGTGGGCGGTGCCTCCCTGTGAAGAATTCAACCTGAATGTCGAATTTGTGTAAACTGTCCTCTCCGTGATTGATCACAACACTGCCTTCAATCCGTGACAGCATATGTGCTGTCTCAAGAGTAAGCAAGTTTCCGTGAACCGGATTGACCTGTCCACATACCATTGACAGTTCTTCCTACAATGTGGATATGAAGTAAGGAAGAATGAGACAACGACCTTCGCAGCTAGCCATCAGGGTGCTCTCTTTAAGCCAAAATCTTCCATGTTCTTCTCGGCTGCTGCGGCCTTGGTAATTTGAACACTTTCTCTTTTGTTTCCACCGTTTTGTTTGTTGATATCTGTCTCGGCGTCGTCCAAATCGATGTCCTTTTCTTTGAGAATGTTCTCGATGACCTTTGCTTTCGAAAGTGCTCGTTTAAATCGGTCATCAAAATCAGAGACAGTTTCCTCGGTGTTCTCGGTGGAGAGAGTCTCTGGTTCCGAGAGAGCGTAGAGAGTGGTTATATGCTTTTCCAGGCGGCTGTTAGGATGAAGAGAGTGAACTCGCAGGCTTTCTTCCGATATTGAACTCGATGAAAGCGTGCCTGCAACAAACGATTGGCAGGCGTTCTTGGACAGTGAATCGGGCTCCAACTCTTCGATGGCAGCCTTGTGCGGCATTCTGGCAGCCCATACACAAGCTCTGCCATTGAGCTGACCCATCTCAAGGAATTTTTCAAACCCTTTTTCGAGACCAAAAACTCGTCCTTCGATGCGGCCTGCGCGCGAGCCGTCGGCCACGCCTAG
Source organism: Venturia oleaginea (assembly GCA_013176395.1). Classification (NCBI taxonomy): domain Eukaryota; kingdom Fungi; phylum Ascomycota; class Dothideomycetes; order Venturiales; family Venturiaceae; genus Venturia; species Venturia oleaginea. The sequence continues at coordinate 576,164 of JABMLP010000004.1, read as the reverse complement.
TCGGTAGCCTTCATTGTAGTAGCTGTCTTCCAGATGAAAGAGGCTGTCGAAAATGTCTTCGTCCATGCCTGGTGTGTTATGACACGAGAAGAAAGCCAGTGAATGGTGAATCACAATGTTTTAGGCGGCAATCACGTGCATCTGGCGCGCTAAAAACATCAGGTTCATCGCGTCGCCCTTGAAGCTTTCGCTATCGTCGCCTCGACATCGACATCCACATCCACGTCCAAACTCACATCGCTCACACTATCAATATGTCCACACTCTTTGGCGGCGGCACTGCATCCTCGGCCAATCCAGCTCAGGGCGATACGAAAAACGATGTCCCTATTAAAGATCCTCCAGGAGACAGCATCTCAGACATCGCTTTTTCCTCAGCAGCAGACCTTCTAGCGGTGTCATCATGGGACAATGCCGTGAGGATCTATGAGATTGACGGCAGTGGGCAGAGTCAGGGAAAGGCCATGTACAAGCATGAAGCGCCGGCTCTCAGCGTCGCATGGACGAGGGTAGGTCACTTTCCCTTCGCAATCGCAGTGCGCTTGATTAACATTAATAGTCCGGAACAAAAGTCGTGAGCGGAGGAGCTGATAAAGCAGCGCGGATGCTTGATCTTGGAGGAAACCTAAATGCGCCGCAACAAGTCGCTGCCCACGACCAGCCGATCAAGTGCGTGAAGATGTTCACTCACCAAGGCAACGACATGCTCATTACCGGATCATGGGACAAAACGATCAAATACTGGGATCTGCGTTCGCCGAACCCCGCCGTCACTGTGCCACTTCAAGATCGCTGCTTCACCATGGATGTCAAGGACAACCTGTTAGTGATTGGCACAGCAGAACGCTATATCAATATCGTCAACCTCACAGTACCGGACAAGTTCTACAAGACAATTCAGAGTCCGCTGAAATACCAGACTCGCGTTGTGAGCTGCTTCGCAGATTCTTCTGGATTCGCCGTTGGCAGTATCGAAGGACGATGCGCTATTCAATATGTGGAAGAGAAGGATTCATCGTAGGTTCTTAACTCCATATGGTAGATACACACTAACCCTAATGGCAGACTCAACTTCTCCTTCAAATGCCATCGCCAACCGGACCCAACTAATCGCGATCATAACAAGGTCTTCTCTGTCAACGCCATTTCCTTCCACCCTGTACATGGCACATTCAGCACTGCAGGCTCAGACGGCACTTTCCACTTCTGGGATAAGGACGCGAAACACAGATTGAAGGGATACCCGGAAGTAGGAGGACAAATTTCAGCGACAGCATTCAGCAACAGTGGCAATATATTTGCTTACGCGGTGAGCTATGATTGGAGCAAGGGATATTCGCATCACTCCGCAAATGCGGCCAACAAGATTATGCTGCATCCAGTGCAAGGTGATGAATGTAAGCCACGACCAAATTCGAAAAAGCGGTGAAAGAAATGAAAAGAAGGAACTAGTTCTGTTTCAATAATGCTCATTCTACCAGTGGTATAGCTCCCATTTGGGACGCAGCATTGAAGGCAAGTAAAAACCAGAAGAAGAACCAGGGCAATCAGAACCTGAGCAATCAGAATCCGAGCAATCAGACCAATCAAAACAACGGCGTTATGGATATTCCATGAAAGCAGGTAATGCGTGGGAATTCGCAGAGATGGGGGCGCTTTTCGATCATGGACTTTGTACTTCTATACCCAACTGTCGAGATATGGATGGAAGAATGAAGGTGCGGTGGACTTCATTGAACCTGATAGCTTTAAGGTTCAACTTCAGCTTGAAGCATAGTTATTGGAATCGCCATTCAATGGATTCATTGTGCTTTCTCTACGTGCTGGCCACTCGTCAAAATGGAGCGTCTTGGAATGTGGATGCATCTGAGGACATGGAGTGTATGCATGACCAGGCACTTCGATCTCACATGCCCTGTATATCTTATCGATTTCCGTCTTTAGATGATTCCACTGACAATAAAATGTTATAACTAACGTATTCCACCATCGAGCGGGTCAACCCATCGAGCGGGTCAAAAAGGCTTGGCACGACCAACTTATGTTACGACTCTTCAATTTAATCGCTATCAACAATAGATTCTAAGTCTGTCGTGCTGCTATCTGATTCAGAAGATATCTTGATATATTTTTTACAATTTCGCGCATTATGCCCAGTCGCGCCGCAGTTCCTACAGCGCCGTTGAATTGGTCGGGCTGTTTCTTGACCACCACTACCACGAGCCTTCTTTGATCCCTGAGGCGCTATAGACGCCTCTGCAGCTACCTGCGCTGCTGCAGTCCCATACTCAATAGTACCACCTTGCTGGATCCACTTCCTTTTGCGCCATTTTCGGTTCGTTGTTACTGCTAATTGATCTTCAAGCTCGCGGTTACGCGCAACAAGCAGAGCGTTTTGGTGTAGCATCAATTCAGCGCCCTTAACAAGCTGGGAAAAGCCTGCCTGCGCAGTAACTGGTGACCGAGTAAAAGACTCGCTTACGAGCTTGGATTGGGATCCAAATTCATAAGTATTACTTGGAGTCTTGGACTGCCACGGCGTTTCTGGGAGATGGGTTTCTGGCGGGGTTCGTAGCCGTACTTCAAGGCGATCCAACACCACCTGCGCGTCGATAGGGACTAGCCCTACTGCATCAAAGACCTTTTGACAGTTCTCTTTCGTAAACACGTCGAAAAACGCGTCTTTGAAGGCAGGGAGAAAGCCTTCCTTGTTGATATGGTACACGCGTCGGCGTGCCAAGTCCCGGACGCGTTGGGAGTACTTGCGCTTCAACGGCGAGAAGCAGACCACGTCAAGGGGCTGGAGTATATGCGACGAGTGCGATGGCATGCAGAGGGTTATAATCTTGTTTTCGAGGCAGTAGTCCTTGAAATCCTGGCTGAGATGGCTCTCATGGCCGTCCAAAATAAGCAGCCTGTATACCCCCACCTGCCGCGCCTTTGTATACGCGTTAAAGTGCTTCAACCACTCAAGACCAAGCGCGTTATTTGTCCAGCCGTTCTCAGAGACCGAGAGCTTCCAATTCCGTGGTATATCTGCCTCCTCATACCACGCAGAAATATGAACGCGTCATTTGTAGATAATGAAGGGCGGGGTCGCATACCCAGCGGCGCAGATGCTCTGGATAATTGTAACCCACTCGCGATCGCCTGGCTGGATTAAATTAGGCCGTGTACGTCTTTCAGAAGCTGTGACGACCTTCATTGACCCAATAACGCCCATCTGGAAGCCAATCTCGTCAAAGTTGTGCGTATCCTCGTCGTGGATACCGTACTTTGCCTTGGTGTCTGTAACGAGCTTGAACCACGCGCCAATAATCTCTGGATCTTCCTGTAGTATCCTCTGCCTATCCTTAGCTCGATTGAAGGCCATCTTGAGCTCATCTGAGCGCGTTATGAACCTCTCAGCCCAGTTTTTCCCTACTGGCTCTCCACCGCGTACACCCAGTAGTTTATCCGCCATATCTGCTACCTCACACAGCCGGGGCACGAATCCTCGCGAATCGAGGTCGAGGATGTATTGGACAATTGTCTGCTCTTCAGTCGTAGTGAGCTTGTGTCGGGCGTTGCGAGTATCTAGGCGATACGTAATTCCGTTATATCGCCTAGTTAATGTTGAAGGAGGTATATCAAACGCCTCAGCAGCGCGCCGGAGGCTTCGGAATTGGTGGGTATTGTAGGCAGAAAGGGCAAGCTGGATTCTGCCTTCTCTGTTAGATGATTGCGCGTTTTGTTGTTGAGACATATTGTGTTGATAAGGGAGCAGCTGGTCTTGGCATAAACTGACCCGCTCGATGGGTTCACCCACTCGATGGTGGAATACGTTATATCGGGATAGTTTTGGTAAAACCCCTGACTCACTACATGCTGATCCCAGTGACATCCTCTCGTCACCTCATAGGCCGCGCCAATTTTCACAAGGCATCCCGTCCTCCTTTGATTGGACACGCATAGATACGGATAACTTCCACAAGGCGAAATAGCCCTCGACCGCGGACTCGGACTTGAGCGCGGAGGGCACAACCCTTTCCATTCACCGCATCGCATCGCGCGTCAAGCCACACTCATACGGAATTCTCCCCGCCACTTATTACCCCTGGGTTTCTTTGATTTCTTGGAAAAATCTTGAGGGCAGTCTTGGCGCGCGACTTGGCTGAGGCTGAATAATTGATGAGGAGGGATTGTCTGCGGCCGGGTCTGGGAAAGGCCGATTTGTAATCTTTTTTCTTTGATGTGGTGAAGAGTGTTTGGATCGGAGCAAGGTTGTAACAGGGTTTTCGGTTACGATTATTTCGAAGAGGGGATGGCTTTGGATTGGGGTTTGCTTCTTCCTTTCTGTCTTTGGTGTTTACCGGTCTTTGAGCTTGGAAGGGGCCGTGTTTGGTTGGCGTTACTCGACGTTCGGAAATGTCTCCGCATGTAGCACAGGTACAATCTTAGTACAAGTAGTCTTGGAAGAATAAGTGGAAAAGGAACAGCGAAGAAAATTTTGCATCTTTGGGTTAGAAATGTCGCATGACTGGGAGCGGTATCTCTTCAACCCGACATCCATAAAGCCAAAGTGGCCATCCGCATTTCGGTGTATGATACTTGAATCCCGTAGGATTCAGTTCCAGTCCCAAAAAACCGTTGCATATGTTGCTATCCATAACCCTGAACGAAAATCAATAGATTATGCAAGACACCATCGAACCAAACCCGTGGGCAGTGTCTCACTCACACGTGGCCATCGCATGGGTTCAGTTGAAGAGTCGTGTGAGGAAATGATCACCTCATGTCTTCAGTCATTCGCTGCACTTCCTCTCCACCACCAGACTCGCTCTCACCATCTTCTTTTGGATTCCCGAACATGCCGAATCGAGATGTCGCCTGGCATTTCCCGCTTTCAAAGTGATGGACACTGTGGAGAAGGCATGTCTAGGATTCTGCCTACTAAGCTCAAGGATAACCCAGCCGTGCCGCTTCTCAAGGCTGAGAGCTGGCCTTGCTGGGCATTTCGAACAACAATAACCCAACCCGCTCGACCATCTCACCTTGCCTTAACTCTCTTGCGCCTCGTTCTGACTAGACATAGCCCGGTGGAGACTTCCGCCTCGGATTTTGTTAGAATCCCATGATCTGATCCTATGATTGAACAAGTGAAATGTGCAGCACGAAGCACACAAACACATCTAAAAGTGAGCGGCGTACGCAGTCTTTAATACATTATTTCCTAGTGATTTTGCTTTTCTAGGTGATTCCTTATGGGAGCCGACACACCTGCTTAGGCAAAACCGACACCATCTCGCCAAAATCCCATGCCACGCAGCACAATATGAGGTTGCTGCATCAAATGATGAACCGAACCCTCCGACTCCCCGATGCCTGGTGAATAAACGAAGTGACGCCACCCCTGGCGTACATGCAAATGCGGACTTGAATCCTGAAAAGCAAAGAAAACATGCAATTGGCCTACCCTTGCACCACGTTTCGATCCCCTTTCCCAACCTTTTTACAAAGCCGACGTCCTGAGGGTCTCCAAGCGACCTGTGACGGCCCGATGGCTTCGGATGAGTTTCCTACAAAGATAAATCATAATCCAACATGTATAATGAACCATATGGAATGAAAGCCATTCCTCAATGTGACTCGCTAATCATCAGACTGAGTAAGAACGGGGGCAGGTATCTAAATTGAGAGCCCAAAATGTACTAACAAGAAGGAGATGAGGATGATTCGCCCTTTTTTAAATAAGAAATATGATGTATCCGTCAAGTTTTCATTTGTCCTCATGACTCTTCGTGAACCTCGTTGATGATGCCCGGGTATGGTCCATTCCCATTGCCCATGAAATGCCCTGGCGAGGGGTTGACGAGATGACCGGAAGATCCCATGGGGGCTGGAACTAGCTGCCTTGGTGGCAAAGCTGCTGGCGTCATCTCTTCCTTCATACATGCGTGCTCAAGCATGTTCGTCCATTTTCCGCTAGTGCCTGCATGACTATGCTTCAGATGTTGGCGAAAGTGATCCGCGCGATAGAACTTTTTGGCTTGGTTGCATTCGCCGTATTTGTGAACAGTACTCAAGTGTTCGGCTCGTACATCCCAATTCGGGGGGTTTGGGAATTCGTCTCCGCAGTAACCGCAGACGTCGGCGGTTGTTGGATGAACTGATGATTCGTGGAAAGCCGCGATTACGCCGCCGAGGGCTGCACAGGACCACGAATGGCGCCTGAGATGGAGGGAGTTCTGATGACGCTCCGCCTCATTCTTGTTCTTGAAACGATTTAGGCAATAAGCACATTGATATTGCTTCTCCATCTCATGAATGCTGAATCAGTTAGTGTTAACTTGAATTTGCTTGCTGGATGAATGGATGAGCATAGGGGAAACGTGAAAGAGGCAAAATCATCGACCGGGCACCAAAGCATAATTCAGGCTCGAGGCCTAGAGATGGGTAACACACAGCCACGTTCAAGAAGGGAAGGGCTGGTTGGAAGGCTTACCGTAGTTCATCTGCATTTTCAAACTTCTTGGGTTTCTTCGGGCAGCATTCGCACACGAAAAACCCCTGTATTTTGGACACACTGTTCTGTCGTGAATGAATTTGACTGTCAGTCGGTGTCGACATTTTGCTGTCCTGTAATGAGGGTTTATGGTGGTGGGGTAGAGGTTTTGTTGCAACACTTCGTGGGCTGCAGTTCAAATTCAACGCCCTGCTAGCTGCATACGGTGAAACTGGTCCGTAATCCACATCCGCCGAAGGCGACAATCCTGGTGATCGCTCGATGTAGCGTTCACCGTAGCTTGTTGCGCTGCTGGCAACTGATAGATTCCAGCCAGAGTTAAAAGACCGGGGCCCAAGGGATGCACTGGATGACATTGACCCTGGCTGTTGATTGGGTCGTGTAATCGGAGAATTTCTGCTTGCGAGCATCTGCATTGACCGGCGATGATACAGGTCATTGCCACTGCCAGGCACCCTATCTTCACGCAGAGGACCGTCTGGTGGTGGCGAAGACGCACGCCTTTTGACACCGACACTTTTCATGCCCAATTGGTCTGCATCTCCTCCTGATGGCGTTCGGTCATGGATGTTCAGATCACGTATGCCATTTTCCTCCATGCTTCCCAATTCAGGGTCTAAGAAAACTCCGTGATCATCGCTGTTTCTGTGTGACCTATAGCCACTCGTTGAATCGTCAGGTGTACCCGGTCCTGGGTTCCATCGTGTAGGGAACGCATCTGCCGAGCCGCTGTCAAAGCCTGGACTGCGAAAGCCTGAAGAAATCGCAGAGCTTGGCGCGCTCTGCCATCGGCCAAGCGGGGAATCCATTGACCCAAAACGATGGTCTGGCACTGATAATGGCCTCAGTTGGTTTGCGAAGTTCAAGGTTTCGTTCTTGGTGTTTGGACCACCGATTTTTGATAACAGTTGTTTGTCGTATGCCTGGGAGGACGAATGCAGGGCTTTTTGACCGAGCTGGTTTTCGCTTTGGAATCTACAATCGATTGTCAGCGTGGGTGATATGACTAGGACCTTTACAGAAATCGAATGATCAAAACCTAAATTGCCAACTACATCCCGCAAATCGTCCTACGGGCTCGGTATCCTCAGCAACCTTTGTCTCAACAGCTCAAGTAGCACTCTGGTCCTCGACCAGACGACTGAAGTGTCAACTCAAGAACGAGGCCAAGTTATTTACAGCCATTCTTGAATTAATTGCTCTCAGCTTGACCGACTGCAGGAGAATTGGGAGGATTCCCAGTTTTGGGCCTAAGTGTTCTAAACGGGCTTCGTTCTCTTACCTAAATCCAGCCAATGCAGGTCTTTTCCTACTGTTGCGATCGTCGTCGCTGTGATCCTGATTTTCCATCATGGCGGGATCAATTGGCATTGTATGAGACATGCTGCTGCCTCTTCGTTGATCTCGCAAAGCTCGATCGTAGTGGTCGCCTTGAAAGCCTTGGCCGGCGCCGTATAGGCTCGAGCCCTCCTTGACGGATCCATAACTGCCATTGCTGTTTCCATATTTCCACCCTAGATCCTGGCTTTGATCCTGCAAGTATATATCGCGCGGTGGAGGGAGAGGTGGTGGAGGGTCTTCTCGGGCATTTGGTATTGCCATTGGCCTGGCAGATGACGATTTTTGGGAAGGGTGCGGACTTTGGAGATGTGTCGCGCGTGTAGAGCCATGGTACTGCGGCGGATGCGAACCAAATAATCGAATTGTAGGAGCAGGGCTTGTGTGCGACATGGCTGTGATTAAGATTAATGTCTATTGCCACCAGTTTACCAGCTGAGGTTGGAGGTTGAACGACGCTGGAAGGCCGTCACGGTCGTATGTACGCACCTGGTTATTCAAGGTTCCAAGTGGCGACGGGGACGCAGAAAACGCCGCGTTCTGGTGCAGCCAGCCACGGCGACCTAGCAGGGCATTGGTAGGAAACAGGGAGACGAATGAAAATGGAGAGAGCGGTGAAAGGAGCACCTTCATCTAGTGCTGGCTCGGAGGGCTAGGTGAGGTATGGGTATGGATGATTGGTCCCTTGATCTGTAGGTGGGATGAATTTAGCAACAGACATCAGATGAGGAGGAGAGGAGGGATATGGACGAGGGAAACCCTGACTTTTTGAATATGACACAGGAAGATGGACGTACCCGACGGATAGGGCTGCGCAATAGCACTCTAGCCTGCTTTCTCAGGTATTACTCGAACTCTGCGTCGCTAAACACGGTTAGTCGTCCTCACTGCGCACATCGCCGTCGCCATCGACTGGCAGGCAATTTTCGAGTGAGCGCGGAGCAGTTGGCCGCCGAGCATCAGAAGTCTGCAGATAATTGGGGCGATTCGAGCACTCGCGGCAAATTCCTGACCATGAGCGTGGCCCACAAAATATCAATCAGCTTGGAAACGTCCACCGACCCGAGGAAGCTTAGAGGTGTTGGCTCCTGTATGCCAAGACCATATGCCTGCCTTGTGCAGTAGGAAACGGTGCTGAGAGCAGGGGTTGAGGAGCTTCCAAAGCTGTAGCGAGTAGGATCGAATGCTGGTCGAGAAAGAAAATGGGTGTGCGTGGTGTGTAAACAATGTAACGGACGAGGCTCCCATCGTAGGGCTTGCCTAGTTGCAGCCAGAGACTAGGGAAGCACTACTTTAGTCTGGCAAGGCAGCCAAACGAAACATCTCTCAGATACGTAGTGAGTAGTGACAGGATCTTCACCGTTTGTGCTGGGTAGACCTGTCGCCGAACATGTTGACAAAGTATTAATCTCGGGCAGAACGCCTCTCTTCCCCCTCCATCACTGCCGCGTTTACCTCAACACCTTTTTGATGCTTTATCATGAGATAGCGCAAAAGCACAAGCCTCGCACGAAAGGCCGAGGGCAATACCATACCACAGACATGGGATCATCTCAGGCTAAACCTTACCCGTCGCCATCCAAGTACTATACTGTGTACGTCGTACTCGGCAAGGCCCCGTGGAATCTGCTGCCGCGGAGCGTCTTCGGAAAGGAAGGATCCGACCTGATGATTGTTCAATAGTTGAAAATGCTGGTGTAGAGAAGAGACAGCGGACGCGCGTCGAATCTCTGGTTGTCCTATCATTTCAAAGGGAACTGGCGCGCGAGTGTTTCTATCAATCATGTCCTCGTGCGAACCTCTGTCAGCTGTCCCCTGTACGATACAACAGATGGTAACACAAGGCCTCGTAGAATAATTCTTGGTGAGAGGGTACAATCAGCCCTACGGCCCCGCTAATCTCAAACCCGTTTAGTGCAAATATAACTCGACGGGAGTCATAGCGCGCTCCCTGGATTCACCTCGTCAGCATATCGTACAGCTTTTATATAGCATCGTGAGATTTTCAGCCTCGGCAGCATGAATGTTAATGGTTTGATGTTGCTGCCAATATCTGCGTGACGCTCGTAATTGAAGCAGACGGATGTAGTAACTTTGATCTATTTTAGACGGCGCGATGAATCCATGCCCTCTGAAATCCGCACACCTGGAACGATAATATCAGCAAGCGCTTTCCATCGCATAAGTTGCGTTTCCTTGCGCACAGTGCCCTATGATGTTAGCGCTCTCCGCAATTTGCCAACTTGACCGACACAATAGTAGAGCAATGCCGCAGGCGAGCACAAAGGCTTGAGGCTGGGCTGGTTGATTGGTCTTATTCCCGCAGTCGCGTAGTAACGCTGTTTCAAAGCGCATGGGCAAGAGCAAAAGAAGACATATCCGATGCCATGTCCGCATGAATTATCAAAATCGAGTAGTAGCCTGTCTAAGAAAGGGACCGATGACGGATGACATTTCTTGCTCCATGCCTGTTTGGGGTGTGGCGCAACTCTCCTCACCCAAATAGGAGTAACCTCGTCCTGACAGGCAGCCGTATGGTACCAGTACCAGCGGCAAAATATGTCCGAGTATTTGCATTCTAGACCGAAGACGCTCAGCCAGTCAACATCGGTCTTCGGTCGCAGGATCTTCGCCATCTCCACAGCCAAGACCAGGACGCGCACTTTGAGGCCTCAATTCGGCGCTTCATCGAAGCTGGAACGACGGTCTCGGCTCATCCATTTGCAAACCTCCAGCGCACCATCATCAGAAAACCTTCAGCCCCAGCTCTCTGCACGGTATCCTCCGTACACGAACAGGATGTCTCTCATTGACAAGATTCCTGGAGAGCTGAAGCTCTACATCGGAGGGTACGTTCCCGCGTGCCTGCTTAGAGTTAGCCGTGATGTATTAACGCTGATGGCCTTACCAGAATATACAGTTTAAAGCGCAAACAGCAGCTCGAGGAAGCAAATATAACGCACGTGCTCTCTGTGCATCGTCTGCCCATAGATAAGGCACTGGTCAGTCCATACAAGCAGCTCCTTGTGGAAGTTGACGACGTGGAAGATGAAAATCTGCTGCAATACTTCACCGCCACAAATACTTTCATTCAGGAGGGGCTCGATGGCGGTGGAGGCGTTCTAGTTCATTGGTAAGCATTGTTCCTTACAACTAGTATTTTGCTCCATAATTCGGCCAGTCTCACCGCAACTCTCTCTTCTCCGCCTCACACGGATGCCTTCAATTCAATCCTCCCACTTGGCTGGAGAGGGTGCTTCTTATGGTAACTTCCCGCAGTTCAAGATCGACATTGATAGATTTCTGGCACAATCACTTCCAAATTGCCAGAAATCCATCAATTCTGGTCTCGACTTGGGCATCATCAATGGGGCGAGGTGTTTATACATTTAATGGCTCGGCTGCGGCTTCATCTTCATCCCTCCCTTCACCCTTGGCAACAGAGCAGGCTCGGCTGGGACCTTGTGCTACCTCACAAAGCCTTGGCTGCTCCAAGGCTGACGTTGCATTGTCCCAAGCTTCGCGCCAAGCCAGCCTCAGGGCGGGATGTGTTGCTTGATGCCTCCACCTTGTCACATTATTACTGATTGAAATGTTGCGCTCGACGACCCGCAGCCTCCAAGTCACATGCGGCCCTTGGAAAATTTTACCTATCATCTCCTTCCTTTACCATGTTTTCAAATCTCTCAATTCAACCCTGCTGTTTCTCAAAGTGCGGCATATTCAGTATTGAAATAATTTTCTTTTGGAAGATTCACTGACATGATGACGAATACAGCGCCATGGGCAAGTCTCGGTCCGCTACCTGTGTGATTGCTTTCTTGATGTCGAAATACCACGTCTCCCCGCAAGAGGCCCTTGCACAGGTCAAGCAATGTAGACCCATTGTCGAGCCCAACGATGGCTTCATGCAACAGCTCGAGATGTACCATCAAATGCAAACGCCTGTCAATGTCGAGGAATCACCTGTCTATCAACGATGGATGTACCAACGAGAGGTGCAGTTAAGTAGCGAATGTGGCATGGCGCCGGACGCAGACAAGATTCGTTTTGAAGATGAACACATCAAGCCAGACGAGGAAGGGAAATTTGCAGATGCAGAATTCAAATGCAAAAAGTGTCGGTAAGTCGACCCCAAATAACACACTTACCGTCGTCCAGATTCTCCTTTTGCCTTTGCTTTGTCATGTTTTCGAAGAGGAGCTTTCTCTTGTGAAACATGATGAGCACAGGCGAGATAGAGTGTACAAGTCATTGAAATGAACTAACAAACAACACAGGCGCACCCTAGCAAAATCCCAATTCCTAATCCCCCATGCCCAACTCCCCCACAATAAACCCTTCCCAGAAGCCCTAACCTGCGCCCACCTCTTCCTCGACCCACTCTCCTGGATGCGTCCGGAGCTGGAACAGGGAAAAGTGGAAGGACGTCTCGAATGTCCAAAGTGCAAATCCAATGTGGGTAAGTATGCGTGGCAGGGTATGAGATGCAGTTGTGGGTCGTGGGTGATACCTGCAATCACGCTGGCAAAGGGGAAGGTGGATGAGGTGAGGGTGAGGACGCCGGGAGAGGGAGGCGTGAGGAAAGTACCTGGTGTGGGGATGCCGGCTACGAGTGCGCAGGGGAGGGGTTTGCTGTAGTTGCAGTGGATGGGAATGGATATGCTACGCTATGCTACGCTATGCTATTAGGTCGATGGCGGGATGAATGTGTACAACCAGTCAGCATCACCCACCTCCTAGTGTAGTGCAACGATCACTCGCACCATGTCAAGGCTGACTCCCTCGTGACTCTCTCCACATCAACTAAACCTCAATCTCGATTCGGAGATCGAAAACACAAGCGTCCCGTCACGCTACAACATTAGCCTTACTATTCAACACCATATTACACTCATTTATCACTGAATATCTGCAAGGCCTCCGTCGCATTGACTGTAACCCGCACTCCGCAATCCGCACTCCGATCAACCGAAACCTGACACACATGGCGCGTGAGGCGCTCGTATGTAGCGCTATAGTCGCATTGCGTGGAAAAATAGTGTTTCTTGGCATGTCTTGATTGCTGAAATCTATAGCCTATTTAGTGGTTCGTTCTGATGTCCATGCTGAAGTCTGGTGGGTATGTAGGGCAGCGTAAGGCGAAGGCGAAGGCTGATACTTGGCTTTGAGTTTGGGAGGCGATGCACGATGTGAGGCAGGCAGGCAGTCTGACATGACATGTCTCATGCTGTTTTGCCGCCCGCCACGGGAGCGGCCAGATAGGTGGTGTGTTTGTGTCATTGTCAGAACCTTATTTGGAGATGCTGCGGGGTGGATGACGAGCGAGATTGTGAAGATCGAGAATTGTTTGCCTGTATTTTCTTATGCGTATTTTGAGGGAATGGTGGTGATGTCCATGAGTCTTGGCTTCTGTATACTAGATATTTGGATATGGATAATGCTGACGCTGACTGCATGATTTCAAGCTCACAGACGAACAATTGGCGAGTACTTGGTCTGGATAGACCCCGCAAAGGGTATTCAAGCGTATATGCATGAATAGGCGATTCGTTAAATTTGTACGTATCATGCACCTTGACGCGATGTACCCGGTGAGCCCTATGGAAGGTTGCCAGTAGGTACTGAAGGGAAGGTCGTCGGGTTCTTTAGCCTCTCTCTATTTCTCTTGGCCAATTCTGCGTTCTTAATTCGATCGAGGCGCTGTTGGTAGAAGTTTCTATTGCATGAAGTCAGTGCGTGATGAGTAGGTTTCGGTATCTTGGCGTTAGAGTCTTGTGTCAGTGCTGGATCAATAGGGCGTCCCTGTTATTTGTCGATCGAGAGAAATATCGAACAGATGGACAGGCTACCATGTGCGAGGCAGGCAAATGTGGAAGCGCGTAAACTTACTTGTGCAGAGTGAAGATCCTAGGACCATCGTCCGCCTTCGGCTCTTCCTTCTTGTCTAGAGATTTGATCTATGAATTCCTTTAGTCCAGCTCTAAAGCATATATCGAGCCAAGTCTCACCTTTGCCTCCTTCTCTGCCTCGTCCTTCTTATCCTCTTCTTCGTCCTTCTTCGTCTCCTCCTTATCTTTCCCCTTATCCTTACCCTTTTCTTTATCTTTCTCCTTCCTTCTCTCCATCTTCTTCCTCATTCTCTCCGCATACTCCTTCTTCACCTCCTCAATCTCCTTGTCCATCTCCGCTTTCTTTGCCCTCTCGGCAAAAGCGGCCGCCTCATCCGCATCCGGCGTACAGAAACCACGATCTTTGAGATGGCCAGTGCATATGTAGAAAAAATCCTGGTTGATGAGCGTTTGATCGTAATAGCCTCTTGTGCATTCTTACTTTATTATCAGGGGTAATTAGCACAGTGCTTGTGGGCTTGAAGCATATCCAGCAAGACTTGGAGGCGTTGTCTGCTACCTTACGCGAGTGCCAGACGTTTTGAAGGGACATGATAAAGACTTCGTGAGGTCTATCGCATGATGTGATAATAACGGTTGATGATGGGAGAATGATGGGGCTGCGGGTCGCGAATTTGTTATCCTCTTTTAGACACACGTGATCGATCGGTGAAAACTATAGTACTATTTGATTGATCAAAAAACCAATTGATATCTTGCAGTCCTGTTCTGGATCATGTTTAATATGGCTGCCAGGGCCTAATCTGAGGCTTTTTGACGTACTGTTCGGCCAAACCTGCAGATTAAAGGCTAATTTGGCGTAAAAATCGTTTCGTTCGCTTCAAGATAAGGAATCTGGTAGACTCTAATTAGTATACAGTATAAAGGCAATAAAGAGGACGTTTTATAGGTTCGTAACGTTATTTATATACTAAAAATAGCTTCTATAGCAGGTTCTTAAGCAGGAGGGGGGTCCCTCCTGCTTAGAAACCTACCTGTCAAAGGATAGATCCTTTCTCAACTTATCCTGGATGAATTCTTAGCACTACCTGGTAGTTTCCTGGTAGTCTTTCACGTGCGCCTAGCAGGGATTGTTTGAGGATTGTTTCACATGTATTTCTATTCCTTTCCATACTTCTCTGAACAGCATGTCCTTTTTTCTTATACGGAGGACATATATACTAGTCGTCCTTCCTCCACTTACACTTTCTTCTCTGTACTTAGATACTTGAAATATAAGCTGTCTTCCCTCACTTGCGAAATACCTCTGAGGTTGACCCCTTCCACTACCAAATTCTATAGATTCTAGAAGCTCTACTAAAGTAACTACTATCGTTAATCGTAACCTGCTACTTAAACTCGTTATCTTCCTCTAGCCCTCTCTGGCAGCTATTATTACTGGAGGCTTTAGAAAGCGATAAAGGCCGCCTAGCGCGTCGGGAGAGAGAGAAGAGAGAGGAGCAGGAGGAATCTACGGAGGCAGGTATGCGAAGGTTCACCGCGGGATATTTGGGTACATTGAAACGAACAGAACGCTTGATAATCTGCTAAATTGGGCCCTAATCCCAAAATTACGCTTCGGGCAATATCCCTACACCAAAAACCTCTCTAGGACTGCAGATTCAAATCCGAACCGAACAGCCCCTTATTCCGCTCGATCAATAAGGCCGACGACCAAACTCATGCCCTGGCCCAAAAACTCCTCTCTATACAGAATGCAAGAACATCAGATACCAGGCCAGCATAAACCACCAAAGCCATCCAATTTATTCACATCGACTAACTCATTGTAAATTCCTGAAATCAGCGCAGTGTTCATGCCGTCCTCGATCCAGACCTCCTCCTTATACTGCCAATAGTGTTCTCTCTCAACCGTCCCGATCTCGAAATTGGTCCATCATCTTCGAAAGCAGAACGAAATTCAATCCATTTCAGCTCCCCACTATCCAAGCGCTCTTGAATCTTGTTCCAAATTTCCACACTTTCGGCATGAGTCGGATGGCCTAATAATCTCTACGACTCCATGTTAGATGATGGCTGTGCAGTTATAAATAGGCTGGGTAATAGCCACTCACCACCAAGAATCGATTCAACATCGACATTCTCATCTTGGGCAGGCGATCGTTGTATTTGAGACCGTGGCTGGAATCGTTGGAATCACGGCGAGGGCCGGGGTCAGGACGAGGGCGAGTGAAGGGCTGATTTTCCAGTAAGTGCATTGGTTGAGGCCTGTAATCAACGACTGTTGTGGAGGGTGTAGTGTCTGGTCCACCATATCCATGAGAAGAGTAATTTGGCCCATACTTAGAATTGATCACTGTTGGCATCTGCCACATGGCAGTTCCTGGTCTGTCAAACCGGGGCGATATTACTAGTGGTGTATGGATATCATCATCATGCTTTTGAGAATATAGAAGCGATGAGACTTGTCCGCTATGAGAGCTAGTTTGCGCGAGCGAAAACGGTGGCGAGATGGGCTTTACACGTCCTACTATCTGTTCAGTCCTCGACGTGTAATTAACCTGGCGTGGTTCATTGATCAGTGTCGGTGATGGCGGTGGCGGTTCGTAGAATGAACGCGTCTCGTCATAAACTTCTCCTTTCTGGCCAAAATCTGATGCTGAATGATTCTGCCTTATGGTCTGCATCTCGAGCAAGTTCTCTTGTGCTTCTCGTGCTGCGTTCTGACGTGCTTTTATTTCTAAATCCCAGGCTCGGGTTCCCTTATTTTTCCCATCATCGGATGCAGATGGCGGGAGGGTTGGGAGAGGCGAAGTTGGAGCATGGTCAAGACCGCCCAAATCCGATTCAGAGTGTGGATCATTATTAAGGCCTCGTCGGAGGGACTCCTCTTGAGCAAGGAATGCGGATAGCGGTAAAGGTGGGAGAGGCGGAGTCTCAACAGGATCGGGAGCATCGACATCTTCTTCATAGTGCGAGTCGTTATCATGCCCTCGTCGAGGTCGGCGTCCAAGAGGTCCTTCTTGGCCGCGATAGATTGATTCATCTTCAGCAAAGATTGTTGTTGCAGCTGAAGGTGCCTGACTTTGTGGGCGGGCAATGTTCAATTTGCTGTATACATCTCGTTCTTCTTCGTGCTGGCGTCTGTCGTGGCTCATTTGGCGGTCATCCTGAATAACCTCATTTTTGGGGTTCACGACGGATGCGGACGCTACAGAGTGCGTGTATAACCACGCATTTTCGGGATGTCTCCAGTCGCCGGAGTCGCCATCGTCTGTAGCACTATCCATCTGCATGCCGAGGTCTTCTCTGCCGTTCCTGCTCGGAAGTATTCGCCGTTTGATCGATGTCGGCGTCAATGCCTTTGCGGTGAGCCAGGTTGGATACTGTCGCTTGCTTGCAGGACCACCATCATCAGCGGCTCCATCGAACTGCATTACAAGATCGACTCTACCAGCACAACCCAAGAGCCTCGGATGCTCGGCCGGTACCGTTGATATATCCCCCTCAGAGTCGATTGCAGAAAAGCTGTATCTCAGAGGTAAACCAGGAGAGTTGGAGGCGGCACTCAAGCGCTTCGATGGCAGAGGTGAATCTGGGTCAATCACTGAGTCATTTTTCTTCACACCGCTGGAAATCTTGCCGCCAAGCGAACACTGCGAGCTCGCGGAGTGAGCCCTTAGTGATCTGAGTTCGCTGACAGTACTGTGTCTCGAGCTCAGGCTGTTAGGGTGACTGACATTGAATTGGACAGGCTCTCTGCCCAAGGGACCGGGAACACAGTCTGCAATAAAGTTGTCAGGATAAGATTCGGAAGGTTTCTCTGCATTTCCGGGTAACGCTTCCCTCTCTTCAATCTGCATTGTATAGTGAAGGTCGTTATATGAGTCAAAAATGGCGTCGCGAATCTCTGCGGACACATACTCGCTGGCATCAAAGAGGTAGCGATGAACGATTCTGTGGGAGGAGGCTGAGGAATCGCTGAAGTCAAATGTCGGTTTGCTGATGATTCCCATTTCTAACGATAAGTCAATGGTGTTAAGGGTCTGGCTGAGTTGAAAAGAACCATTGAAGAAGTCCAATATGATTGTGGGTGTTGTGGCCTGTGAACAGCCACGCTCATGACCTTCACCTCACTGTCGGTTCTTCGAGATCACATTGCGAAGATAGTAGCGAGAGCCGATTGGTTGCATTGAGGCAGATACGCGCGCAGCCGACGAAGAGCGGGTGCCAGGAAGACTCCACTAGGCATGATGGCTGATATGCGACATAATTGTGGTCAGGCTACCAATGGTCGGCGTTCACATCGTATCCGACTTTCGCCGCGCTTAAGTACATAGGGATGGAATAAATATCACATACCCGACCAAAGTCCGATAGCGTTTAGTTCCTGGAAATACCGAGAACAGATTTCGCCAGGAGTTTCAATACTTCTAAATAGATTCGTAGGCCTTTTTATTAGTAAAAAGAGTATTAGTTCCTACATCTTTGTCAGGTTTCGGTCTCACGGATTTGGTTCGGATATGAAGAACTTAACGAACCCCCCTGTACTGTCAAACACGGGGTTATCGAGCATGTTAATAACGTCACGAATATAACCATACTAGAAGTTTCGTCAATCCATCCTCGCACTGTATCTAGGCTTCCCAGAGCTAGATATTCGTACAGATGCCTCTGAAGTCAATATCCGTGTCGATATTTGCCCGACATTGGTGATCCCAAGTTGATTTGAAAGTCGGATTCAGGTAAATATAAATTCTTTGCAAGAAAAATACAAGTCAGAGTGTTCGGTGCGGTGTCATCATTTTTTGGAGGTCGATGGGTTTTCCTAGTTGGTGAACAGATCCCGAAATATCACACCAAAATTCGCAATGATACGTAGATAGAGGTGTGATTTGAGCACCCGAATTGTGATTATAACATTGTCTATGAAAGCAACGTACCTCATGCTTCCTACTCGCGCCTCTTGGTGCAGCTTCTATCGCATTGTCACCAATTCTTCGGAGCTTGTAGGATGAATAGCCACACAGCTATCGAAGTCAGCTTTCGTGGCACCCATCTTGATTGCGACACCGAAACCCTGCAAAATTTCACCACTGCCGAGTCCAAGAATGTGGAGACCGACGACGCGCTCATTTGGTCCCTCGCAGACGAGTTTGTAGGAAGTTGGGCCCTTATCTTCTGGTTCCATCATAGCGTAGTACATAGCAGTGAAGCTGCTGGTGTATATCTTGACAGAGTCACCATACTTCTCCCGGGCTTCAGGCTCCGTCAAACCAATAGTTCCAACTTCAGGATGAGCAAAGACGACTGAAGGAATATTCTCGTAGTTTAGGTGGGCGTCGGTTTTGCCGCCGAAGATGCGATCACTGAGACGTCGGCCAGCTGCGATGGCCACGGGGGTCAGCTCCATGCCCGAATTGGATACATCGCCTAGGGCGAAAATGTTCTGCACGTTGGTATTCTGGTATTTGTCGACTTCCAGATGCCCTCTCTTGTCAGTTTTGATACCAAGCTTCTCGATACCAAGGCCTTCTGTTTCCGGAGCGCGGCCAATAGCCCAAATGATTTCGTCCACATCGAGAGTGCCCTTGCCGTCCTTGTCCTCATAGTAAAGTTTCTTCTGGCCGTTTCCGATATCCACGACCTTTGATTGCGAGGAGTTCTTGTGGATGATAATACCCTGGCGCTCGTACTCAGCTACCACCTTTTCTTGTACCATGGGATCGAAAGTCCGTAGGAAGGTTTCGTGGCGGATAAAAAGATGAGTCTCTGTTCCCAAAGCTTTGAACATGCCAGCGAATTCGATTGCAATGTAACCAGCTCCGACGATGGCCACTTTCTTGGGTTGCTTCTCAATCTCAAAGAAACCATCACTGTCGGTTCCAAGCTCGGATCCAGGTATGTCCTTGGGCAATGTGGGGTGCCCTCCGACTGCAATGAGAATCTTCTTCGCCTTGATGGTCTGAATGCTACCATCATCAAGCTTTACGGAAACTTCGTCCTTGCTATTGAAAGATGCCCGGCCATGAATATATTCCACCTTGTCGTTGTTCAAGTTCTTCTCGTAAATGCCGTTCAATCGCTTCACGTATGCGTCTCGTTTTGTCTTGAAGCCGGGCCAATCGAATGGAGCTGTCTCTTTGACGGAAAAGCCGTACGCCTTTGCCTCGCGTATCGTTTCTGCTATGGATGCAGCGTTCCAAGTGACTTTCTTTGGCACGCATCTACTCTTCTGTTAGTGGGGCATTCTGCGTTGTGTAGGTTTCTCCATACCCAACGTTCACACATGTACCTCCCAATCTTTTGCTCTCAATTGCGATTGTCTTTGCGCCGTACATTCCACTCGCTCTGCGGGCCGAAGCAAGTCCACCACTTCCTCCTCCTATCACCAAGTAGTCGCATTCTTTTTGTATGGGCGCCATGGCTGTCGAGCTGGACGAGAACTGTCGAGTAACGGCGGACAAGCGTGCAGTCGCCAGGTTTGGAATTGCGGTTTGCGTCTGAAGGAAGGTCTTGGGTAGGCCTGCGGGGAGCTTAAGTACTGTCATCGACTAGGATGACGCACTGTAGACAATTTGTGACGCAAGACCGGGAGTGCGATAGAATGGAGGGATTAGGAATCGGATTTGCAGGATTATCGCGAAGAAGTTTGGAGTTGCAGAATCAAATGTTCTGGGTCCAGCCTGATTACGAGATATTTCAGTCGTGTACAATCAGAGAACTCTGGCGATCCCGGTCCCGGTTGTGGCTCTGATGCGATGCGGGCGTGTTTTCTCCAAGCCGAATCTTGTTGGAGGTCGTTGTCGTTTGTCGTTCCACCTTCTAAATCATCTTTTCAACCATCAACTACTTCACCTCACTTCACCAATTACCCTACAATAGGCAGCTTGTGTAGTCCTCATCATGGGTGGAAGAGTATCTGTCCCTCGAGGCGTCGGACTGACAGAGTCGTCTAGACCAACGCGCCCACGACTCAACCTCTCTGGTCGAGTAGGGATTCCTAACCGCAGTCGTTCAACATGAGAGCTAACCCACGACACAAGAGTCTGACCGCACCATTGGCAGCGTTCACAATGGCCTGCATCCTCTTCGTATACGCCAGGACTTCAATCCACGCTGCTAGACTGAATGCTCAAAGACACCGCGAAGCCGACGGAGGACAAATTAATTGGCGGAACGAATCGATGCGTCGCCATGGACAATTGGAAAAGCTTGACGAGCGGAAGCTGATTAAAGAGGCATTCCTTGGAGACAAAGGTTCTTCAGGCGACGAAGCTGCAGCTGTGGTGTCCAGTGAAGATGGCTCAGCGAGAAAAGCACAAGCAAAGGATGAACCAGCAAAGGCCCTCGAAGACTTCAAACGTGGACAGCGCGCTAGAATTTCTCGAGAAGACGATTAGGTACCACCCGAGTGGATTTGCTGGAGTAAAAGCGTTCCCACCAGGGCAATCAAGGAATGAGGCCATGACGGACCGAAAATCCATTTCCATTTGGACGGACAGCTGAAGCCTACTCATATTCAGGTGGATGGTGAACACTTCCTGGTAATTTGTTTTCACATTGCTAGCAATACACGACCATTGGTTTTGAGTTCAGGGACAGTGTGCGAATTTGGGAGTAGTCGCATATGAAGCAGTAGGCTGCCTTTTAAAGGCTTCGCTTTGAGGCCACCGGCATCGCAGCGGCATTTGCCAATCGAGCAGATATCTGTAATCGCACTAAAGTTCGAAACCCCGCCGTTCCATCGGAGGCACATGCTGAAGCTCTAGCAAACCCGCCTGATGAGGTATCAGCATTCCTGGTTTCAGGTTTTCAGCGAACCTACAGCAAATGGCATGTCTCCTCGACACAGTCTCTCTTTTCAAGGTTCGAAACACGCGATCTAGACATCGTTCCTTTCACTGGCAACAATGAATTGCAGCAATAGTCGATACGTCGGCTCGAATATTCAACATCAAACGCAAAGAAGGCATGCTAGACTACACCTGGCAGTTGTGACTACACCTGGCAGTTGTGACTCCAGAAGGAACAAGAGCACAGATTTACAAACGAGGTTCACCACCTTCACACCTTCCTAATTATACATCTGCACCTTCTTCCGAAAATGGACCTGTCTAGAAATACCTCGCTTCAATCTTGTTCCACGAGCTACTACCTCGAGCTACCGTTTCCCATGCACCAATTGTCGATACTGGACATCTCAGCAGCGATTACAACGGCATGCCTCCACCAATAACATCACACTCCTTACAATTCGATTCCACGCGACGGCGGGGACTACCCTCGGTTCAGGTCGACGTCAACAACCCTTTACATGACAGCACCTTCGTTACAACAGTTGCAGCCATCGGCTCAGCAGGACTCGTCATACTCATCGTAATCGGGCTCATTCTCTGTCTCTACCGCGATAAAACACTATGCATGCTATGCTGCGGGAAACGGAAAGAAAAACAGATACCAGAAGTAGAACATAAAGCAGGATCCACGCAGAATCTCCCCGAACTGAAAGTGCCGATTGTACCATTATCTACTCGTTCATCGGGCACTTCGGAAGCCACGCTTGTTCAGCGCCCAGAACCAAGTTTTCAGTATGCAGACAAGCTACACTGGGGAGTTTAGTTTGACGCTGCTGAACTTGCAAGTAATTCTAGGGCTTCAAGCGCAACTGCAGTGCCGACTCTACAATCATCATCGACACCCCTGTTATCATCAACGCCATCACTCGTTGCTTCGTTGATGCAGGGATCGTTGGAGGGCGAGTTTTCGGATGAGCAAACGGGAGACACGCGGGGATGGGTATTAGAGGAGGATGGTCTGAGGTACAGCTGGCTGTTTGACATTATACATGATCACACGGAAGGACTTTTTACTAGATATTCGAGGATTTCAGGCCCGTATAAGCTGCCCGGGAGTATGGAACAGCAGGCTGGAAATTCGCATGGTTGACGTTGAAGATGCACATTGTTATACGGATGAAGTGTAACGAAGTTTTGGATTGTTATATTGTAATCTTGCCGTAGGCTCGGTGATATCCAGAGGCGCTGAATCCTTCGCACGACCGAACGCCCAATTGTTTTCAGACATCCTGAGCGTAGATTGTGATATTTATCACAGTCCCTTCATTCACCATCCCTGGCATCTTTGCGACCGCATTAGCTGGCTTGCTCCACATTGCATCTTTTATGATCGTCGTCTTTAGTTCTACTACGAAGACCATAGGAAATGATTTTCAGAATATCGTGATATCAACCTAGATTTCAACATCTCTTAATGACTGTTACACTTTGTCAAGGGGATAATGGATTGAAAAAGCGACTAGTGCTGTGTTGCACTTGCTGCGAGGCTGGGTCACGCTTTCTCGCGAAAGTGGGTCTTTTCATCCGAACTTGACCTCAGACAGCGCGAGCCTCGAGCTCAACTTCGCAGCAACATCGCCACACGCGACACTTTCCACCACCCCATGATTACCGCCCAGTAGTATACATTTTCGAGATGCATGCGTAAGCTGCTTCCGTTTCCGACGCGAAGCTCCTCTGACATGGACTACAGACAAAGTGACCAGCGGGCGCAAGCTGCCGCTATCCCAAACCCATTCATCGACATTACACCGCGAATTTCTGAATATTCAGCACAAGAGATAGCTCAGCTACAGAGCCGATTAGATAAGAAACTGGGCCCGGAGTATATTTCGTCGCGACAGGGTCCTGGAGGAGGCAAAGTCCACTATCTGGCGGCGGAGAAGGTCATAAATCTTGCGAATGAAGTGTTTGGCTTCAATGGATGGTCAAGCGAGATCAAAGATGTCACGATTGATTATGTGAGTGGAGCAATGGTTTCTACGTGGTTGGAGACTCATTCTTACCATTTCACTAGGTCGATGTCGAGAAAGACGGCAGAATAACCATGGGCTGCTCGATCATTGTTCGCATCACGTTGCGGGATGGCACACACCATGAGGTATAATTTACGGTCTAATTTCGTTTCGTCTGCTCACAGGAGCAGGATATTGGCTACGGCGAAATCAAGAACGCGAACGGCAAAGGTGCTGCCTTCGAAAAGGCGAAGAAGGAAGCTGCAACGGACGCTGTCAAGAGAGCGCTTCGAACCTTTGGCAATGTCCTTGGAAATTGCTTATACGATAAGAGCTATCTGCAGAAGATCACGAAACTCAAAGTCGAATCATCAAGATGGGACGTAGACAAATTACACCGACACCATGACTATGCGCCACTTCCCAAAGAACCGGCCAAGCCTGCACAGTCCGAAGCGGTTGCAAGAGTAACTTCACAGCCCAGCAGGGCCATGAGCGAGCAATCTCGAGCCTCAGCGACGACAGACATGGAGGACGAATACGGTGGCAACCTCTTCGAGGAGGTAGATTTTACCCATCCTGACGAGGTATTTCTGGATGCCACAGAAGCAGAGATAACAGATACGAAGATGACTGAATCAATCCCGGAGATTTCCAAAGCACCTGAACGCCAGTCTCTATCTCGCGCTCCATCGATACCAGCCTTACGAACGCCAAACACAGGTCAACCCGCAGGGCCCAACCAAGTCCAAATGCGTCAACAACAGCAACAGCAAGCTAGACATTACCCGCAGCAACCACAGCTCCAACAACAGCGAACGGGCCCAATAATTAACGGACAGGCCAGCAATCGGCCGGCGCCGACCAACAGTGGGCGAATGCAGCCTCCTCATCCAAATGGTGAGAATCAACAGCCACAGAAACCTGCTGAAGTACCGCTTCCGCCATCAAGAGGGACGACTTCAACCCCTGAGACGCCTCAGCCGCCGAACCAACAGCGACCACAGTCAAATGCATTTAACGCGGCGCAAAACAATGGCGGACCACCGGCGCACGAACCTCCTGTTGGTTTCATCACAGCACGAGTAGCGGACAAGGTGCAGGATGGACGCCCGACAGTGATTACACCAGCTCTCCAGGCTTTCAATCCACACGCCGAGAGTCCTTCAATCAGGAAAACTACAGGTATTGATCATCGACGCTCAGCACCCATAAATCGACAGGTGATAACGGCAGGAGCAACTAGCGTGCCGGCACATTCTGGAACATCCAACGCAGGCATGATGCCAAACAGACCGACGAATTTTGTCAACCCTCAAGCTGACGTGAGTAGGCGGATCGGCATGCCCATGGGTGGGCAAAGTCCACTCGCGAATCGAGGAGCGTATAAGCCACCTGGTCCAGCCGGGATCAAGAGAGGGGTCCCCGAGGGTGCAGGTACCGCTGGTGGGAGGCCTCCTCTAGCGGACATGAGCAATATGCAGCAGAAGCAAGCTCAACAAGACGGCGGGGATGGGCTGGGTACTAAGAGGCAAAAGACTGGTGGTGGAACATAGAATTGGAAAGGGGACCTCGGGAGTTTTTGGGTCATTGACTCGCACGCGTATTGATACCATGGTTGAGCTCTCCATTTGGGTTTCTGAGAGCTTTCATAGCGTTATTTCTGGAGGCATAGCTAGATGCCAAATTTTGAATCAAGACAGTCCCCGTCTGGGTTGAGTTGACTCCTTGCGAGCACTTCTCCACAAGCCTTTATCGATAAATGTACAGTGCAATGGCTGCATCCTCACCGCCGCTCATCCTCAACCAGTAGTTGCTCTAGGCTCATCTTATCGGTGAGAGGGAATAGAGTTGTCGCGTTTTCTGTCATTGGGTTATACATTGTTATTCGTTATTCGGGCTTGGACATTGTTATATCGAGGTCCGCGATGAGACTCAGCTTGAGAGGGCACAAAGATCTCGAGTTGCCTTTATTGTCATTGGCGGAGGTTGTTGGGATGATCGCTGTATGACGAGAATTGGTCGGAAGCGGAGAAGATCACGGAATGGAAGCGAAGTGGCGAACAACCTGCGGCCAAAACTCTAAAGACAAAAGACCCTGCCTGGCGCTTGTTGGCCGGCTCGTCGGAAAAGTGCATTAGAGTCACGGCCTGAAACTGAAACCTTCAACCCAATCTTCCACCACAACTTTTCCCTTCACAACCAACACCACCCACCAATACTCCAGACAGCATTACTCATCGTCAGAACAATCCATTGACTCAGCCCTGCCCTCCGCCGTCTTACGCACACGACCACAGGCGCGTTATCTCACCGCGCCTTCACTCACTCCGACTGCGGCATTTCATCTCCTCGGACAATCACCTCGTCCCACGACACCCATAATGAAGGTCTTCTCAAGCACGTCGCACTTTGACTATGACTGGGAACACGTTTCGACGGCCAACTGGCAGAAGTACTCCCCATGGAACGAGAAGAGCACACACGTGATAGCTGTTGATACGCTCTCGCGGCATATCGATGCATCCACTGGTATTGTAAGATAAGACTCAATGTGCACAACTGCGATACACTGCTAATACCAAAAACACAGCTCCGGACTGAAAGACTGATAACATGCCAACAATCAGCACCAAGATGGCTCACGGCCATCCTCGGCAGCCAAGAACAATCCATCGTATATGAAGTCTCCTACGTCGACCCTGTATCCAAGAAGCTGACCCTTTGCTCTCAAAACATGACCTGGTCAGATTTGTTATCAGTCCGGGAGACAGTCACGTACACACCATCGCCGCACAATACAGTATCGAGCACACAATTTCATCAAACCGCCAAGATAACTGCACTCTGCGGAGGTTGGCAAAACATCAAAAACAAGATTGAGGCATTCAGCATCCAGAGATTTAGAGAAAATGCTGCTAAGGGGAGAGAGGGCTTTGAAATGGTTTTAGAGAGGGCGAGAGAGGTTTTCCGGGAAGAGAGGGAAAAAGTTCAAATGGCGGCCCAGGCCGCTTGAGCTATCCCGGCAACCCCATCCGACTCCCCAAGGCAATGGCGGCCCACTTCCATTCTCCTGCTGCGTTCAAGCGTATTTTCTGTTACAAATCCCTGCTCCTCAGGTTTCCGACATTTTCTTCTCCCCGCTCTTCGGGTTTTCTACATCAAGCGTAGAACATCCGTTCTCAGGCAAAAAGGCGTTATTGGGTGAAGTGTGGCATAAAACAAAAGCTGTGATTTTGTGTGATAACCGGTCGCTGATGCCACATCAGCGATGCGCGGGCATTGGATCGAAGACGTATATAGATTCGACACTACTCATAGACTCCTTGGCTGCAAAAATATGTCTTAGACATTGGAGACTCCCTGGAGAGAAGCATTTAAAGGCATATATTGCTATATTCTACTTCCTTATCAGACTATGTGTGTGCTGATCCGCGACCTACTGAGAGACAAAGTAGTTTCTAATGTGGGGAATGTGCTCGACTCGGAGGCTATGCTAAGGTGTGTTCTCGTTATCATCTTCATGGAGTATTGAGTGCTGACATGATGGATATGTACAAGAGCACGACGTATGTTCGCCAAACATCATACACACGACTCTATTTGACGCATCCGTATACCTCCCGCTTACCTAAACGATTTCCCATGCTCGACCAGCTCAACCTTCTGCACGTGATTGCCGTCACCATCACGCTCTAGAAACGGCGTCCTTGTAACCTCAATCCTATACCTGCCTCTGTACTGGCCGATTTCTAGCCCAAACCACCACACCGCACCGCACACCAAGCTTGAGAGTCCTACCGCAGGAATCAGAAACCATTTATACCCGGACACCTTGTCCGAAAACACCGATTCAGCGGCTGGCTTTACGAATGATGCGAAGAGCAGGAAAGCCATCGAGAAGGCGTAGATGATAGCGGGCAAAGGGTCGAGCCAAGGTGTCCATTGCACTTTGTCATACCAATTGTGGCCTTTCTCTTTTCTCACCCAAGAATCGACTTTCAAATATAACAGACCACCTCCCGTCAACAGGCCCATCACCGCAACGTTGACGTAGCTGTACAGCGTAACGAGGAAGGAGTACTGTGTGGACGGCTTGAGCATTGCTGTGACGAGTATCATAAAGATGGAAAAGAACCAGTGCAGGGCAAGGGCCGCCATCGGTGTTTCTTCAGGATGGTTCTCCGGGTCTATTCGATCCAAAGCAGTTTCTCTGGATCGGTTTCGAAATCGCGCCCACGGAGTTGTCTTTCCAGTCACGAAGAACAGAGGAAATGGCAGGATCCCTTCCTTGGCAATCTCTTGTGTCACCCTGGCTGCTGTGAAGGTCAAGACAAGAATATTTCCCAAGATGGAGAAGGAAACCAAGCCTGCCATCGTGCGAGGTGCAGCCCCGGGCCCGAACAAGTCGTAGAAGAAGGCAGTCGCCATGTCAATGGTGGTGCCTGTGACTTGGGTATACGATTCCTTGGGAATCACACACATGTAGCTGATATTTACCAGCATGTACAGCACTATTGTTGTCAGCATGGCGATAATGGCTACTCTTGGAAACACCTCCTTAGGCTTGGCTACTTCGCTCAAGACGTAGAATGGTTGATCGAATCCAATGAAAGCATAGATCGCAAACAGTAAAGACTGTACGAAATTGCTCACACCCCCTGTCGACTGGAAGGAGTCCGACCCAAAGTTTATCTCTGGGGCGTTATCGATCTTCGCCATAGTAATATCGAAGGCCGTGGAAGAGGATGCGCCCCCTGGACTGCGTAAATATTTCCCACCAGCATGGACAAAGCCGACAATGGCTATGGCCGCCAAAATGCCGACCTTGATGATAGCAAACATGTTGTTGATAAGAATTCTACACGGCGTGAGATCGCATGGAACAAGCAGCAGATTGTCATGACCGAAATGGCCAGGCCAATGACAGCTGCCTTCTGGTAGCTGTTGTCGCTTTTATTTATGGGATCATTTCCTGCGGCTATCATGACATAGATTCCAAACGCGACCGCGTTGCCTGCGAGGGTTCCGGAAACAATGAACATGATGCCGAACATCGACGTCATGAAGAATTTGGGCTTCTTGTAGATGTACTCGAGCTAATGATCATCAGCCTTGATTCAAGATAAAAATATCTCTAACACAACGTACGTAGTTTTTCTCTCCTCCACTGCGCGGAGCCGAGCGCTTTACGGGCTGACCATTCTCATAAACAGTGTGCATTGGAATGGTCAAGCCAAGTTCAAGCCAGCTCAAAACGGCACAGAGAATGATGATGCCACCAGCAAGCCACAACAGCAAAGATGCACCAACGCTCCCTGTCCCTGAGAGGACCTTTGGCGGCACTGTCAAGATTCCCGAACCGATAGTGCGGTTCATCACGAGGCAAAAAACGTCGAAGGCCCCCAGGAGCTGCGTTGTGGTTGGGGCAAGATCAAATCGCTGTAGTATATGAGTG
Source organism: Venturia oleaginea (assembly GCA_013176395.1). Taxonomy (NCBI): domain Eukaryota; kingdom Fungi; phylum Ascomycota; class Dothideomycetes; order Venturiales; family Venturiaceae; genus Venturia; species Venturia oleaginea. The sequence continues at coordinate 547,197 of JABMLP010000004.1, read as the reverse complement.
AAACTCGCGAAGATTGGCACATTGGGGAGAAACTACCTGCTTTGCTTCGTTGTAGGCTGCCTTTACCTGCTCAAGCCGTTGTACGTCAGTGATAGCATCATGTCTATCTGATGTGTCTGGGTTGACGGAGCATTCTAAAACGCTTTCGATTGATTTTGGATGAGAAGCCATTATATCTGATGCTGCTCAGCTGGTGGGGGAATGATCTCAGCTTTTACAGCCTTGTGTGAAGACATATGGCCGACCATGACTACTAATCTAAAGCTTGTAAGACCATCTTTCCAAGTGGTTCCACAAGGCTCCGCCTCACAAGACCTTGCCTCTGTCTGTATGTAAGGCATTCTCAGCCTTGCGCATGATTGGAAGTCCACCTCGGTTCATGCAGGGAGACAAGCGAGCGATTTCTTAGGTTCTTAGGAGATATCGCTTCCGACGGCAAGCTGCTTTTCAGTTTCACTATACGATTGGGCAGCCTATCATTTATCATGGTGGCGACAGTTCGCTGCATTCCGGAAAACGACTGAGCAGTGGAGGCTGCGTACAATTACTTACTGGAAGACAGCTGACACCAGCAGGCACTCGGTCACACGAGCAGGCTGTCGCATGCGGTAATGATTCCAGCAGCTCAAACGGTCTGCGGTGTTATTCTTCGACCTTTGCTGGAACTACATACTCAGTCCCTTAATCCGCAACCAGTTTCTTACTTGGCTAGGTGACCCTTGAAGAGGAAACGAAGGTTAGTCCTCACATTTTATTCTTGCACTTGAGAGTCGAGTTTGACACATTCCTGGCAGATTTGGTCTTTGGCCCGCTGAGAGGCCATTGCGGTGGGGTCGACTTGTGAATTGCCTACTCTCCAAAGGACCAGACGACCTTAGTACCCTTGCGACACTTCTGAGCTTAGCTTTGCTATCCGAGAGCATGCCTTCTCCAGTTTCCTTCGGCGATGTTATCAAGGCACTGGAACTCATCAACTGGATACGCAACAATTGCTTTGATCCTGTGAACAATGCGCAGGTCCGATACCTTGAATTCAAAGGGGGGATGGAAGATCTGGAGCAACAGCTGAAGCACTTTCGAAACGCCTTCGAACCGCTGGTTGGCCATGTCAGTTCCGATACGCACATTCTTGATGCACCGCAACAACAAGCAGTTCTCAAACAGGAAGCCGACAGGTTAATTGGCAATTTTCCCCAGACTCTTCGTGAGTGTGAGAAAATCTTGCAGGCGCACATTAAACTAGATGGAAAGAAAGGCACGATCCAGGACAATGCCTTTTGGGCTTCTTCGACTCAAGGGCAGATCGACGATCTGCGCAGACGCATTCAGGCCCACACAGACAAAATAGCACTTTTCATCGAGCCCGTGAGAATGCGATTGGACTCGGACATGGTTGCGAATACTTACGATATTCTTGAAATCTTGACTGAGCACGTTGGTCTGACGATGAAATTCAAGCTCCCTGCTATACCGTTCCACCTCGACATGCAGTTTCGTAACGCACTGCTTCGAAACCAAAACGTGAAAATAACTCATCCAAGCAAAATACCACTCGAAGAAGGCATTGAACTCATGACACTACATTACAGACAAAGCACAGTCTTGTCAAGCAGAGGCCTGGGAGACCAAATTGTGCAGCAATACCTTCATCTTGTTAAGGCTCATTGGCTTGTCGAAATCCTCATCAAATCTGATGCCTTACAAAGAGCTCGACCGGGTCATCTCTACAGACGCATAATCAAACAAGTCGAACGCGGGATTGCCGAGCAGTATCAGGAAGAGAATCGCTCGATCCAGTGAAGAAGAGCTCTGCGCTCTCGATACCTCTGCATTCGAGCTCTGGCCTTCACCTTTGCTCGTCGAAGAGGCGCCACTGACGCAGCCAATTGATCGGGAAGAGCTGCTTGCAAGACTGCAAATGGTCCCGCAATCTCGTAACGAGAAGAAAGAGCTCTATATATTTCGTGTGGACGATTGAAATCTGCGGATCGTGTACGTACGAGGGATACGCGAAACGGAAAGATTCTCTTTAATGATACACAGTGAAAAGATGAGGAGGATTAAGGATTGCATGAGGTTCATAATGAACCGGTGACCGAGCGATAGTTATACAGATGTGATTGCTTTGAAATCAAAAGACGGGTACATGATTCCGACGGCTGTATGCCACCGATATCCACTTCGCGGCTAACTGAAATTGTGGTATCATCCAACAGCGGCTGTATCATCTAACACACCCTCTCAGGGCTAGCCTCAGGCCTGACATGACATAGACAAGTGGTGATACTTCAGTCCTTGGTGTTGAGGTTTGGTGAAGCCTGATTGGCTGGTTTTGGTGTGGTTGTTGGAGGTGATTTTGCCAATACCTTGATGACGTGCTCGACGTCAACCATATTGAGTTGAGATAAGAAGTTTTGATGTTGTTGAGGGCTCAGGATTTTCGTCATTCCATCAGCGATCATCATAGCAGTGGATATCCAGATAACAATAATGAGAGAGGCTTGAACCTGTTGGCGGAGCCACATTTGGTGGATGTCGACGTGACGTAACCGAGTGACTAGTTTTGGAGATTCATGGTTCATTAGTTTGACTGTCTGCTGGTTGTCGCAGTGGATGATTGTAGGCTCTTGAGGGTTAAATCTGATAGCTTCAAAGAAGCGGTTCCACCACATCATTTCGCGTGAAGCTCCAGAAAGAGCGAGGAGTTCAGCTTCAGTGGTAGAAGTTGATACTGTTTTTTGTTTGGTGGCTCTCCAGTCAATAAGCCCACCGTAAAGGCTGAACGTGAAGCCTTCACTGCTGCTGGCGGGTGGCGATATCATCGGCGAAAGATGCATCAGAATGACATGAAAAGACGTTCTCAGTTTTGAGGCCATTGAACTGAATTGAGAGGTACCGAGAGTGATATAGATAGATGATGACTTGGTCTGCGGCGTCAGAGCACTGCTGGCTGGGGTTTTGCAGATGTTCTGAAAGGAGAGAGACTGATTTGGCGATGTCGGGTCTTGTGATTGTGGCTGCGAAGTTGATAGATCCAACCTTCTGTTGATAGGCAAAGATGAACTGCGGAGAGGCCTTATCAAGACGTGGTGTAAGAGGAACATTTAGGCATCGGTGAAGAGACGGCTTTTCGTGATGTTAGATTGAAGCGATTGGTAATCTTTTCGATGTATGCATCCTGCAAGAGACTGATGGTTTTGGCCTCAAAGTTGCGTAGAATGCGGATACCAAGGAAGTACTCAGGGAGGCCTATCTGTTTGATAGCATACCGAGATCTGAGTTTGGCTTCGAATTCAGTAACGAGGTGACGAGATCTTGGATGACAAGCGACAATAATGTCATCCACAAAGAAGAATACCAGCAAGTCTTGTTTCTCAAAGAGACATGGAATTCCTGGCATAGGAGTAAGGCCAAAAGATTCGAGGGTTTCGCTGAAGTTACGTTGCCAAAGAAGAGGTGATTGGCGAAGTCCGTATAATGCACGGAGGAGTAACAAGACACCATTGCCTGGGAAGCCGTCAGGATACCTGACGTACACAGTCTCGTTAACGTTGGCATTGATGTATGCATTGACAATATCGTATTGCCACATGTCGAGTCCGAAAGCAGCAATACTTCGGAAGGTTTGTAGAACTTGGTGGAGTCAAAGGTAACATCTCGGCTTCTGACCACTCTCTTTTGAGAAGGAACCCAGATTCTGAAGATGTTTGATGAATCGTAGCCGACAAGGTAACCAATATGGGTGCGAGGTTCCATTTTGTCGAGTTTAGCGAGGCGATACCGTAGAGGATAGGCTCTGCAGCCAAAGATTTCAAGATGTGCAAGATTTGGTTTACGGCCAGTGATGCATTCGTAGGGCGTTTTCCATCCAAGGCGCCGAGTTGGCCAAAGATTGAACAGATATGCTGCACATTTAACGGCATCGGACCAGAGATTGTGTGGGAGTTTTGCGTGTATTATCATTGAACGAGCGATACGGCAGAGAAAATGTCCTGCTTTCTCAGCCCCTCCATTTTGGGCTTGAGTGTGTGCTGCAGAGGATTCTCTTTTGATGCCGTGTTGAGCAAGGAATGAATTGAGGCGTTGAGATCTGAAATCATCAGTTTGAAGGAATCGGATCTTGTAACCCATTGACTCAATGAGCATTACAAACTCGATGATTGCGTCAACAGATTGGTGCTCTTCCCAGTGATTGGTGACTATATGGTAGCCGAACGTATCACATACCAGATGAGTTGAGTAGCGATTGTGGTCAATAGAGATTCCATGATGGACCATATCTACTGACACCCTCTCAAATGGGAGTCCAACAGCAACATCAGTATGCCCAAAACGTCTTGAGACCTTTCTTTGACCCTTGGCTAAGGAGCAGGACTCACATTTGGCATGATGTGGCTTGTGGTTGTTGGTTGTGATGTGTACACCTGTGGTATTTGCTTGTAGTTTTGTCAACGCCGCAGGAGAAACGTGACCAAGCATCTCATGCCATTCAAGAGCTGTTGCTTTCTTTGGCGGTCGAGATTGTGTTGTTTGTGAGGCTAGAGCTGCAGCAGCAACACCTTTGAAGCCAGTAGTGAGAGCAGTTGTCTCGAAATCGGCTGGAGTGTCATTGGGATAACATGTCGGTAACGCAGTATCAGGTGATGTGATGGCGGATAGTCAGCTTGAGGATTCCCTGGCGATGACCCACATTGGGCCTTCTCTCTGAAAGATAATGAGTGGTTTGTCGTTCTTGGTGATGCGATTGAGGCGAAGATTGACATCAAAACCTTTGTCAATCAAGATAGAGAGAGAGATAAGATTTGTGCTGAAGCCTGGAGCATAGATAACCCCAGATAGCACCAGGAAGCTGGGACCATTTGGCGTAGTAACCGGCAGTTTGACAGTGCCCTTAGATACAACGTGAGAAAGACCAGTGCCGGAGGTGATAGTCGATCCTATTGGCATGGTGGATTCGGTCGTGTAATACTGAAGGCTGTTGGTGACGTGATGAGAGGAAGCTGAATCAAGATACCAGATATTGGAATGGATGGTGATTTGAGACGAGAATGCGGCGGCAATAGGGTTACCCAGGGCTTCTACCACTGAAGAGTAGTATGCATTGATATGAACTGGCTCAACATCAGCAACTTCTTCAGTGGGAGGGATGTGGATAGACGTAGCGTTTGCCATGATATGCTCTGGTGCCGCAGTCGATGGTAATGAGGCATCGTTTTTGAGTCTCTTAACTGCTTTCTCATTCACTGTCTTGATGATGCCTACCAACTTCTTGTTCTTTTTGATGGCTCCATCAATCTTACTTTTCTTTGCCGGATTTTCAACCCAGTAGGGAGGGCGAATACATTCCACAATGTGGTCACAGTCACTCCAAAAGTGGACTTCTCCGCAGAGACATTCCTTTGGTGTGCGAGGAACCCGTGGGCCGGTAGAAGAGGCTTTAGTGTCAGAAGGTTCATCTTGGAAGGTAGCAAATGAAGCTAGAGGTGAATTTTGACCATGTGTGCGATGCTCAACGACTCTGAGACGTCGTGTATTGCGGAATCGGGCGACTACTTTGTCAATTGGAGGGAGGTCTAGGCCGTCGGAGAGGAGGTTGTTCATGAAGGCTTCTTGAAGGTCAGCCCAGTGGCTATCATACCGGCGAACTGCTGTGATGAAGTCAAAGATAGGCTGTTCATCTTCAACCTGACCAAGATTTAGTTTGACTGCTTGACCATGGGTGAACACCCATTTGTTAATCCAAGTATCGACGTCGCTGCCTTTGGGACCAATGGAGTTAAGGTACTGATATTCGCGGCGAACCTCAATTTTGAGGGCGCGATCAGTAGGGCAAACATGCTCCTTCAAAGATGCCATGATCTCCTGAACTGTGTTGCAATCAGTAAGATGTCCTGCGTATGCAGCGGAGACGTTGGCGTAGATTTTGTTTTTCAGCTCCTTCATTGCCTTAACTTTCAAGTCGTGCTCAACTTTTTCAATCTTGAAAACACCCAATTCGTACTCAAATTCCCACCGTTTTGCCGCGTTGTCAGGAATGCCAATTGTTGCTGGCGTAAGGCCAACGTCGACGGGTAGTGGGGCCCTTCGGAGGTACAACAGAGGTTGCTCTGTATAGGCTTGAGCAGGGGGAGGGTTCTGGGCTTGCTGAGATGGAGTAAGAGCAATAGGTTTGGGCTCAAAATCTGGATCAATGTATTCCCAAAGATTGTCGGTAATTGCTATTTGACGAATCCAATCGCGGAAGGCGTTCCACTTTGTAAGGTCCGAAAGGAAGATTTCAAGGGAGTCTCCCTTGAGCTTTGACGATGCTAATGCAGCTGACATCGTCATGGTGGTGGGTGGGGATCTTTTCGTATATTCCGAGAGGATGTTGGATCGATGGCAGAATCGTTGTAAACACTGAAAGATGGGCTTAATGGGACTAGCGTGTATGGGGTTTGATAGAGGGGGTTGTATCAATACACGGCGGTGAAACCAGGAAGGGTAAGGTGTGTTTACGAGGGTAGGCAAGCCGGGCTCATAACTCTTGAATGATACACAGTGAAAAGATGAGGAGGATTAAGGATTGCATGAGGTTCATAATGAACCGGTGACCGAGCGATAGTTATACAGATGTGATTGCTTTGAAATCAAAAGACGGGTACATGATTCCGACGGCTGTATGCCACCGATATCCACTTCGCGGCTAACTGAAATTGTGGTATCATCCAACAGCGGCTGTATCATCTAACAGATTCTTCAACCTTCTCACTGATAGCATGATGCCTTTCTATACTATCGCCAATGAGCAACGTACCGAATGGAATGTCTTGATGTTTTATGGAAGTGGTACAGCTAAGACAGACTATCCTCTCCAGTTTCGTACTGATGCCTTTAGCTTCCAACAAGCACTTACTGGCTATCAGACTATTGTGTATTCAGAGGCGTTGTCTTGTGTTGCAACTTACAAGAAGATACTCTGCGACGGCCAGCGTATTTCCGCGGGCGAGGCTCAGCTTTGGGAATGGCCCACCGTTGATTTGGTCTCGACACCACCTGCGCCTCCTAGACCACCGCAACATGCTAGCACGATTGGCAGTGCTATTTCAGAGTCCAGCTATTCCAGAGTCTCCAGGGCGTTTGACCAAACAAATCGAAGTATCGTATCCGTCTCCGAAGCGGAAAGCGGAAAGACAGTAGTTGTGGCTGCTCTTCCACCATCACCAATGATCATGACCTTCTTGCAAGGTGCCAAATCTTACACCTTTTGGCAGGTAAAACGTGAGTAGAACTTGAAGGGAACTAAATTTATGTCGCCTAACAACCGCTCTAGTGGATCTTATTGAGATGGAGAAGTCGCACCCAGGCGACCAATATCTAGGCTTTGGCCCGAAAATCGCAGGCAATACTTTCCCAGCGCGTATGCTCACTGTTGCAAAATCCGATCTTCGATCATGGAACATCTGCGCCCTGTTCCACGAACAGATCTTGGCCAACGACAAATCCAGAAAGACCAAGAACAAGGATCAGCCCAACATCGAGACCGTTGACTGCACACACCTATCTCTAGAATTCTCCAGAGAAAAGGCCAAGAATGAGTTCGAAGGGAAAATGTTTGATGTCATGACTAGAAGATTAGCTCAGCTCGCTGATGCAAAAGATGCCCGTGGTATCGCCGAAAGGGAAGCTCGAATCCCGACGGTGGTTCAGCATTCTCAAAGGCCTGGCTTTCAGCGAAAAGGCTCATCGATGGGTGACAGCATGGCAAACTTATCTCGTGTTTCTGTTGCACCTAGGTTGTCGCCTTTGGCTAGGGTGCCGTCTATCATTATTGAGAAGGATTCGGTGCTATCGCCGCCGCGGCGAGATAGTCATTAGAAGAAATTTGGATGATGGCGCCGGAAGAACTGCTTGGCCAAATTCTCCCATGGACATATCTGTATTATCTTGATACAGCCGGCTTATCAGTGGAAGATCAAGTGGCCGAAATGCTGGACAACCCAATCGCCATCTTCAGATTTGCCCTCTTCGAACACAGTTGACGGTAACAACATTGGTTGATACCATCTCCCACCAACGGACTGTGCCGGGTGAACATGGCCCTCTAATCATCGAGTCTTTGAACATAACATACCACGCCTTTAAGAAGTGGATGGGCAATGGAGGAAGATGGATGGTAAGTTTTACTTTCCTCTCACGGCTCTAATTGCTAACCCAAACCGTCAGGCAGTCTCAAGCTTCTGATTCCGCCAAATGCGCCTATCAGACTAGTTGTATTTGATAGCGATAAGGGAAGGGCCATGTTTGCAACGAGAAACATTAAAAGGGCGACGAGGTGATCATTACCGGAGAAAGCTCATCGAAACGTCGTTGAACGAGCTTTCAGCTGCCCTCCAGGAGTTGTCTGTGGCGGTGTGGAAACCCTGAGAGCTTGTCCAAAAACACTCATTCCGAGGGATAATCTGGCGGTTCCATATCCAAGAAGTTCCATGCCGTTAATTCCCCGTACACGATCCTCCGCATTCTTCAGGGTACTGTGTATGCGTACGGTAAATTCCGTGCAAAGCGTAGACGAGCAAGCAGTACACGGCTAGATCTTGTACGTAGTATGAGAGATCTGGACGCAAATCAAGTGGGCCAGAAAACATGAACAATAATTGTCGAACCCACCCTTGTCTCGTCTAGTCATAGTACAACTTTGCACGGAATCTACGATACTATGATCTGTATTTGCTCGGCCCCCGCACAAGGACTTAAGGAGTATAGGTTCGCTCAGTTCTTCTCTCCTCCACAAACACATAAAAATTATGCTGATGTACCACGCACAGAGCCACGGAATCTACATTGTACTAAAGGACTTGTTCGTAATCTAAATTTCAATGCATCTAGCACGGCTTTTTCAGCTAAATATATTAAAAAAGGGATGAGTTCGCGAGTTAGATGCTTGCAGCCTGCAGGATTCTAGAAATACTAGTATTTCAAAACTGAATGCTGCCAGCATCAGCTTTCGGGATTCTGGTGAATTAGCGAAGATACATCTCGAAATTAGGTAGATTCGTCTAAGCTCTTGTCGCAGAAAACATCTCGACGAAACGACGCCTCTATCCCCTAAACTTACGGCTAATTCTTCGAGATACATTGAGACTGCGATCATGTCGAGTGAATGCTGGTAGCTTAATGTAAAAGCATCCTGCCTGCATTCAGAATCAAATCACGAACAAGGCCCAAGCCACTCGTTCATCACCTGCTGCATCTTCATGGGGCTGCATCATCGTAATCATCACGAGCAAAAGACAAGCTGACTGAAGGTAATTATTCTAGAACACTGTCTATCGCTCGGTAGAAATTCGATTGGCTGTTCCTGAGTCCTCCTCCAGTCCCTTCTGTCAACTATTCGTACACCCACCTCTATTGGGATTATCATCGCACAGGTGAAAGCAAAACTCGTGTTCAATGACTCGATTTCTAGATTGGCATTTGTTCCAAGCATAACAATCTTTGGCTGTGCATGAGGGATGCGCAACGCAGAGTTGGCGTGCCTGCAAGCGATGGATTTAGCTCAGCTACATTCATGGAGCGAGAGGTATCTTTATACTACCCCTTTTACATCGCAAATCGAACGTATTTCTTACCTCCAGAGTTGGAAAGTAGGCGGCGAAAGAGCCGCTCGCCATTGTTGCAATTACCAGAAGATTAGCGAAAAGAATGTTTCGTAATATGTGAAGGGTCGTCGTGGGGGACAGCAAAAGAGAAGAAACTTTGATGAATTTATACCATGGCGAGGAGGCAGAGAAGATTAGAATACGTTGTAAATAGCCATTGGAGAGGGCGTCCCCGATACGTTCAAAGATCTTGCCAAGCTACCTTATGATAGTATTTTATATAGGATTATTACCTGGATCCATAAGCAGATCTCCTTCATATAAACAGAAACTGGAGGAGAGGGGATCTAAATTACCGGCGAACACGGATATCTTGGTAAAGTCAACTTACGTGGTAGAAAACCTGGGAAATATTTATCCGGGTCCATGTATAGTTAGTAACAAGATATTGTAGTCTGTACATCCATATATACATTGTAAAGTATTTTGGCTAATTGAGTAAGAATATAGAACTTCTAAGAGATCTACCCTATAGTAGAACGTCGCTAAGAAATTTGTAGATAGATATTACGGGACGGTAGCTGGAAAGACGCAGCATACTCGTAGCCAAAGATTGTTTAGATTCAGTTAAGGAGTGAAGGTATCTACAAACAGAGAACCTCAATGAGGTTCTTTCTCTATACTAGGCTCAATCAGGCTTAGGCTCTTAGCCTATACCAACCATGGGCCATGCCCATAACATTACCCCCCTCCTTACCGGGTGTGCAGGACTAAAGAGGGTGTGGTAGGTGGGATAATCAAACAGACAAACGCCATACATCGCTTCTGCCAGCTTGTAGCAGATTCGAAGGCGCTGGCCACCGCTACTCGGTTTCTTCGGGCCCCTGTTTGAGCTCCTATATCTTCGCCGACACCGTCGCCCTTGCCATACTCTGCCTCGAAGCGGTCTAAGTCCTCGACTTCTGTAAATAATGAACGTGGCTGCCAATCGGGATCTGCATAGCCTTTCCATTTGATTAATAACTGACGAACCCAGCCTCGCCCAACCCGTTTCTTCTCTGCGCGAAGTATACGTTCTACTTCAAACTCAGCCTCTGTTTCTTCGGTTTGAGGCACTAATGGTGGCGGCTGGGTATCATCGGATTCTTGTGAGGGCAGTGTGTCGGTTGCGGCTCGGCGGAGTAGGTCAACGTGGAAACGGTTATGGATACCACTTGGCAGGTCAGCCAGCTCGTATACCATCGGGGAGATCTGGTTCTCGACAGTGTATTTGGCTTGCGTCCACGACAGTTTCTTTGATAGCTGCGGAGTATTGATATTCCTAAGGTTCAACCAGACTTTGTCGCCCTTTTTTAACGTTTCGGCAGCTTGACGTGACCTGTTGGCGTCGTTCTCCATCTTCTGCTGGGACCAGGCCATCGCTGCCTGTGCATATTCTTGTGCCTCTTCTATTCGTTGCACAAAGGTCTCGGCATCGGCTGTTGGTGAGTTACTGGGTGAGATTCGTTGTACTTTCTGGATTGGTTCCGCATGGTAGCCGTGAGTTAGATAGAATGGACTCATCCCTGTGACTGAAGAGTCACGATTGTTCAGTGCTAACATAGCCGTAGGTAGTAGCGTTGGCCAGTCTAGTTGGGAGTATGCGATGAAGGCGCGGAGATAGCGTAGAACTTCCTGGTTCATACGCTCGGTCGCGCCATCGGTCTGTGGATGAAAGGCTGTAGAGAGTCTCTGCTCAATCTTTGTAAGTTCGCAAAGCTTCCTCCAAAAACGACCTGTCCAATTGCTGCCTCTGTCCGACGTCAATGCCATGGGAAATCCGTGGTAGCGATAGTGGCATTGTAAGAACCTTTTCGCGCACTCTTTGGCGCTCATTGTAGTCATAGCCTCCAACGTAACACTTTTGAGGAGGCGATCTGTGATAACCATGAGGTATTTTGGGCCGTTTTCCTCCGCGGGCAAATCAGTCATGAAATCGATTGATAGCTCGCTGTGGAAGCGGGCCGGGATTGGAAGTGGTTTCAGAAGACCTCGCTTCTTATCACGCCATATTCCTGTTCTCCCACATACGTCGCAATTACGTACAAACTGCCGGACTGTCTTGTATTGTTGGGGCCAAAAGAAACTTCTGGATAGAATCGCAAGCGTGCTATCTCTCCCTGGGTGTCCAGTAACATGGGAATCGTGAGTTTGTTGGACCAGCGTTGTTCGCAGCGGTTCCCAATCTGGTACCCATAGGATCCCTCTTCTCGTGACCGCGCCGTGGTCGTCTACTTCGCATTCGGGTAGCTGTACCGACAACTTGAGCTCTGGAGGAAAGGAACGTTCGCCAGTAACTATAGCCGTATGAATAGCTTCGTAGGATTGGTCCTCTGCTATTGCGCGATCCCAGAGAAGTTGTAACTCTGGTTTCTCGAAAGGATCGCATCCTTTTGCAACTGACCGGTTTTGACCGTACCTAGTAGTGGACCGGTGTTGACCGTTTTCGGCAGTCAGCTGGTGTCGACCGTCCAGTCCAGTATTTTGCTGGGGCTCCCGTATAACGTCCCATGTACTATTGGATGTATTCGGTGTATTGACTGGGCAGATAAGGGCTTGTATTGCGATTGTTTCGGTCGTCCTCTCGGAAAGAGGAGGAAGCCATTCGTCCTTGATCAACTGGGCCACTCGCCCTTGTAGTCTCTCGTCGTTCTTGTCATGTGGCATATCTTGATGTCTTCTTGATAGTGCGTCTGGTCTTTGCGCTAGTTTTCCGGCGCGAAATTCCAGCTGGAATTGGTACTCAGATAGAATTAGCGACCATCTTGCTTGTCTCTCTGACAAACGCTGCGCTGTCATAAAGTAGCGGAGATTCTTGTGATCGGTAAGGACTTTGAAAGGTGCTGCAACACTGCGTAGTTCTCCTCTCCAGTGTTCAATGGACTTGATTACTGCCAGTAATTCTTTATCGTGGATCTCGTAGTTACATTCAGCCGCAGTGAGCTTGCGGGAGAAGTATGCTACTGGTCGTAGTTTTCCTTTCATATCCTTCTGCGACAACGTGCCTCCCAGCGCGTAGCCAGAGCAGTCGCACTCGAGTACCGTATCCAGGTCTGGATTCCAGTGAGCCAGTATTGGGGCGGAGATGAATAGCTCCTTCAAGACTTGAAAGGCGTTCTCATGTTCTTTGTTCCAGACAAAAGCGACGGCCTTCCGTGTTAACTTGATTAAGGGGTCGGAGAGCTCTGAGAAGTTGTCGATGAAGTCTCGGTAGAAATTTGCAAAGCCTAGGAAGGAGCGTACGCCTGTGACATTGACTGGAGCCTCCCATTCTTTAATCGCGGCAACTTTCTCTGGGTCGACTTTGATCCCTTCTCCTGCAGTGATAATGAACCCCAGATATTTGACCTCCTGAACAGCAAACTCGCACTTGCTTAAGTCTAGCCGAAGTCCAGCAGTCTTGAGCTTGGCAAGAATTTGGTTAACCTTAACCATGTGATCCAGATAGTCGCCGTCGCTCCATATCAAGACATCGTCCATGTAGGCTGAACAGCAGATATCTAGGGATTCCCGTAGGACTCCGTTGATGTATCGTTGAAAGCTCGCGGGTGCGCCAGCTAGTCCGAAGGGGGTAACTAGCCATTCGAATAGTCCAAATCGAGTGCGAAAAGCCGTTTTCCACTCATCGCCGTGCTTGATGCGGAGCCGATGAAATGCCGCTCTGACGTCAAGTTTGGTGTACCAACGCGCTGTTGCTAGATTTCGTAGGGTTTCTCGGATTAGTGGCAATGGGTAGCGGTCCGATCGAGTGATTCGATTCAGTGCCCGATAGTCTACACACATCCGAATGCCTCCACCTGGTTTCCTTACAAATAAGACTGGGGCTGCCGCTGGTGAGTTGCTGGCGCGTATCCAGCCCTTGTCCATATAGTCCGAAAGTGTTTTTCGTAGGACTAATAGCTCTTCCCTCGACATGCCGTATAATGGGCCCCAAGGAACTTCTGCCTCGCGACCTTGTTCATCTCGTATCAATTCGATAACGTGATCGCGACCCTCTTGATGGGGCGCGATCTCTCCGTCTTCGTCGTCGAGAAAGGCATCAGCATGCTCTGCTATTTCTTCTGGTATCTCTTGTCAGATTTCTTCCTCAGTCTTTCTCTGTTTTCTTTCTGCTAACTTGCTTAGGGCCTTGTTGATATCCGACATCGAGATAGCCAGCACTTGTGTACCATCCGGTCCATCTCTTCTCAACCGTCGCTGGGCCCTTCCAACAATAGCTGCAAATACAGATCCTGACACTAGACAAGCCGCCCGCACGTGAGCGAGCCGGTCTCGCGCTTTGGTGTTCTGTTCTAGCCACCCCTTTTCTCTTACCGTGATGCGCTGGGATCCTTGACCAATAAGCAGCTTTCTCTTAGCTGCTATATATCGCACCCAGTTTCTCTCTGCCCATGCCTTGCCTAGGATAATAGGGAAGCTCAATCCTTTCACTATATACCCATAGACTCGCTCTGCTCGACCATCAATGTCGATCGTAGCGTAGGTCATGTGCGTAATACGGAGGTCTTCTCCGTTCTCGTGGCTCTCTTTAGCCAGTGCCAATTGTTTGGTGTCAATTGGGATGCGCGGTAGACGATGTGTTTGGACACTCTTCTCGCTGAAAGCAGCATAAGGGAGGCAGCCGTTATCAAAGAAGGATTCGGTGAAAGAAGTTCCGTTGATCAAGGTATCTATCAAGAAGGGTGTACTTTCCATCCTATCCTTTGCTGCTTTGATTTCTCTTATGCCTGGTAGCTTTGTAATGTCTTCGCCATGTACATCTACTTCAGACCCTCGTGCGCGACGATGCACAAGGGTAGCTAGTTTTCCGACTCTGATGAGGCTTCCTGTAGGGAGTCATCGGTATGCTGTGTGATTACCGCAGTGACCTGAGTCTTTGGACGTGTTGCTGGTCGGAATTCGCATACGTTCGGATGGTGCTTGGGCTTCTTACAGCGCCCGCATTTGCCCGCTTGTATAAGTGCCAAGAACTCTGTTTGGGATCGCCATTTCGCTCTAGGTCGTCGGTCCTTCTTCGCATCCTTTCCGAGTGTATCGACCCGAGCTATCAGTGCTGCGATCTGCGCTGAAAGGGCGTTGATGCCAGTCATTTCGACATCGCCTTCTGCGTCACGACTGACTGTTTGGGGTGATTGTGGGCTCCCTCGAGTCGTTGGCGTCTCCTTATCCGTACTTGGATAGCGGCGTTGGTGGGATAGAGCCTCTGTCTTCGTCGCGAAGTACTGTACATCTTTTACGTAAGTGTCGTAGTCGTCCCTGGACAATCGCACTGATTTCAAGGTCTGTTGGAGGGAGTAGTTGAGCGCGTTGTTCATGATAGTGATCTTTGAGGCTCTTTGCGGCGCTAGGGATCCAGCTTGCGATGTCAGTTGTTCGAACTGCTGGCGGAAGTCTTCGAACGGTTGTCTGCTGCCTTGGCTAATCTTGTTCAGCTCGTCGAGAGCTTTAGCTTCCGCTTCATGATCTAAGAACTTGTCGTCCATATGCTTGATAAAGGACTCGGGTTCGTAGTTGTCATGTTGCTCTCCATTGCTTAGCCATTGGATGACGCGTTGTTGTTTCTCTGTCGGAAGCCCGTTGAAGATGTTCGCGCATATTCCTTGATTGCTTCCAAGCTTCCCATTTTCAACAGTGATTTTTGTCTTGATCTGCCATCTGAACAGCGTGTAGTTGTCTCTTTTCCCGTCCCATTTAGGCCATGCAATAGCTTTTGCACCGGTGTTCCCATCAACACTGACTGCGGTCAGAGCTGCCACCAATTGTTGTACGGTGTCAGGCGAATTTGCTCGAGCCATTGAGAGTTTGTCGATTCCTTGCGTAATGCTCGCGATTGGGTCGTCGTCGGTAGTAGGGGTGTAGGTTGTAGGAGTCGATAGGGTACTGTTGCTACGCATCAAGTACACCTAGGTTTGTAAAGAACTGAATCTATATTACGGGACGGTAGCTGGAAAGACGCAGCATACTCGTAGCCAAAGATTGTTTAGATTCAGTTAAAGAGTGAAGGTATCTACAAACAGAGAACCTCAATGAGGTTCTTTCTCTATACTAGGCTCAATCAGGCTTAGGCTCTTAGCCTATACCAACCATGGGCCATGCCCATAACAATAGATTAATTTATATCCTTAGAGAGATAACCTCTTCTATAAAAAGTGTTAAGGGATGGAATCCTTCTCTCTAGCTTATCCATGACTGGATTTCCAATTGTTCTCTTGTTATTCTGCAAGCTGTCATGTTCTATTTTGCAAGCTGTCATGTTCTATTTCGCAAGCTGCCATGTTCTATTTTGCAAGCTGTCACGTTTCCATTTAAAGATACTTTCTAGAAGGATCTATTGTAAGAGGAGGATTATATATACGAGCTATCCTTCCTGTATTTACACTTTCTTCTCTGTACTTAGATACTTGAAATATAAGCTGTCTTCCCTCACTTGCGAAACACCTTTGAGGGTTGAGCTCTTACAAAAAGGCTCGGTATAGCTTACATTGTAAAAGCCTCGAAAAGGATCCTATCCGAGTCCTTGGCCGCTAATACATATTATAACGTGTTCGACCACCCAACCGCTCAAACCACCCAACCGCTCGAAATCTGCCAAGACTTCTAACATTCCTCTTATGTGATTATGTCTGAACAACGAAGCGCACTATTACTCCAACACGAAGGGAGAATCCAGCTCGCACTCCAAGCCCTCCAAGCCGGCCAATTCCGAAGCCAACGGGCCGCCGCTCGTGCCTTTGACGTTAAACAGCGAATCCTCTCTGAGCGCGTTAAAGGAGTCCCATTTATCCTCGAAACACCACCAAATGGTCGGAAACTTACCCTTACCGAAGAGCAAACGCTTTTCCGATACATCCTTGACCTCGATTCGCGAGGATTTGCGCCCCGGCTTTGTGAAATAGCAGACATGGCCGATAAACTGCTAGCTATACGCCGTGGAGAGCCAGTGGGCAAAAACTGGGCTGAGAGGTTCGTTACGCGCTCAGATGAGCTCAAGATGGCCTTCAACCGAGCCAAGGATAGGCAGAGGATACTACAGGAAGATCCAGAGATTATTGGCGCGTGGTTCAAGCTCGTTGCAGATACCAAAGCCAAGTACGGCGTCCACGACGAGGATACACACAACTTTGACAAGATTGGCTCCCAGATGGGTGTTATTGGGTCAATGAAGGTCGTTACAGCCTCCGAGAGACGTACAAGGCCGGAACTCATTCAGCCGGGCGATCGCGAATGGGTTACGGTTATCCAGAGTATCTGCGCCGCTGAGTATGCAATCCCACCCTTCATTATATACAAAGGACGCTTTCACATCTCTGCGTGGTACGAGGAGGCAGATATACCGTGCAATTGGAAGCTTTCAGTCTCTGAGAACGGCTGGACAAGTATCGCGCTTGGTCTTGAGTGGTTGAAGCATTTTGACGCGCATACAGAGGCGCGGCAGGTGGGGGGGTACAGGCTACTCATTTTGGACGGCCATGAGAGCCATCTTAACCAGAATTTTAAGGACTACTGCCTCGAAAATAAGATTCTAACCCTCTGCATGCCATCGCACTCGTCGCATATACTCCAGCCCTTTGACGTGGTCTGCTTCTCGCCGTTGAAGTGCAAGTACTCCCAACGCATCCGGGACTTGGCGCGCCGACGCGTGTACCATATCAACAAGGAAGGCTTTCTCCCTGCCTTCAAAGACGCGTTTTTCGACGTGTTTACAAAAGAGAACTGTCAAAAGGCCTCTGAGGCAGTAGGGCTAGTCCCTATCGACGCGCAGCCGGTATTGGACCGCCTTGAAGTACAGCTACGTACCCCGCCAGAACCCCGTCTCCCAGAAACGGCGTGGCAGGCAGAGACTCCAAGCAATACTCATGAATTTGGATCCCAATCCAAGCTCGTAAGCGACTCTTTTACTCGGTCACCAGTTACTGCGCAGGCAGGCTTTTCACAGCTTGTAAAGGCGCTGAATTGATGCTGCACCAAAACGCCCTACTTGTTGCACGAAACCACGAGCTTGAAGAGCAATTGGCAGTAATGACGAAGCGAAAATCGCGTAAAAGAAAGCGGATCCAGCAAGGTGGTACTATGGAGTATGGGACTGCAGCAGCGCGGGTAGCTGCTGAGGCGTCTGTTGCGCCTCAGGGATCAAAGAATGCTCGAAGTAGTAGTGGTCAAGAAACAGCCCGACCAACTCAAAGGCGCTGTGGGAACTGCGGCGCGACTGGGCACAATGCGCGAACGTGTAAAAAGGATATTGAGATATCTTCTGAATCAGATAGCAGCACGACAGACTTGGAATCTATTGTTGATAGCGATAAAATTGAAGAGTCGTAACATAAGTTGGTCGTGCCAAGAGATTTTGGCGGGTTGGGTGGTGTGGCGGTTCGGGTGGTGGAATACGTTAATGGTCAAATCTAGTGCCATGCTACTCCAAAAACTCCAAAACACCCTATACGTACATGATGTACAAACGACCTCCTCTTGGATAGAATACAAGTCTAGCCCAAAACCACGGCTAAGATGATGACAGTAAGTACAATAGCCAGGATCATCAACAGGCAGCAGGCCTTGTTCCTCGCATTTGCCTGATGCCGCGATGCAGTTCGTAATTCCGAGTCGGCGGTTCGAGTGTCCATTCGTACGTTCTCAACGTTCTCGGATATGATATCTAGTTGTTCTCCCTGCTCATGCACCATCGTCGCCACGTCTCTGAACAGCTCATTCAATTCTCCAACACTTTGTTCGATATTCCTGATTTCTGATTCTCGTTCTATAATCAGGGATTCTTGGAAATCTACTTCATCTTGGGAAGCGAGACGGAGTTGTTCTTGCTCTTGCTGTTGTTGGCGCCCGAATCCGGAACCTGGTTGTGCTGTTGGTGATGAGGCGTCTGCGTCTAGAGCTGCACGACCGGCGGCAGCGGACACTCGTTCTTTTTCTAGAGCTGTTCTTTGGAGATCTTGGAATTCCCGGAGGGAGGCTTGGAATTCGCGGTTTAGTTTCGATTGGGTGAATCGCTGGGCTGGCTATTATTTTGGTTAGCAACCCAGACTAATGTCCACGTCCAAAGTTGTCAACCAGCAAGAATTTTGGTTTTACGGTGAATTGACATACCCCAACATCTTCCCAAGCAATAACCTTCAAAGCCTCTCCCACTTCCTTGAACTTGGTGTTGCCCTCATCGATCATATCCCGGACTCTTTCCCTCACACGCTCTGTTTCCCGCCTCGTACCCAGCAGACCGACTTGCGTTGAGAGACCAGAAACATTTGAAGTGAGGGAGAATATCTTATCGGCGAGCTCGCCTGTGAAGCGGGTGAATTCTGGGTCGTCTGCATAGGCGGGATCATCTTCGCGGCGCCAGTTTGTCGGTTGGGATTCGAGGTCTGCAGAACGCTGGAAGGACATTTTTTGCTGTATGTGTACTCCTACGGCGACAATTGTATTGTATTGTTGCTGCCTTGAGGATTGGTTGTAGGTTGGGCGGAGACTTGAAGATGAAGCTCTGTCGATCCGATCATCAGACGCTATACAAGCTAGCAGGGGCCAAGGGGGCCTTCTAGGCGGGAATGTTTGAGGCTCCAAAATGGGATAAACAGTGAAGGACAACACCAACAATCCACGGCAACGGGGACAGTAGATAATGATATTCCCTCCTTAACTCCAAGACATCCACATACAGATCCAACATGGCCACCTTGACGCCTGTAGTCAAACGCGCAAGACCCTACCGCGATTTTCTCACTCCCGCATTGCATCGCAGGTTCACGAGTGCTGCCCTGTTGGCATTGGCTGTATGCTATGTCGATGCTGTATGGATGGCTGAGTGGGATGGGGTCAATCGTATGTAATAACCACATGCAACTATGGAATCAACGCTAATCATAACCAGTCATCTGGCAATTACAACCTTTCAGCTACACAGGCATTCGCGCCCCTCTCCTCTTCATATCTGCCCTTGTCGTGGCCATCCTGCGAGTGTCGCGGACACACTGTATGGACATACAATATTTACTTTGTGGTACATTGGACTGATAGGATACAGTTGGCACGAGAGCGACGACCTCACCCTTACAAACACTATGGAAAGAAATGTTCGATGTTTCGACATACCTCACCTTCGTATGGTATATGCTATCGGCATGGGTGTTCAGTGAAGTGTACATCTGGGGCAGGCCTGTTGAAGCGAAGTTGAGAACCACTTTTGCTGCACGGTACGTCCAACTCCTTTGTTAGGCAAAACTCGAGAAAGCTAATTGTCATTTCCAGCCCGCACGAGCGCGGAGTCAAGATCAACGAACGCGCTGTCGCTTTCAGAGCCATTTTTCTCACCGTCGGATTCGTCCAATCCCTCTGGCATATCATCAAGGATGTCGACAAAGTGGTACCTCACAAGACAACTGCGGACACGACCTCGAAACAAACGTCCGTCGTTGAGGCTCCTTTGATTCAACTCAGAAATGATATGCGACGGATAGTTACACAAGCCGCCAAAGTAGCCTCCGCTGCCATCCTGGGTGTGTTCTTCTATCTGGCTACCCCGATGCGGAGCATTGCTTGGGGCTGGGCATATCGGTTCCTCAAGAAATTCTACTCTCTCACCCCAGGACAAACCGATAACAAGTCTGGACTCTCTCCTTTCCCAGACTTCCTGTTTCGACTTGTTACCGAGATGTTCCTACTACTCGTCTTGTGGGAAAGTACAAATACGGCATACAGTGCCTACATCAGCCAGGAGCCGCTGAAGAAAGGCAGGCCCTTAACAGACGATAGCAAGGACCCAAATGGGAGCTTGATCAATGGTTTGAAGGCGAACAAACAATTTGCGAGAGCCAGCGCGTTTTGGGAACTTACAATGATAACATCACGCTTTCCCGATCGCCGTCAAACAATCTACGACGAAATAGAGCGAATAGGAGGGAGCACCTTCTCCCAGATCCTTGCCCTCAGTCTCGCTCAGGTCTCCGCCGTAAACTCGCGCATCTCGGAATATAATGCAACAATAGTACCGGCACCTCCTCCAGCTGAGCAGCAAACTGTCTTCGCTCGAGTGCCTCAAGTAGCTCCTCTCAAGACTGACCCTATTTGGGCCGACGGAACGGGCAAGCCAAATTTAGCCACGACCTTGGCAAAGCAATACGGGAACTCACCCGGCGCCAAACCTATTCATACTGCCCTCGAGTTCGGCTCCAAGAAACTCTTTTCTCCTGCCCAGCGGAAAAAGCTTAAGAAACAACCAGAAATTGTCGAGAAGAAGGTTGAGAGTTGGTGGACTGATGTTCTGAAGAGTCCATTGGGATACTTTCTGCGCAAACCTTTCTCAAGACTAGTCACGAAGGTTATTTGTGGGAAGGCTGGATATAGCGAGAGTGGAGTTCTGGTGGACGCCATCAGTGCCGTGACGATTTTGGCAAAGGAGGCGTTGAGAGAGGATAAATTCGCGCGTGTTCAACGTGAAATACCAAATATACTGTCGACCTTTACGGAGGCAATCAACGCTATTGAAGGCTTCTTGGGTAGTTTGGCGCCGCATGGTACTGATGTGTTCTTCACCCAGGAGACGCGGAAGGAAGTTGTGGAGGTTAATGAGGTGCTTGGAGCGCTGAAAGATGCGACGGGCTCTTTGCTCATGGCATATGGAGAATATTTGACTAACCTGGGGATGAGCCCAGCGCAGATTTCGGAGGTTAAGGCTGTGGCTAACGTGCTAAGGAAGGATAATGGGAAGAAGAAGACGGTTGAGGAGGTGCCTCCTGAGATGGTAGAGGTTTGAGTGAGGCAAGCAAGTCCCTTTGTAGTGTCTGGATGTAGGATATGATGTGGTCCTTCAGCGTGGCGTTGATACTAAGCCAGCCCAGATTGGGTAATGAAACTAGACAGACATATGAGAACTGGAGAATGTTGATGGAGAAAGCATAGATTGATGGGTAGTGCCAGTCAGTACATATTCTCATTATATCCATGGAAACCAGGCAGATTCTTCATTCCATAGGCGTTCTCTCACGCGAAGCCGCCGGCCATTCATGTTCTGCGCTTATACTAGTAATGTCTATTTTGTATTTGTCCTGTTTCTCATCATGTACTGTGCGCAAATCACGAGTTTCGTCGTTCTTCACGTCTTTCGCCCGGGAGGCTGGTCGCGAGAAAAAACACGTTCTGATGCGAATGATCTCTGGTATTGTCGATGCGAACCTTCTTTAAACTTCGATAGGGAAGGAGAGAGCATGATGATGGATTTGTTGCTGAGGGAAAGAAGGAAGTGGAGAAAATCCTGGATGTGGAGGAAGGACTGAAAAGGGACGCACCACCACCTGAATCGGCCTCGGACAAACTCATTCTATCCAGAATGCCGTTTTCTGCTCTCGACACCGTTAATCGCTATCAATATCACGTATAGAAGTCAGTGCAGCTGTACAGACACATGGTTGTCTCATTGAACCCCACATCTCACCCAATTGAGTAAACGATATTCTGGCATTTACCTTCGCACGGCTTCCACCATTGGCTGCGTGAACGATTACTAACAGATGTACAGATTCAGCTTACATAGCGGTGCAATGCAAAGCCGATAGGTCATCAGGAAAGTAATCAGTGGACCAAGATCAGCAAGCGATATATCTCCTTAAAGCTTGTTTGACAAGGCTGAGATTAGTATTTCAGTCAGCTAGATCTTTAACTTTTCAACATTAAGCAACCTCACCTTCTCGATCATGAAGCAACCTCATACTCTCCTGTGAACCGTAAAATTCCCATCACTACATACACATCTCACACAATTTCACAAAGTCGTCGCATCCCAGCTCCAAAATGTCCACCCACAAAGCCCTCGTCGTACCAGCCATCGGCTCCCCCATGGTCTTCACCACCCGCAAAACACACACGCCAGGCCCCCACCAAGTCCTCATAAAAGTCCATATCGCAGGTCTAAACCCTCACGACGCGAAAGCCCAGTCCTACGGTCTCTTCATCGGCAAAACCCTCCCCTCACCTTTAGCAGCAGATGTCGTCGGCACCATCATTGCCCTTGGCTCCGGGGTGACGAAATTCAAAAAAGGCGATTTAGTTTTCAGTCTCGTGTCGCCAATGGATCCTGACGCAGGCGGAACGCAAGAATTTGCGCTTTTGGAGGAGGAATTTAGTGCGCTTGTTCCGAAGGAAACGGGAGAGCATGAGGCTGCCGTTTTGGCGTTGAATCCCGTGACGGCGTTTTGGGGGATGTTTAGGGAGGGGGGTTTGGGGATTCCGCCACCGGCGCCGTTTGTTGGGCATGATCCTAACTTTGACTATAGCGAGCAGAGTATCGCTGTTATTGGTGGTGGAAGTGCCGTTGGTAAGTACGTTGTTGCATGGGCCAAGTATGCCGGTTTCGGAATCATCGTTGCCACGGCTTCCAAGGCGAAAAATGAGGAACTATTGACGGAATGGGGCGCGACGCATATCCTTGATCGCTCACTACCAGCGAAGGAACTGCAAGCTCAAGTCAAGGATATCGTTGGCGACAATCTAATCTACGTCTACGATGCAGTCAATCCCGGACAAGCAGCAGAAATAGGCGCTTCCCTCTTATCCACAACCAAGCCGGGAAAGCTCGTAGTCATTACTGGCGGCGATTTCGATGTTTCGAAATTGAAGGGCAAGAAAGCTGGTTTCGAGAGGAAGATGGTACATGCCGCGACTTGGACCGAACCGGAATTGGGTAAGAGCTATTGGGACAACGTCGGAAAGTTGATTGGAAATGGCGATTTGAAGCCAACGGCTTATAAGGAGATCGTTGGGCTGGATGCTGAGAAGGTGAATGAGGTTTTGAGAGGGTATACCGAGGGAATGGCTGTTGTGAAGCCACAGTTGAGATTGGTTTGAGGCGTTGGAGTTGTAGAAGGGTGGGATTTGACAAACGTTCTGATTGAACAACGTTTTCCTCTTTTGAATGGCAATTGTCAAAAGTTGTTCCTGAGTTTTCATTCACCACTCTCACAGCTCAACTTCAATCTTATCTCCTCTACCATTTTGAACATGCCAATTCCTTCCTTGGGCGTTTCTCTTCTTGCACCACTCCTCCGAACAGCAGTGGCCATAGCCCAGCTCCTTCCCATGCATTCTCAGTGACCGAAATGGTATCTTGTACATGAAAAATACTTAGGTGAACAATACTGAAGCCACCGAAAGTCCTAGCCATTCCCACCGCACCCAAGTGAAGAACCAAGTCGCATCAACCTTTCCTCGTACTGGTGTAGTATTTTTCCAGCCAGAGGTAGAGTCCTGCCGCATGTGTGTTGAGATAGCATGATCCACACCTACAAAATAGGACTGAATACTTTCCAGAGTTAAACTGTTGTGGACCAAGCTGACAAGTCAAGGAGGGCCATTGTAGTCATCCACATTTAGATTACCGAGAACCCCAGAAGGGTAGACCTGTCACAACATTGATCATAGAGAAGGTCTAGGGAGTGTATTACTGCTCGCTTGGGTAGACGACCACCTTCGCAAAGTCTCTGCACCACGGAAGGATGTGGTGGCATGAAGCAGTCGACAACAGAATTCGCTGCAGGGAAAGATCATGCCTGAGGCTGGGAGTAGGCTCAGCTTCGACATAATCACCAATCATGCAACCCTTTTTAAGGTCAGCGCAACTCACGAGACGACAGTGATTCGCCCAGAGAGAACTGCGGCGCTTGGACTCGTGTCATGTTGCCTCAAGCGGCCGTGCATGTTGAGGGGAGACTGAAAATAAACTACATGTCACGCCAAGTAAGTGTATGTGGTTGCAGAAAGCTTGTGAGACTATAAGCTATCATATTAATGCACAATCCAATCCTGTGCCAACAATACCTGAGCCTTGGAATTTCTCATTTCGCCTTCACCGATTTTGCCGGGTTCTTCATACAATAATCGTAATTGCCCTTTTGAAAGTTGTTCCCCCAATAAGGTGGGAAGGTGACCTGGTATCACGTTAGCAACAACACACCCACCACTTCTCATAGCAGACTCACCTCCTTTCCACTAGCCCCAAAAACAGCAAAAGTCAATATGAACACCAAAACCTCCGTTCCACCATCCAACGCAGCTGCCAACAAGTAATTATACTTTTTGAACCACTCCGCCTTGTACTTCCTCAAATAATATTGCGAGATGAACCCAGCTGCGAAATAGGATGTTACCGAAGAATTGATACCAGCGGACAAGAAGCCAATTTGATATGCCAAGATAGGGGTGTGCCAATAGTCGAAGCCAGCTTTCTTCCATTTCTTGTGAGCGAAATAGAAGGGCAAAGGAACGACGATGCCGATTAGGAAGGCGAGTGGGACCCATTGGTAACGGCCGCCGATGCTGAAGAGCTTTGATGCGAGTCCGCCCCACATTATGGATTGGGAGTTGAAGGATTGGACAGCTTGGCCGGACCAGATGTTGGTGCCTTCGACTGAGAGGAGGATTTCGCGTTGGTTTTTCGTGATGCTGGACATCATGACGTAGGAAAGGATAGCGCCGACTATCGTTCCTGTCTGTGAATGGGTTAGTGCGAGGGTCAATTACTAGACATGTTGAAACATACCATCTGCATCGTGAACGTGCACCTAGGGCTTAAGTGTGTATACTGACCAAACTTCAGTTCTCTCGCCATCGAATATCCCTGTGACACACTGTTGTTGCCAAACAGAACAAAGTACATGTTGGCCACTGGTCGTCCGGGAAGGATATATCCACCAATCATTTGTATCACAGGCTGAATAGGGAATCTGAATCCTGTGATAGCTGCTTGTGCTCCAAAGAATAAGATGCAAATAGTCGATAAGCAGCAAGCAACCAAGAAGCCCCACCAGGGTAAGGTCGAATCTACTAGGTAAATCGACATCAATCCAATAGCAATTGAAAGGAGCAGACACATCCCATACCACCAGTTCGGCGCTTCTGGGTATTCAGTCATGAGTCGATAGTGCGGATCGTCTTCCGTGTCTTCCTCACCGCCCCGTTTTGAGCTCGATTGTTCCCAGAATTTCAGATTCCAACTTTGTGGGCTGAGGATACGCCTCAAGTTCGCAGGTGAAGCAAACGACCACGCAGACTTGATATCGTCATAATTCCAAAGGAGCATGTGTACGATCGTGGCGGTGATGGCCAAGTTCGTGCTCAGAATGTTGGTGGTGAAGGTCGCCGCAAAGTACGGTAATCCTTGTTTCTCGATGAGACTTTCGTCCACCACCATTTTCGAATTGAGGATCGCACTCTGGTTGAATCGGACGTAATGAGTACCATTGGAGGCACCTGTAAAGAGAGCCTGTGACAGGAATGGAAACTAGACATCGTCAGAATATTTGCAATGCGGTCAGTCCGTACACCCATCATACCTTTTTAGCATTCCATACATTTCCATAATAGACTCCTAAGAAGATAGCCATGCAGAGGACGGCTCCAACAAGTTTATTGACCATGGTTTGAAGAGGAAGGTACATAGTTGAGCTTCCAATGTACTGCCAGTCAAGACATATAGATAAGAGACCCAATCCCTCGTTTCCGTTTGATCCACCGAATATGTTGGTAAAGACCATGCTCTTTCTATTTGCAAGGCAAAAAACCGACACACCAGTCAGAATGGGCATGATGTACTCTGGAAAGACTTTCGTCTTCGTTAATTTCGAAAGCCACTGCGGACACTGCGGGTGAACTTACATTCCCAAACGAAAAGGGCCGTGAATCCGATGTAAAATACTCGGAGCTTTTTTTTGACCTCGCTTTTCTTCCCGTGCAGGGTTTCTATGAGCGACACAATAGGCAAATTGTAAGGATAGAGCATCTTTGTAGGGTAGACAAGAGTGCGACGCAATAGACCTGCAATGCCGTATCCAAGGCATTGAGAGGAAAATATCAGGCAAATACTTAAGATCGCTGATGGAGATTTAGCGTAGTAGAGACGCTGGACAGCAAGGACTTCAACTGCTAACGGCGCGTGTGCGCCTGCGGCAGACATGACAACGATTGCTAGGGACAGTTCAGCAGCTTTCATGTATACGAGTCGATGCTTGGCTGACCTGCATGTTCCTTACTATTGAACTTTTGATGATATTGATTAGACTAAAATCTGAGTTTTACGTTGCTGCATTACTTACAGAATGAGGGTTGAGAAAGCGCCCAATCGCCCCCTTCCTGGGTATGAGAATGGACATTGCTTCTCCAAGTACATAGCTGATTACACCGAGAAAGATGGTAGAAACGGATACCTCCTGCGGTTTGAAGGAGTAGATTGTGGCTATGCGTCCACGTTAGCATATGCCCAAAGACGTGTCTGGCTTGCAAGTCACACCTAGTGTACCTCCGAAGGTACTCAAACCAATGCCTGATTGCGTCAGCGCACTCACACCAGTAGTAGAATGCAGGGAATATGACCTAAAAACCATACTCGAAATGTCCACTATTGTGATTGGGTTAGAGACAGAATTGGTATGGATAACGAAAGCTATTGCGTTGCATACTGGATTGAGACTTGGGTCGTCCACTGCGTGGATGACTTCAGTGGCCAAGTCCTTCGCTGTCTCTACTGGGGCATTATAGTCCGCAGAGCCATTTTCACGAATAGGCACTTCATATGCCGAGAGAGTAATGTTGCTCTCTTCCATGCCTTGTTTTCCGACATCATCACTCTCCCAGCGATTCCTCTTTTGTTCGCTTTGCATATCCCGCATCGGTACCTCTTCGGCTTTTGAGACTGGGGAGGACGGTCGGTGAGACGCCATAGCGAGAAAATAGGATGGTTAAGTTTGTGTTCCACATACGAACTCACAGGATAGATTCTTCAGTTAAAAGCAGCGATGAGGTGAGAAGATGAAGGAAAGTTTCCTTAGTATCATTTCCTGTACCCAGTTGACATCCTCCACCTCCATAAACCGACTTCTCGAACGATTGGAGGTGGCGATGGTTCTGAGATTAATCTCGAGTGCGATTGTAGCACGTGTCCCGCATTTGGAGGGTGTTCCCTGCACAGGACGAGGCATCACACAGGTACAAAGCAAGTTGCATCGATGCGCGTTGGAGAAGTCATCTGTGCTCATACCGTGGTACGTATACTGTAATCTTTCGGCTGCTCGTCGTGCTATATATAAGCCATCGCTCTGAGCCCGTCTTGTCGCCAAGTTCCAGAAATAGATTCTCTGTTCGCCTTGTATACATATACATAGTATACATAGTGGAAGCGGTTTGGAGCAGGTTGGGCTGCGGTTGGAGGAAAAAGTGGCCCACGATATCCAACTCATAGCCGAGGTATGTTGACCAAGAAATTGAATCCTCCTGCGGTAAGGTGCCATTTGATCAGGTGATAACGCGACCGAGGCCATGGCAGTTGATTTCGGAGATTCGGGCCCATTTGCCTCCGTCTGTCGCATCGTCGCCAACTCAACCTCACAACACCAAGTCTACTTACAAACATGGGGATCGATGAAGTAGACCTCACTGATGATGCACCCTACATAGCCACAGCTCCAAGTAGAAAGCGCAAAGCCAAGGATATCAGCAGACATCAATCTTCAGCCTTCGCCTCCTCATCAGGAGTCACTCAAGCCATCGATGTTACCGTTGATGATGAGGGTCAATATGGCATGCCTTCACGTACCGAGAACACAAAGCGGAAACGAAGAGCTCAAGATGTTGGTGAAGATGAGACGTTCGGGAAGGCAAAGCTAGCTTTGAAAAGTGGCAAAAAGAAAGCTGGTGATCATGAGGGTGAGAAGCGCTTGAAGAAGTATGCTCTTATCCATGATCAGGAATGAAGTCCCCTGCTGATAGGTACAAAGGTATCGTGCAAATATGTCTGGAGCCGTTGCCAAGGTCATGGAGAGAGCTACCACTCAGAGGTATGTGACAGATTCATTCCTGTGCCAATTTCTACCCATCAGCCTCTGTTCTGAATGCCCTTCATCCTGGTCTCTTTTCATCTGTTTCTCATCCTCGTCTCTGCATTTCATTTTGATCTCTTCCTCTCAATGTAATCCACTTTCCTCAGGCTTTTGCTCTCTACCCACCTCATCACTCATCAAAGCACGAACTGACACGCTCAGAATGTTCGTCATCGAACGAGTGCGCGGCGGCACAATGGAAATCCCAACCGAAACCATTAGCATAGCTGGCACAACAGGCAATGTCTACACAATCACAATCGATCAAGTCCCCAGTTGCAACTGCCCCCACGCGATAAAAGGTAATCAATGCAAACACATTCTCTTCTCACTCTCCCGAGTTCTCCGCGCCCGAGAAAATCTCATCTATCAACTCGCGCTCCTCCCATCCGAACTACGCGAGATCTTTTCGAAAGCACCGCCAATCAACCCAGTCGATGCAGATACCGTCGACAAGAATCGCAAACCAATTTGCGATGATGACAATTGTCCTATCTGCTTCACGGAGTTTAACAATGAGTTTGAGGATACGGTTTATTGCAAAGCGGCGTGCGGAAATAACGTCCACAAAGAATGTTTCGACCAATGGGCCGCAAGTCGAAAGAAATCATCCGCTCTGGTGACTTGCCCATTATGTCGCAGCAATTGGGCATTTGGTGAAGAAGACGTGGTCAAGAAGGTGCAGAAAGGCGTCAAGACGAGCGAGGGATACGTGAATGTTGCTGAGCAGCTGGGCGTCTCAACCACGAGAGGTAAGTAATTTTCTGGCCACGACAAATATGAATGCTGAATATCACGACCACAGACTACTCCACGTATCATCCCTTCTGGGTTCGACGACAAGCAAGAGCTGGCGTTGACGTCGGCGAAGTGTATGATGAGGATTACGGCTACTGAGATTCTTTATTTAATTCCCGATAACATCATAGCCGGTGGATGTTATATGGTGCAATGGTCCGATGCAATGGTCCGATGCAATGGTCCGATGCAATGGTCCGATGCAATGGTCCGAGGGAATCCTCGCCCACGATGACATCAGCTCAGCTCTGGCAATGGCTGACCAGGAGTTCAGGCAACATTATTTGTCTTTGGTACATTATTTTGTGCTTTTGGCAACGAGCTTGTTGTTTGCTCTATGGATGCCGGAGAGACATCTCCCAGCCAGGAGCTGTGAGGCAAAGATGATGTTATGCATGATTATGATCACGTTTTGGTAGCCGCATGATTTCATGCCTGTGGTCCTT
Organism: Venturia oleaginea; assembly: GCA_013176395.1. NCBI lineage: Eukaryota > Fungi > Ascomycota > Dothideomycetes > Venturiales > Venturiaceae > Venturia > Venturia oleaginea. Next base: position 517,467 of record JABMLP010000004.1, on the reverse strand, counting down.
AGTATCATACCAGGCTTCCGTTAGTATGACTGCAACAAGTCTCGGTGGTGGAAGGAGAAGAAGAAACATCTTCCAATGTCCACAGCCTCCAGGTAAACTCCTAAACAGAAGTAAAGGACGTTCTACAGAAAGTGTATCCAGCGAGCCAAAACGAACAAGCGAGAGAGGGTATCCCAAAGCGCAACGCCAAACGCTCAATCGCGAACAAAACTCCATGGAACGAGAACAAGACAGACAACCCAACGCGTCTCTCAAACTCAGAACTTTGGAGGGTGCCTTACATGTCCAGCACCGCCAATCGCATCAGCTGCGCATTAGCTTATCCCAACATACTGCTCCTGCGACTAGCCCTCTGGCTCCTCGGCATCCCCATCCCCATCCCCATCCCCATCCCCGCCCCCTCCTCCTCCTCCTCCGCACTAACCGATCCCGACGCGACTCTCGGTCTATTCACAGAACTCTGTCTCTTATAGCCCGAGCTATTCCTACTATCCGGTCTCGTACTCGTATCGTCCCCATGTCTACCGTGAACAGCCGAATGCCTTCTCGACGCTGTTCTCGCCCGTTCAGTCGTCGATTTGACAGGAACATGGTCACGAGGAGGTGAAGAACTGATAAAATCAAAGACACCGAGGCTATTTCTCTCCTTCTTCCCTTCTATCTCTGTGGCAAAAACGACACCCTGTGATTTTCGTCGTTCCTTGTTGGATTGGATGAGTGTCGAGATCGCCGCCGCGGCAGCGGACTGAATCGGAATTTCTTCCCTACTCTCCACTCCATTGCCAGAAATTGCTGTCAGCGGCGCATAAAGACCTGCACTCTTGTTGCTTAACGGACTCGTCGGCTCGCCCGCAGTTGATAAAGATTTCCGAGCATCCTCATTTCTTGGCTCGGTCTTGATAAGAGACGCTGTCAGGATTTTTTCTTTCGCTGCCGCTGAAGGTACCATAATCCCGGGCACCGACCTGCCTTTCGAGTCAACAGCATCGACGAGTTGCGCACTTGGTCTTCTCATCTTGCTGTTGAGACTCGGTTCCGCGTAATTTACGCTTGTTCGTGCACGCCTAGCTGCGCGACCAGCGTGTGCATCGCTTGCAGCACCTAGATCATTAGGTGGCGGTGTATCGCGACCCGCTTGCGGGCGAGAGGTTGACGGCTCCGTCGTTACTGGCGAGAAGAGGTCGCCTGGTGCTCTAGGCGTTTTTGGAGGAAGGTTTGTATGCTGAATTTCTGCAACTTCAGGGGGAGCTGGCTGAGCTGTGGGGATAGAAATGACGTGTGGTTTTTCTACTGTCGGTTTGATTGATTGCCTGGATCGAGGTCTGGGCGGTTCTTTGGGTCCGTGTTCTGAAGTCGTCTTGAAATGGGGCTTTTCGTCTGATATCTTGGTCTTGTTTGTGGGTTTCTTGGGCGAGACTATTGGGTCTATGTTCACTGGCTTGGCTCCAAGGGCCTTTCTCTCTGGTGGCGACAAAGTGATAGATTCGCGTTTCGAGCGCAGTTTGCCGTCTTCTTTTGCGGGCTTCTCTTTGTCTGTCTTCACTGGGTCTTCAAACAACACGTTCGCTCTGCGACTGAATGTGTATTCTTCCGGTCCCTTGGTTTCGCCTTTGCCTTCATCGTCGCGTGCGCTCATCTTGCGCTTAGCCCCAGCTCTTACAGGAAGTGCCCCGCTGGCTGGTTTTGTGCCTGTGGTGCCGTCTTGTTCGATTCGTTCCGGTGGAGACTGGAATACAGACATGCGTCGAATATTGAGTTTGCCGTGGCTGTCCCTCCTCTTTCTTCTCGTCTCGAGGTTCACGCTTAATGCTGCTGGCAAGTCTTCTGATTGCGTCTCGACTTCTGGCTGAGGTCCAGGAGCAGGAGTGGATATCGTAGGTTGCGCATCGAACTTGATCGGATCTTCGTCCTGGAAGTGAGCGACTGGCGGCGGGCCTAAGTCTGGCGATTCTTGCGATTCCGTACTCCCAGCCAATGCAAGGACTTCACAGCTACTGCTCTCAATTAGTGCCATTTCCACGTCTTTCAATATGCAGTCCACATACTCCAAAGTTTTCCTGCCCCATGCCTTATCCTCTAGGATGCCTGGTAATCTCCCATCGGAGCCGTCGCCCAGTTCCACATTGTTGCCTCGGCCCCATCCCACAGTTGGTTCTCTTCTCTCGCCTTTCTCTTGAGGGTTCGATTGCGTCAAGAATCCAAGGTTCGCAACCAACTTCCCGAGTTCTTGTATTTTGGCTTCGAATTCATTCTTAACAGCACCGAGAGCATAACGATCAGGTCCTCGTTCGGCGTTATTCCTCCATTGTAAGATTTCTTCTCTTACATGTAGATTTTCGGTGAGGAGACGTGAGACTTCGGCCTCCAGACAGCGTATGCGGACGGACTGTGTAGAGTTTGTTCTACCATCGCTTGTTAGTCCTTTATTCTCGTGGATAGAGTATTGACACATACTTTGCTAGTTCCCGATTCTGTCTGAGAAATCTTCGTTTGACTGTCTATCGTTAGTATAACTCATTGCGCATTGGGCTGTAAAATAAATGACATACGAGCTTCAACAGACTCGACTGGGACTGGCACCTCGTTCAGTCGCGCCATTCGCGGCGAAAAGACTCGTGGGTATATCGATGTTGAGCAATACGTGTATGGTATCTTAGTGGTAGTGGTAGTACTGCATCCAGTCGTTCGTGGCTTCTTGTTGTGTCTGTAAGGTATGAATGGATAAATAAATTGGCGGACGTGCTCTGTTGTTGATGGCCCCTTCCTTTATATTGCCCCGACAACCGCAATCGACAGGGGTCTGGCCCTGCCTTCCCCAAATGCGAAAACACGATTTTGTTCTTCATACCCATTTTCGAGATGGACGAAAATATCACCGTGTTAATCTGTATGGATTGCTGTTCGAATGCAACCCATTTTCGTCAGCTCGACTGGTTCATCTATCTCTATTGGGATGGGATATCATCAGGGAAGCGTCCTCCCTGCTCCCGTTCAATTCGAACAGTATACCGAAAGATTCCTGGCGATTATCGTTCTTCGAAATGCCACAAGTCAATCAATATCGGTGTCAATTTCAGCGTCTTGTTATGGTTCGAGTTGGTTCTTGGCGACGCTTAATTGATGAACCAACCCACTGTGTCAGCATTACTGTTTTTTCGATTACTCTGTTCATTCTCTCTATCTCGGCTCTAGTCCTGATATCCTCAGATTCGGATGTAGTCATCAGCAGCGCAAAGCGCACATCAGGCGGCAGACTACCGTGTTCCCGTTGTCTCTTGGGTTGGAATTGGATTCGTGCTACTCACGATTTCGTGTTGATGGTATGAAAATTACCATCGTATGTTGAAGCCAGATTGACCAATGTTGACAGCAAGAGCGCAGACTTCATGAGCAAGCAAGGTGCGAAGCAAAACAAGCGAGGAACGAAACCCGTGGACATCGATATATTTGAGCAGACAAATGTCAGGATTGTATGGGAACACTCAACTTCACAGTTTGGACTCATGAAATGTAGAGATGGAAGCTCTCCGGTCGTAACCGTGAAGAGGTGCCAATTCCTCTCCATGACGGAGAAGGTAGCTGATGAGTAGAACTATCAATCATCTACTCGGTAGCGATCCATCATCTTGCCCAGTACACGTATCCTCATGCAGAGCCTGGATTGCTTTCCTGTAGCATCCCATAAGTCTTGCTCTATGCGTGGAAATTTAGCCCATTATTCTGCGATACGGCCATGTGAAAATACACTTTGAATACCCATTGAACGTATGAGGAGCTTCTGACGACTCATCCTTCATAGTCTGTACATTCCCAGCATCTTTTCAATTTGTGCAGACGCTGAAGGAATATTCCAATGTTAGATGCGATATGAGTGATCAATGCTGCAATTTACAGCCGCAGCCAGTATCACAGTCGAGAGCGCATGATTAAATGTTGATGGGAGCCGAAATGTGAATGAGTGTGAAAAAGAAAGTTGTTACAACAGCATCGCGCGTCGCCGATATCGGCTGAGGCCGCCAACGCGTCAACACCAAGCAAACCTGCTCCTCAAATTCTCCTCTTCTACCTTTGCTCCTACTCCAACAACCCCAAAATGTCCCACTACAACCCCCCAACCTACACCTCCTCCCGTCCACCCCCTTCCCACATCCGCACCGCCTCCTCCTCCACACAAGCCTCCCCCGCGCTGCTCTCTCGCATCAACGAAAAGAAAGCCGAACTCGCATCGCTCAAGGAATTACAAACACTCAGCAAGGCACTGGCAGATCAAATGGAGCAATTAGAGGAGAAACTGGAGACACTGAGTGATGGGACGGAAGCGGTGGCGGCGGTGTTGAGTAACTGGCATAATGTGCTAAGGGCGATTAGTATGGCCAGTTGTAAGTTTTTGTGTAGTCATTTTGCTGTTTAGGGATTGGAGTGGAGAGATGGGCTAATTTTGAATCCTCAGCTGCACTACCGAAACCGAAGGAAGGAGAAGAAGAGGTGGAGACGCCTATGCCACAGACACTAGTCAGGATACCGACGCATCAGGCTAGTCTGCTGAATCAGGGGACTGGCGAAACACCTGAAGGAGGGCCGGAATGAAGAGCCTGTTGGTACTAGGATGGATTATAATCAGATGTATCAGAGGAGCAAGAAGACAGTCAGAGAAGCATACTGCCTCCCACGAACGGGCTGTCTCATCATGGCGACCGGCACTACACATGCCTGGTCACATGTGATTCAAGATTGCAGGTTTAGTTGGTATTGATGCTCGAGGGTAGTCAATGGAGCGTCAATCAGATACGTTCTCGTGCGAACTAGAGACTTCCGCCAGAAGTTGGAAGATGGTAGGACGGAGCATATGTCCTGCAGGACCGGTTGCAAGGTTGTCACAAAGTGGCTATGATGTGAAGTTAAAATCAGAGGAAGCAAATACATCTCGTCACAAATCTCGTCTTAGTCATAATCTTGTCCTTTTTGCTGCCCATGGACAGCCTTTTGCTTTGTGAGAAAAATTCGGCCTTGATCCACCATCCAAGACTTGGTCAAGAGAGCCCCAAAACGCCATCGCTGTATCCATGCAATGCCATAAGCTCATACCTTCATACTCGTTTTCGTGTCACCAGAATATTTTTCACCGAGCCTAATTCTTCTTCTTAATCGCCGGCTGCTTCTCGTAAGCATTCGGACTTCTCTTCCTCACAGTACCCTTGCCCTTCCCCTTGCCCTTCCCCTTCCCCTTCCCACTGCCATCTCCTGGCCCACAGTCACCCTCACCATGGTCATGATCATGCCTATGTCCTCGTCTTCCCCTCCGATGCTTTTTCCCACCAACCGGCCTCGCAGTCCCATCGTCCCCCGGATCACTATCAGAACTGGAGTCACTTGACGAGTCGTCGCCAGAAGATTCTTCGGCGTTGTGAGGGGCATGGTAAATGCAGCAGACTATATTGCCTCATTAGCCTCGAGTTTTGGATGTGGGATTGAGAAAGGTGTTGGAAATGTGGTGTGACATACCTTTACTGCTTTTCTTGCCCATGTTTTCGTTGTCGACGACGTCTTCTGACCATTGTATGTGTCGTTCTTGTGCTGAGTCGGCGCGGAGGACAAGGGTAGGCGGCGTTTGGGGGGCTTGGGTTGTTGATGTGGATGTGCGGGTTTGGGAAGGGCCGGTGCCTGGGTCTCGTTGCATTTTGGTGGAGGCTTGGAGTAATGCTACAATTGAAAGAAAGCCGTCGGTTCCAGGTGGTGTTGAGAGAATTGAAGCGACGGTGTAGGAGGTAAGTTCGGCGAAGTATTTATGGTGTACCTCGGTGTGCTGTGAGTGACGTCGGTGTTTAGATTGCACAACCCTGAGGCTTGTTGATTTCCAAGGTAATTATGGATGGAGAAAATCCCAAGGTATTGTCACTCTCGAAATTGTCTGGACACTGGTGGAGATCAAGGTTCATTTGTAAGCAGGCGACGCGACTTCACTTGAACAACAACATCTACACATCTTTGATCACATCGTTTAACGTAGTACCGCATATTATCCCCCTTGGTGGCCATCCAGCTTCTCCGGCATAAGACAGAATTCAATTCCGATGCCCCGGCGGACTGGTTTACATGAAGGGTGGAAGGCAGCGTACTCGAGGCATCTCAGGATGTCAAGTCATTACCTGAATCCAACACCCGACAGCCTTTCCATACAGATATCGTTCGAGCTCACGTCAGCTTTCAGCCCCAATCTCAGTTCTTTGTCCTTTGCCTCTGGATGCAAATCCTGTATCGGTCGCGTAAGCATGCTGGAAGGATTGAGCGCAGTCCCTTGGACATGGAGTATTATTAGCCACGAGCATCTAGGAATCGGTTTTCATGCTTCGCACAAACAGTCCTTTACGGAGTGCGCAATGTGGTAAGACTCTGCGACGATCCTGATCACTAATATTTTGCTCGCCCAAAGGGGTCCTTCTGGAATTTCTGTTTAGGCGTTTCTGACTTGAAAACTGCCATGTCCGCGTAACTTCGTATTCTAGTATATTCACGTGTTCCGTGTTCAATGCACTTTGCTCATGATCCAGATATTGCTTCCGCTCTAGCCTAGTCGAGTCAATGATTACAGGTGAGGCGAACGGCCTCCTGCAGCAGTTCGGAATGGCGCGGTTCAGCTCCAAGGTCACGTAAGGCTGACAGACCTGGTAAACCGCTTTGTTCAGCTTCGATTATTGTAGCTACCAGCATAGCCAATCCCTTAGAACCCAGACCGGCACCTAGTCACACAGCCTCATCCTTGACCGTTCTTCTCAGTTCATTGATTGCGAATTCTGATCTACTACTGGCCGATCTGAAGTCTTGTTGGTGGATCAGATGCGACAGAAGAGTTTGGAATGTCAGCTTTTACCATGCACGTGCTTTCAGCATACAAGCATTATGACCAGAAAAACGCTTGGTAATACGACACGGCTGAAGGGAGCCTGGAAGTTGCTGTCGCTTTCGTGGAGCTCTCCATCTGCTCAGGCCTGTTGTTCAGCTGTTGATCTGCACATATATTTCCATATTTCCCCCCCTTTTGATATAGCAACTTAACACCAACACTCCGTCCTCCAATTCTATAGCTCATTTTAGCAACTCTAGATTACTGATTTTGAAAATTCATCTCACCATGGCAACCGAAGCTCTCAATGTGTCTGCCTTTACTACTGCTTTGGATCCGGAGTTCTTTAAAGATACCCCATCGTTTCCTTTGGCTAGGAACTTTGCTCTTCAGTCCGTCGATGCATCCTTGGTGGCAGTTCCACCACCAGCTGATGGTCTCCAGGCGGTTATAGCGACACCAGAGGATCCTCCTTTCCCAACTACAGACCCAAATATTCTAGGAGTTCTCGGTGCTCTCAAAGGATCATTCGTGGGATCTGGGTTCAACACCATATTTCGTCCTAGTAATGCAGCCAACCGGGCGCAGTCGGCACTCGACCCAGATCTGATTACTGAGCCTACCCTAGAACCACTCAACATCGCCCCAGGAATGATCGATGACAACATACTGGAGCTCAATCTTACTATTGAGTCTCTCGTGTTCACACCAAGGGACCTTGGCAACATCCCCAATCGAGGAATCAATGCTCAGCAGGATTTGATCCTCCAAGGTACGTGAGAGCCATATATAAGTATCTGACTCTGTTGCTTGAAGGAAATGGCTTCAGTTGTCATTGACTAAATTATCATGAAGGTGTCCCTTATGTACAAACGATCTGGGACGTGACGAATCCCAACACTGGCAAAGCGGACGATATTCCCAGAGGCATTCACTTTGAGCCCGGAATCTTTCTGCATATCCCGTCGACGACTGTTCCACCATCTGGAGCCACGATAGCACGAATGGCATCCATTCCTCATGGAACGACTATCAACATATCCGGCCAAGACGCTTTCTCGAGTGACGGTCCCCCATCTCTGGATCAAATCCACTTCACAACATTCCCTCCATCAGTAGGCCAGGGTGTTTTTCAAAATCTGAACGTCGATACTCTAGGAACTCCTCGATTTCCACCAGACCTGACTCTGTTCAAGGAGAACGGAACCATCACCCAGGCTCTTGTTGACGATCCAGTGGAACTCCTTCGCGCTGTCAATGCACAGCTTCTCAACGACGATGGAACCAGTCGTATCATCAAAACTGACACTTTCATCATCGGCACTGACTCCGCTGACGGAAAACAATCTGGCGCTGCCACCAGCATCCCCTTCCTCACTGGCAAGAACACGGGAATGCCAAATGCAAATGTGCCAGAGGTTAGTGCCACTTTCTGGATCGAAACTGTTAACTACGATGTTCAAATTCCACCGATGAAGCCTGGCGAATGCCAGGAGCTCCCTGCTTTGAATCCGTTGCCTAGTGCCAACCTTCCCAAGTTCACGATCACGGCGCCGGCATCTGGATTCGAGGTTGGTGGGAAAGTTACTGTTCCTACGACCCAGATACAGTATGCGCAGAACGTGATGTTGCAATTTGCACCGGCGCCTGCTGCTCCGTTCAATTGGCCTCATATTTCGGTGGCGAATTTGGTGCCGCTTGCTCCGGTGCCGATCGATGCGCAGTGGTCGAAGGATAATTTCCAGGTTTCTTAGAGCTGGTTGGGCGTCTCTTTTGGAAGGATCAATTTTGTACGTGCCGGTTGAATTCATGCGTATCGACGGTCCTTCTTTCAAAAAATGAACCTGAGCGTACTCTCAATGGTTCAAACTTCAAACAATTGTCATGGTGCTGTAATGATCCTTCAGGAACTGGCAATGAAATTCTATTATGCTCAATCGCGACTACCTATTCGCAGCAAAGCTGCCTAGTCACGTAGGTCTCTTCAGCCGTACGGATGATTGTCGCTGGCCCGTGGCTTCGAAACGCTTACAGATCCTCCCCCCTGTAATTCCAACTGCAGTTTTCCTCCATTCTTATCCTCCATATAGCCACCAATCAGATAGTCGTGAATTCCAGTAATGGCGACAAGCCTCTCTGCCAACTGAGCCTTCGACCCAAGCAAGGTCCAGACACAGACATGAAAGGACACGTTCTCTATCAGGTGCGCCTAGCTTACATGAGGAGAAGACGGATGCCCACAAGATAATACAGGAGAGCTTCAGTTGTGTCGTCGGTGATTGCGAGTGATGATGGTAACTGTTCAGCCTGATGCGAAGCAGTGAGAGTGGAGGTGGAGTCTGTGGAGATAGCGTTCGGCGGCAAGTCTTGTTGGCGGGAGGAAGCGAAAGGGATCAGCTGTTTGTTGTAGTTTTCTATCAGAGATGGTGTTTTGGGAGGAATAAAGGAAGGAAGCAGCGAAGGGATGGCTTCTAGCCTAGGTATCAGATAAGTGCGCGCTCAGTTTAAGTCTAATGAGAAGACTCGGGTATGTTTACAGTGTCGTCTATAACGTGAAAGTCCCATGTTTTCTCAAAAGTCTGTCGCCTGGTGGCTGCCTGTCGTCTCGTAATCGAACTGGTAAGACGAGCAGTCAAGATGGAAGCTTGAGGTCCAAGATGATAATTTGACTGATGGAGAGCGACAGATCTAAGATGCAGGATCTAAGCGCACCATAGACAACCGAGCTATTAATGAGTCGATTGTGGTTCTACAACTTATACCCACCAGCAGTCTTCGCCTTCTTCCCACCAGTCTCAACCTTATTTCCCTCAACATCCTTCAACTCACCCTTCCGTCCAATAACAACAACACCACCCTTCTTCAAATCACTCATAACATCCTTCCTCTCCTTCGTCCTCTTACTCTCCGTCTTGCCCTTACCCTTGTCACCCTTCTCACTCGCGCCGCCGGTAACCTTAGCATTACCGTGCTCACCGGCCTTCCTAGCCCTTTCCTTTTCTCTTCTCCTTCTGCGGAGTTTCTGTTCTCTCGTGAGCTCGTCGCGTTTGACGACTTGACCGCCACGAGTAACGACTTCGTCGTCCTCCTTTTCTTCGCCTGGCTTGTAGACTTCTTGTGGTGCGAGTTGACCTGTTGTGCCGCCAACGTCGCCACTTCCAATACCTGAGGGACGGGCTTCTTCCATGCTGACGACTGGTGCGTCAGTTCGGATTTGGACATTGAGATCCAAAGGCTTTGGTCTGTAGTGCAGTGATGATAATGAGTCGAGTTTCGAGCAAATATCTTTCCATGCGTTTTCGATGTCGCGATGCTCAGCCTTGAGCTTCTCATCTCGAACTTCCACAAAGTTGGGATCATTCTTGCGGAGGTGTTCTTCTTCGTAGATGTCAGCGAGACCTTGTTTTGATTTCGTGTCTTGCACTTCCATGTCGACACGTCCCCGGCGGGCGGTGTTGAGAATTTCGTCAGGTCGCCTTCGCTTGATCTCGTCGAATTCTGATGCTAGAATTCGTCTCTTAATTAATTGTTCAATCTCTTCACTGGTTTCTTGCGTGATGACTGGTGTAGGCTTGCCGCCTCGCTCAAAGTCGAGATCTTCCTCGAGAAGTGAATTTTGAGGACGATCTGCAGCACGAGCTTCACCACTCATAGTCCACGTCCTCTTCGCTACACTTTGTGCTTCGAGTCTGCGAATCTCTGCCAATACCTCGGCTTGACGTTTTTGATGTGCCGACCGTCTTGACTTTGGGTCACCGTGATCTACTTTCTCACCTTCAGCATCCGAAGGCTCTTCGTCTTCATCGTCTGAGAATAGTTCTCGGTGTACAGCTGCCATTGTGCGTTCGATGTCTTCCTCTGGTTCTGCTTCGACAGCGTTTGCATCTTTTGCTGGGAAATTGTGTGCCATTGGTTTACCGCGTCTTCCTGCTCTCTGTACACCCTTTTTGGGAGGCGGCGCAAAGAATTCGCTGTACATAATGTTGTTTGCATTTGACTGATCGTCCATGTTGTCCATGTCCACGTCCATGTCAAAACCTTCGTCGTCGTCGTCACTGTCACCTTCGAGTGTGTTGAGATCCACATTGCCAAATGTTGGTCCACCCTCATCGTCCGAGTCTTCTTCTTCCTCAGCGGAAGCCTTCGTCTTCAATGAACCAGCAGCGGGCGCTGCCAACGTCGTTGGGTCCGCGCTCCAATCGATCTCTTCCTCGTCGCTTGCAGCGCCATCGTCGGGATCTCCTCGCGCATCCACATTTTCCAGAAAGTCGGTTTGTCTGTTGAAGTCGTCAATGGAAAAGAATCCGTCGTTCAGACCAAACTTGTCCGTGACAAATTCCTCAGCCGGTTGGTTGTCTTCGTCGAAATCATCCTCTTCATCATCGAAGCCTGCCATGATATCCTCTGATCCCTCCACGTCCTCATCTTCACCCTTCTCATCCGTCTCCGCGTCATTCAAATCTTCAACGAGGTCTTCTTCTGAAGCATCATCACCGTCCAATGACTGCTTATCCTCAGAATGGTATTCTTCTTCCTCATCAACACTTCCAACATCACTCTCGTCGTCAGAAGCCTCCCCACCACTCTCACCAAAGCCAAATTCATCGCCCTCCAAGGTCGGCAGAACACTCTCAACCTCGTCCCTTGCAGCCTCCACCACTCTTCGGACTTGCTGCCAGACCTGTTCAACCTTGAACCCCTCCAAATGCACTTTCTTGACGTTTAGCGGTCTCTTAACCTCCTCTTCATCGTCTTCCCCTCTCTTCCTCTTTTTCCGTGATTCCTTGAGTCGCAGGTTTTGGACATGGCTTATCGAAGTTGCGATCGGGTCGAGATACTGTTTCGCGAGTTTTAAAGCGGCGGATTGGAGCGAGAGAGAGGGTTGAAGAAAAGTCTGGGGGGAGTTCTGGAGAGTCGTGAGAAGGCTATTTGGCGCCATTGTTGTGGTCATTGCGGCGAATGACGGCGCTGTAGGAGAAAGCGTACGCGAAGAGGTCGAGAATGTAGGCGAGCTTTTGGTTGCAGCCATTTATCGAGGCTGATTGTGGTTGGGGTTGAAGAGGATTCGGGGTTCGCACGAAGAACTTTTTTGGCGGGTCCGTCGGAGTTTGCGACACCATCGGCCTTGGTATCGTCAATACATTATTAAATCACAGGTCGATTCTTAATTGAAGGTTTTGAGCGTCTGTGATAGTGGCCGAGAATGAGTTTTCTGCTATCTGAGTTCAAATGGCGTCCACAATTTGATGCTCATCGCCGACCTCTACCTGCCTGTCCGCCAGCTATCGTTTCCATTGGCCATTGTGCATACTCCTAACACGATCGTCTCCATATACTGATCATATCCGAATATGAGCAAGACTGAGCGCTCCCAATGAACCTCTCTCTCTCTCCAAGAGCAAGCATATACGGACAGCCTCAAGTCGTGAATTTCCTAGGTCGCTTGATGATCTGTATCCTCGCGAACAAACCAAATCGGAGCCAAACATTGCAATTGCGCCGTTCATCACATCATTAAGACCAAGATGTATTTATTGAGGTGCGCTGCCCCAAAGACAGATCGATCTCGGAAGTCACATGGCCTCGGCGATCTCGCGTGCCATCCCGAGCCGAAATGTGAAGTAGCAAAACCCAAACCTCAACCACTCCATCCGTTCCATATGAACAGTTGAGAGCGCAGCACAACAAACTCACCTTTGTATTGCCAGCAGGGGCAGACTATCGAGAATGATTGGCAACCAAAGGCGCAGGCAATAGAAGTCAAAATCAATTTCTTCACAATCCCGTCCGCAGACGAAACCAGCAATGAAAAAAACTTGTAGCTTCTCTTTGATTGAGCGTGTCATCCTTAGTGCAGGGGCCATGCTAATCTTCTCTGTATCGTTTCAACTGTAATAGAGTAAGCGTGAGAACAGCGTGTGTTAGGAGGGAGGAACTTGCATTGACCAAATGTTCCGAAGAACTGAAGGACGGAATATGGAGGAGACGGCGTCTTTAAGTATCAGAAGATTCAGAAGCTTGGACCAGTAGCATGTGATCAGAGACACTTGGACTTCTACAATGAGTTGAAACAGAAGATGTTGATTGGATGGAGACTCGACAAGTCACGGGGTAGGTGGAGTAGTGGCGTTTAGGCAGAAATTTTGGAGCAGCCGCTAGAAAATGCCGATTGTGACCGACGCTTGACCAAGTAGGGAGTAGTCTCGAACAGTCCGCTTCTGTGGCTGATGCTTACGTCAATCCCTCTGCCTTCAGTTCGTGATCTTCGTCGTCCCTATTCTCACTCAGGAGGCTTCCTCTGCCCAAAAGGCCTACAATGAGTTGGAAGTTCCGACTCAAGAGCGCTGTGACAAGTCTATCGGGATCGAAAGACCTGCCTAGGGATGCTGTTCCCGGCAATAATGGACCGCCCGCTATTCCACCCCCACTCCCCTCTCGGCCAGCACCATCGCCACCAGCAAGCTGCCCACCGCCGGCCATTCGGGCCCTGAAACTGTTATCGAAATGTATGTTGGAAGCTAGCATATGCTTGCCAGGCGGCGGCGAGGTCCTCCAGTGTAGATTCCACCTCGATGACGTGCTGGGCAACGATAATGGGAACTTTTCGATGACTGGGAAGCATTTTTCTCAAAGTGCCAGAAATGTTCGTTTGGTCGATTACAGCTTATGGGCGGAGCTCGCCAGCATGGACGGACGATGGCAGTATGATGTGGTCGGTCTTGCACTTACACTCCCGATTGCGCGTGAACAAAAGCTCGGGGTGAAAATCGTGGAATACAATGCAGCCTATAGCCCTAGTCTTTCCACTCCAAGCTTACGACTATCCGCCACTGCTCAGGAAGACGTCCACAATTTGAGACTAATTTCAGGCTTTCTGCTCTCTGCAGATTGTCTGCAGCAGGACGGAAGTTACGCATCGTCTTTTCTGGATCTTGACGGTTACATTGGCAATTCGAGTGGGAAATTCTCGCGCGGTGTTAATTTCACAGAGTCCTCCCACAATATCAACCTTGTCGGCACCAGTTTGCATGGTCGGCTAAGCCCCAATGGAGGTGTTTTGCGGGAAAGCTCAATGGATATTAGTCGAAATATCCGCTGTCTGAACGGGAGACTCATCGCTTTCAATGGTCTTCGATCCGAAGATAATTATCCGCCCGTGCCTGTGGACTCTGCTGAGAATGTTGGACAGTTGACTGGTTGTGAGGTCAAACTCGTCAATGGCTCAGTGCTTTTGGCTACATACTTCACAACTAAGAATGTTCTATGTGAATGCGCTTTCAAGCTGCGAAAGATTTTTGGGGTTGCCGACGGCCGACTTCGAGCTTTTGGTCACAATTTCATGCCGGGCTTGACCAGAAACCTTCGCTTATGCGGTAGCGTCCTCTCCATGGATATCGAGCAACCCTCCCAAGACCTCGGGAACAAGGAGAGGTCTCTAACATACAAAACCTTCGTCGTGGACCTCGAAGACTACGTGGTTCTGGAAGAAAGCCGACTCAAACTGTACGTTCGGCTCTTGTCTCTTCGTCAATTATAAGCTGACATTGTTTAAGACGACACACGTCAAATAGATGCCTTGCTTGTGCCGCCGCTTTTAGAGCTGGTAAATGGTTCAGTCCGTGGAATGAGACCCATCGCACGCGCATTCGTTCTCTGGAGGGCAACATTGTTGACGAGGATTGTGGTTTATGCCAGCTAATCCGTCAGCTTGTCTGTGCTAATTACGGCACTTTCGAAGGAATCGAAATTCTTCTGGAGACAACTAGCAAGAGTGCTTACCATGCTGAGGCTGTGGAACTTCGGATCAAGAAAGGCAACCTCACAGGCCAGCACAGGCTCTTTGTAAACGACGGTGAACATGTCCCTACACATAATTGAAAGCCACAGTACACTGATATCAGTAGGCGAATTGACAAATAGCGATGTCTTTGCTTTGTTCCCAAAGAGAAAATTATCCGAAAGTTGGTTCAATCCTGCCAAGCGTTGGTCTCTAGCCTCCTCTTGGGTCGAGAATTGTCTTCAAGATCACAATAAATGTTTTAAAGGAGAATCACTCCTCCCTACTCGATGCTTGGACGTTGGCGCTCAGCCTAATGACAGAGTCAACATTGTCACCACTTCAAACGTGCCAGGCCAATACGCTTGTCTGAGCTACTGCTGGGGTAAAGCTGAGTTGAACAAGCTTACCTCAGGAAACCATTGCAAAATACAAAGAAGAAATCCCGCGGGCCGATCTGCCAAAAATGTACACGGATGCCATCAGTGTCTGTCAATATTTGGGTATTCGATATTTGTGGATTGACTCACTTTGCATCCTCCAAGACTCGAAGGACGATTGGCTTCGGGAGTCTACGCAGATGGCTGCATACTATGGCCATTGCTACATCTGCATTGCGGCTACGAGTCTAGCAAGTCCTGATGCGAATCTCGGCTTTGAGGGTCGACCAACAGCCGTCATTGCCGATGGAAAGGATAGGCTTGGAGCATCCTATTCACTTTTCGCCTATCCTAGCGACCAGTTGGACAACTTACCACATTTCTCTCGAGCTGAAACGGCCATATTGGACGAGCATTTTCCTCTCATGCGACGTGCCTGGGTATTTCAAGAACGGCTGCTTGCGCCCAGGACTTTACACTTCGCCGGATCAGAAATACTCTTTGAATGTGCAAAAGGAATATCTTGTGAATGCGGTCACGCTATGGACTCTTACTGGATGAGTATCGGAGATGCGGGGCGGCGCATGAATGTGGAAGGCATGGAAGACGGGGCTGTCATGAAGAGACGAACCCCGGAGAGCTTGCGATGGACTCAATATGTGGTTGCTTACAGCTATCTCAATCTCACGTATGCGAGCGACCGTCTTCCCGCAATTTCTGGTCTCGCTCGAGATTATGTTTCTCGTCGGCCGAATCGACATCCTGGGCAGTATCTTGCAGGTCTGTGGCGAAACAACGTATATGGCCAGCTTGTTTGGTTTGTTGGCGCGCCATTGCTTAGACATAGGGCAAAGAAAATGATTCGCTTTCAGAACGAGGAGGCAGACGAGGCAAAGTTCTGGACGAGTCAAAAAGGGCGATTGCGAGAGTATGTTGCACCCTCGTGGTCTTGGGCAAGTGTCTTCGATGCCATCAGCTACCGAGCGCCCGAGGACAATCGGCCATTATGTGAGGTCTTGGATGTATCTATGTCCCTGAGGGGTGATGACGAATTCGGATCTGTATCAGAGGGCTGCTCATTGACGATCAAAGGACGACTTGCTGAATCATCGTGGACGGCTATTAGCGACGGTTCGTCCAGCGTACCTTATGTGCTTACTTCAATGACTGGAAGCCAGCGAATGGACCTTGACGACTCTCAAGGTATACAATTCTTACCTGATTATACTGTCACGGCACCAGACGAGAATCAAATCCCGCGTACCGAGAAGTTGTTCGTCTTGCCGGTTCTGTCGCAGAAGGTTTCTCTTGTTGGTTGGTCGTATAACGGCGATGTTGCGGTGATGGAGAAAGAGAGGGAGCGTGTTGGCCGTATTCGTAATACTTTGTGCCTGGTATTACGTGAAAAGACTGAGCACGATGAAAGTAGAATGCCATGTTATGAAAGAATTGGATTTACGGAGTATGTTAATGCTGTTGGTGCCGTGGAGAACATTGACCCGAATGATTATCGGGAGGAGACATTTATGCTTGTTTAGACGGTCACTGAGCCTCGATAGCTGCGATCACGAGGAAAACACCTTTCTAGTCCTTGACAGCAATCCCAATGCACATATCCTAAATGGAACGTTGCTGCAATTCTGGCAAGCTGCCAGGGGTTTTCCAACATCGATCTGGATTTGAGGGCTCAAGACCGACGGAATATTCGGTCATCGAACAATTGGAAGAAAGACAATGTAGTATGGCCCGCTATGCGCTGCCTATCGAGAAAATAGTAGCGGACAGAAACCGGACGACGCTGATTATTTCGAACGCTCTACCTTAAAATAAAAAGTTTGGGGCGAGTTGATTAGTTGCGTTCAGCCTTCTGGCTTTGTTCTCATGTGAAAACACCATTTTGGTCACAGACTGCCTGAGTCATTGGTGAGTCCGTGTGAGTACTATGAGTATAAGCAAGATGCGAAGTCTTGTAGGGATTATAAGGGCTTTGCTAGATATTTGAGGAAGAGGGAGATGATACCTTGGGACGACGCAGACGAGGCGGAGTATTTTAGGGAGGAGTTCTGAAGGAACGGTGGAGAGTAGCTCTTCGAATGGTTTGGGATGAACATGGGCTTAATGCTAAATACTATCAGTAACCTGCAGAGGAGCTAAATTTGTGATGGATCAAGCTTGAGATTGTTGATGAAAGGAAGAATGGTGGACCTCTACCGTTTTTATCGGTGGCTAAGACGCCTGAATCCTTTGTAGCTGAATTTTAGCTGTCCAGCCCCTTTTCACTTCCGAGGCTTGCATTTTAGCTGATGCACGAAACTGGGCGATCGATACGTCACTACTCCTCCCAGACTTAATCCTTGGAGAAATTATGGCACTACTACTTGCCTCAAATTCTTCATCCAAGTTCATGAAATTGCGAACACAGTCATATTTCTTCTGCACTTTTTCCATTGCGTTGGACTAAGACGTTAAACCTCAAGCTAATACCCCGATCATACGTTCTAACACATATCACGGATTTCTGACGAGTGTTCAATTAGGTTCGTATCTGGATATATGAATGGAAACTTATTTCTGAGAGCTAAGTAGACAGGACCCCTGAAATTGGACGGATGATTATTTCTGAGCTCGCCAAAGTGGTGGTGTCCCCATGAAGAGAGCTATATGAATTGATAAAATCAACCACCAGGCACACACGGCCACAGAATCAAGAGAATTCCTGTCCCCGTTTTTCGTATTCATACTCTACTGTCCAGCTTTGCTTCCCTTCCCCTTGACGTTATCGTCGCTAAGATAGAATCTCAGTAACCATAGAAGCACTATATATACAGACTAAAACCCAGGACAAGCACATACGGCCACAGAATCAAGAAAACTCGAATCCCCGTTCGCTCATTCCTAGATAAGCTTGATATCGGCGAATTAGTAGTTGGGTGGGTGACCACCAGCGAATCCCCGCTGCTGTATGTTTTTGTCTTCCCCCTTTTTTGTTATTTCTGGTGGTGGTGACTGTATCTCTTTTTGCTAAATAAGGATTAGATGATTAGCCTATTTCAATAATATGTAAAAGAGCAGCCATTGGTGGAAAGAAATGACGAGATAATAATGATATCTTTAGTATACAGTCTGAGCCATTTCGCACTACCAAGTCGGATAGCAAGAAGATGCTTATTAGCCGTAGCTCAATGATACTATGCCAAATTCATTTATATGTTGGCTATAGGAACGATCGACTCAATCTCGCCGACCTCAAAGAGACTTTTCAGATGTTAAAAGGTTTTGGCTTATTAGTGGATTTGAAGCAAGATATTACGTGATCAATCCTGCTCCTTTTCTATTCTGTTTGGCTTAAAAGACTTAATCTTCTTTTTCCGTATGCCTCGTTTAGCCAACCAATCTTTAGACACACGCGATATGATAATATCCCGTTGAGCTTGAGTATCTTCCCGTATCTGAGTAAACGTCGCACGGTCACTCACCATGTTAGAAGGCTTGCCGTACTCGGTCAAGAAGCTCCTACTCGTTTGCACTTGTCGAGCTTCGGTGCATTGAGGAGTTTCCCTAGGGAAAACAGCACTCTTTCCTGATATATCTTAGATAATAGTCAATTCTAGAGACTTCCTTTTCCTGCTTTTCGTCGCTGCAGATGAGTTTTTATATCATGGTCGAGGTTATGAATGATCTCAGGTCGAACAGCGTATTGACCTGTTATTCTATCGTAGTTGATGATGATGTTGAATAGGGGATTTGCTGGTAGCTGGCTCGTACTTCTCAAAGACTGTACGCCGCAGAATTTGTAGCTCGTGGGCGATCAATATAAAGGCACAGTAAGAAAAGCTGTTGATGGGAAATCAGATAGGACTCATAGGAGGTAGGAACCAAATTCGTAAAATTCCGTCATCTAGAAGCTAACCACTTTATGTCTAGCGCGATCACCTGCATCAGCTCCCCTCGTCCTCAGGCTCCCTCAACTTCTCTTCTCTTGTACATCAACATCATCACCATCATTCCCCTCACTTCAAATGGTGGCTTCACTACAATCGCTGCCTGTTGAGCTCCGGCTTCAGATATGGGGGCACTATGTACGCACTTCGGATCTCAGCATCCATCAGCCCAGGAGATTCCGACGTGGTGTCCAACGCCATTTATTAGCTATCCTGCAGACCTGCCAAATGTTCCGCCTTGAAGCTCTTCCAATCTTGACCTTGGACAAATTCCACTTTCATTGCGCCAGTACCGAGTCTCTGCTCGACTTACTCAGCAAACTTTCACGGGCGCAACTGTCTTTGATCAGGCATATCACCATGCGCGATGTACCTTTCGACATTGACGGAGACCTTTTCCATTGGCACGACTTCTTCCCTCTGTGTCCTGGCTTACAGCTGGATACCCTCACCATTCTGGACGGCGGTCTCTCTATCCAACGACCTGCCTCGATAGCCCCCAGCTCCAAGTACTTTGACATTGAACAACAAGTGCGAGCGGGATGTGGTTGGAAGCAACTTCGTTACTTGATAGACAATACTGAAACCTTCACATTCACGCGTGTCCGGATTGGGTTTCAAAGTTTCTCTCGCGATTCGCAACCAACCACTTGGTCCTCCATCATCCAGCAACGAGACAAATACCTCACGGGAGCTGAGGTGGAGATTTTTGTTGCCAAAAGGGAGTATGTTGGTCACAAAAACGTCATTCTTGATCCGAAGAAGCGCGAGGTCTTCGACAACAATGCGCCGGATTGGATCCGCAATCGACAGCCGCTACAGCGTCGAGAGATGATGGTTGTACTTCAACGAGGCAAGGGTGCGTACATCACAGAAGGTGGCTCAGGGTTGAAATCTTCGGTCTCCGAGCTGTTCGAGTATAGGTCGTGGCAGATGGTCAAGGAAGAGGCACGGAGGTTAAGAGCTATTCGTGAGTCTGGATCACACAGATCTTAACAGAAATGGTCAAGACGCCTTCAGGGAAATCAACAGAGGCCTAGCGGGGCGACCCTTGAGCGATGTGACACCCCAGGCTCTCAATAGCATCGTGTCGGACTTCGCCCAACGGAAAAAATGTTCGTAACTCGCCAATTCCAATCATGAACAAATCCAGGAATGTCGTGTACGAATTTTGGAATCCATTGTGTGAGAAGCATCTTCAACATAATATATCGAGAAACAATCGCGCGCCCGCCATCAAAGTTTTGACATGATCATCTCCCATTCACTCCTCTCCACTTCTGTCATCACCAGGAATAAATGCAATGGTCTCCGCCTTCTCCGCGAGCGTCGTCCCTCTCGATAATATAGTACTCGGCGGCAGCTCACCCTCAGTCCCAAAACCCATCGCCTCATACGCCGCTCGATGCAACTCCAAAGTCTCTTCAACCTCCCATTGCTCCTTCTTAAACTTTCCACTACGAGTCCTCATCCACCCGACAAGCGTATCAATCGACAACCCAATGACAATGATCAATCCACCAATAGCAAGGATAATGATTAGGCCTAGGACGGAGAAATTGACGTGGCCACCGGTAGTGCGGACGAGCTGGGTCAGACATTGCTCTTTTGATTCTTTTGTTATGAAGGGATGGGTTTCGACGCGACCCTTGGAGGTATCGACGTTTTTCGGGGCTGTGGCCCATTCTACGGCCCATGCCTGCTCTTTTGCTAGAGAGGTGGAGAACCAGAGGGAAACCTCTTTTTGCCATTGGTTGTTTGGTAGGGATTGTTGAATGTTGCCATATGCGCGATCTTGAGCTAGGATGAAGGTCAGAATATGGCAAGAGATGTTTGAGTCCTAACGATCCTACCGTTTAACGCATATGCATCTCTTCCTTTCACTGACATGTACATCGATCGATCATACCCTGTCTCCATGAATCGTCCCGCAGTTGCCGATTGATGGAGATTCAATCCAAGATTTGCACCGAGAACTTGCAACATGCTCCCGAGCTTGGAACAACCTTTTTCCCTCGATCTGTTTGGATCGCAAATCTGGTATTGGTCAATGCAGCCCATCAGACTTGTCAATGGATTTCCATAGAACGAATCGGTGCCATTAAGCGGATCGCTGGCCTTTATCCAGGGATCGTTGCTTGGTGAAAGGTATGTCATACCGTTGTGGGCGAGGTATAATAAGGTAACGTCTGCATCGGTTCTGTTGAGCTTGGGAATAGGCTCCCATTTCGACAATGCGTCGCCACCAAGTTTGTTGGTCGAGTACACGGAGCTGCTTTTTCTTAGCCCAGATCTTCATACAAAGGGAAAAAGCGCAGTCCTTACTCTAACGAATATCCGAATCCATCAAGCTGTGATCGCATAATGTAGGAAAATGTCCAATTCTGACCTAGGTAAGGTCCCGCATTGACAAAGAGAGTTTCGCCAACAATACTGTCGTTGCGCATCTCTGCGAATGTTGCAGCGATAATGGGTGCACATGTTACCATTCTTCGAAATAAAACTCTGTTTTCGGGTGGCACGTTGATTCCGAAGTCTGCATGGGAATCGAGCAATCCTGTATCCATCGAAAAGGCCGCAGTATCTCCCATTCTACAGGTCCCCGGAGCGAAGGGACAAGACGCGTTCTCGTTTGTGCTAAAACTGAGGCTCGGTCGGACGTAGCTCTGACAAGCTAGTCTTGATGTGCTATTCTGGTAGCACTGATTGACGTATTGTGCTGCATCTTTCGTATCGCCTAGTTGTTTGCCGATGAATTGATCGTCGATCTTTCCGTTCTCCATCTTGAGGAAAAATCCACCGCATTGAGGACCAAAAACTAAAGTCGAATTCCCTAACGTTTTGGTAATCGCAGATGTGAAAATGCCGGCAACGCTAAACACAACCAGCGTGGTAAGAGCCAACAACGCCAGAGGAAAACATCGCATGATAGTCTTGAACGAGGACTTCGACGAGCTTGTTTCGAACGGGAGCTTCATGAAGACATATGCAGCTCTTCCAGAGCCAGATCCGTTGTTCTTCAGCAAAACTTGTTTTTGATGATGGAGCCAGTCTTTGGTTGTTGAAGGATGTGTTGTGCTCAGTTGGTGAATCGCAAATGCTAGGATTTTCCAGAACATACCTCCTGCGAAGGAGACATAGAGGGCCAGAAATGCTGCAAGTATGCCGGCCGTTTGCTGAGGAAGGGTTAGAGTTGCTCCTCGGTAGTACCCATGACTCCAATTGATCCAAAATCCTTCCAAGGTTTGGAGCGTCGACATTGCGAGGGAAAGGGCCGTCAAAATGAAGAGTGCTAGTAGTCTGTCGCTATTAAGATATCTTAAAGGCTCTTCTATCCAAGAGATACATCGAGAATGAGAGATTCGGTAAAAGCAAGGCGGGGGACAAGCCCTCGTAAATACAGCCTTGCTCCGTATTCATGATAGGGGACTTCATGCTCAACGGAGTTTCACTGCCAACCAGCGAATGGTGAAATATTCTGGTACTCGCATCGTGGCTTTGTAGGGCGCTGTGGCGGCTCAAACACAACCAATCTGAACTGGGTTTACGGACAAAAGCGCTACACAATCGGACTTTGCCCCTTGGAATCAAAACATGCATGAACCAGGGATTTTTTACGCTGGACGCAGGAGATGGTTTGAGAGCCGACCGAGAACGAATACCTTCGCGCACATATACCTTCGCGCACAAATACCTTCGCGCACAAATACCTTCGCGCACAAATACCTTCGCGCACAAATACCTTCGCGCACAAATAATGAAAAGCATCAAGATTGTTGGTGTTGACATGAAGTGGATAGAGGAAAAGCGGGATTTAGCCGCATCTAGCGCTCGTTTATTTCACGTACAGTTTCTCTCTTCTCTGATCTCGCTTCCATTATTACTACACTTCTTCCATTATCATTTCATCTCGAATCTTTGACAAATCATCGCGACAAGTATTCAGGCTTTGTCTCGCATCTTTCGAGAATTGCTTATCGGGGAGATTGATAATCTTCTCTTTCCCCTCTATATAGTGCAATCGATGCCCGAAAAGCTCTAGTCCAGAGCCAGCAGCCTTCATCAATCTAGTCTTCCCTCTCTCTATTTTTGGATTCCAGGCTTCACGGACATCTTCTTGAAGAAAGACTGGCCTCCACGTCTGGTTGGATACCATCATCGAGCGAATCAGATCTTCCAGACGCCTCTGTTTCAGATACCGAACGCCACACAAGAGGTTCGCGGCTGCTCCTTTCACTTGAGGCATCCCCTTTTCAATGCAGCAGCTGAAGGAGGCCGCCATCTCTAACTGATTTTTTCGTTATTTACGATAGCTGCCTAGGCCCTGGAAAGGCAAGCTTAATCGTTTGCCTCTGACTGTCGGGTGCCGCGAAGTCATGCGTAGGATGGAACTTATCGATATCGGTATCTATTGGGCTCACTGTGGCCTTCAAAATCATGACTCTATCTCACTCTGCCTGTCAGAGGGTCCTCAATTGCCTACGGATGGCGTCGTAGGAACTGGGGGGCTTGAACCTACCCAGTGCTTCGCAATCCTTGTTGAAGCCTACCATTATTCCCGTATCTATTAGCATTCTTCTATGCGAAGTCCAGAAAGCCTATCTTGACAAGATATAAGACCTGTATCTTCGGGTTCAAGATCATGCACTTATAAGCTCGCTTTCTTCACGAGTGTTCTTGCATCATCGAGCAAATCAGATCATACATTTGTTTATTTTTAGGGAATGTACTTCGAATTAGTTTTACCAAAGCTTTCTCTCATTCGCTCAATATGTATCCTACACCCAGTCGAGTTGTCCCGACAGTACTCGCAACCTAGATGATTAAGACAGTTGTAACGAAAGCCGCTAAATCCCAGATTTTGTGGGTGTATTTCTGGCTAGAACGCTTTATTCCGCGAGGCTGAAACAACACTACGTAACGCAGATGATCAGGAGCACTTATCTGTCCTTGTTGGAGCAAACCGAGTATCTAATAAACATCCTTTTCGTCCGACTTGACAGAAAATCTCGAATCCTGAACGTGTCGGTATCTCAGCCCTCAAAATCGCATACCCAATCGTCGTTGCAGCAAATGTAGAGAATTTGAGTTGCCTAAGACGCTAGCTCTTCTTAATTGTTTAGATTTCCGTAAATCTCCTTGAAATGTTACGCTGGGCCGATGGTTTGTACTGAGCTGTCAGACCCTCTCCCCCGGAAAGGAAAGTCGAGGAACGAGTTATTATAACTCGAAAGAGGAGGATAGGTCTAGGATTCGATTGGAAGGCCCGATTATCCTCCTCGGTAGAAAATTGTCCTCCTCCGTAGAAAGATAAACTAAACGAGTGGTAGATCGTAAAAAGAAATACACTGTGTTGATCGTTTGCTCCAAGTCCTTCACATCAAAACATTGTGATTTTTCGGTCAACTGACTTCGAGACAGCGCGTAGAGTACAAGGGACTGCTCGAGCGTATCTATCAAAGAAGCGAGAGCAAATCTTATCTCTCCCGATACCCACGATATCAAATCCAACCCGCCCCATCCTTCTTACCAACTCGAGAAACGACAAGGAAGCGGTGTTCCCTATTCTGCTCGCGTCAGGTCATGCGATAAGAAGTTCAACCCAAGCACACAGCCGGATGCATACGCCCAATGCATATCGGCTTGCAAGCAGACCGGACCCTGCCCTCAGTGTGGTTAGGGATAAGAGGCAGGAGCGTAGTGCAGAAGTATCCCTGTCTTTCGGGTGTTTTTTGATACGGAGGTCATGAGGATCGTAAAACGGCGGCAACAAATCGGGTGGGATCTGTTCGTGTTAGCTAGAACGCTTTAACGCAGTAAGCCAAGGCAATGGCTGTGGACATGGACATTGAAATTGGTCAGATACCTGGAAACTGCATGCTTGAGTATTACGGGCGCTCAATTGGCTTTCATACCGATTCACGACAATTCAATTGTTACTTCCCCTTGCAAACCAAAACCCCTCCATCTTCCCCTGAACCCTCCACCACCTCTCCACCAGCACCCGTTCAACCCATGCCTCATTCCCCCCATCCCAAAACTTATCATGCAACGTCGCCGCTCCTCCCTTGATATCTCTCCATCTGGGCCAATTCACACTCCACTTCCCTGGCTTAAACTTCTGCCAAGGCATCCTCCCATCACGCCTATGCGCATGATTAAGCAGCGCCTGTTCCATCAGATTCGATTCGAAAGAGTTTGGTGTGTTGAGAATGGAAACATAGTACTCAAACAGTGGAATTGATGGACGAAGAAGCATGAATCCGCCGTTCATGTCGAGGTTAGAGGGGGGTGGGAAGGAGTGTTCCGGACCGCCTGTATCGCTGACGCCGACGATGGAGTAGGTACACGGTGGTGATGTTCCCGAAATGCGTAGATCAGACCAAGATGTCAATCCTGGTTGCGTTGCGAAAATCTGTTGAGACTCAGGTTCGTCCCATATAGCATCGAGTGAACGCGTCAGAAGCATATCGGCATCTAGATAAAGAATCTGCTCATATTGCGTTTGCTCGAAAAGACGGAGTTTGGTGAATTGATCGATGAAACGCTTTTCGCCTGGATTCACCCACTGTGTTTCTGGCTCAAGCAGATCCAGGGTGACGACTGTGGCGCCTTCGTCGGCGAGAATAGCTCGCTTTTCGGCAGAGACATGAGGCGTGACGAAGACGACGAATGGGATAGAGAGGCTGCTGCGCGTTTCTGGTTGGTGAAGAAGTTGATAGCTGAGCACGCGAACGGCGGTGAAGTAAAGATCTTCCTGATCGGAATCGGTGATTCGTGTGGTGAGTAAGGTTGCATAGGCTCTCCTCTCGATTTCAGGTTCGGATTGATTGCGTACTGGCGGTGCTGGAATTCGTACGCAAGAATTCAAGGATTGCGGGAGGAAAGAAGGTATATTCTGAGCTGGGTAGGCGTAGAAGAGACCGAACAGGAGGATGGAGGTGAAGCTCGCGGCTAGCAATGCGGCAATTTGCTTGCGTCTCATTATCTCAACCCATAGTAGACAGAGAGGGAAGACGAAGCTGTGTCGAAAAGGAGACGGATCAAGTATTTCAACAGTATTCTGCTGTGCTTCTCCTTTTCTTCCCACGGCTCATCTTTCGATAGACTAAGTACTAGTTCAGGGGCCTCAACTGAGTTTTAGCGGCTCGCTAGATGAAAATTGGCGTTTACCCCCGCCCTTTCTGGGTTGTGCCCGCCATTCATTGTCCTCATCATCTGACCAAATCCTCCTAAGGCAAATATCCTCCAAACTCTTCAAGGTCAACTCTGCAACATATCCGCCTCTAATGCTCTTAACAGCCTCAAGAAACTCTTCTCCTCTATATCACAAATGCTCAACTTTCTGGTAGGCACATAAAACACCTTCCCATCCATCGACAGAACCTCGACCATTTCAAAATCGATTCTTATCCCATCCCTCACTCCCTTGTCCCTCAATCGTCCTAGCATCGCGCGAACCATTCCCATTCTATCCTTGAACCCATAAGCCGTAATCCGCAAGTCCACCTTCCAAAGATCGTTGCTCCCAAGAAGAAAAGAAACAACGTCTTGCAACTCTCTGGACCAAAGAGAACCATTGATTGATATGAAGAATTTGCGTCCGGCCCTGTACCCTCCGAATTGCTGCGCGTTTGTGGGAAGAATGAGGGTATTGGACCTCATCAACCAATCTTTTGCCTACATGTAGATTTTTGAGTTGAAGCGGAACGTTCGCATAGCGTAGATACCCTCGTCTGCTTCCATCATGCCTCAATCTGGATGCCTCCATGCTGCGCGAAGCTGCTGAGCCTCGCCGTGCGTGACAAGTCTGAGGCGCTTGCCGGTAGGAATACCCACATAGCCGTAAACCTTTTGGCGCAGTTCGAGAGGAAGGTCTAGGAAACCGATTTGCGGAAGCACTGCGAAACTGTTAATTGATTGGTGTCCCTCAAATGAGAATCGATTGCCCAGAATTGGGTGTGATTGGGAGATGGACTGACCTGGGTTGGAGAAAGCATCAGCATTTATCGCCCCACAGATAGTGCAGACCCAGTCTCTTCGTTACCTCGACAGTAGTCGGTTGGAGGAATGACAATTTTGCGACAAGTTCAGCTTGGCAGGTGATGTCTGAGGGAATGGAAGAAGTGGTTGATTATTGCGCTATCGGATGCATAGATTTTATTTGGGTGAGGGTATTCAATCACAATACTGAAGGGGTAGGAGTTATAGTATCTTACAGATGGACGTTACAAAGTACCGCATCTCAAACCACAACCAACATACCCTCACCAACTAGGCCTCTCTCATCCACACCAACCGACCTTCCCTGTTCCGAAGCCCGAGGCAAGAACAAGTTTTTGTTATCTTCGATGAGCTTGGGAATGAATTTATGCTGACCTGAATAGATTCTGACTGCGCTTGCCATTTTGCACGCACCAATCGACTATGGAGATCATTCTTCAACTAATGAGCGTGATCAATACTGTTCACGAATGCCAATACAACTTTCAGGAGGCACCTTTGTCGCTACCTTACTTTCACATACCTTGAACCTCTCGCAATTTCCGAGCATATCTGGACTTCTCAAAATGCTCCTTCCGCATCGAATTCTGAGCAAAGTTTACTCTTCCACTTACTATCAAGTCCCAAAACATCAAGCAAATACACATTATCATTTATCATCTTCCCCGTTACCAATTCTTCGCAAGAATCTCGCACATCGACTCGAGATAGCAAAGGTTTCAAATGGAAATGCCCCGTCGAACAATCAAGGCCGCATCGACAATCTCCAAAACCACTTTAGCTTCGCTGAGCCGTCTCATAATAGCTTCTTCGGCAGTGGAAATCAATTCTCCACTTTTACCGATACTTGGAACGACTTTCAACAATTTCCCGTCTTGACTAAGCGAAATGGAAATTTCGAAAAAAAGGAATACAATGCACAATCAATGTCGCAAGCAATACCAGAACGGCTATGCTACATGTTTCCAAATGAGGCACAGGGTCAGGAAGTGTCGGTGCCGGCATCTCTCCAGAATAGCGACTGTTCACCTCGTAAGATGGCAGAATTCAGGCAGTCTGGGCTTAGTATGGATGACATAACTAATGCTATGAACCTTGACGATACACCGGAGCTTCAAGGACAAAATCGACCATCGCATGAGCACAAGAAAACATACAGCCAGACCAGAAGCCACAAACTCCAAGCCCTTCAAAATAATCTCTCTCAACGCAACCAGAACTGGCGTTGGAGGCATGGTCTACTTTCCGGGAATCTAGGCACAGCGCTGCCGAAGAATTGCATCAATGCCCTCATGCGTCTAAGCAATGCTCAATACTTCTTTCGTGTCATAGGAGACCCGCATCCCAAAGACTTCGATGGTGGGGTTTTTGAAATGTCACCGCCCTTTGACCATTACCTAACTGACTGATGGCGACCCAAGTACCCGATATAAGCTCCCCGCAACGAAAGAAATCCATCCAATTCTGAGGGATAAACTTTTTGAACAGGGTCGATCGTTCCCATCGCTCGAGGATTCTATGCAGCGGTACCCCGTTATTAAACACCACTACTTCCATGATGGCAATGTTCCTGGAGAAGAAGAAAGACCAACCTTCAAGCGTACCAGTACCGATCCCAACACGAGTCTTTTCCAACGATCATTGGAACAGGCCTTTCAGAAGGATTTCAACGCATCCAGTCTGTTCAGTAACAGTATCGTGCGAGAGGACCCGTCGACAGAGGCATCTGCCTCAGCTTCCACTCAACCGTATCTGGTTGGAAATGATGGGCAAGTAACACCACCTATGTCTGTCGCAGACATTTTCCATTACGTAGCTCCTATCACTTTGGCTCAAGTCGACAACAACAACCAATTTCACCCTCAGGGCCACTCAAGACAGATTTTTGATTTAAATCAACTTGGTTCTGATGTGGCGGCTGCCAACAATACCTCCATCCATAATCCAGTCTACAACTGCCAATTTGACCCGCAGGTCAACTTAGGACAGTCTCCTGGCTCGAGTCATTTCGGCTTCGGCATCCCAGCTGTCAATAATGCTTCCGCCTTGCCCAATCATCCACAGAACAATGTGCTATCTCTAGGCGGCACACCATATTCCCATAACATTGGCCTCTCCCCTGCAACCATCTTCCAACCAACAGCAACAAGAAGCGCAAATTTAAAATCACGCTTTTCTACCTGACATCCTACTACAACAACTACCAGTTTCAAACTGGAAGGATAACCCTGATAGCCCCAATGGTTCGAACGATACTCCTTACCTAGCCAACCCTGCCTGGTCACACCTTCAACATGAGCAGCAGTAGCAGCAGCAGCAGCAGCAAGTAGGCTCAGGGCTGAATTCCGTCTTTGATCCGGATGCTCCGCTTTTCCCATCTCATGTCTTTGAAGGGTATGAGCAGGATTTACCAGGGGATTCTCGGGATAATCCTTGGAATGTGGATTGATTGTCATTCTGCTATCGAATGGGATACATTTTCACGGTGTCTGTGTCTGAAGAACCCTCGCTTCGTATTTGGGTGACTAGAGGATGTCTTTGGTGAATCGCTTGTGCACTTGACGTATCTTTATCGGTCGGTCTCTTGAAACTTTGAAGTTGGGGCTTGAGTATTGGTGGTGATGAGGATGGTCAGGATGACATACATACATACATGCGCAGAAATGAAAGAACGCTCGCTCGCTTTTGCACGTTGTTTCGGGTATTCCAAGGTCCGTTCATACATATCGTATTTGTACAACAGCTGACATCTGCCTAAGATCTCAAAAATGATCATCTCATCTTTTCTGATATCCAACTCCGAACACCATGCATCCATGAACATTCGTGAGTATCATAAATCCGTCCATCACAACGCCAATCTAATTCAGATTCCCTCCCAAACAAACGATACGAAGCTCAACATAACCTAATCCCAGCAACGACACACCACTCCCAATTCCACATCGCCGCGACCCGAACATCGTCAACGTTCAACATTCCCACCTGACTCCTCTCAAGTTGTTTCCAAACTCGATCCCTCAGTCCGATAGGCCAAGAAGGCGTTGCCCAAAACCTCGCTCTTAACCCCTGCGACTGTGCCTGCTTGACCAAATCCTGCACAATACTCTTCTGTGGACGCGTCATACCGCCGAGGGGAATCTTGCCGTGGACAGCGCGCGCAATCGGTGCGGAGGCGTAGAAGGAGTTGGTGGAGTTGTAGGGGCTATTTGGTTCTGCGAGGTCGATGAGAGGGGCGTCGGCAAAGATGGTGCCTTTGGTTGTGGAGAGGAGATCGAGACGTCTGGAGGCTTCGCCGGAGGCGACGACGGTTAAGGGGCCTTGGACTATCTTGGTGCCGTCGTAGTGAGTGAGGTATCCGGCTTCGCGGAAGGGAGCCAATTGGGCCGTGACAAGTGGGAAAAGAATGTCGGCGCTTTCTTTGAAGTCGAGGAGGAGGATCAGGGATTCCCTTGGGGCATGGTTGAAGACGCCGATGAATGGTTCCGAGAAGTTGACGCTTGGGTTTTGCTTACTTTGCGAGTTTAGTATGTTCATAATCGGGTTTAGGTACAGAGATTGAAGGGTTCGTGCAGGCCTCAAAGAGCGTCGAGTGTGGCCAACCTGAAGGTCATTGTTGATGAGCCATATGTCGGCCTCCACACCTGTGCAGCCAACGGACAATGCCCGGAATAGAGGAATATCTCGGTCGTAATCGTTGTGCGAGTGAATGGGCTTGGGTGCAATCCCTGTGCTGAAGTTCGGCAGCCATGATGTTTGCATGGCACTGGCTGACTCCGGCTCTTTCCATTTTGACAGTATTTGCTCGACGCCATTGTGAGGCATTACCGGCGATAAGCGATGTAACAATGCCATAGCAAGTGAAATATATATGCTGAGCCATGCATAATCAGTACATATTCATGAGTGAATGCTGATCACTTAGGACAAACTTACAGGAATGCTATAGCTCCAACAAGAGATAATACTGCCAGCACGAAGACTCCTCGCGCATACCATGCTCTTTTGCGGCCGACTTCAGCACTGCTGAATTGCCGTGATGAGGCGTCCATGAAGTATCTCCATCTTGATCTTTGCGACGTCGTACTACTTGTTTCTGTTTCCCTGATGATAGCCTTCACCTTCTCAACATCTGCGAATCTCTCTTGTGATTTCGATGATCCTGACTTCTCCACATCCTTAGGGAACGACATGGTGGTGGATTGGAGTAGATCAAGCCAGGAGAGCTTCCAATTATGCAGTACACCTCTGTATCTGAGCAGGAAACTCGGGGAATGTAGTTGCGATACTAGTCAATAAGAGAATACAATCTCGAAACAGGGTCTATGAATAATAGAGATGGTATAGATAATTCTGTGGAAGCTTTGAGGACCTTGGCGTGAACTGGGGACTGAGTATGAAAAGAGGGCTGACACAGATATAAAAATACGACAACATGGAAATATCAATTGGCTACAGCCCCAATTTGCATAGAGTGGCTTAATATGTCCGCTCTGGTGGACAGCCCTTGGGCCAGGCCCAGCAGAAACAAGCAATGCACGGGCGGCGTTTCCCGCCAACAGTTTACTTGGCAATCCCAGACATGGGCCACCGGAAGTGTCTCAAGAAGATTTTGGCACTAGGATCTGGTCAATTAGAGCTTCGTATCGTGGGTGGGATTTTGAAAGATCAAAGACGCTGACATGGACAGACGCAAAGAATGTGACAGCATGCTCGCCGAAGCAAGCAAGTTTCCAGGAGAAGCAATACAAACCGAGCAGTGTTAACCACAAAGAGTAAAGGAATTAATGCATCCAATGAACGAAGCAAAGTCTGTCATCGGAAATGCCATCATCGGCAGAGGTCCGGCCAGGAAACGTTGTGTCGATATTTGAAACTAAGATGCCACCATACTGACCATAGCTTCGGGCGCTGACAGTTTTCAGCCCCAAGGAAGGATTCTCGCGATATTCTCGCCCGCGTGGGAGGCTTGAGAACAGGACAGTGAAAAGAGGCGCTTTTAGTAATGCGTCTAGACGCAATAGAGCGTTATCAATGGCGCTTGACAATGGTACGGAGGTAGCATAGTTGGAATTTGCGATGAGGTGAAAAAGTCGAACATCGAGCCTATGCCTCAGGCACGTGGGCGCTTCCACCTCTCACCAACACCACTTCTTCTCTAGATCCATTGCACCAACACGAGCTAACGAAGCCGACTATACCACCACACCGCCCGACCTGCCCGATCGGACCGAGTCCCATCATGCAGCACTTCACTTGCCTAGAAGAATTTATCCCGCCATTCTAGAGCTGCTGCATTCCTTTCGTACCCAAGACTACGATACACCATTCACCATTCCTATGAAGAGGAATTCTGAGTTCTCATCCTCCGCAAACATGCAGTCTTCGTCTAGGCCGTTGCTCATTATTGTAGAAGATGCAGAATTAGTTTGTTTGCCATTATGTCAAGCGTTCTAAGCTAGATACTTCAAGATTCAGCCTAGAAGCCTAGATCCGATGGAATGGGCTCGGCTAGTCCACCGCCAAGTTCAAAGATCGGAGGCCTGCCTAGCCTGTTGAGTTGCGTGCTAATTCCAATTCCAATTCATACGCAGTGCAGACCATCTCAAACCCCCCATCTATGGTGTTGACATGATATCACAGAAAGAGCTGGACATCAGGCTTTGACATCTTTTTCTAGCACAACAGTTGTCGCCAGATCCCACGATATTTGATTAGAATTGTCGCTTCGCTTGCTCTCAGAAGTTAAACATGAATTGTATTAGAGCTCACTACTCTCTGTAGTCACCGCGTTTTTCTGAGCGAAAACATAGCATGGAGGCATACTTCTCAATTTTACTATTACCAAAATAGGCAGTCTCTAAACAACTTTGTTGATTCGGAATTCGAGACCGGGAAAGATAGACTATACTTTCATTCTATATTTTATCAATAGCCTCAACTTTCCATCATGGATATTACACTACAGTCCCTTGTTGACCTTCTCATCTGCAGTCTCATTTCCCTAAATGGACCCGCAAAAGCCAAGCCAATATTCCCATTCCTGCTAAAGGCTAACAACTATCAAGCGTTTTGTATGCTCAAATCCAATATCTTACTGGAATCAGCCTAATCCTGGGTGTCGTGTACTACTGCTAATAGCAACTCGCCATGATCCATTTTGAGTCATTCTACGAATAGGCTAATCAAATTCAATCATGGTCACGTGTGACACCATCGCGGCTTTTTGCTGTGATGTACGTGATCTACTAAAAGATTAAAGTACACATTCCAACGGTTCTTAAAATCTAGAATAGTATTATAAGAAAGATGCAAGCATCGGGCGGTATAGGTGGTGATCTCGGCGCAAAGTTGCTCCGGCCATAGGCAGAATCTCAGCTCATCTCCCTTACCTTCTTCTCCACTCGACAACAACATCTTTGGTCTCGAAGCTTTGAGCAGTAGTCTAGCAGCTCTGATCGCTTTCTTCCCATCGTACGAATAAGCAGCAATCGGAATCCATTTACTCCTCTCACAAAGTGGCAAGTTTACGCTGCCCATTTCGATACATGCCAGATCGAGCATCCACTACCAGATCAAACCGAAGATCAACATGCGCCTGATCAACGTACACAATCTAGCTCTGAAGGAGTTCTTTGGGAGCAATATCCCTAAGTATGCCATTCTTTCTCACACCTGGGGAGACGATGAAGTTACGTATCAAGACTGGCAAGATGAGCAGCGCAGAACCACCAACAAAGGATACCGAAAGGTTCATCGCACATGTCTTCTGAAAAATGAGATGGGATTGACTGGGCATAGGTGGATGCGAATTGCTCTATACAGTACCACCACCGATGACAATGCCTTACGAAAAGGCCGGCAGCTGCCGCCGAAAACGACGGAAGTTGTCACCTAGCTCTACTTACTGAATATATTAACTCAGTTATCTTGTGGCCCGACCAATCCACGTTAGTACATTCTTTAACCAGGCACCCGAGCTGTGGCTGAGCTAACGCGCTTCAATTCCGCCTGAAATCGGGCATGTGGGCTAATTCCGGGACTGCTACAACCCATGGAAGCATCAATGGAAAGCAATGTCATGATACACTAGCTTTCACTATAAGTGATGAATTTCTACAACACTAAGCGTCTAAAGATACTCGAAGTATCTCACGATAAGTTATTAAACATCGTAGTACCCAGCACTTGCTTGAGTAGCATCCCAAAGTAGTATCACAAGCTCAATACCCTTACCTCGACCGAAAATATGGTCATACTCAGCGGTTCTGGCGCTGGCAGTTCTTCCAATACCAGAGCCACCGAAATAAAGCGGTCCTTATTGAATCGACCGCCGACAAATCGATCACACCCTATTGTCCATTGTGTCGATCCGCAAGTAACTAGCACGCCAGCATCGGCAGGACAAAGACAAGCAGGTCGAACCATCGAGCTAGAAAGCGTTTATTGGATTCTGACTCCATAACTCCTAGTGCCGCTTCAAGGACTACGACGAGAACCGACGAGATAGGTAGTGAGCCTGATGTATAAATTGTGGTTCCAGCATCATGTCGAACAGCTCTTCCAGGAGTCGCCAGCCGAAGATGACGCGGCCAAGGGTGCCAGCGTGCAATTATACTTGAATCAAAGATGTGACGAATGGCTTGACAGAGCACGCCCAGACGAGCCGGAGCTACGCATTATGGGTGATCCATCGTTGTTTCAAAGCCAAGCTTCAAGGAGTCACAAGCCCTTGACGACACGCCTAGGGACGAGCTGGCGATATCCGCTTGGAGAACAAAGCCGCCATGGAAGGTAGATTGACGGCACTCGAGGAGGCTGTGAGAAGCTATAGCGAGCGGGTCGTGCTATGCAGAGTTATATCATACTTACCAGAGGGGGAGGCAGCGGGCTATCGTTCCATATGCTCAATATTGCGAGAGCCATAACAGGCCTTAACAAGACCAGCAAAGCCTTAGCCAACGATGTCCAGGAACTTCAAGGGTTGGTAGAGCATGATGACGATCGGTTTACTGAGGTGGACGAGAAACTTGGAATCCTTCAATACAATCACAAGCGTCTTAAGAGCCTACAGGAGGAGGACAACCTCAAGCATCTCGACCACCTGGAAGCCATCGAGGGCGTACTGGAGCAGCGTTGCAACAATACCGAAGATCTAGAGCTTTTGAACAGCGGGATTCGGGTCACGTTGGTTGTCCAGGTTCAAGTGGCAAGAGAATCTGACAGATGCTCATTTAATGTGGCCACATTCCTTGTTATTATCGTCCTCCTTCATTGTATTAGCCATATCCTCGCAAGGCGCTGAGGTGGAGATGGATCACCCATCCGAGTTCCATCCTTCTTCGAATGTCAGCAGCGTGACCTTTAGATTAGGCTTGGAGATTTATGCATGCCTTGTCTGCGTCTTTAGTCTCCAGATATTGCCCTTGCAACTCTTCTATCTCTTTTCGCAAGCTCCTCTCTCCTTAGCACCCTTCTCTTCCCGGAGTTCCTCTCCTATACGGGGTGCAGTGACCTTAGCGAACGACGCGCCAATAGCTCCGAGACGCGCATGATAACCGAAACCGATAGAGAAGCTATGTGGGGCACAAGCGGCCCTGGGATTGAGGATGACGGACAGAAGGTCCCGAGGGATACCGCGTAGTCATCCAAGCGCTGAGCAACGAAGCCAACCCTTCAGAAGGACAGATATGTATGGATATACTGACTCGAGCTATAGTTGGGCACGAATCATATTATTGTGCACTGTACTCTCGGGCGGCCTAATAAGCGGCCGATTTGGACAGCCCCTACTAAATAGGGGCTCTGCGGAACGGCATCAGGATACCGTCTCATCTCAATATTGCTTAATACTCTGTCATTTGGCCATTTCTTGTCCGGCATTCGTGTAAACGCCTTGTATAATAGTCGTACAACTTTTCAATTGACTTCTGATCAACCTCATCCCATACTGTCTTGAATCTAGCCAAGGCTTCCTTCTCTGAACTACAGCGCCTTGAATGGAACCTCTTCTTAATAGGATAAGCAAAAGACTCTGCAATAGAGAAGTCTGGGGAGACTGCCTTGTACGTGTACCCTCATGGGCTGAATCAACATCATGAAATAGGTTCAACTTCCGTGCAATCAGCTCTTCACAGAGTTGAGTAAGTATACGGTCGCAATAGACTTCTGTAGTCATCTTGCCATTGCTGTTGCTTGTATTGTTGCACGTAAACCCTAAACGCGCGAGCCTCGCTGCAGACTCCTGTCGCAGACCAACTCTCAACGCACGAGTTGCTTCCTTTCTCTCATATCCGATGAGGTATAGCCTATACGAATTGCAGCAGCTCGATATGATCAGGCCTTTCCTGGCCCTCTTGAACTTCTGTTTGATAAAATACACTCTTCTACGCTACGAATGGTAGCTGAGTAGGCCCGTCCTGATCGTCATCTTGGCTGACTGTATTGCCATTGACTTTGCTACCCACGCCTGCATTGTCAACGGGCTCCTGCTTCAGCCTGAACTTCTTTCTATGAGTCCTTTGCGGCATGAGGTGAATCTTTACAGTATCAGCAAATATCGACTACCAGATTTTCAGTAAATAATCAAGGTTGCCAAGCCAGGGCCCAAAATCGGTGCCGCTAAGGCGCTAGACGTCGGACGGCCTGGGCCGGGCTCACCGTCTACTTCCTCCTCCGGAACTTCACTCATACGCCTATGCAGTCGAGCGAGCTTCTGCAGACGTACTGCTCTTTTCTGCATTTCCCGTCTTGCTCTTAGTTGTTTTGTCTTGCTGGTGAATTCCTCCTATATGCCAAAGCAGCTTCGCAATTTGGGGTCGAAGAAATAGGCGAAGGAAGGACGTAGAAGGAGAAGGCCGGTAGATGAGCCCCCCTGCCAACAATAGGCTGTAAGACACCCCGAACCTGTCGATATCGCTAAACATCACAGCACGCAAAATGCTGGCTCTTGATATTGAGACATTGAAAAGGAATGTTGCTATCTAGGTGGATATCTTGTGCCTATGCATGTGCCTTCAGAAACGAAAGATACTAGCTTTTGGATTATTTCCTTTCGTTAAGGTAGATATGCGCGAGGAGAAACGAGATGCGATAGTGCCCCAACGATGCCCCAGCCGTGCCCCGCCCTTGCCCTAACGCTGCCCCAGCCCCAGGCCCGCTCCGAGAACTGCTATATATGCCCCTAGAACTCGTGCGAATGACGAATATCAGCACCAAAAAAATGAACACAACCTGTTCCGAACGTAAGGGGACATTTGCAGGGCGAACCCATTTAAGACGACATTCCGATTAGTCCATCTGGTGGCAGTCATTCGGCATATTCGGGTGGAGTACGACGCTATACTTGCAGCAAAGAGAAGCAACCGAAGATACCACGTATCGCCCTCCACGGTCGAGTCACGCTCGGCGTCAATACCAGTCCGTTGCCTCCTGCCTTCGAGGTATAAGGCCAGCCACAGATCATCAAGCCGCATTCATGCGAACTATGCACTGGATGTCGCCCTGGGATTTTGTATGGTCCACCGCTACAGCTGCGCCCTAATCGGCGGTAGTCTCTCTCTCCATAATTCGACGACCTGCATGGTAAGGTAGAAACTAGCTCTTCGGAATCATGCTTTCCAATTATCAGCTGAAGCCTCTCGTGCGAGGATGGACCCAACAGGGCCTGATGCTGAAGACGTGCCTGAATGTCATCTCCAACAGCGCAGCGCGTTTGGTCAATCCAAGCCTAGCAGATCGGTCGTTGACCTCACAGTCGATCAAGAACATTGCTGCCTATGTTCGAATGTTCTTGGTGACGGAGGAGACGTCGAATCCCGGATGTTCGTGTTCGACGAGCGCGGATGCGTATATGGACTATAAATCTGTTGTTAGGCGCCCTAACAGCTTACTAGGTCATCTGCGGCGCATGTGTCGGTAGCGACTGCTCGTCCAAACTTTGTTGCCCAAAGGGTCCTCTTGCCCGCGACCTTTTAACCTGCTCGCAAAGGGTTATTCGAGTTTTTGGGACCTGGACCTCCCAAGTCCACAGCTGCAAACCAAGCTCATTCGACTAACTCAGCTTAGCATACTTCAGTATAGGAAGCACTTTCCGCTTCCCATCACCAAAGGCAAAAGGGGGCTAATTCCGGGACCTGTAGTCCGTGAGTGATGAGACGAAGACGGTCTTCTTATTACAGGAGAATTATCGCGCCGCAACAACGTCTAGCCAATGTCCTACTACACCATATATACCAGTCAGCCGTCCACGGTGAAATTTACCTTGATTCTCCCAGTATGCCAACGAATAACCCCGAAATCGTGAAGCATAAACGCGATCGAACCAATGAGAACTTCTCAAAACGACTGCAAAACCGTGATCGATAGGTGTGGAGAATTGGCCCAGTTCAACGCCGACGTTCATCTGCTTGTACGTCGTGGAAAAATCTGGTACATATAGATAGCGCTAATTGTTCACAAAGGAGAATCACTACCCCTTACCGATCAGGAAAATATCTGCAGAGCTTGTGTCAAAGAAAAAGGAAAAGAAGAACAAGAAGAAGGTAGAATGATGTCTTCGTTCCCGGTGGTAGACACGATAGATTAGCTCCTAGATATCTATCGCTCGCAGGCTGGCGAAGAACAGCTATTTATGTTTGTTTCTGTATTCCTACTGCATAATACCATACGCTGCCTACCAGGCAAATGTCTCAGTGACATTAGATATGGAATCCAACTTTGTGGCAGCTATGCGGTGTGACGAACTTTACACACTGCTCCCTATGCGTTGCACCAAGCGTCGACATGGCCGTAACCATAAACAATGATTTGTTCGATATTTTGCACCCATAGTCTTTTCTCTCGTGATACACGTTATGCTCCGGCTTGAACTATGTCAGTTATGAATGTAACTTAGTCGTATCTGTGCTCAGGCAAGCGAAAAGGGCTTTGTGTACGTTTGGGTCAATACTCGATATTATTCATTTGATGAATAAAATCATCACACTCATTCTCATTTCGGAGCTTCAACTCACAAGGGCGGCTCGAACAGTCCATGAATAAATGAATAAATCTGTGGTGTTTGACACTGGGAACGACTGTGTACTGGGAATGGCTGTGTACTAGGAATGGCTGTGTAGTGGGTCATCGAACAAGGTCTCAGAATCGGTCTCCTCTGGAGCAATCCTAGATATGACAGTCCTCTTGTTTCAAGATTTGAGTCTTTCTATCAAAACCACAAAGATGGCTAAAGAGCGACGGGCTGGAATAGTGTTGAACGGAGGATGGCAGGGCCAAGTTCTCTATCTGGCTTCAGATATCTTCTCTTTTCATGCTGTACATTCCATGGCAACCAAACCACTCAGTTTCATCAGCTCGGGGTCTATAGGAATTTCGTCGTCGACAAGCTCAGGCTTAGTACCCACTGTTGAATCAGAAATAGAGTAACGGAGCCGTTGAGGACGAAGTTCGCTCCCAATACTCGATGTCATATCATCTCCAGTCTTCTTCCTTTTATTGTTCTTGCAACTTGCGCCGAAGGATGAACTGCGTCTGGGCTCCGGTCTCTCAACGTCTCCACATCCTATCGCACCTTCGCCTCCGCCAGGCCGGTCTTCATATATCAGTCCCATATCCGTAACCAGATCTTCATCTGACTGCTCGATCTGATCCATATATCCTCTCTCGCTTGTTGTAACAATGGGCACTGATGCCCCCTTATTGTGGCTGCCAACAGTGCACGCCTAGCTGCGTTCGCTCCTTTCATGTTCGCGCTTTGTATGTTGTATCCACGCATTTATGTTGTCGAGTTGACGCATGCGTTGAGGACACTGAAAGGGCATCGTCTCGAAGACTTGTTTGTGTTTGAGGTAGAGATGTTCTTGCAGGACGGCACGTCCATGATAGCAGTGCCCACAGACCAAGCAAGGATAATGCGAAGTGGTGTCCAGTGACTCGATGATTTCGTTAGACTTGTGTTCCATAGCACCTCCTTTGTGACATTTGTCGACATGTTTTTAACGTGTAATGAATTCTTGAGCTTGTTTCTGGGTATGGTAATGGTGTTGTCCATCGGATCTCGTAAAACAGACACAAGGACGCCCGTGTAGCGGACTTTTCCAAGCGTGCCGGGCCGGAACCCGCCCATCGCCGGAAGGAGGACATTGGCATGGAATGCGATGCGCGTCTGCACATCGATTCCTAGCTCAGCTGCACGTTCCCAAAGAGTACGAAGAATAATAATCGGACCAGACCCACTTTCGTAAGGTTAGGCAACGAGAAAGCTCTGCTCTGATCAAGCCTGAACACTTACTTTTGTTGCAGTAAGGGTTGCAAGGTGATGTAAACATGTATGATGTCTATCATTGTGTATTGTATTGTTCTATGTTCAGCCGTAGAGCTGATGTTTACATATGATGTGTGTACTCTAGCAGGAGCTATTGTGATAAAGGAAGTAAGAACGGTATAGCTCAAGTGTGCCTTCTGTACCAGGATGTGACAACTTTCGATATCTCAAAAACACCGATCGATGAGGAGGGTGGTTTGGCGTTGTAGTTGTGGAAACGGAGCCGCCATTTATCTCCTGAGTTAGGCTCTTGCAGTCTCCTCTCGTGCAAGACCGTGAGGTCACGATAGTACTAAGGTTTCTTTGGGAAACAAAACCTCTCTTGGCGACCATATCAGCGCTGCTACCTCGATCCCGGTCATGGACCTAAAGACCGAAAGAATAGGTGGCGTCCAGCAAGCCAGCTTGTCCATGAGGATGTCATGGGCTGCGAACAGGCACAAAACCCGAGAAGAGGATATGGCTTATTGTTTTGATAGGGACATTCAGCGTGCATACGCCACTATTCTATGATAAAATATCACAAGCATTTATCAGACTGCAAGTGGAGTTCATAAAACATAGCAACGACCATAGCATATTCTACTGGGATTGGCCTTTGAAGAATGTATTCAGCAAATCAACTACTAGTGGTATCTTGCCATGCACCCTAGCTGCTTCAGCCGTGGCCATATTTATACTTCCATTCCCCCAGTGGACAGCGAAATGGCCACCGACCTCCAATTGACAAACAATAGTCTGCGAATCACCTCTCCGATGCTTGAAGATTTTTTTGGCCGGTTTGAGAATCGCAGTGCTCAACGTGCCTTTTCTGTTTTTGGATGAAGTACTACAAGGATGAAAATGATCTAACCTATCTAACCACAGATGTGTCAAAGAATGCTACAGATTGTCGACTAGAAAAATCACAGGGTAGATGGATAATTGCAGAGTATCTCAGATAGCTATCGTAGGTATAACAAACCGCCGCTTCATGATCAAGTGTTTGGTGTTGTGCACGATTGACGTAGACAAATGCAACAACGTCAAAAATTCGAGAAGACAGCAGGTCAGGTTTCCATGACGCATCACAAACTGGCAAGCAGATCGATAAGCTGCAAAGTACAAGCAAACCGCTCCCGTTGACAAATTCTGGTTTAGTGTTCTTCATACGCTCAGCAATGGCTCGACCGCTAATAACTCTTCAACAATACACTTCCCTTTTCCACAATCCCAAACCAAATCGCTCATAAGGTGAAAACTAAACCATGTGCGAGTGAGGATACTATGTATCCTGTCGCTTCCACATATACCTAGAACGCCAGGCAAGCCGACCCATGACTGCGCCTCCATGCTATGAACAAATATGTATCAATTCGATGGTGCAAAGAAATGGAAATAATGCAGCTTCTCCCTGCTCGGATGGATATCACCTTGCTCAACGCCAGCGGCTCTCTTCAAAAGGAGGTGTTTTGCTCATTGTGGAGATGATATATCTCATTGCGTCTGAGATTTTTGCGATAGCGGTCACGGCGATGCATGCCAAATTTTCGCTTCAGATCTCTTCCCGCCCGAGATGTTGTCGTCCCTCCTCTTGCATACGATGGATAGTCGTCTTCATCGTTTCGTAAGTAAGCATGGTCGTCATGGCCGCCGGCACAGCGCGCACCATGTTTGTGCCCATGCCGTTGTAAAATGCTCTCCATCCCTCCTCGATTAAAATGGTCTTGATGGTCCGGATCATGCCTCGATATTTGGGCAGATTGATCATGCCGTCCGATGATGATCCTCCAGGCGCGGGCGTATGATGGTGGTGGCCCATGCCTCCACGGAACGATATTTCTCCGTCTGAGTGGGAAGGCAAAGAGCGTTGCTGGGTCTGGAGTCGCGTTCGTATGACTTCATGAGGGTACGTGGCTGATGTGGCAGCGATCTTGGAAAGAAATGTTGCCGACAATATGCCTATCCAATGGTTCTCTTCATCCGACTGCGCTGTGTTCTCCCCCATCCCCAATCCTGTGAATCGTTGCTTGAAATATTCGTACAGGGGAAATTGGATAGCCACGTGCGTAAGGCCTAGGAGAGCAGGCGCAAGTCCGGAGTAAAACGATTTCATTCCTTCGACGCGATACATGGAACGAGCAGCATCCCAAGTCCCCTTGTATCGCCATGGTGTCCGAGCTTCGTGTGGTGCAGTCTCTCCTACTTGCGACATTAATCTAGTCTTGATCACCCAGATCGGATTGGTTGCGAAGGTGGAGCAAGCTCCAGCGGTGACTGATGCCCAAATGCGAGCTACCCATTCGTTTTCTTGTTGAGTTGTTAGTTGGTGTGCTTGGGACACTTTAGCAATCCGACATACCCATCCTCGCACCATAATAACCCTTTGAGATATCATAGACAGACATGTAGACAGCCCAGGTTGGAAGGTATCCAAGCAGCATTGGCCCTAGACCTCTGTACATGCCGCGCACACCATCTTCTCTCCATATCGTCGTGGCCGTGCCTATCATTCCCCGGTACAATAGAGGCGATCCGACAGCATAGTTAGGG
This sequence comes from Venturia oleaginea, assembly GCA_013176395.1. Taxonomy (NCBI): domain Eukaryota; kingdom Fungi; phylum Ascomycota; class Dothideomycetes; order Venturiales; family Venturiaceae; genus Venturia; species Venturia oleaginea. The sequence continues at coordinate 474,668 of JABMLP010000004.1, read as the reverse complement.
CCGCGGCGAAAAGAACCCTGTGCTTGCAATCTTGTTTTTATGACATCGAGGGGACAAGTGACTATTCCAGAGGCCACCCCTCCCAATGCTCCGCAGATACTGTTGACTGTAGGTTCCGGAAGCTTTGCACAGTATATGGCCAAATTCGACACAGGTTTTAAAGGTATGGGTAGGAGCGGGACGTAATCGGTTGGTTTTTGTGAAAATGAGGACGGGTCGCTCGTCGTGTTCGCGTTGAGATTTTTGCCCTCGCCTGACATGATAGGCCCTCCTCCTCTGCTCAGGTCGACGCGAGCATTCAGTATGGGTAGTGGAGTCTGGTGGAGGAGAGGCCTTCAATGTGCGCGGTCGGACCCCGCAGCACTTGGTGAGCTGTAGCTTTAGCGGTTGATGAACTCCATTGGGTGTTGAATGTAGGAGCGGTTGAGGGGAGAGTAGGTGAGATTGCTGGAGACGTTGGGTAGGTGGGATTAGCAGGGCAAAAGATAGACACAAGGTGTTGGGGGAGGAGGAGTTCCGAATGGGAGCTCTGCCAAATCCTTGCTAAGGGAAGTGGAATGATTGGAAGTAGATGAGGAAGAGGCGGCTAAACTGCCCATTCTATATCGTCATGTGGCATAGCGAAGCTCCACAGCTCGATCATTATGCTGACACAGCACTCGCATTTTAGCCGCTTCCCCATCCCCTCTCTTTCGTCCAATAGCACCATCCCGTACAATTCTCGTCAGCAAAGAGCGCCAAGTCCAAGATTCACGAAAGAAGCTCCCAAGTCATCGACGACACCACTTACTCCTTCATCTTCTCCCGCACACTCTCCCCACCACAATGTCGCAGCCCTCTCTCGTCAACTTCATCATCAAGCGCCCATGGCTCAAGACTTGGTTGACTCCAATCGCCAATTGGTACAATAATGCCGCCGGATACAGGTCGCTCGGTTTGAGGTACGGACAGGACAAAGCAGTCAATTACACCGTGGACATTCGCATATGACCTTCGCCATAGTGCTGACCATTTTCAGGGCCGATGACCTGATCCCCGAAGAGTCCGAGGTCGTTCTTTTGGCCCTCAAGCGTCTCCCACCAAAGGAAGCATACGACCGAGTCTTCCGCATGCGAAGAGCTTTCCAGGTCTGACATTGAAAATCCTCACGAATATGGCCCATTTCTAACATTGGAACAGTGCTCGTTATCACATCAATTGCTGCCCAAGGAGGAGCACACAAAACCAGAGGAGGTACGGACTTCGCCACGAACATACGGACAAAACACACCACTGACAAAACCTCAGGACATCCCATATTTGAGCCCTCTCATCCAGGAAATCGAGAAGGAATTGGCCGAGCGTGAGGATTTGGACAACATGGTCGTCAACAAGAAGAAGTGAACTGCTCCGCAAACGATAAATGGATAATGGCATCATCATATGATATGGGAGGAGCATGTATAGGGTCACATACCAGTTTCAAAACGGCACATTTCTCGATAGAGTGTGAGGCGCGATAGAGTGTAGACATATGCAAGCGTTTTTTTGCTTCTCTTGGGCTGCGTCCTGAGACCGAGCTTACGTTCGTTTTCCGATAGGGCACACTCACTTCAACCATCTGAGGTAAATTCTCTTTCAATTTTCTTGAAGCCAATTTGGGAGTGCACCGAAGACATCATTTCAGTTCCCGTCGACGAACATTCTGCTCTGGCGATGTTAAAACCAAATCGCTGGAGCTCATCGATCTTGGTGTACGGTATAAGACATGATAACCAATAGCTAGGGCTTATCAATTCCAGAGTCTGTCACAATATCGAATGATATAAGATTTCGATACGCACAAGCAAACATCATCTCCAATGAATTCTAATTCAGCCTCTTGTCCGCATGCCGGCATTCCAGGATCACACTCTCTTCTTCACCCCAAAGCTCCCGCATCGCCAACCAAACAAGGCACGGTGGTGTAATGGCCAACACAGCAGATTCAGAAGTGTCCTTGTTACAGGAGAGGGGCCTTTTTTGGACCTTCCTCCCATCATTTTTCATATTCAGCAACTGCTAATCAGTCTCTTTCGGGCCATGGCTTCGGATGGGTACTCAACAAAGCCACGGTAATGTAATGGCTAGCACGGCAGATCAAGACAGTGTCTCCTCGTAGTAGGGGCGGGCAGATTTCTGCTTGATGGTTCCTGGCCGGCGTGTACCCCGGACTCCTACAATTCTCAGTTTGAATCTGAGTCGTGCCAATAAATATTTTTTGGTCTATTTATTTTTTAGTTTATCTATTGGGATGACATCTACTATCCTTTGTTTACTGCTTTGAGAATACCGCTTCGGATCTGTCACTAATAGAGGCACGATAGTGTAATGGCTAGCACAGCAGATCGAAATAGTTCATTCCTCACAGGAGCGGGTTCGAGGTATTTGATCTGACCTTAGCCACCGGCGTGTACCCCCGGACTTCCGCAAGTCTAAGTGCGATCCTGAGTCGTGTAGATCAAGTCTTTTCACTCTCTTGTCCTTCTCTTTTTGCATCCTAGATTTTCTCTCTCTATCTCTTTGGCTCCAAACGTCTCTTGATACCGACTAATTATGGGCTTTTGGCAACTAATTAGCTTTTGAATATAGGATGGTGTAATGGCCAACACAGCAAGCTTCAAAACGCTGGAAAGTGTCTCCTTCACTTGGTGCAGGACCTCATGTTGTGCTAATCCGACGTGTACCCCCGTGCGTGTGTATTGCAATTCTCAGTTCAATTCTGAGTCGTGCCATTGGTCTTGTTTATGGCACAAAGGTTGTTGGTGTATTTGTTGTAGTACATATCTGTTGTGTGTATATATTTCCGGCTCGGTTGAGTTTTCCGAGGGTTTGATCTTTTTATTTTGATATCGTGTTTTGGTTAGGTTGTTGAGTCTCTGAAATCAATTGATCAGGCTTAGATCACAGCCTTATGTTCCGACTACCGAGCGTCGATCAACCTGTTTTTCCCCGAACGACCTCGACTCTGAGACTCAGGTGTCGTAGGCCCTCAGCGTAGTATTGTTGTCTCGTATTTCGTACTGCACACAACTTTGTGTCTCGGACATGACTGAATCTCGACAGAAAAGATCAAGTATTTATCACTGGATCAAAGTCAACCCACTCTCTTCTTCTCACAATCAATCGAACAGATCAATCGAGAGATCGCCATCTCTAGTTACCAAAAACACGCGGCCAAAACCCTGAAATCCGAAACACAAGAGATATTGCTTTTCCCATCGACGCTTCTTAACAGTACATGACAACCTCATCTCACACCTCACCCTTTACTCCGTACAATCCCAAACTCAATCAATCATCTCCCTTTCCACAAAATCATTCGACAAAAATCCGAGCCGCCGCGACCCATGTTCTAGAAACCTCCCTCCTTACCACAATCCCCCACCTTCCATTTTCGCTCTCCAAAAAAAGCCCCTCCTATGGTTTTCTGTTGTCCAGAACAGCATCCCGTTCATTTCCAACGACCTCGCGCAAAACATCAACAGGGGTCCATCCCAATCCGGAAGCCACCAAGTCCATTTCCCAGCCTCGGCAAGGGTCTAAAAGCAGAAACTCACGCATCGCCGGAAGAAATGTATGCACGTACCCTTTCTTCTTTTATATTTTATGGAGATAAAGGATTCGGAAGATAGGGGGTTGAGGTAGGGGATGAGGGGATATAGGTTGGTGAGGTGCTGCTGCTGATTTTTCGAGGATGTGAGTTTTTGAAATTTTGAAATTTGTGTTGTTTGTTTGTTTGTTTGTTTGTTTGTTTGTTTGTTTGCTTGTTTGTTCTGAGATTTGAGGAAGAGCTGGGGTTGAGATTGGGATTGGGATTTCGAGGAGATGTTGGCGATGCGAAGGCTTCTGGGTGTTTTGGCCACTCGTCTGTCTGGAAAATGGAATGGAGAGGCTGACAAGGAGATGGTTACTTTGTGACTTTTGAACAATACATTATGTACTAACGCAATGGGTATGTAGATGGTACTCGATCCAAGGGTATATCCAAAGAGAAAAACAAGTGGTGTCCGTCTAATGAACTTTGACGCAGAATGGTTCAAAAATGGCAGCTCTCCTTCCAACACTTGTCGCGAATAGATATCTCGCACGGACACAAATCCCCCCAGACCGACCGACCTACCACCCAATTCAGTCAGAGCCAAACCATATCAGGCCATGAACTTCGTCAAAACCATCTACCCATCCATCCATAAATGAACGAAGGAACGACAAGAGCCCACGTGTTACCCACAACTTGGCTCTAGATGAGAAAGAGACAGGGTATCCATATCTCCAAAGCTCCAAGCAACAAGAATATCCACAAAGAACTGAAGAACAAACGATAGAAGAGGGGGACTAATATTGTCTCCACTTTTGACTCGCAATCTGGAAAAGCTCGTCAACAAACGTCGGCTGCTCACTAGCCCCAACCCCAGCCTCCGTCTTCAAACCCATCTCCTGCAACTCCAACGTCGATTCCTGTTTCGCCGAAACCTCAACAGTGGTATCACTAGATACCATGATACCACCAAAAGGCTGTGCGGTACCAGGCGCCTGGCTTTCATCTGTTAAGCCATTGTCGGATGCAAAGTCGGGTTTGATTTCCGATGTTGGACGCGTCGGTGGTGATTCCGAGGTCTTGATGAATGACCATTGCCGACGTTTCGGCCGCGACGCTGAATTTGGTACTGACGAAGCGACGGAATCGCGGTTGGAGGTTGTGGGTGAGTATTCTGTTGTTTTAATACCTCTAGCATTGACGATGGCACCAAATTCTCGATGGATCTTGCGGGTGAGGATGGCATGGTCGGGCGAGCCCTTGTATATCCGTTGGAAACATTGGAAGAAAGAGAGGGGTATATAAGTGAGCTTGTTTTTGCTTTTGAGTGAAGAGGCGTGGACGTCGGGGATGATGCAGAAGGCGTACACGTTGATGGGCGTTCCGTTGTTGTTACCGTGGAGATGGACGGCTTTGGATGAGAATACTGCTTGGCCGAAGAATGGCTCTGGAACTCCAATTGTAAGAGCTGTGACTTGGTCCAGGAGGAGTTCAAGGAATTCTTTGTCATCTGCAGGAGAGCATTCGGATGCTTTATTGTTGAGCCACGATAGGCATTGATTTGCCGACAGTCCATCGAGGCGATGGAGGATCTTTTGTTGCCATGGTTTCAGAGGATTCCGGGTGAGCTCTACCTGTGGTAGCTGGAAGGGGTTCTCCTGTGCGACAAGGACCTCCCAACTGCTGTTAGCCTTGTTGACGGCTGCTCGCATGGCGTAACATGCAAGGTATGTGCAGTATCCCGGTTCTTCCAGTGGTAGGAGATTTTGCTTGCTATAAGCTTGCAAGTTGGAGATCGTGCTCAACATTTCATTATGTGGGACCCGCATGCTTCTTGCAATTATGTCTCCAACGTGAGTTGGCTGAGCGAAACGGTAACCAGAGGTCATGAGCTTCAGCGCTGCTGCTTTGTCGACAGTCCGCACCAGGAAAAGAAGCTGCCCACTTCCAAACATGGTGGGTAGAACGAGGCCGGCTTCAACGTCTAGAGGAAATCCTGCTTTTGATGGGCCTCGCAAGTTCTTCTTTACTTGAAATTCAGCAGCCAAACTGCCCGTCATCATAATACCATTGTACAGTACTCCAAGTTCTTGGATCGATGTCCCTAGGTGGCCGGCCAGCTCGAATGCGGCAACGCAGAAATGTTCTCGGAAGATGATTGAATAATCTTCATTGCTGTTGGAGTCATCCGCGAAAGCAGACTCTGAGTTAGGGGTCATCGGTCGAGTTGGATCCTTACTGGTGGCACCAATAGTTCGCAAGTGACTTCGCATTCCTGGAATCAAATCGGCGACGCCTGGCCAATTGAAGGTGACGCGGAACAACCATTGGAACACTGGGTGGGCAGTGTTGAACTCGTCATCGAAGGATCGTTGATTGTATTGCTTCGTGACTTTCTGCGCCGGCAATATTCCTTCTTGTGTGACCAAGAGCTTTCCATCGGGGTCAAATGTGACAGAGGCAAGCATGACGTGCTGTGCGCGATCTGCGAGTTGCTTCTTGCGGCGTTGAGTGAGTATACCAAAGGCAAAGCATACCATACATGCCAGCAAGCTCTGCGAATTGTTAGTGCGATGCCAAAGGCCGAGCTGGGTCGTACTTACCAATACGATAGCGACGATCAAGTTGGTGTCTCTCGAGATGCCTGAATGGTTATCGCGAATATGTGAAAGCTTGTATTTTGTGCCCACAGACGCGGTCCAATGCATACCAGACACAGCACCTGCTAATAAAGAGGCACACACTATTCGGCGCGGCAAACTGTTGATCCATTTACCCTTGAAGTAGAAGAACAGTGCCAGAGCAGCACAGCAGGCAGATACTGCAATCAGTCCAGCGCCCACGACGAATTGAGGAGGATTTTCGAGGCTGTAATTGTTGATACCGAAATTTCCCACGTAATGCATGCCAGTGATGGCTAGGCCCGCGACGATTCCCGCAAACACGAGAGAGGGCCAAAAGAATGGTTGTCCAGGTTGCCGTAACTCGACCGTTGTGAAGCCGAGAAAGAGGAAGACGATGGGGAGGAAGACGGAGAGGGTGGTGAAGCCGGGGTTGTAATACAGTTGCAGCTCTTTCTCTCCATTCCCAAGAACGATTGCTCGATTGCCAACGAAATGCATACACCATATAGCAACCAAGCCAAAAGACACTGCAATCGCGAGTTGTTGAAGCCTGCAAGATGTTAGACACATCGTTAGCAATTCTCAGCGCGAATCATACCATGATGTCCATCCTTTTCCTTCTCTTTTCCTGTGCAGCAATTCAACCGTCGTTATGGATCCAACCAAGCTGACAAAGTATGATGCGATAATGACTCCTGATTGGAAGTGGAAGGGCACTTGCGTACCTTTCGAGTAGCCAGATATATTGCCCGTCGAAGATGCCGTGGTTGTTGCCATAATTGCTAAAGGCCAGCCTTTGGAAAAAGCTGCTGACAGAGAATTTGGATTTCCTTCGCGAGGCTCAGATCTTCCGCCAATTGCAGTTGTATCCCCAGGAGCGATCCAGTTCGATAACTTCAGCCCTACCGCGCAAAATGAATGTCGTGGATATCCGGTTTCAGCCTTTCGCCTGCGAGAATGCCCCAAGAATGCGAAAGTCGGAGAATATTGCTTCACCCCACCTCGAAACGCTTATTCCACCCTTTGCATGCTCCAATGGCTGGCGATCCAAAGATTGATATTGACTGGCACCTGATAGTGAATTTTGGTCGTGGCTGCAGATTCTCTCCTCCCAGCAAAGGCAGCCGGTCCTCGCGTTGGATGGTCCAATTCGTGTGTAGTTGTCGACAAGGTGGGAGAAGCAAAGATATCGATCCGACGACGACTCTTGGAGGAACAGGGGATAGGGTAAAGATGTGGTGCTACGTCTTGTTACTGTACAACATGAGCTGGTAACCGTCCCTGTGACTTGAATGATGCGACGTATATGACCGAAGATAAGAGTGAATATGCGAAACCAATTCAAAGCAGCGCGAAAGGAGTTGATGAGGGTAGGAAGGAAAGCTTCGACAAAAAGCGGAGCTGCTTGCAGCAAGAAGACGGACTTTCAGCAGCGTTACGCCACCTGCAGGATATCGAGGGCGATCAGGTCAACCACCAAAGCCAGCGATGGTATGAACAGGGGATGGTCTGAACAGTAGCTAACCCACTCATGGGCAAGGCCCATCCATGGCCAGTCCCGCTGACTCAGGACAGTCTTTGGGCGACGTGTGGACGAATAGGTGTAACGAACGGATTGAAGCCAAGCGTGATTGGATGCAGGAGCTGAGTGCATCCCGCTTTTGGGCCATCTTGGATCTTGGATCTTGAATCGTAACAGATGTTTGGCGCCGACCGAGACAGAGGGGACCTCTGCGGGATGTCGAGTTTGCTTTTAGTCCAAGTCATGGCGTGTATGGCGTGTATGGAGTATGAGATGAGATGCGATTCCGATAGCGATGGGTAGCTGTGCACGGTGTTATCGGTGCCGGCTGCTGGCGTGATACCACTCCGGATTCATCGTCAGTCTTCTGATGATTGGATCGATTATCCCTGGCTCCCATCTCTTTCGGAAGAGCTTGGGCCGGTGCAGAGTTCCTCAGGGAGTCAGGGGCTGGGGTTGGGCTGGGTCACGGCTCGCGTCAACCCAGGCCTCTGGGACGAATCGACATGGTCTTCGGGAAATTCCTACTTCAGATCAAGCTACCTTTGCCGACAAATCTCAGTCCACCGCCAACTTCTGACTTCTGAGGCAACCTCATGACAACTCATAGTGCAGAATCTGGGGACCAACAGGCAGAACGAAACACCAGAGCGAAACACCAGAGCGTTTCCTCCGCTGTCAAAACATCGAGTTACCTCTAGTCTGCCACCGAAGCACCCTGACTCTCATAAAAACCACCGTCGGTCTGAGGTGCTAGACGGCTCTACCAAGCTGCAGAACAATGTTTTGACAGCAGCGTTGAACCGTGGTACTGGCCAACATTGGTTTCCCATCTCGCAACAGAGTCGACCGGAATACAATCACCATCATCGCCATTTGTAGTAGTCTCCTCGTCCCATGCAAACATCAGATGCTTTCTCTCACCTATTACACATCACATCTCCATCAGAACGCCGGGCACAAATTCTCCGCTCGGTTGGGAAAGGAAAGCAACTCTCCAGAATGATTGGCAGAGCTAAACTGACCGACATCAAAAAAGCAAGTTGATGCATTTCCAAAGAACCGGAACTATCTTTTCCATCCCTGTAGACGGAGGTGTCCGCGCTTGATCTGCCCGCTCGCTCAGATCTACCCCCAATCTGGCCACCCTGCGAGTTGCCGTGGGCACGAGTCAGACGCGCGAAGAATGAGTACCAGTGACATATCGATAAGCTCGAGGCTGATGTACTGTACGAACTACTTCTACGGGAACCGTTTTTCGAGACCCCTTCCCCTTATCGTCCGTTGAACCCAAACTCCAATTTTCCCACTTCCTCCGATTCCATCACTCGAACCCCTCGAAGCCTCGCCGTATTTCCATGCCGCCAGCAGTTTGACACCAAGTAACACCAACCACATCTCCATCATCCATCAAGATCCTGTAATAATATATCATCCTCGTCTAGAACCATGGTGGTCCCACCTCCTCCGAAAAGATCCTCATGCTCATCTACATTTCCCTCGACAGGCGTATGATCCTGCAAAAATATATCATCTTCATCCCCTTCCGCGACCGTGCTCATGCAATGTGTAGTCTCAAATAGAATTTCGTGTTCGAAATCTTCCTCAACATCTTCGTAGTCTATCACATCCTCCTCTCCATCAGTGTCGAACATGAAGTCATTATCGTAGCGCTTGTCATTCGCATCATCACCAGTTTGAGGGAACAGCCCCTCATTGTCTTCCTCAGGCTCGTCCGATACCTCGATTCCTTGCGTTAGGCTTTTCAATCGACGAGTGGCATCAGGGCGATAAAGCCTTTTCTGCATGGCTTGCCACAACAACGCTGACATGAGCTCGAACCGAGTCTTCGGAGATATCTCATTTCTTCCATAAGTTGTCACCTCTCCGTCCACCTCGCCATCAGCGTCATTTTCAACGCCATAGTATAATATTGTTTGCAATTTCGTCTTCAAAGCAGGTGATCTCGCATTGGTGTAGATGGAGTGAGACAGAGCGTGGGCGACAGTGGGAAGAAGTGGTGCACGAGTCGACACCTCCTGTGCAGTAGTAAGCCTTGGTCGGTATCCTTGAACTAGATACGTACATACCTGCAAGTATCCAGGACTCCATAGCCCCGGAGAGACGTCACTCAATCGTGACAACATACTGTTGCTCCTGACACGAAGTCCTTGTCGCAGCCGCCATGGTTTCTCCTCGATGCTCAGCCGCAGCACAGCGTCAACTAGGGAGGTGATACATTCGGGCAATATCACTAGAGGCTTTACCTCAACGCTCACGTCGTGGGTACTAGCTGAACGTTTCTTCGCTTTGTTGTCAGGCACCGGGACTGGTGCAAGTTCGCTAGGTGTGTATATTTCTGAGTATGACCCAATGCGGGAAGGAGTCGAGGCCACAGGAACATCAAGCATGTCATCCTGATCATCTTCAATGGATTCAATGGATTCAACGCCTGTCAGCAGCATCTCATCTTGCCCTCCACCATGGCTTGTTTGCGTACTGAAGAGCGACTCGTAGCCAGAGTCGGTTGGAAGTTCTGGTGAAATGGCACCTTCGTGAGTGGCCATCAGAAGCGATGGTTCAAACAGCATACTTGATTGATGCAAGGTAGTCTCTTTTGCCTGGTGATCTTCGTTTTGGACGGTCTTCGGTTGCTGCCTTTGCTTCTTTTTCTTCTTTGCGGCCTTCCTTTCGATGTCCAGCTCTAATCGCACCACGTCCAGTCCTAGTACCCTGAAGCCGGCAGGCGGTGCGACATCAGTGGCTGGAATGGTGTAGCAAAGGAGGTGAACAGTGTCTTTGGGTTGTTCTCCCGAGCGCACATCGTACGACAGAGTGATTGCAACTGTCTCATTGCCAGGGCATTCTGACAGGTCCTGTGTTGAGGTCACTGACGACGCTTTGAGGCCCAGTTGTGGCCATAACTATCATGGTCAGCCAAGAATGAGCAACAGAAAAGAGTGCATACCTCTGCTCTGCAGATGATGCTGTTGAGACTCTGTAAATGGGCTGGGTCAAGAGGCTTTCCTTCTACCAATACTTGGATCTGGAGTTGTAAACCAGAACCGCGTTGTATCCAGCTGCGCTCAAGTGTGTGCAGATCCAATTTAAGTCCCGCTGATGCGCTGTCTTGGGTTTCGGGCCGAGAGAAGAAGGCGGTTGTGGTGGACCGCACTTCGAACTCTGATTTTGCAACCGTGAGGTGCAACTTGCCCAAATCAAGCTCTGCCGACATGAAGGCCGCATTTGTGCTTATGTGGAAAGTGAGATTCTGAGAGAAGGGATTGAAATGAATGAGGTTGAAAAGATACCTGGTGGAGATATTACTGTGAAAAGAGAAGGCACGACTGTAGCTCCCGAAAAGGGAAGCAGCGAACATTCTCAACCCCAACCTCGCGGGCGATATGTAAGAGCTGGAGGGAGAAGAGGAATATCAACGACAACCGCACGCTGAGAATTATCACGACCTACGTATCTAGCAACAAGAATTACCTGCTAATACAAAACCTTTGAGGCAACGCTCAAAAGCCAGGCAGCGTCTTGCCAAACACCCTCTTCGCCTTGAGGCTGAGGAGGCTGCACTGTCTCAGCTCGACTCGTTGCAATTGCGGAACTACTTGCAGCTCTCTCCAACTGCGCTCTTCTTCGCTGCTTCTCCAATTGCTTTCGCTTAGCAACCTGCTCAGCTGTCTCTTCAGGCTCGTCATCCTCCTCTGTTTCAGCGTCCTCATCAACATTGAATAAAGAGAACCCAACCAGCCTGTCCACAAGTCCGCTCAGTCCAGATCCCTTCTGTTTTGCCAGTCGTGAAACCTCATCTTCATCATCGGCACCTTCGTCTTCCATGTCAACAAAGTCTGGCTCTGCAGTATCTACATTATCAAAGTATCCATCAGCTATCCATTGTGCTGGTGTACGTGCGTCCATAGGTGTCATGAAATCCATTTTGCTGCCCACTCTGCTGCCTCTCCGACTGGTCTTTGCACTTGGGTTCCGCGAGAACTTTGGTGTCACAAAGCCATCCTCGAAATCACCGAAGTGTGGTCCAGATCGGGCCGCGAAGAGGTGGTCGTGCGTATAGCTATGCTCTGTAGCAGATTGGTCCACGAGTGAGGTGCTGCTGTCACGAGAGACGATCCATGCCTGACCCTTCGTCTGCCGCATTTCAGATGCAATGGCTAGACCCGCACGATGCATCCATTCGTCGTCAAGTTGAGAGGGGTTCTTGGCATGTCGCGCAGCGACCGGGGAGTGAGCGCCCGTGGACTGCCGAGAGGAGTGCTTTTGTCCCTGTATCAACAATGCGCTTGTACTTTTGGAGTTTATCATCTGGTTTGCCATATCCAGGTTCGGTGCGTATGGAGACTCGTGACTGGAGAGTTTCTTGCCCTTGCGCTGTCGACTGTGACTTCGGGAGAGGATGCTGGGAGTCGTGGGTTCAGATTTGCCCTGTATGTAGGAAGACGCAGACACGCTGACATCCTGTGCATTTTGTTCGTAGCCATCGTCGTCAATTGGAAAGCGGGAGCTGAGCGGTGCTAAGGAGAGATGCTGCAGGTTGGGGAATGAGCGCCGCGAACGTCGCGAGGAAGGCCGTTCCATTCTTTCGAAGGTGGAGAACAAACTGTGGAGGAGTATAGGGGTGGTACGATGGCGGAGAAGGCTCAGGAGACGGCTCAGAGGGCAAGCAGCCTCTTAGTAGTGCCTCTGTCGAGTGGTGAGACGAGGATACGGACGTTGTTCACGGCAATACTGTTGGTGTAGAGGTTTGAGAGGAGAGTTTTGATTTGGCATGTGAATGGAGGTGTATTAATGCCTGCAATATGCTATATCTTGTCTGCGAACCCGACGCCACACGGCCACACTGGAGAAGCAAGCCCCGGCCTTGACCCTCCCCAAGGGGTAGCTTGTCACACGACGTGGGGTGTTTGCAGATAACCAGGCAGCCAGGCAACAGGCAGTGGGTGAGGTAGTTGGTGAGGTAGTTGGTGGTGCAATTGAGCGGGCGTGGGCCTGAATTGATGGGGGAAATATACCTGATGTTGATTCTGGATCTGTTTGTCATCGGTGCCGTCGTCATAGTAGGATTTCTCTCAGCCGAACCATCATTAGTAGCAGTTGTTACAAGTGCTGTGCATGAACGGGCTGACACCCCCCCCTGTCAATCTTGTCTCAGTCATGAACCTAGCAAAATAAAGCAGACTCTACCTTTACTATCACCTCATATTCTTCATTATACAGCTTCAAATGCCTGGCAAGCATAAGAACCGTCAATCATTTCGTGATCCTGAGCGGCCGAAAGGCCAACGTCTCTCTGAGCGCGAGCGTACTCAGATCCTCACCTTATACCACCTTGCAGAATGGAACAAGACCCAAATCGCTCGAAAGCTTCGCCTTGCTCGATCTACGGTTATTCTTTGTATTCAAGAAGGCTATTATACTCCTCGTAAGCCACCTGGCAGGCCATTTATGCTTACAATCCACCGCCGCCACCGTCTAATCAACCGAGCTACCCAGGATGCTCTACACCGACGAATGCCGCTTGAGCAGATTGCCTCGATTGAGGGTATTCAAGCCTGCCGGAGAACCCTTTTTCAAGCCTTTAAATGCGAGAGATTCTTCCGCCATACCGCCGTCGAGAAGCCTCTTCTTACGGAGGCGCACCGAGCGGCAAGACTACAATGGGCAATACGTCACGAATATTGGGACTTTGAGCAGTGGAAACGTGTCCTCTGGACAAACGAGGCATCTTTTACAACAGGAGGCTTTGGCGTCATATACGTAACAAGGAGGCCTGAGGAGAAGTATGAACCTTCTTGCTTATTACCAAAGTTTCGAGGTTATTCTTCTTGGATGGCTCATGGCTGTATTTCTGGGACAACAAAGGGACCTCTTGTAGTTTGTGAGAAGGCTTGGGGCAAGGTTACTGCTGCTATATACTCTGAGCATATTCTGCCAGGGGTATATAGTCATATTCACGAGATGAAGCATATAGGAGGCTACTTTCGAGCAATATTGATGGAAGATAACGCCTCCGTACATACTGGCTAGGCTTACTCAGGCAGTACACTCTCAGTACAACCTTAATAGGATGACTTGGCCAGCTAACTCACCAGATCTCAACCCAATTGAGAATGTCTGGCGGCTGTTAAAATATAGAATTGGGAGGCGCTTTCCGTACTCGGAAGCAGATGTACGACAGTATCTTGAGGAAGAATGGGCTAAACTTGAGCTAGATGACTTTATTAAGTATATAGAAGAGATGCCTGAGCGCGTACAAGCCGTTATCGCAGCTAATGGCGGCCACACTAAGTGGTAATGTATACAAAGTCTGCTTCATTTTGCTAGCTTCATGACTGAGACAAAATTGACAGGAGGGGGGGGTGTCAGCCCGTTCATGCACAGCACTTGTAGTAACGCCCGGGTCGTACCAAGGTTCCAAATAATTCCTTTGGCCAGACATGCATCCATGCATCGCAACGCTGTTAAGCTAGGGAACGACCGGAGTTTGGCTCAAGGAAGCCATATTTCTTCTCCACACTCCACTCGAGTCTTCCATTGCTTCCTCACTCTACTTCACAACTTCTCCCTCTAACAACCTCTACACTCAGGCAAGCAACAATCCCGCCGCTCACAACAATTCCAATCCCCCATATCAAGCGCGTCTTTCGGAGACTCGCACACTGCGCTCAGACAACAACCCTTAATCGTTGCCCCAGATGGATATAAATTTATCTTCCACCATGCAGTCGCAACGTCTTTCTTGAGCTCTAGGGTGACCTCACCGTGCGTGGTCCATCTTCTCAAGGTAAACCACGTAAAGATGCAGTCTAACTAACATACACCATCAGAGTCACACTCCAGCAGGTTGACCGCCTGCTAACCTGCTACATCGACCTTCCTACAGACAAGCCACTCAAGGCCGACACTCCGACCTCATTCAGCCCGTTCTACAAACACCTTAGACAACTTGAGGTGTCGCTTGGACATATCAACGACTTGGACCTCGCTCTCAAAGCGACACGACCAACGTTCGTGGTGGCACCCTTATCCCTTCGACAGCTTGGATACATTTCTCATATTCGAATCCGTGCCTTCCGACTTACGACTACTATTCAACAATCCGCATAGCTATACTACCACCTCTGTCATAAATAGTATTCACAGATCATACCGACCATGTCTATTCTAGAGTCCGTTCGAAAGGACTCTCAAAAGTCTCAGAAGGAGGGAGAGAAAAGGGCATTTATGACTACCCACTATGAGGACTCGCCGAACAAGAAGCAGGCACACTCGGAGTCAGGCGGAGCTGAACGGAGCCTTTTCCACCAAAATACCCCTGAATTGACATTTTCAAAAGTGCAAGAAGTCCAGAAAGTGGAGCCCGATCAGACTGTCCACAAGCGAGTCGCTGCGATCATCCCCAAACCTGCGCCGACTAGACGAGAGCCCGCTCGTCTCACCAACCACATCGCCCCTGCAAACTATTCTGCAGTTATCCCAGGCGCCCTGTACCGAAGCGCCTTCCCACAAGCAGAGAACTTCAGCTTCTTGAGAAGTCTGAAACTCAAGACGATCCTGACGCTGGTAGAAGAGCCGTTCCCACCCGAGTTTGTTGAATTCATGAAAACGCATGGCATCAAACAGATCGTGGTTCCAATCCCCGCAAACAAAGAAACTATCAAGATTGAGAATCCTACGATGCTCAAAGCTCTCGGCGTTGCTTTAGACCCGAGTCATTACCCTTTGTTGATCCACTGCAATAAAGGGAAGCACCGAACTGGCTGTACTGTTGCCTGTCTCAGCAAGCTACGTGGGGACAACCTGCAAAGTGTGCTGTATTACTACCACACCCACGCGCGGGAAAAGGCTCGAAGCCTAGATGAGGACTTCATCCGCGATTTCGACGCACAACGGCTGCGTAAGCTGGTAACGTTCCGCCAGCCGAATGAACCTGTGGTCGACTCTCTCAGGCCCGGCATGTACGCACGCCTGCGAGGCTAGAGACCGATTTTCCTTTCCTTGATTTCGATACCCCCGATAGACACGCAAAAGACTAGATCATGGGATTTTGGGGTGTACGGGGTTACTTGGTGGTATTCTTATTTGTTTTCATTTGCATAGCAGGATATCTGAGTATATCGGTTTGCATCAGACGGAGTTCAAAAAACAATCGTGTTGCCCAGATATGGGTCCGGGACTGAGGGCCCGAGGATACACTTTGTGTGGCTCTCACTGGAAATGCTCTGTCTAGGGTAGATGGAGCCAGCTAGTATGCTATGACATCTTGTAATCAAGATGATCTCTATGAACTGTCCCTCTCTGCTTTGTAGATGATGAGCAGCTTAAGACTGTTTGTCACTCCTAACGAGGAACAGCGCTTGATACAAGTCTCTGGCAGATGCATAAACAACAATGCTAGCGATAAATTTTGTTAACACAACCGCAGTATTGGAGCAAACGCAGGCGCCATAATTATCGGGCAAGATCTCTTCGACCACAACCGGACTCGGATTCCTTCGATACAGCATTTTTGTCGCTTTGTGCGCAGTAGGTTATTTGGAGTTTGTGTTACTTTTTGGCAACTCCACTTTATACCATGGTTTAGCGCTCTGGTTTCAGATCACTGGAGCCTGGTGTCTGTGACATCTGATGTCGGACATGATGACCATGGATAAGAAAGACATGCCATCTTCTCGGGGTGGTTGGGTGGATGGGTCGATGAATCGGCTGTATAAGTTTGGTGCTACGAGGTATATCTTTGCCCGTGTATCACTCGCTCTCGTTGTCGGAGGGCGTTTCAATTCTCCCTTGGTTTACCCCTCTTTTACACACATTAACCTGACCAAAAAGCATCAAGAATTTCAACTGGGCGAAATGTCTTTCGTTTCCATGAGCGATTTTCTGCACTCATCCGAACAACGGCGGTAAGAGGTAATTTGATTCATCTAGCGATTGTGAGCGGGATATGATTACGAACGTAGCAAATGAGGTCACGAGGTATATCAACCGTGGTTCAACGAAGGTTATGTGCCATGATCTTTCCGAGCAAACGGTCGATGGTTAAAAGTCTACGACGATGACATTGTGGAAGCCATGTGGATGCTTCCAACCTGTCCATCCCCGCATAATGAGATACGTTTTCAATCTGCTGGCGAATCACTCGGTGAATTCGCAAGTCGGTACCACTTTTCGCGTGGAACCAAGATCCAATCTGTTCTATGATTTCAGCGACGTTGTACTACATGCTCTCAAGCGTAAGGAATGGACAACGACTGGCCCTGACTGAGACTGTCAACCTCTATTCTATATCGAGATACAAGAATTGAATCAGAACCTCTCTTGAAGGCTGACCAACGATGCATTCAATAGGAATCTCCTACCATATCCTTTTCCTCACCTGTTGAGTACGTGCGCTTAAACCTCTCCTCGCATCCATGTCAAACCATACATCTATGCCATTTGTTTCGGCCTCTGCGCAGGAGGGTTGCCTTCTTTGCATCGCTCAAAAGATACGCTCAACATACAGATTCTGTCGACCCCTCTTCTCAGCTGGCGTTCTGTCAACCACCTTCGCGCTCACGGCCACATCCTTTCCAGCTTCGCCCTTCTCGCTTATCAAGTGCTCCTCGACTTTGATCGGCCCCTCGCCAACAGATGTAAGAATGACTCTGCTCACACCCTCCTTAACGGCAGTCTTCGCAACTTCATCCACAAAGCTCGAATCTTGAACATCGATGCCTTGACCTCTTGCACTTTCCCATCCCTCTTTCTCTGCGATGAAAGACTTGATGACACCAGCAACACGAGACTCGTTTTCGGCGAGGTAGTAAATGACTGCATTTGGACCCGCATCGAATGTGTATGCTGCAACAGTTTTCCCGGCCTCGGCATTGAGAGACTCGACAACGCGGATAGCAGCTCTGGACGTATCATTCATGTAAAAGATAGGTGGGAACGTGTCCGCACAAGTAGCATGGAAAGAGTTCGAGTCCTTCATAGTTAGCTCGGCGAATTTCTCGAAGTCCTTCATGTCTATTGCCTTGATCATTGCTTCCATTCTCTTTGGCACCGTCTCCTTGATCCGCTCTTTGAAAAGGGTAGATGTGTTTACGGTTTGTTGCATGCCGCTTGTGCTTGAGACTCCCTTCTTTTTAGCGGAGGCGACGAGGATGAGAGCACGCATGTCAGGCCAATGGGAGGACGGAGCAACTTCGTAGGCAAGACTGTCGCTGCCGTCGTCTTCTGAGCCCATGGACCAGGCTACGTAACCTCCAAACAGAGAACGGCATGCTGAACCTGACCCTTGCCTGGCGATTCTGCTCAACTCTGTGGGTGTAGCTTTGAGATCGTATAGGTTTGCAATTGCTCGGACCAAGGCTGCGAAGCCAGCAGCTGAAGAGGCGAGACCAGCTGCTGTGGGGAAGTTATTCTCGGAGACGATCTTGAGCTTCATGGAGGAGAGCTTTGGGAGGGAGGAGTCGGAAGCCTCGACTTCAGCGCGGAGGGACCGTAGCTCACGGAAGCAAGCTAGGGTTCGGGCTCCGGAGACATCTTGGTCGGCACCATTGAGCAGGAGGGAGTCGTTCTTATAAGAGGGAGAGCATGAGGCTGTGGTGTGGGTCTTGAGGTCGGCTTGGGCGAGGGTCACACTGAGGGACGAGTTTGTTGGGAGGTTGAGTCTGGTGTCTCGTTTCCCCCAGTATCTATTATTTGTCAACAAACGTATTCGACTCGAAAATTGTTGTACTATTTACTTGATGACAGCAATGTTTACAGGAGCTGTGGTGCTGGCTCTGTGGACGTCTGACATGATGGGCGAGGATTGATCGATTGGTATTTTGTGCGTGAGAGATCAATTGAAGAAGAAGGACTGGATGAGTGTGTGAGAAACTTAGGGAGGATTTTAATTGGAGTAGACGGTGAAGCGTAACAGCATTATTTACAATAATTACTTTTTGAATCGTACCATGATCGATAACCCTTGCCAATTTAATGCGGGCCGAGACATCTGTCTACATGAGGAAATTTATAAAGACATCATACGATTTCAATACCAGTAATACTATCAGAACGCCCAATCCTCCTGCAAATACACATCGCCTACGATAACAATGGGAAATTCATTCAGCCGCGAAGATAGTCCACCGCCGCCCTCACAACCGTTATCAATTACACCTCCACATCCAATCAACCCAAACGCAGATGCTTCAGATGCCGAAGCATGCCCCGTAGACCACAAAACCCGCGAAGTCTGGCTAGCACAAGCCCGCCAAAAAGCAGCATCAGCTCAACCAACTCCTCCCACATCAATACCAACAATCCCCGTCCCATCAATACCAACAGGTGAATCCTGCGACTCAACCTCAATAGCCCAATCCGCCCCTCCCCCCTCAGCCATCCTCTCGAAACTCGGACTCGACCAAAGACGCGAAATATCTACGATACCGCGAGCCGCCGCCTCAACAGACATAGAAGCAGACAAGAAACCAGCGAATAATGAAATCGAGTCTGGAAAGGACAAGAGTGGGAAATGGATATACCCCTCTGAACAAATGTTTTTCGAGGCGATGAGGAGGAAGAATTATGATCCCAAGGTCGAAGATATGAGGAGTATCGTGCCTATACATAATGCTGTGAATGAGCGGGCTTGGAGTGAGATTTTGGAGTGGGAGAAAGGACAGGGTTCGGAATCGTATGTCTTTAATGATCCTCCTCTGTGTTCTCCAAAAGAAGCCAGTATGCATGGCTATATGAATCGCTAACAGGGTAATAGATGTGGCGGTCCCAAACTCCTCTCATTCATGGGAACCTCAAAAGCCCTCACACCCCGCGCACGCTTCAATACACTTTTGGGGTACACGGCACCTTTCGATCGCCACGATTGGGTCATAGACCGATGTGGAAAAAAGGTGGATTACGTGATAGATTTCTACTCGGGACGAGATGAGAATAAACCTGGCAAGAGCTTGAATTTTTACTTGGACGTTAGGCCGAAGCTTAACTCATGGGAGGGTGTAATGCTGAGGGCGAGAAAAGCAGTTGGACTGTAAGAGTAGGATCTTATGTCAGATGGATGATTATGTTTAGCATGTTGGAGCGATGTGTAGGATATGTATAAGTACGGAAGTGATGCATCTACGCGGAGTCGAAGATACCCTCCCAGCTTATACTCAGACGAATGTCCCTTGCCGTCAATCGAAGATATCAAGAAGTAGCATGAAAGAACAGCAATTCAGGCTTTTGAAGCGACATCTTGTTCCAAGGCTGAGCTGAGCATTATCCGATGCCCAATTCCGACAAGTTTCAGTTTGTCGGCGAATCATTGAACGGATATCTCGGATTACTTTTATGCAGGGACCAATCTTGGGGATTCTCGATTCTGGAGATTCTCGACCAGGCTGAGACGAGACGAGACGTCATAGCCATGTAACCGCCCGCGCAACATCATTCATACACCAATACTTTTGCCAGGTAGAACATAGGTATGTAGAAGCTGCGCCAAGTCTGAAGACTGCACTCACCCACAAGAGATTGTAACAATCAGTTGCAAACCAGTCGTTGTTACTCAATCGATTCGCCGATCTTCAAACCCCCAAAATGGATCCAAAAGCTCCCAATGCCAAGTCACGCACGACTCCCCAATATGCAATATACCAGCGCGAGAATTTCTGGAAGGTAAGCGATGGAGAGGTCCCTCTGTTCAATACCGGTCAGTAGTGCATCTCCTTTGCTCTCACACGTTGATTTCTCATTCGTGACAGAGCCTGGTAAACTCGAAGAGCAAGCCAAAGAAAAGCTCACTCAAAATGGATGGTATTACGCCTCCTTGAATGCAGGGCAAACCATGACCCATACCGCAAATCGACAAGCTTTCTACCCTCATCGAATCGTTCCACGTATGCTTTTGGACACGAATAAACGTGATACTGCCACTTCAATCTTCGGTCATCATTCTCCAGCACCAATTGGTTTCGCACCGGTTGGCATCAACAAGATATATCATCCACAAGGTGAACTTGCTGTTGCTAAAGCAGCTGGAGAACTTGGGTTGCCATACTGCTTGTCCACGGCTGGCAGCTGTGGAATCGAAGATGTTGCGTACGCGAACGAGCAGGGAGCAAAAGCAAATAATCTCGGAGCCGGAGCCACGAGGTTCTTTCAATTGTATATGCCTCACGATGACGAACTCACCGTTTCACTGCTCAAGCGAGCACTGGATGGCGGTTACACAGCTTGTATTCTGACGCTCGATACCTGGCAGCTTGCTTGGCGACATGACGATGTTGCTACTAGTAAATATGCTTTCTATCATGGTACAGGCGCAGATATGGGATTGACGGATCCGGTCTTCCAGAAGAGGTTGAAAGAGGCGGGAATTGATCCTGAAAAACAGCCAAACGAAGCGGGCGCTCTGTGGATTGACAATGTTTGACATGGGCGAGCTTGGAGCTGGGAGAAGATGCCATGGTTGATCAAAACCTGGAAGGAGTTGTCCGGTGGAAAGCCAATTTGTCTCAAGGGTATTCAGAGCGTTGCTGATGCGAGAAAGACGGTGGAGCATGGCTTTGACGGAATTCTTGTAAGCAACCATGCTGGAAGACAGGTCGATGGGGCCATTGCGAGTTTGGACGCTCTAGAGCAGATTGTTGATGGTTTGTCCCTCGTTTCTCCATCGCTTTTAATTGCTGACTCTTCCAGCTGTCGGTGACAAAACTCATATCATGTTCGACTCTGGAGTACGAAGCGCGTCCGATGTATTCAAAGCTCTCGCTCTGGGAGCAAAATTCGTATTCGTGGGTAGATTGTGGATCTGGGGGCTTTTAATTATGAGTGAACACGGAGTAAGTGCCGAACCAATTGAGATTTCTCTTGCTCATTAGTCCCAGGTCAAACATGTCATGAAGGGCTTGCTCAGTGAGCTCGACATCTTGCTCAACGTAGCTGGATTCCAGACTATCAACCAGATGAATCGATCGGCACTTGTTGAGTCGTAGTTTCCACTCTTGGACTCGAGGAAAGAACTGACTATGTATTCAGAGTCGTACCAAAATAACTATCAGCTCATGTCTGAGAGGTCCAAATTGTAGAATTTAGCAAGTGCAAAGTGAATAAGCTTGAAATTGTTGAAGCGTGAGCGATTTGTCAGGCGAAGGACAGATGCATCTCTCGCCTCCCTAGGGTGGGGCTTGAAGTGGTTCCTTGGTAAGAGAGGCTCGTATGTAGACTCAGCCCCGAGCTATGCAGGAAATGAAATACTAGGCAACGAGGTGGTGTATTTAAGGGGGCGGATGCCATTCACCGGAAGGCTAGACGTTCGTAAGATGCATGCACGAGTATTCTAGACCATAAACGAACGACAAGGGCCACCGGTGCAGAATTCAGCCAGTGAAGATGCATGTATCTTAGATGGACAGGTGCAATTCCTAGTGATCCCTTGTCTGTCGATGATCGCGTGGCTCCATTCCCTTTCGGCTGCATCCTTGTGGCTTGCCTGCAGAGGGAGAGTCCGACGGAGACGGAGACGGAGTGTGTGAAGCAAATCGACAGACCCCACCACTGCAACTTCTCAACACCAAAGCCGTGTGCCGGGGATATTCTTCCTAAGCCTCTGCCTCTCCCTTCCTCCTCTCCCCCTCCCCCCCCCCCACAACAATAACCGAACAATCACATCGGGACTGCAATCATCGAGCTGCCAATTGCCATTGCTCGTAATTGCTTCCAGGCCATCTCCCAACACGTCATAGCGTGACCCGCGCGAACGAAGCGCCTCTACCTATTCGCCCTACCCTACCCTCTTTTCACCTTCCAAACCCGCCAGACAGACGACAAATACAACACCGATAATCTCCTCTCTCTCACCCTTCTCTTCTCTTTGAGAAGCCACTGCAATGGGTCAGACACTATCTGAGCCTGTGGTCGAAAAGGTACTTCCATCGTGGTTCTGGCTGTATCGTCATAACTCATTGTGCGAGTCTTAGTGGGCATTGCAGATCCTGCACACAAAGCTCGATTTCATGCCGTTCATTCACTGACAATATTCACTCTCAAGCACTCTGCCAGCGGCCAGGATGAACGCCTCATGTACGGAACCTCGTCCATGCAAGGATGGAGGATAAGCATGGAGGACGCCCATGCCACCATACTCGACCTCAAGACCGGCGACGATGACGCAAAGCTCACTGCCATTGACCAACGACTGAGCTATTTTGGAGTGTATGACGGCCACGGTGGTGACAAGGTTGCCATTTACACTGGGGAGAATCTGCACAAGATAATCGCAAAGCAAGAGGCGTGGAAATCTGGCGACCTCGAGCAGGCTCTGAAAGATGGCTTCTTGGCTACGGATAGAGCCATCCTCAGTGGTATGGAGAGACATGCTCCACACGTCAGAGCAGCCGCTGACAAACTCACCAGATCCGAAATACGAGGAAGAAGTCTCTGGCTGCACGTCGTGTGTCACCGTGATTTCAAAGGACAAGATCTTCTGTGTACGTGGATCGTGCAAATAGCGTGTCAGACGCACCAGCTTATCGTGATATAGGGCAATGCCGGTGACTCGAGAGCCGTGCTCGGCATCAAAGGCCGGGCAAAGCCACTTTCATTCGACCACAAGCCGCAAAACGAGGGTCAGTACATTGACACAGAAAACTCCTTGGGTAACGAGCTAACCATTCACAGGCGAGAAAGCTCGAATTTGCGCCGCCGGTGGCTTCGTTGACTTTGGTCGCGTGAACGGCAACCTTGCACTTTCCCGCGCCATTGGCGATTTCGAGTTCAAGAAGAGCCCCGAGCTACCTCCAGAACAGCAGATTGTGACAGCTTTCCCGGACGTGACCGTTCACGACATCACCGAGGACGATGAGTTTGTTGTTGTCGCATGTGATGGTATGTCTTGTGTTCACTCTCATCACGGACATCAACTAACTTGATAACAGGCATTTGGGATTGCATGTCTTCGCAAGCGGTCATTGAGTTCGTTAGGCGTGGCATAGTCGCTGGGCAGGAGCTGCACCAAATCTGCGAAAACATCATGGATAACTGTCTTGCGTCGAACAGCGACACAGGAGGGGTTGGCTGTGACAACATGACGGTTACTGTTATTGCATTGTTGCAAGGCAAAGACAAGGACGCATGGTACAAGTCGGTTTCGGACCGTGTAGTCAACGGCGATGGGCCATGTGCTCCGCCAGAGTACGGCAAGTCCTAATTTCCTCTGTAACGCTATGCTCATTTTTACGCCCTTAGATTTGCCCTTGATAAAGAAGAAAGGAATCTAACACTTTCGTCGCGTGCAGCTGAATTCCGAGGCCCCGGAAACCACCATGGTCACAGGTATGATGACAGCCCCGAGGATCTTGATATGGACATGATGGACCACAAAGCGAGAAGCTTTGGTCATCCTGGACGTATCATCCTTTTGGGGGACGGTACTGAATTGACCAGTTCCGAAGCGGATTCCGACATGTTCGACGATGACGACGAAGACGACGATCTTGCCGAGCAAATACGAAAAGGCGCTCACGACGATGACGATGACGATTGGGATGCTAGTGAGCTCAGGAGACAGCGAGAGGGCACACCAGCGCCTTCGGGAATGCCTGTCCTTGGTGAAAAGGTTACCGCTGAGCCAACCTCTACCGAATCGCCCTCTTCAACCAAGACGGAAGACTCCGAGGTGGAAAAGAAGTCGACCGCTGCGGCCTCAACAGAGACAAAGAAGTTTTAGGAGAGGCTTCCGAATAGGAATACTGAACTCGAGTCTGGTCACGATGCTTTACGATAGATTCACCAAGGGTGACGACGGGGATAAGGATGGCGGAGCGGCGGTGGTGGTGATAGCTAGCTGGTCTGAAAGCGAACGAAGACGAAGCCTTGATACCTTACCTTTATCCCTTCAGTCGGCACCTACTTCTTTTACGCGGGAGTTTAGCCTTTAATCCTTCTTTGTTGAACCTTTCTTTGATGCCGTGACCCACGAACAGCTGCTGAGTCGAGCAACGAATCACCACCTCGACTCCTGATGATTGCTCCTGCAGCACCGTGACTCCACCTGCCCAACTGCGGGGCTTGTGATAATCTAGTCTGGCCTATAAGATGGAATGCAATTCCCATGGGTACAGGCTTGGCGTCGTAGTTTGAGTAAGGAAAAAGTATGGACAGCAAATGCAGCCAATTTAAATTATTTTGCCGGTCAAGCTTTCCCGGAGTGACTTCAACATCATGAATTAGATTTAAACCCATCTCTCGCATTGGGAATTGCTGATCGTGTTTCTTGTTTACTTTGTTCTTTACACATGTCACAATTGTGTAGCTGCTAGTAAATCCTGCTGCTGGGTGTTCATTCAACGTCATACCTACTAGCCCGTAATCGCAGCGTGCTCTGGAGCTACCATTGTCCTCTCCCTCGAGTCGCTCGAGCCATCATCAAACTTTGCGTAGAACTCTCCCCCTATAAGAAGAACAACGACCCTACTATTCCTCTCTTATCTGTCGACCACGGTTCCATATACAGTAACCTACACCTACTGATCAACAACGCTAAAATGGCACCAAAACGGAAGAGAGCCAACACAACCTCAAAAGCACCCGAGGTCTCTATCCCAGCCTCCGAAGTCCAGCCGTCCTCACGCGACGCCTCGGGAGAAGATACTGAAGATGTGGTTCTACAGAAGGTCATAGCTGCGAAGCAAGATCAAGACGCCCCGTCGTCGAAGCGCAGTCGATCCAATGGCTCCGATGCCGAGAAGGGAGATAACGACGCGGACATGGAGGAGAGACTCGAGCATGGCGAGGGCGGAGAGGCAGGAACTATGAAAATGGATGCACCGCCCAAAGCTGGGTTGGTCGATCCCGTGGGTTATAAGACAAATCCGCCGCCCGAGGGTCGCCCAGTGAGGATCTATGCTGATGGAGTTTTTGACCTGTTCCATCTCGGGTGAGCTTCATTGCATCTTGGAGATGATGAGTTTGCCGTGTTAATTCTTGAAACAGACATATGCGACAATTGCAGCAAGCGAAGACTGCTTTCCCAGACGTCTATCTACTTGTTGGAGTAACAGGTGACTATGAGACACATAAGCGAAAGGGTCTTACGGTACTATCTGGCAAGGAGCGCGCCGAGAGTGTCCGGCATTGCAAGTGGGTGGACGAGGTCATCGAAGACTGCCCTTGGATCATTGCCGATGCGCCTGAGTTCATGGAGAAGCACCAGATCGACTACATCGCTCATGACGATATCCCATATGGAGCTGATGAAGGCGATGACATCTACAAGGGGATCAAGGAGGCAGGGAAGTTTTTGGTGACGCAACGAACCGAAGGCGTCAGCACGACAGGTATCATCACCAAGTAGGTACTTGCCGAGAGCACACGACTTTCAATCACTAACAGCGCCAAGGATCGTCCGCGACTACGACAAATACATCTCCCGACAGCTCAAGCGAGGAACTACTCGACAAGAGCTCAATGTTTCGTGGCTCAAGAAAGGCGAACTGGAATTCAAGCGTACCGTTACCGACCTCCGCGATAGCATTCGCCAGAATTGGTCAACAACTGGGCAAGAACTGGGTAGAGATATTAGGCAGATTCTGCAGCCAAGCAGGCCACAGAGCCCGGCTCCTTCGCGCTCAAGAGAGCCTTCTCTTGATCATGGAACACTAAGATCTCCTACGGCACTGTCACATTTGGCACATTTGGATGTGCCGACATCTTCTCCTGCAGTCAATGGCTCTCCATCGGGCGGTCAACGACAAGATTTCGCGACCGGTTATGCCTTGGGTCTTGTTGGGGGTGTAAGAAACTGGGTATGTCTTTTACTTGCTTCTGAAACCCTTGCGCCAATTATACTTGTGAAGCGAATGAATGCTAACTTGACGGATTGCAGATGACGAAGAGCAAACGCAACCTCAACGATAGCAGACAGGATTCTGACAGTGAAGAGAATGATTTGGGATCACCCTCAGGTAGTATGAGATCGGGACACACAATTGAAGAGCCCAAGAGAGGTAGACAAGGACAGGCTAAGGCAGAAGCAAGCTCGTAATCTTCTACGGATAACAAACTTCGGACCAGTTTTCGGTTTTCCTAACGACAGCTCGTGCTATAGAATATTGGGCTTTCAGCGAATGCACTTTTCTCACAGCGATATTTTACCGCATGTGACCGTCACTGCATGGAAATTTAGGAGTTGTTGCCAGGGAGAACGTGGTTCCCGTCTTTCGTACGACCTGTAGTTGCTATCACACGGGCTCTGACAAGCGGCCTCACCAACCCAATCGTGGCTCAGCTGTTGCTCCGCTTTCTGCTTGCCGCTGCTATGGAGCAGTTCTCTCCGATGTGGGTAAGTCCAGTTCGGCGTTCAGGTGGCGCCTAATTCCCCCGTTATTGGGAATGGCCAGGTACTTTCTCTTGTATACACCCTTTCTTCTGTATTTTTCCTTCTGGAACAAAAACATGTGGACGGAAATTGCGTTTAATTAGACCACATGTAATATGGATGCCTTCTTCATCAGAAAAATCCTAGAAAGTTCACAAAATGTACAAATGCCCCTTCCATGCTATCGTCGGAGCTCCTCCGTGTTCACAGCTCATTCCATTCGACTTGCTGTCACGTTACCCGACACAAACGAGAGATCTCTATTGCTCTGTTCTTTGCCATTGGCAAGCAGGTGTGGTCAAGGTGAATGTGGGGCTGTCCATTTGGCTTTCTCTTTCTGTAATACCACGGGCAGCTTTACTTTTGGGCAAGTGGGGGTTGTTTATAGGGAGAGAAGTCTGCTCTCTTTTTGATGTACTCTCTTTTGGTGTGGCGAGGTACGATTCTTTAGGCAAACACACTTTTGCCATTTTTAGTTGGAGTTACACCAACAGGAATGAGGTTTCATCACGTGGATGGTGACGGCGACGACGGCGACGAAAACGAAGACGAGCTGGGAGGTCACTGACTACACTCTTACAGCACATCAGTTGCAACAGCAACAACAAGAGGGAATTGAACTGGACATAAAGAACACGTGTTGCGTCCCATTCCAGCCTCAGCCTCCCCATATTTCCTCTAGGCATACGAAAGAGGACTACCACACACACACACACACACAGAGAGAGAGAGAGAGAGAGAGAGAGAGAGAGAGAGAGAGAGAGAAAGATGTGCTAGCTCATCTTCGCAACACCAACCTGTTCATGTACTCCCTTTCCCTTCCCCCACACGCCGCATACAGCCTCGTACCACTTCTGCCACCGCGCCCTCACTCTGGCTAAACTCAACCCTTATCAAATCGGTGGGGTGTCGGAAGTTCTGCCGAGATTATGTGAGGGAGAGGGACGAAAGACTGTTTTTCTAGAGTGGGCGGGTGTTTATTTTGTGTGTGCTAGGGGGAGAGTTCAAGAAATTGGGAGGGAAGAGCAGGCACGGAAGAGGCATCAGGGGTGGATGGAGTGGGTGGGTAATAGGGCGGGGGTTTGGGAAAGGAGCGGTGGGGAGGAGAGGGAGAGGAGTGTGAGGGAGGTTAGGGAAAGGGAGAGATTGGGTGGGGATTGAGAGGGCGAAGGATGTGGGGGGATGGGTATTGAGAGTTTTGGGGAGGAGAGGAGAGGATGGGATTGAACGGGATTGAACGGGATTGGATTAGTTGTTAGGTATGTGAGCCTGGGTTTGAATTTCTCGCCTGCGAATGATTGATGGTATGCTGATGGGAGGTCTTCTGATTCGGAGTTGAAAGTTAGAAGAGGACATGGAAGGCATACTGTCTTTGTGTCAGAATGATATGTCATGAACGGTTTACCCCATGTAATGCCTTGGCCGTTTTCCTTTGTCAAATCTACGATGGAGAAATGTTTGGCTCAAGCGATGATTGATGCTTAGTTCGTCATTTTTTTCTCCTCACTCTCGCAATCTTTGCCATTAGTGAGGCGAGCGAAGATTTATTTTAGGGGCCTTCGTTGAGATCCCTTGAGACTTTTGGGAAACGGTGGGCCTACTCTTTCGTGTTCACGCGCTGATGCCGGATGATCCTTTTCCCTCCCTGAGAGTTTCAGGTGAGGGAAGGTCGCTGGGTTCCTGTTTTTTGTAAATTTACAGTGCTGTTGATCTCGTAACATGGTGCCGAGAATGGAAGGTATCTTGGAGTTGGGTAGATGAGAAAAGAAAGATTGTTGACTCTCACGCTGTAGGATCCAAAACTTTGCGTCATTTGTGCTGTTTGCGTTACAGATATTGCTACCGTGGGAATCCTTCGTAATTTGTACTGATGTGTTTATCTTGATCGCTGGTTTAGGTCTGTACTAACGAGCGAGCATTGAAAAGTCATCTCGGGTTTTTGTGCTATAACAGTGTGGACAAGAGCGTCGAATATTCGATAGCCGAAATCCGGGAGGAGAAGGATATAATCACTCTCCCCCTATACACGACAATTGAATCCTACTACCTAATCGAAAGCATTCACAATTTGATTCCACCCTCTTGGGATTTTCCACCTCAGCCTCCTGCACAAGGCTGTTATGCAAGGCACTGCACTACCGCGGATTGTGTTGCATGTTGTTCTTTGTGGACAGGGTCAGGCCTTCTATCAGCCTCATTTTGATTCGTCTGATCGCCAGAGGCATTCAGATGTGCGCCAGGAGTTAGAACCATAGTAGATTCCCTTAAAATCAAGGCGTCGAATAATACAGTTCTTTCGGCGATGCAGGGGTGCACATACACAGGTTGTGGCTGGTGGTTAAAATGGCCACGCTACCATGGCAATGGGATATCACGGACCAGATAAGGGATAGAGAAGACGACTCCCACCTCCGCCTCAGTCTTCGCAAGAGACAAGGCTGTGCATCTCCCGGGTACTGGCCCGTTTTTACCGTTTTAGACGGAAACCGCTACGATCACCGGTCCATAACAAAACACAATCCACGTCGACGCGTTGCGAACACGGCAACAGCGACGTCCGAAATCCACCGGTTTGACAAAGCAAAAGCATGCAATCACGAATCTTAGCTTACTTCCACAAGACATCACATCACTGTGTATCTATCTCACGCCTAACGACATTATCGTCGCCATCGCCGTCGCCTCGTCGCCCATCCGAACTGTCGTCGCCCTGTTTCGCGCGGCGAGTCGCATACGATATCCTGTCGATGCTGCTCGCCAAGTTACACGCATGAAACGCTTGCTGCATTCTTCGAGTCTTCCCCCCCATGCAAATTCCATAACATACAACATAGCATATCTGGACCTCACTCATTGCTGTATCGAGGTCCGGCATCGCGGCGCCGTCGTCGCCGTTCAACACACAGTAATTGCCGTCAACCGCTTCGCCTCACTTTTGAAAAGGCCCGCGCTAAAGAGCTCCAACCAAGAGACTTGCCCCATTGTCGGCTGTGGACTCGAGCCTCCAAGCTCCGAACGCCCTACTCAAGCCACCAATATTATCATTTTTTCAACAACATGTCAGGTCTTGCCTGCACATCGCTGCACATCCATATGAGATGTCCTCGCCAGACGCATGATCAGCAAGATCCAATCGTCATGAGGCGGTGAGCCATGGATGGCTTGACTATAGCTACCCGGACGTGTCGAGCGCACAGCAGAGCGCTTTCTGTTTCGCTCCGAACACATTTGTGGCGCCTTGTTCTACTCGATTGGTGGTATAGGATGATGCGCTGCTCAATTTCCTGGCCTTGGGCCACGATAACATGGAGACCATGCCTTTGCCAGGGCTTGCTGACAGCGTTCCTTCCTAAGCTTCGACATCTCTTTATATACTCGGCGCGTCGTCGTCTGCAACGTCCCTTTTCAGCTCCTGTGTCCATGCTGTTGCCCGCTTACCCCCCGTTTCCGTCACATCTGTCCCAACGCCAGCTGCCACTTCCGGGTGACCTGTTTGTACTCCCGGCAGTAACATCACGAACGCTGCGCATATAGAGGACGAAAAGGCTGGCTGTTGTAGGTAGACGGGCTACTACAGACCTAACGCAAGCTCGGCCCGATCCAACGTAAGGTAAACAAACTGACCCATTGAGATTTAAAAGTGCCTAACTCTGTGTTACTATTTGCGGACACTGCGTAGAGGTTTGCTGCAAGCTCCCGACCTTCGGCCACGTATATTTGAGTGCTTCCATGCCTCAAAGTTGAATAAACAGCGCTGATGCGTCTCAGATTTCTGGACATTTACCTTGATGTGCACGCCCGCCTTGGCATACTCCTCCCTACACTCTCCCACCAAACTCGATTTCTCGGTTCGGGATATAATCCAAAGCAAAAGAAGTCATCTGAGTGGGTGCTAGTACTTGGCGTGGTATACTGACCGGCCAGGCTACTCTACAGCCTCGTGGGAACAAGTCAAAGATGATGGAGCAGTCGGCAGACAACACGACGCCTCGTGCACAACGCGATGTGCAGGTCAACAGAAGGATAGGAACAACACAAGCAGGCATGGACATAAAACAGGACTCAGAGCAATCATGGCCTCGCAATGACCGTGCAAACATGCCGATTCTCGACACAATTGGCAGATACGCGAGTCGTGATTCTTCACCACAAAACGAAGCAACGTTACATAAGGATGGAACTGTTGAGCCAATGGTCGTACAGGCCTTCCAAGAACTCCACGGAAAAGACACGATAGAATGTGCCCAAGCTGTCCACTACTTCACCACCGCAACAGAAGAGCCTCCGATAACGAAGAAGTCCTTGGCCGAATTGGACATGTCCTCTATCGCTAACAACTCGAAACTCCGCCATGACGTCAACTTCGACCGAGATCTCCATTTTAGGCCGAACATGGATGGATCAAAAGGCCGCGCGAAACGGGAGGCCCACAATGGCTACTGGTTTGCCGTGACCGCTGAATTGGATTTGTATGGATGGATGCTCCAAAGTTCAGCGTCAGTGGAGATGATCAAGCTCTGTCAAAAACGAATTCCGACTATGTTCGACACCATCTCAGAAATACTGAAAAACGTTGTACCCGAGCAGGATCGACCAGTTGTAGATCAGCATCTCGACAAAATGATTGTCATGCAAGAGATTGAAAAGGGAGTGTGCGACTTTGTCAACATTGCTGAATGGCTTGCCAAACTTCTGAAGCGGCACTGTGCACCAATGCGAGACGATATGGTTGACAAGATGGTGGGGAAGATTCGAAGAGGAACGTCCAAGTGGATTTCCGAGGGTCTGGGGGATCTGTTTGGGGTCCTCGAGGCTATGAAGCTGGTATGGTTCATGTTTTGGTTCTTTTCAATACCACAAAGCTGACAGTGACCAGGACGTAGCCAACCACCAAATCCGCCATTCACGGGCAGCGCTAATCGAAGGCACCATCAACTTTGAGCAAAAGTACCACATTAGCCGGATGTTACGCAAACGTTATAATATTCAGTACGCTCGTTCATGGTATCTTGATGGCAAGGAAAAACTTCAGCGCACCCCTCTCACTACATCTTGGCCCAACCGAGACGTTGAAGGCTTTGTTTCAGCACTGTACCAATCATTGCTGCCCGATTCTGCGATCACGCTCCCAGACACTTTCAATTTGGACTCGGATCGTTTACGGTTGCTCAGGGTAGATTTCGATGCCCTGATTCGTGAGAGCATTTGCTGCGATCTACTGGAACAGATGGTACGCAAGAAAGGCAAATTTTGCTCTGCCACAGCGAAATCAACTTTCAGGAAAGACCTTCAATTCATCATCTGTAAGGGCAGAAACCCCATCAAATGGGACATACAATCCATCAGTGTCGAACTCATGAGACACGCTCTTCGAGAGTGTGGAATAACTGACAAAACTGATGCTCAACTTACCAGATTTGCTGACCACAAGTTAAGCGAGGCCTTCTCGAGTCCAATTATCAGAGCCGCATTCGCGACTTCTCACAAATGCGCAGTGTCCAATGAGCTCTTCAACTCAGTTAAAAGCTTCCTAAGCAGTTCACCCTGGGACAT
Source organism: Venturia oleaginea (assembly GCA_013176395.1). Classification (NCBI taxonomy): domain Eukaryota; kingdom Fungi; phylum Ascomycota; class Dothideomycetes; order Venturiales; family Venturiaceae; genus Venturia; species Venturia oleaginea. The sequence goes on along the minus strand of JABMLP010000004.1, from coordinate 442,032 downwards.
TTTCAACAATCTTGTGCCTCCCACCATTCCCAGCGGCACAGCACTGCTCCCTCCTTTCAAGACAGATCGCAAGAACGACGTTCTGCAACGCCTCACCCACATCGCCGTCCTCCACTGGCGAATATGGGAGAACATCGTCTACAACAACGACGACGACCAATTAGATTCCCTATGTCCTTCTTCTGCACTCAGCCGCACACCATCACCCTCACACATCGTCGACTTGCAACTTCCAATTCTCCCACCTCCATCAAAGCCCCCGGTTTCAGAGATTGAGACGGAGACGGAGATAGACTCGAATGAAAAAAGCACGGTTCTGAAATCGGTATGAAAATCAGATTGTAAGGCAAACAGCCTCACTTTCCTTGAGTTACCTTTGCATGAGAGATTTTATTCATGACATTACCTTCCGCATTGCACTGTGTGTTTTGCCTTCCCAGCGCCGCGCCTTCCGGCGCATACTAGATGGGGTATTAGCCGCTTGGTGGATTTCTAAGCAGGGGTAGAATGTCCGAGAGTGACCGGAGGAAGGATTTTGAGATTCGTGGCAGAGGTACTCCTCAGAAGATGCCTGAATTGGGAACGACTTCATAGTTTCGTGTACACATTTTTCGGCAACAGGTGATCGTGTTGTAAGTTATAACCAATCAAGATTGTGAACACTTCTTCTCCTCTCCTCCGAATGAGCTTCATGTCGATTTTTTCCAATGCCATGGCATTGCAGGTGCGATTTCCAACATGACAGGTTACGGGAAGCTGGAGACTCTCGAAAGTCGCGGCAAGTCATTGGGTCACTGCGAGTAGGGCAGTCCTTGGAAAAGTGACCGACCTCACTAACATGTCTTGCACTCAACACTCTCAGCTGAGCGAGGTTCTGGACATTCCTTGGAAGTATGGCCGGACTTGTTGCAGTTACGGCACGCGAAGGGATCAACGCGCTCCTGGGTGCAGTCGCGAGCACGGTGACCAGTCTCGTTACAGGTAACGTATAAGTCCTTGGAGAAACGACCGACCTCATTGCATGCCTTGCACTCGTCGCAAACTCCGTGGGATCGACTCGGGATCGGAGTCCGCGGCTTGCCAGCATATCGAGGATCTAAGATGTGGTGCGTAGCTTCAACGGAGTACTGACGGAACCTATCAAAAGTCAGTATAGCGTTAAAACGAGCCTAAAATTTGCTTACCCTGTGCAGGCATTGGGAGTCGCTGCCGATCGTGTTCAAGAAACTCAATAAGGTGGCGATACTAACATAGCTAGGAAAGACGAATAGGATATCCTCTTCCTCTGTCTCCAGCCGGAAATTGAGCTGCTTGTTTACTCGTGCAAGCTTCGGGCCGGGCACATATTGGGAGTGGCCGCCGATCGGGGTCAAGAGACTCAGGAAGGTGGCCATCCCAACGTAGTCAGGAAAGATGGATGTGTTCCTCGAGTAGAAGTATAAGGCAACCTCGAAGTACCTACGTACTAGATTTACTGTTCAACTATTCTCAGTGGATCTGAGAATGCTAGAAGCTCCGATTAGTATATATAAACATCCCTCTCGCTCCTTAATGGTCGTATTCGTCGATGACCATATGTAAGCACGATCCTTGCTGATGACGAATGATGTTTCTAGTAATCGATGCGATAGGTTTGGCCAAGAAGTTGTTTTCCACCTGTCTCTTCCGATGGAATCTCGGTGCTCCGAAGGTGTTGTTGTTGATGGAGTGAAAGGGGCTGGTGTGAGAAATGAATCTGTACGGCAAGTTTAGCCTATGTCACGTTACTGTGATATCGGCTCGCAAGTATAGACGGCTCTGGTCACTCATCTTCAGAAGTTATTCTACTTCGAAGCCCTGCTCTGCCTGCGCCCCCCGTTCATCACTATCGGAACAGCACAGCAAGAACTGCCGTATCACCAACAGTCCTTGGGATGATGGCCGACAAGTCGCGAGAGTATGCACAAGGCTGGATTGTGTATAGCTCGACTGCTACTACATGAACTCGCATTGCTCAGTCAGCTCATAACAATCTGCAGTGCTTTAAAATGATACTCTCATCGTCATCCTCCTCTCCTCTTGTCTTGTCTTAATTCTCCATTGAACCCACCGTCAATAACTTCAAGACAACCCCTCCCGGCACCATCGACCCAGAGGTCCACTCTCCATCCGCCACTCTTCATCATCTCGGTTGGGACAACACCGGTGAACTGGTGTCTAAGGACAAACGATTTGAAGTTGATGGCGCAATCGCAGCTCGAAATTTCATCGAGGAAGAAGTCAAGAACGGGAGAGCTCACGGTTGGGACGAGCATCGCAAACAGTTGGTGTGGGATACGATAGCACTCGCACACCACTCCCAATATTGCAATGTACAAACAACCCGTGGTGGGCTTGGTGGGTGCGCGAATCGTATCGGATTTCCAGGGACCGAATAGTGATCCGACAGGATCGTTGACTTGGGATGAGTACAATGCTGTTGTGAAGGAGTTTCCGAGGCTAGATTTAGCAGGAAGTATCAGGAAAACAATTTGTGGCTTGGCCTTCAAAGTCGAAATTCCAGCCTGTATGAGGCGGAGGCTACGAACCTTCCATATCGTCTCGACGATGATGGGAGAGCCGACGGAATCAATCGCTGTCCAGGGACTGACCCTCCACGGATAATAGACGGTACGTCGTGGTTGTTTGCCTAGTAGAGGACCTTTACCACATCACGAGCGATACTCCTAAGACACTAGGGAAAACTCAGTACGTAGATAAGAGATAGCAATACAGCAACTACACGAAGGGTAACGTATACTGGAAGTACCACGCTGGTACCAAGTTGGAGGAGTTCAAGTCCCGCCAAGGCCGCATAAAGAGTCCAAAATTACCCTACCTACGACTACTACCTCTCCCACTCCCTATATTACCACCTCACCTACCCCATACCGGGCGTTCCCCTGTATAGGGACAAAGGGCAGGGATGATAGGAGGGAGAAAAAGCGCAGGTTAAGTATAGAAGGATATACTGGAAATGTAAGTTGGGGGGACAACGGACTACGGCAGGTTAAGGTATGTCATATACGGGGGATAGGGAATATCCGTATATGACGGTTCCCATGTAAAACGACAGATTTTAGGTTGAGTTTACGGCTTAGCCGTAGAGGAACTATACTGGCGGGAGTAGGATAGATAACCCGGGTAGTAAAGTAGGGGGTATAGTAAGAGTAGTTATACGGCTAAGTTAGGAGACGATAAGATCGCGAACGGACCGGACCGTTAATAGTCCTCTTACGCACCATATAGATTCCGCTCAGGACAGATACGAGAAAGCTTTTTCATCCTAGAGAGTTAGGTTTTTGCTGTATATAGAGATTATGGGCACACGGCACACGGGCCATCACATACCACGTAAAATCCGATTATTATTATAATTTGTGGCTTTGTTGATATGAAGCCAGATAGTACCGTTGGTGAGTTACTACCTCAATCGAATTTGCTTTCAATGGCTGATGAAAATGTAGACAATTGGATGCAACCATAAGGTGTGAGGTATAGGGCGGATACCTACACAGTCGCAGGCAAATCGGCCTTCGAGTTGGTTGAAGTGGCTTTGGAGTGAAACAGATTCGGATCAACGCTTGCTGGAGCCGCGTTTGCTACAAATATGTTCTTATCTCGAATCTAAAAGCAGTACCCACAAGTCATAGCACGTGCTCCTGATCCAATGCTTCTTATCACACTTGCTATTAGTGAAAATGGGCTTCAAAGCTTTCATCATCACGCCTTCCCCCAAAACTTTAAGCCTTTACCTGCATCTTACTCCACTAAAACTATGCCCTGTTTTACGTGTCCAACCTGCGGCCGAGACAATTCCTGCTGATAATACGCCCTAATCTTCGCCGCACCATTCGCAAGTTGCGAAACATCATTCATTTTGATCACGTGCGGATGAACGTTGCAGTATTCGATCATTTACAGCCATTCGCAGCTGATGGTTTGCATTCTCCGGGCGCGATATTTATGGTTGCTTTGTGGTCATTTAGATATTCGATACAGGTTTTGGGCGATGCTGAAGGCGACGTTTTTGTTGTCTTTGTCTAGGATGGGGCCGCGGGTTGGGACGTCCCAGTCTACGGTTTTTATCTTGTTGGATTCGAGGCGGAGTCTTTTTCGGTGATGTGCGTCTGACCATGTAGGAGAAATCGGTCATGGCTCGCTGTCCTTGAGCAAGGGCTGGCAATTTGGCGCAGAAACTTGAATATAAAACCATTTTCCATTTCCAGGTCGACAGCGACAAACACCTTGGTGTAAGAACCCTTTGCAAATTACAAGTTATGTTCGAAGATACGAGCCATGTTTTTTTGGGCGTTTGCCAGGTTAGATTCCACTACATGTCTTTTATGTTTTGGACGATCATAGAGATGTTCGAGATGCGATATCTAAGGTCTAGAGGGTCAAAGTTCAGCCGCGTGCTCTTTTCCAGGTATGTAGTAATAGAGAGAAGACACCATCACAGCTTCATCAAAGGTGTAAGCGCGAAGGTTGGAGTCCATGAGGTTATGAAACTCAAGAAATTCCGTAGAAGATGAGCGTAAGATAAGGGGGAGAGGGAAGGCCAAAGCTACTCTCTCGAAGACTCTCTCAGGTGCTGTATCGAGAGACATCATGTTTCAATCTATAATACGGCAGATCTAGTTCCAGCTCGTATGAATGACGAGGTTTTTGAGACCTGATGGGAGAAACATCCTCGTGTATCATGATCTCAACCAAGCTTTTTGATGACACCAATCGCAAAGCCCAACCCATAGAGTATACGCCGCAGACAACCATAAACGAGAAATCCGAATCCTACCGATCTAGATTGCAGCACGACAACCTTAAGTTACATCCTTCATCTATCACCACCCAGATCCAGATCACTGGAATCACGACATCGCACGCCACAGAAAATAAACAACCCTTCTCTGCTCACACGACCATAACCCCGACGGCCATCAGTGTATGAATGCGATAATACGGAGCCCAGCGAATCCAGTCCAATGCCCCTCCCAACTTTCAATACCTACCCCTCCAACGAAAATATAGATAGATAAACAGATCGATAAATACTGTAAATTCTCCGTACCAGGATCCCATCTAAATAAAGCTTGTCAGACTTCGATCCAACCCTAGCAACTTACTCGCCATCTGAAACGAAATGACGTTCATCATTACCCAAACATCTCTCTCAATAATTAACAAAATAACCGAGGAGAGCAATCTAGGCCACTAAAGGCATAGTTGGATCCTTGCATACTAAGAGCTCGTCTCGGGCTCCGGCTCGTCTATCGTGATGCTCGCTGGCAGGCTATGGCGTCAAATTGACATGAGACGGGCATGACGGACACACGGTACGATCTGAGTCTGACACTGAAGATCAGGGTGCGTGGGGGTATTACGACGATTCGTTAATCGAGGTACCATCACTACGATGGCAATTTATCGATCCGAGAGTTCGGAATGGTATTGTATTCTTGGTCCGAGGGAAATGGAATTTTCATGGAGTGGAGATGACGAACCGTGGGATGTTTCTTGGAGCTGATTTCTAAGCGTGTACTAGAGAATGTCTTGATTGTAAAGGGCCTTTTGAAGGGTGAGGCCGAAATTTGGAAGACAGATTGAAGATTGTGACGAATGGTGGGATGGTGGAGGAAAGCCAATAGCTAAGAGATTGTAGAGATTGACACGTTTTTGTTGTTCGTCGTCTTAGGCGGCGGTTTATACTGTGTACGTCAGTCAAACGCCAGCTCATTGAGTTTCAGGGAGGTCTGGCCAGAATTAGTGTCGTCGGCGAATGCAACAAGCGCGCGCTGTAATTTTAGTGCCATTTTCCGATGGTGATGTCGAATAGGAATTTCCCACAGTGACGGATTTTGTCAAGGAATTATTCGCCGATGCCCTTGTTTGTTGTACACGATTTCGGCGAATTTTGCAGGAGACATCAGCAAAATGCCATGCTTTGCGGAGAAGCGTTGTTGAATGGTGAAATCCGACTCGGAGCTTACACCTGGCGTCCCATGTCCCGTCGCGAGGTGATGTCTTTTACGGGCATGGAAAACACAAGTTCTACTGGTATCGCGCATTGGGTATCCTAGCCCGCGGCATAATAAGTCACATGAATAGCCGGATTCGGGTGTTTCAAAACATCGAAGTAGGCTAATTTCGATGTATTCAATCTATTTAGGTACCACTACCATTGACTGCAATTATGTCTCTGCAGCGCTGGGGCATCGATTCAAGCTGGACCTCGAAGTGATTAGTGGGAAATGCCTCCCAGTCCGGGTTACTTCAAGTCTCAACCTCAACTTATTAAAGCTTGGTTAAATATGTGTTTTCATTCAGTTCGTCTTTTTATAATATAACGTGTTCCACCACCGAGCTATACAGATGAATGAAAGCGACACAGGAGGTGGTGGACCATGTGAACACGTATTTATTACCCCGTTACCATAGTATAAGAATAAGTAATTCCCTCCTCGCTAGACTCTTAACATCCGAATTCTCTTCTAGCCATCCCAACAACAGTAACAACAATACTCCGTCGCTCGCTACAATCATGCGTCTTTTCATCTCTACTCTCCTCCTCCCAATCCTGGCTCTCGCCCAAACCCTATCATGCCCCGCTGGCGATCTTCTCGTCCGAGGCCAACCATGCGAGAAATTCAAAGACTGCAAGGTAATACCACATGCCGAGCAGGATAGTGCTTGTCAAATGGCTGGGAGGAAAGGTGTCCACCTCTTTCGTTTTGCAAATGGGCCCGGGGTGAGTTGGTCTTTTTAATCTGCGCTAGTTGTGTAATTCTCAATGAAATCTTATGGAGTGATTGTTTGAGGTGTGAATGGCTGACTGACTTTACCGGGTTTAGAAGACCACTCTCAGATATCTTTGTTGTTCAAAGGAATATAAATCATAATGGGAAGAATGGTAGTTGAGCGGTGTGTGTGGTGGTGGGTAAAGCTCTGGTGGGATTTCTAAGTTCGAGACGGCTTATCGTTCCCGTTACCAAGACTTCCAAATTAGGATCTCACGATAGTTCGGAGGATGATGGATTCATTTGCAGAGGTTGTGCGACAGGTAGCGAAAACGTTTGGGTAGTGGAAGAGGGGAAACTACATGTTTGTCGAGGACAATATAGGGTCGCGTCTGGCGGTTGCGCTGAATTGTTTCGGTTGCTCCTTGGTTCGATAACGATCCCATGTTCGTAGTTCCAGATAACAGTTCACAACCTTCACCCCGGCCTAGCTCCCATCAGGGCCCATAGCAGATTTGCGAGGTTGGAACAGGGAAGAGAGGGATCTAGGTACTCTACGACCCGTATGAGTTTACTAGTATGGACTGCAGCTTATCGTGGAAAGTGGATTTGAGGGTCTCCTCTTTCCAGGTAGTGATGCGAGCCAAGCGCCGTCACATTCTACTATGTAGTCAATGTGTGTATATTTTCGAAACCGTCGACACTAGTCACGGGCTAAGGACATCATTGCTGCACCAGCCCTGCAACAGAGGCTCCAGTGCGCAGCCTTCCCCTGTGAGACTTCTGGCAGAGTCCATCGCCCCGCAAAGTAAGAGTCGTCCTGCAGCCTGCCTCTGTCTTGCGGGGAAATTTCGAGCAGCCAGTAATTATACGCGCGAACTGCAATCCCCACGATCGTCGTACAGACTCATCAATAGTCTGCGTGGCATGGCCATGCCGGCAGATGAGCGCAGAGGTCATTCTCCCGCCACAAGAATGGAGGTCTTGATCACGACGGCTTCTCTGAAACCCTGCGGAGAAGAAGAGTGTGGGGAAGGGCGTTTGTGTACGACACGAACGGCATTTTGCCATAAATGGCACCGAAGACGAGAATGCAGGGAGACCCACTTCGCCTCGAAGTGAAGAAGAAACCGCGTATGCTGAATCTCTATACACTGCTGGTGAAAACCCTGGCGCTGAAGAGACGGTACATAGCATGCCGGCAGGTGATTCCAGCATGCTCAAGATAAGGCATAACGGTTGCCAACCACACTCTTTCTGCTCCATACAAACGACATGAAGGCATTCTACTCTCTTTGGGGCCAAACCGTGGGGGGTTTGTCGAATCCGTGCTGAGCATGCGGAAGGATTGCTGCTAGCAGGAGTGGAGAGAGCGAGAGCTAGAGCAGTGTCTTGCATTTGGAGGGTGTGCGGAGAGGGGCTTGGCTACAGGCTGAAATGCAGGTCAAAGGAGCGAGGGAGCAAAATGAGCCCTGAAGGAGCCTTCCCTCCAGAGTATGCTGCGTCCCCTATTATTGAAAACTCGCTTCGAGCAAGAATAGGCCTTGGAATGGCGAACTGTAGCCATCCGTCGAGAGGCCGCTCATCACATTGAGGGCGTAGTCGGTCAGCCTGGAAGTGGACATTGCGAAAGGAGGGCCTTGAGTTGATTCTGGAGAGGAGGCTGAACCGTGCTGGGTGTACTATGTAACAGGGCAGAGAGTGCGCATTTGGGATTAGAGCACTGATATTCTCCATTCGGAGACTTATCGAAGATGCAGCTGTGTCTGAGCATCAACATCTTCAACACCACAGAGAGGGCCTACCCGATCTCAAAGAGGCCAGGCCCACCATTGCTCCGTAGCTTAACATATGAACGAATGATTTACCAGACAAGGACATGCCAAGAGGTGCACGGTCATGTCTCTTTCGAGTATTATACGCTGGCCTGGGTGGCAATCAATCCTCCGAACTTCATCTACTAGTATGCTGGAGCTATGATCATTCCTCCCGTGCCAGTGTGGCGAGTATCGTTACGCAAAGAAGAGCATGGTATACGCAAATGACAAGGAGCAGGGTCGATCACTACGCACCTCTTCCAATGGTTCTCTCGTGTACTACCATGAAAAGACCCCAGACTATGACAACTGCCGTTGCTCCGACTCGTTTCGCAAGCTGTGGCTATCATGGCAAAATGCATTCCATCACCACCCGTTGAAGCAGGTCGCTTGAGGCCCTGAGAGAATGTTTACCACTCATTTTACAGCAACTCCACAGCTTTCTCGTCTTCCAGATTACGCACTGTCTCTTCATCCGCTCGGCTGGATTGAGCAAGGGACCCACTACGGAAGGGCGCATAATGCCATCCCTCGAATTGATTGAATGGAATGGAAACATGCCTGGCGTTGGTAAGAGCAGTTCGCGTCTGGGAACCAACCAGCCATGAAAGCAGAGAGCGAATCAAATCATGATCTGCGTGACTCTCTGCGCTCTGCTCATCACTTCTCACTCTACAGACAGCCGGCGAAGCTCACGCACGCCGTCCTGTAACATAACTTGGCAGGGAGTGATGTTGCGAATTATTTCCAAAGTTGCGAGAAGAGTCGCTCCCCACAATTTATGGGGTGAGACGGCGTTACCAAAGGCATAGCGAAACGCTTGTTGCCGTATGTAACTCTGTTGTTGTCAAAACTGGAGCAACAATAAGAAGCCCCCTACCAGTAGCGGGGTCTCGTCTCGAAGGACATTCAACGTCCGCTCTTTGACGTGGACGGACGAGTTGGGGGTAGAGGGGAACGGCGGCTATCAAGCCAAAATTTCAATTTGGCGGCCGCACGTTCGCTACAGGGCGCTGCTATGATAGCTTGCCCAGGCCCAGGACTAGGTAGAAGTGCCAGGCTGCCAGGCGCTCCACAAATTCATCAACCGCTCCATCCCACGCAAGCACTCGATACGGCTAGTGGACGTGCATGGGTCTGCAGTAGTAGAGCCTGCAGGGCTTGCTTGCTTGATCCCGAAGCGTTCATCTGCATATTGTGTGAGATGATGGATGGTGCCTGAGAAAGTCATAAGAAGCCCGCACGTCTGCATCAGGAGCCCTCAAGAATCCATCATTGCACAATCGATACCCGTATTTTTGCCATTTCCTCTCCCTCAAACGCCATCACGGTTACCCATCACCTCACACTCGACTCACCAAGCCTTGCTCCACCTCCACTTAACACGCCGTCGATCTTATAACCTCGTGTTGCCATCTCGCATCATTCCTACTACTGCAGTATATCAACAACTGCATCCCCTCCATTGCAACCAGCAAACCTCAACGACTGAACATCCTTCACAATGGATTGGGATCATGACACTTGCCTTTCCTGCGATCGACACATCGCTGACGGCGAGAAATTCTGCTCTCAAACATGCAGACTTGCAGACCTCGAACAAGCCGGTCACCCCGAGCAATTAAACCCTTCCAGTCTACCTACAAACAGTCCCTCATGGATGTCATGGCAATCACAAATTTCGAGTTTCTCTTCTTCGAGGTCTCAACTCCAATTGGCCCCTGCCGTCAACTTTTCCACATACAAGACGGGCAGCATTGAGTCTCCCCCAGCTAGCCCAAGATCTGCTGTGGCTCCACGACAACAATCAACGTCTTCATACTTCGCACAAACATCGACTTCACTCTATCAGCAACCTACCGGTCGCGGACTCACCACTTCGCCCTCTCGATGTTCTCTCTCTTCCGTCTCAAGTACATCAAGCTGTAACCCGTCTGGTATATCCGACCACGCTGCCAACCTGCTACGAGCGTACTCAGGAGCGTTTGATCAGGACCGCAACTGGAAGCGAAGGATGACAATGGGTTAAACTCACTGCGCCTTTCTCAGTCATTCATCATCGCTGTTCGACATCTTTTTCTTGTCCACAGCACTCGTCATTTCAGCCTCGGAGTTTTGTTCGCACAGAGAGATACCCTCGTCACAACTGCATCCTTCCTCTCTCATCCTAGCATTGCATTGGTTTGGCAGCATTATCGAAGTGGGGCACCTCTGGAGTTTTTTTCGTTAGATATGGTGTCATATCACGACGCACCTGGGTCCACTGCATGGTTTTAATGTACATCATCCGGCCTCATCATGGCCGATTTTCCATAAGTCGGGGTTGGGGCATGCTGGTACAAACAATGCGGCTGTAAAAAAGTTTATTTTCTCTTAGTCTGGTTGGTGGGCACTGTGGAGTTTTGTTTCAGATCACTCATTTGCTTACGTCTGTTTCCTTCCTGTCACTGGGAACTGGCACGGAGACGCAGTGCTTTGCAAGGCAACCTTAGTCAAGTTCAAGTTTAGTTTAGTTTTTGCTATTCGAGAAGCGGAGCAAGAGGCAACAGCACCATACACTCGGGTGTTTCATTTGGACATGAGAACGCAAGAGCGTGACTCATGATTTTATCGGCGGAATATCCCAGCTACACCACATGGCATCATCTCAGCTTTTGCTCATTAGATAGCAACGTATATACTTCCACGATAGCAAGAATTTACACAACAAGAGAGGCAAACATGGGCAAGAAATGGCCGACATGACCTCTCTGCGCGGTTCATACACATCATTTGACGGTGCACGTCGAAGTGACCAATTATCGTTCCTGAACTGTAGTCACGCAGGGCAAATGCCATATCGGGCCTATTAATGCGACAAGTAACACTCCCGCATCGAGGTCATGGGCTCGTGTTGCATTGGTCCGAACTTACAAATCCTGATCACGCTTCTGAACCAGTCTAACTCGAAGTTTGCGTCATGCGCAGCGGAGGGGTTCCGATCATGCCCGCCACAATCGATGATCATCAACAGGTCTCCACAGCCGACAACTTCCCGCGGGATGCGGATGCGGATTGACGTCTATCAAAGGGAGCTTCCTAGCGTGCCCGCGGTATCCGTAATTCCCTATCCATCATCGATATCAAGACCATCAGGCTGGAGTCCTGGACCGTTCCATGACATTCAGGCAGGTCAGGCCGCAGGCACCGACGGGCCGTGCATTATCACTACTGTGTACATCTTGTCTACTGTCACGCTGTCACGTTGGCGCGGGACGTTGTCCGCGTGGTTATCATGGTGTTGTGCCTACGTTGATATCTGAATCTCCGCGCTCATCCACAGACTGACTAATTCCATCCCAACACCTCCCTCCACTCACACCTATACGCTGGTCACGAACGAGGCTTGGCGAGTTGATAGGACAAAGGAACGGGAGTGGCTGAAGGCGCTTCTGGCGCGACACCATTGCTTCTAACCCTCTTCGGCGCCTCAGCTCCGTTGTTTCAGACAATTTATGCCGAGAACGCCAATCGCTCCAAATACCAATCGCTCGAAAAGCGATATCAAGAGTAAACAGCAACAATTCACAGACCCAGCCAGCTGCCCAAAACGCCAGCTGCCCAAAACGCCAGCTTTTTACGCCAAAGACAAAATGGAACGGTACTCGAGACCGCATGTGCACCATGCTCCCCGGGCCGGAGCGACAGAGATTTCGTTTCCTTTTTGGCCGTGGTTGGAGAGATATCCGCCAGGAGAGGAGTCGATTCGCGAACGGCCTAAGCGTTCACATACGCCGACTTTTTACTCGCAGCCGTCATTGATTTTGACGTTTGCTTTTGATCGAGTTCGCACGGAGAATTTTTTGATTCAAAATTTTCACCTTGGCAGAGCGGTTGACGCGTCTTTTAATTATTGATCTTGCGAGGACCGTGTCGAGGACCGTGAGGTGTATCCACCTGCGACGTTTTCATCCCATTTTGATTTCTCAGCTCTTATGAGTCGAATGCTGTTCCTGTGAGTCGAACACCTTCAGGGGTAACTGAGCCGGAGTGAACTCCTCTGCGGCCGTGGAACAGCCGCACAGCCAAGATACCGGACCAACTGGATCGTGATGGAGATGAGTTTGCGGAACCTGTCAGAAGGCGATTGAACCACTCAACAGTTCAGCAGGCCTAAGACGGGAGTTACCATGTCTCACTATCAAGAACTGCAAAGGACGATGTTATGTAACCCGATTTTTTCGTGCTACAGCATGTCAGACACAAGAAGTAGATGATGGGCAGAGCATGAGACCGTTCATGGAGAGATGCTTTACAAGGTCCACTCTGTACTCTGGCTTGGTATGTAAACTTTTCTCTCTCTGTTGTTCACCGGTCTTTCCGATATGCAACTCTGCCCAATATCATGATAGGCAAGCTATTCCACAAGTCACCGACCTGGTCGTCTCATTGCGTTGTGTAATGAAAGGCGCCACGCAACGTGGCCTTCGACATTCTTCCATGTTTCAATTCGCTGGGAATCATCAACAGGCTTTTTTATTGCGTCAGAATGATTGCGATGTGGTCTAATGGCGAGACAGAAATTGCACAATGGGTGATACAGCAACACATATTACTGGTCCAAAAGCGTTGAATTGAATAATGGATAATCAGTTTTCACTCAGAGTACGTCAAAAGCTGATCCTAACGCCAGCTTGACATTTACGCCGCAAGTCAAAGAGAACAGCAAAGCAAAGAAATCTTCATCATACTTCACATCCATTAGCTCGACAAACATGTTCCCTCCCCTACAGACACTACGCAATCAACCATGACTTATCTGCATCTTAACGCCTTCTCAACTTAACCCCCGGACTCTCTGCATCAAACCCAGCGTAACAGCAATAACAACGCATTTCTATAATCGTGAAACCTTCTCTGCAAGTACAAAAGGTCTTGTCATACAGTTCACACACAGCTAGAAACTCCACAGCATAATATTGCATCATAAACGACCAAAGATTCCAAATCCCAGGGCAACGGAACTCTTCCATTTCATCCCCTTCATCCCTTCATCCATCTTGTCCGATCACTATTGTATGGGTTACGGAGTTCCCCATCCAGCCTAGGAGATGACCTCCATATGCCTGTCCTTCCCCGCATTATCATGCAGGAGATAATCTGGCAAAAGGAAAAATAGTTGATGCACCTTTACACACGACCCGATCCGATCTCATCCGATGTCGGGAAAAGGCTGATCTGCGAAAAGCGTCTTGTGCGCGTTGGAGAAAAGAAGAAAATATGGCGTGCGTCATAATTGTAGTGGCGGTAGGAGATGACTCCGATGTGTTTCCTGGGGTATGAGGTTGGTTGGTGTTAGGCTTCACCTTTTTTTGGAGGGCGTTTGTTGTCTTGAGCTGAGACGGGGGCTTGGGAGATGGCGTCACGATATTGCGTCAGAGGGTGCGATGATGCGATTACAACTGTCTTGCTGTGGGATGGCTGTCTTCAGGTCCTAATCAACGGCGACAATGGATCGAGGCGGTGCGTCATTGTGCTCGGCTACCGCTGATATTCATAAGCCTTGAAAGGACCTCTGCAGGGAGAAGACCTGTAGTGATTATCCTGTCCTATCCTATCACTCTATCTTAACCACTCATCAATAAATTCAACCATCCGTCTAATACTGACCAGGCACATAAATAACGTCCCTACACGCCGCACACATCTTCTTGAAGAATCGCCGCCATTCCAATGGATCTCCTTTGGCTTTGTTGAAGCGTACCTCACATAATTCGTCATTGAACATCTCAACAGTGACAGTCCCGTGAAGTGCCTGTCTCCGTCCATCGACCGTCTTAACCCGTATGAGTACTTGACCTTCCCGCTCTACTGGTGTGACCGGTACGCCGAGGCGATGTAAGCCCTCGACGATATTGGGAACAAGCAAGGCGATTGGAAGAGTTGAGACGAAACGAGCGAGGGAATGCGAAGGCACGATGTCGCCGAAACGTTTCGCAGCTTGCGTGAGCGAAATGGGGACGGAGGGATTCTGCGTGAATTGTGACAATGCCGGGTCCTCTGAAAGTATGTCCATCATTGACGAAGAAACCTGTGTTACGAGTCTTGCGCGTGATCGAGTCGGTTGTGAGCGCGTCATGTTCTCGGTTGGTTCCCAGTCGAAGGAGGTTTCTATCATGGGCGTTTCGGGCTGGGTTGCTGCGAAGCCTAGATCTTGATGCGTCATGTCTACATCCATTGAGTAATTATAATGAGAGGTAGGAGGAGCTTCGAAGTCGATGTGCATTTGCTCCATCATTTGAGTGGCGAGAGCGATGGGATTGACTGCTTCGCCCTTGGGACCGAGGTACTCGTTTTTGCGAGTGAACCAGGGATGCGTTCTTATTTCGTCGAGGGTGAAGCGGCGGGATGTGTCGAGTTTGAGCATGCCGCGTAGGAGGGATAGGACTCCAGATGGCAACTTGAGCCATAAATCGTCTCCTGTCCGACCATCCGTTTGTAAATATTCGTTGAACTCGTAGCTACGCGCTGTCGGCTCGTCCCAAGGTGTATTTCCAACCAGCAGCACGAAGAGTACTACACCGCAAGACCAGATGTCGGAGCCATTTGGTGCGTATCCGATGTCCAGCACATCCGCCCTCTTCGTCCGCTGTCCCTTGACGATTTCGGGTGCAATATATGGTGGGCTTCCACATACAGTATTGCACAACCTCTCCACACCTCCCTTCATGAACAATGCCGCCAGACCAAAATCCGCCAACTTTAGATTCCCCTCCCCACTGACAAGCAGATTCTCGGGCTTAATATCCCTATGCGCAACACCCTTCGCATGCATATAGCCAACCGCATTCATCAATTGAACAAAGTAGAAATGGGCGATATCTTCTCCCACTCCCTCGTCTGCCTCAATCTTGTCAAAAAGGTCGCCACCCTCGGCCAATTCCATAGCTATCCATGTGTATAGAGTATCTTCGCCATGTGTGAGGAGTTCTATTATGTTCTTGTGTTTGCCGAGGTATTGGTGGAGCATGAGTTCCATCTGAAGCTGTTTTGGACGGAGCTTGCCATGCTGGAAAGCGTGGGCTTTGTTAATGAATTTGACGGCGATTACGGGAGCGGTTGCGTTGAGGGGAATGGCTTTGCGGATACTATGGTATTGTTAGCGGCTTTCTTTCGTCTGTGAAGGAGATGGAGTTGTCGAACTCACAAGGCATATGCGCCTGTTCCGATGGTTCGCGAGACTATCTTGAAAGGTAGGTTTCGAGGTAATGGCGCGGTTTGGCTCTGTTCCAAATCAGTTGTGAATCTTGTGTTCGTGAAGGTGAAGTAGTTACTCCAGGAAGAGGCGACATGGTTGTTACAATATACACAGTAGCAGATGTCGAGATGATATAGCTTTCACCAATGTTTAGGCATCCAAGTAAACAACTCGAGTCGCGGAACGCGATCAACATCCTTGCTCGCCTCTACATATCGAGTTTCTATTTTGGGACTTCCGAGCTCCCCGCAAACGTCCTTCCTCGTAAACGTCCTTCCCCGTAAACGTCCTTCCCCGTCAACACCAAAAGTTCCTCCATCACAAACCTCACTACCATAACAATCATTGACTGAACACACGACCTGAAAACCATGCTCGAGGTAGAGGTGTCGAAAAAGCAACAAAGCTCTTTTCATTCGCAGCTCATCATCACCACAACGTCGTGCCATCTTTTTAGAAATGCGTTGATCCTCCTGTTCTCATGATGCATGTCACCCATGACTTCGTCATCCTCCTCCCAGCATTAGAGAATACCCAAATGCATCTCTGGAATCCATGCCAACCAATAATCTCATGCAAAGTGCTACACGTTGGAAAGCACGTTGAGCAAAACGTATCCATCTCTTTTCACAGCAATCGTTACCCCTACCAATACCATAACCAACCGGACGCCCACTTCAACGCGGCGTCACCACCTCCCACATCCTCTTGACAATATCCCTCGCCTCCATCATAGCGCCATCTCCAGAATCACCACAAGCGACGGTCTTGTTGATTGGCCCAAGCACCTCAATCCAACCATCCTCGACACCGACACCCCATTCATCCTGCAAGATTTTAATGTGCTTCTTTGTGACAGGATGATCCCACATTGCTGGGTTCATCGATGGTGCGACTAGAATGCGCTTGCGGCCATGCACCTTTGCTGCCTTTTTCGTCTCTGAGCTTTCTGCGATTGCGAGCCCGTCCATTTTGCCTGTAAGATCTGCGCTCTTTGCTTTCTTCTCTGCGTCTGCTTCATCCTCAATGGCAGCACCGTATTCATCCAGGAGCTTTGAAAGATTCCGAAGAGCGGTTTCCGAAGAAGATGGTCTTTTTCATGAATTCGATGGTGTGCCGTGCATCAAAGTTACCGAAAACGTCCCATGCGCGCATCGTACTCAGAAGCAGGTTATCGCTCATCCCTCCAACGATTTTCGCGAGGGTGTTGGCCGAGAGTGGCGCCACAATCATGATATCCGCCCACCGTCTCAATTCGATGTGTAGAATCTTATTGCCTCGCACCCAGGGAACTTCCCATTCATCGTCGTTGGTGTAGACGCCATAGACGCATGGTAAATTTGCCAGGCCTTTGTAGTCTGGTTGTTCGACTGATTGGCCAGCAAGAAATCCTGCTGCTGCATCCGTGATGATCACGCGGACTGAAATGGGTGGAGTAGTTATGTTGAGCTTGGCCAGTTCGCGGATCAATACTGGTAGCTTGATTGTTGCCACACTACCGGAAGCCGCCAATAGGATGTGCACCTTATTGTCGTCGAGATGGTTCCTATGGTCAAACACCTCTGGAAGGGATTCGTAGGCAGGTGGGTCCATCTCCTTGTTCTTTCCTTTTGGACTGCCAGCGGCAGGTAGGCCGAGAAGGGAACTTTGGTTGTTTGCGACGAGATACTTAGCAAGTTTTCCCAGATGACTGTCTGTTCCTGTAGAAGCCGCAGACGAAGCCGTGACAGCACTGACCTCAGCAAAGAGTTGATCAGTTGGTGTTGGTTGAATTGAGGTCGACTGTGTCTCCGTTCCTGTGAAGGTCGAAGAAATACCCGTGAAAGCACTGACCTCAGCAGAGCGTTGATTGCTTTGCGTTGATTCAGTCGAGGTCGGTTGTGCGGCCCCTTCTGCACAGGTGGAGGAATGGCCCGTAACAGATCTGCTCTCAGTGGATGATTGCTCGGTTTGTTTTGCTTCGATCGAAGTCGGTTGTGAACTCGTTTCTGCAGAGGTTGAGGAATGACCCGTAACAAAACTGCTCTCGGTGGACAGCTGTCCGGACTGTTTTGCTTCGATCGAGGTCGGTCGTGTATTCAGTTCTGCAGAGATGGAATGCTGTGATTCCGGTCCTGCAGAGGTAGAAGATTGTGCTTCCGTTCCTGCAGAGATAGAAGCTTGGTTCGATGCAAAACTGCTCTGATTGGAACCTTGATCGTTCTGGGTCGGTTCAATTGAGATCGCTTGTGAATTCGTTTCTGCAGAGGTGGGAGATTGTGCTTCCGTTCCTGCAGAGGTGGAGGCCTGACTCGTTACAGAACTGCCCTTATTGGAACCTTGATCGTTCTGGGTCGGTTCAATTAAGGTTGCTTGTGAATTCGCTTCTGCAGAGGTGGGAGATTGTGCTTCCGTTCCTATAGGGGTGGAGGCCTGACTCGTTACAGTGCTGCCCTTGTTGGAAGCTTGATCGTTCTGGGTCTGTTCAATTGAGGTTGTTTGTGTATCTATCCCTGCAGAGGTGTAGAACTGTGCTTCCGTTCCTGCAGAGATGGCAGAACGATCGATAGTAGAATTGCTTGCAGTGGAGACCTGATCGGGTTGTCCGTCGGGTTGTCCGTCGGTTTGTCCGTCGATTTGTCCCATCAATTGTATGCCAAGAGTTTCCGGGTCCCGACCAAAGTTTAAAGCACCAAAAAAGATGGATTGGATCCGTGGAGAAAGGGGTGCTGTTGATTGGTCCAAATCTGGGGTGTCTTGATCATCTTGGTTTGATATCTCAGGGTCGGTTTGTGTGGTTGAGGTCACCCTATGAGCTTGGCGGTTTCGTATCATTATGGCTCGATAGCTTAGTTGAACCAAGGTGTAGACAACATGTCCGTAATCATGAAAATCAGCATCAGACACCCAAGCCGGGCAATGCATCACCCAGGCCTCCATCTTTTTCAGATCATGAAAATTTATCGGTCGGACACTGCCATCATCCTCTTGAATATGAGGTATTTCTCCCCAACGGGCCCTTGGACGTAAGGTGAGCCTGACTCCCGCCGCCATTCCCGCCACATGGGGGTTACCCGGGGCACTCGCACTCGGAGCATTCGCACTCGTAGCACTCGCATTCGGAGAACTCGCATTCGGAGCACTCGCACTCGGGACTCGGGTCGGTACATGATCGAACACCTCCGGCTCGATATCGGCAGCTTTGGGGTATGTCATGTTCTGGTCGACGCTGGTGCTTGGGGATCAATTCGAAGCCTGAAATCTGTTTTGGGAAGAAAATGATCCAGTGGAAAGATAATTGAAGCTTGAACTGCTGCGTAAAGTGTCTCCTGTCATATATTGTTGTAACAGACTTGGATCGTAAACAAACATCAGTCATCGTACAGCGCTCTCCAACTCGCCTTCCAAAAGACTACGTCCCAACTTCATCCATCAACCAACCGCACCATCAAAATGATAGCAAGACCACCCTTCTCGGTACGCTCCTTCCTCGAATCTCACCTCCGCGACTCTGACTGACAAAACAGGCCTTCCGCCAAATCACTCGTCCCATCTCCCTCGCCTCCAGAAATGCCATCCCACGCCGCTCCTTCCTCACACCTCTTCAAGCCCGACTACTATCCAGCGGAACCAAAGCTGCAATCGATAAAGCAGTCGCCACCACGCCTGTCGTACTTTTCATGAAAGGAACGCCCGAAACACCACAATGCGGTTTCTCCCGTGCCACGATACAGATCTTGGGAGTCGAGGGTGTGGATCCAGAGAAATTCACTGCGTACAACGTTCTGGAGGATGAGGAATTGAGATCTGGTAAGCACGCGGCATCCTTAGAACTCCCGTACTCTCCCAATCTCTCAGTAATGCAGAATACAGATGAATGGAGTTGCAAGCATACTTTTCTCATGCGGTAATCAAAGGCTAACGATTGGACGACAGGAATCAAAGAATACTCAGACTGGCCAACAATTCCCCAATTATACATTGACAAAGAGTTCGTGGGTGGATGCGATATCTTGATGAGCATGCACAATGATGGTTCTTTGGCAAAGATGTTGGAGGAGAAGGGTGTTGTTGTGCCCGCCGATGAGGAGACACCTACTTCATCATGATCAACCCGAAACTTGCAGAAGAAGATCAGACGAGTGTGTAAGAATATGTATAGGCAATGATAGATACTATCATGATTTGCCATCATGTTATCAACTCCGTCAAAAACAAGACGTTGAGATGACGTGAATAGAAAGATGTATCTGGCCACTCGAAAATCGGATAATCACCACGCGGCGTCTTCAATTCCATGCCCTTCTAAGTCTACTAGACACCGAAAATACCATTGAAATCAAAGTACCTCGACTCTAGAATAACGTCGATGAATTTCTGGCAATCCTCGAAACTAAATTCGCCAGAAATTCATCAATATCCATCTCCGATTAACCGTGTTGAACAAATAATAGGACATCGTTGAGGGCCGAGAATTGGACTGTGCCAACAAGAATTAGTCGAGCTACACAGGCGCCCCTAGATGCATTCCATCTGGGATCGAATGGAAACTGCATGAACAAATCGAACGTGCAAGAGCTGTGAAGAAAAGAGTGTTCGAGGAAAACGGCCGGAGTGGTGATGGTATATTAATAACATGTGTCGAAATTTCTGTCGGCTGAACAAGCCGTACTAACACACACCAGCTCTCCCTGCGGTGGCGCAGAGCGCGTCTAGGTTCGAGTCCTGGGGCAGTTGATTCTATTTCCACCCATTTGGGGTGGAGAGAGAGAGAGTAATATAAGATTCCAAAGCTACCAACGCACAGTACATACTAATTCATCAACGAAATATCTAAGCTCCCACTTCCCTCTCCTAACCATCTCTCTGTTGGCCAGGTAGATAGACTCTTTGATAGGTATACGCATCTAATTCCCTCAAACCAAAGAATCTGCAATCAACGCAGACCTAAAGCTCCAGCATCCCACATCTACCTCAAAGCAAACCTTGTGAACACAGCGAGAGCACAAAATCACCTCTATATGTCCCCCCCTTTGCCTTTATGATCCCAATTCCCAATTCAACAAAACAAGTCTGTTACCTCAGCATCACCTCCCCATTTCGAATACCGCTAGGACCCAAAACCAAATTACACCATACCACTCTTCCGCAGTTCTAAAGCCATAGCGATGTGATGCCAACTGATGGTATACATCGACTTGACGTCCGGAAGGGAGCAGAGATTGTACTCATGGTTGCAGGGAGATTGGAAGGTGCAGATACCTGCCTAGTAATTTTCACTTCCCATTTGTGATGAAAAAAAGCTCGCAACTACGTGATTGAGAACTGGAATAGATCTACCACAGATACGTCAGTGCCGTGAGATATCAAACCTGAAAAAGGTCTATTAGAACATTGGAGATACCATCATACAAATTCGCCATGCCATCAATTCACAAAGACATAGATCAACATGATAACACCACCTCAACTTCCTCACGCCGAATGGAACATCCTAATCCTCATACTCATCCTCATCGTCCTCCAGCCCAGCAAAGAACTTCGTGATCTTCGCCCTCTTCTTCGCCTCCCCCCTATTCTCCACCTCTATCTCACGAACCTCCTCAGCACCTAAATCGGTAATCTCCCTAGCCATCTCCTTCACCTTGTTCATCATATCCTGATGTATCTGAATCCTCTCACCCTGCACTTCATTCTCTTTCTCCTTCCCGTTACCCTGCACAGGCCCCGGGACTTGTAGAATCTCGCCGACAAGGGTGTTGATGGAGGAGTTTAAGGATATGTATTCTTTCTGCAGAGAGGAGAGAACTTGTTGTTCCTTTTCGACGGTGGAGCGGAGGGAGACGATGGCGGGGGTTGGGTGAAGTGGTTTGCAAAGGCTGGCGCGGAGATTCTTGGTAGATGGGTTGAGCAGCGTTTCTGGTGTGGCCTTCTCTAGACGCTCGATGAGGGCGTCGCGGGTTGAAACGAGTTTCGACGAGGCGGAAGAGAGTAAGTCAATCGTGTAGGATGTTGTTGTGTCTGGTGGCGGGAGGGTCAGCTTTGGTTTTGCGCAAGCAGGAAGGTTGGAGAAAGTGAAGGAAGCGGTAAGGGAAAAGGTGAGCGCCAGAGTGTATCATATACCATTGAACTCGTTCAGGAGTGGGTGATCTACTGCCTTCTTTGGAATGACCACCGCCACCATCCGAAGAATCTGCGGTTGCTTGAGTGCGGTCACGCGCTCCAAAGCGGATATGCGCGTCGAAGTCTGCGCAGCTTTGAGCTTTGGGATCTGAGCGAAGAGAGCCGAAGTAGAAACGAACTTCCTAGCCTTTTGACGCGTCTGAACGACGTTGGGAGTAGCCTCGTGCGTAGGTGGCGGACGTTTGGGTGCCATCTCGACAAAGGTATTGTAGCGGAAGAGGTTGATGTTGTGACTTGTAACCACTGTGAGAATAGCGGGTGTGTGGCGTGCCAGTTGGAGTGAGACGCTTTGAAACCGCCTTGTCAACAAAGACAGACGTTATATGGCAGGCTGTAGGACCGTGCGGATGAGTGAATCCGAGATCGAAAGCGAAATATCGCCCATTGACGTGCCGAATCAAAGGTGGTTGAGATCTGAGACGTAATGTTGACCAACAAACAAACAAGAGAGGAAGGAACTTGGAAGCACGTCACCTCGCACGCCCAAGTCAAACCGTCCGAGATGAAAAAGACGATTCATGTTCAAACTCCATATCGCTAAATTCCCGGCGGCCTCATCTTCGACAATCGCCATTCCAACCATGATTTGCAACGGGTAGAAATTGGGCCGACCTTGTTTCATCAACGGTCAATGAGGCAACTAACTGTCGATGACTGTTATCCGTCCCACAGTAACCAATATGTAACAAAATCACATACGAACAGGGCTCGTACCAAACTTCTAACGGTAAAGTCAACTTTCTCGAACAGCATGGACAACGAGCCGGAAAATACAAAGCATACATCAAATTATAATCAAGCTAACGCTATGCTCCCGAATGTCAAGGACATACTGCCTGCCAGACTGCAAATCCGCGCGTCTATCGAAAGATGAAAAGAGGAAGGATCGAGAGCACACAATAGTAGCAGACCAAACATATAAACATAAACTCTGTTCTTTCAGTCTCTTTTACTTTCCAGGTGATGATCTTCAATGAACCTACCCATCAATGTTGACGTTTAACTTTATCAACCACACCTGCAATCTCCCATTTATATACCATACACTGCCACCCAAATTAAGTGCTGATTTCTTAAGCAAGATGCCAGCTAAGCAAAGAGCAAGCCTCCCCTGGAGGGGCTCTTGGAGAGCACGAGGGTATTGTCGTCTCTTCAAAACGTTCGAAACATCCGCGAGAGAGTAAGAGAATGTCTTCGAGGCTATTAAATTCTATGCAGCCTGTCGAGAAACGTGGAACAAGAACGCCGACCAGAATAAACCCAGATGAACAGGATTACCACAGACCGAGGAGAACAGCAACGACACCCATGAAGGTGTTGGCGGGGCTGTATCCAACAGTGTGGGCATCACTCTTCCTGGTGCTAGAACCGGCTGTGCTGGATGGCGTTGTTCCAGCTCCACCTGGGTTGGCGACTTTACCGACGCACTGGTACTTGCCCTTGATGACGCTACTGGCACCAGTCTGGGCCTTGAATGTAGCACAGTCGGTGGTGAGGTCACCGGTGGATTGGATGTTGAAGGCACCACGGTTGTCCCTTAGAGCTGGGAGAGAAACGCTGCAATATTGTTAGGTGTTAAGAATCAAGAAAAAGATTGCAAACTTACTGAGTGAAGTTTCCGTACATGTCAGTGGCACCACCAACAGTCTCGAGAGCTGGGAAGACGATGGCGCTCAGGAGGGTGTTGTTCTGGACCTGGAGACCACCGGTGATGGACTTGAGGGATAACATGGTCACATTGGTCAACTGGGTGTTGGTGTTGATAGCCAAGGTACCTCCGACAGTAGTTAAGTTTGGTGCATTGAGACTCGTGACGGAGTTTTCGTAGAAACCGAGGGATCCACTGACGTTGTGCAGAGATGGAATGGACAAGGTTGGGACGTTGCGGAAGGTCAGATTCTGGGCGCTCATCAGGTTGGGGAAACTGGCAGTGAGACGGTCACCGTTAGATTCCAAGATCAGAGACTGGGAGATGTTGGAGACCTGGAAGCTAATGTCCTGTAGCAAACGGTTGTTGGCAATGTAAATGCTGTTCACCTGCTGCAAATTGATTCCGTCCAGGGTGGAGAGGAAGGTATTTTGTATGTTCAATGTGCCGGTTCTAGCAACGTTCGAAGTGAAGCCGAGGAGGTTCAAGTTGGGCAGACCCTCGAAGTCGATGTTTCCGACAGATGTGAGTTGTGGGAAGGAGAGCGAGCTCAAGATTTGGCAATTGGAGACGGTGAAGGTACCGCCAATGCTTGTCAAAGAGTCGGCACCGACACTCGTGATGGCGCTGTTGCTGGCGATGTTCAAGTCACCGGTGATGGACCTCACCGAGGCGAAGTTGATGGTGTCCGTCGTGCCAGTCGCCACAGCAATGGATCCGGAGTAGGTAGTACATGTTGCAAGGGCCGAGGCATCACCAGCATTCTGGATGGTCAAGGTAGCGGAGGCACTGCAAGCAGCTGGCAAGACGCGTTAGTGAAAAGTTCTTTGGCGGGTCGGTGACCATGGATATGGTCAATCAGTTGACAGTCGAGGCAATGCTCCACACTGCTTAGTCGAGTGTACGTACCTGAAGCAGCACCGGCGGCCGCGAGGACGGGTAAAGCGTATCTCAGCATGGCGGACATTGTGAGTTGGGTGAGGGAGGAATTAACTGTGAGGTCGACAGGTGGTCAGCTTTGAGTTGCCAAGATGCTTCAGACAAATTGCTCTCACGGCAGCTGTGACGATGGATGGATGGGATTGGGATCGATCGTACGTTGTTGGGAGATGGCAAGCAATAGATGAGTTGCACGGAGTGTTGTTTGGGACTCCCTGTGTGGATTGATTGATGCGGGTGTTTGTGTTTGTCGGTGAGATTAAAGCCTGCGTAATAACGAGGGAAGCAACTTCGTGAACGAGTGGAGGAGAAGATGGATGGGAAGGTGTGGCTTGGGGGAGGTGTTGCTTGATGAAGAGGCAGGCAGGCAGGCAGGTAGGAAGGCAGGAGAAACACAGGTGACAGAAACACTCGGATGGGAAACAAAATGGCAAGGGCCATGAAAGGAGTAAATACGCTAAGCTAGCCGCATTACGGGATCCACACTTCCCCTTTGACCTGGAGGCATGCGCCACTGCGAGACTGTCCCATTGCCCAATTAAAGCACGGGTTCGATGCAGCCGGTCGTGGCGTCGACTGGACCGTCGTCTCCAATGTTCAGCTGCCAGGTACATTGTGGGTTGCCGAGAACGTCGTGATTGTGAATGCCGAGATAAAGATAGTGAGGGCACATTCTTTGACGTGTCCGTCCGCACCTGTCAATACTTCACGCACTGCTCCCGTCAACGCCCTCAATTTGAGTTTCGAGCAGGCATCCCGCCAGGCAAACCCTTGCAACGCCGAGATGAACCTTGGAACAGGCCATGTTCCACACTAGACAACGGGAGTGGCGCTTACTACCTACACCACTAGGACCCTCACAATCTTGCTGCCGAGCCCGTGGTTTCGCTGCTTGTTATCTCCTGCCTTTTCGCCCTTAAATGTCACCTCTTATTCTACTGGGATTCGACCGTCCACCTTTCTTCCCTCTCGCGCTTTACCAATCCTTTATATCTGATACCCTTCTGTTTCTACCCATCTCAATGTGAAAGGTGGCATGTGGATATCTATATACCCTGGTCGAAAACAATTTCCGGGATCCTGGATGCGCGTCAGGGCAGCTTGTCATTTAACTCGCGCTAGAGAGCACGGAAACCTCTCCCCAACACCAAGCCAACAATTGATAACCATACGCATTCGGCTCGCAGTCCTCAAACACCACGGCATTGTGACCAACGTTCATAGTTGCTTGACAAACATTGCACAAACCATAATCAAAGATTGATTGTTTGTCATGTCCCACCTCCCATGATGCAACCTTTCCAGCAGATCCAGGTATGGAAACTATCCAAGATGGATCAAGAGTCTTTCGCTCTTTCCGATCGAGAATATCAACATGCGCTTCATTCATCCAAAGCATGTTGTGTGCTTCCGATTTAGAGATGGTATTCCCCTCTGCGACTATGAAGCCAGATCAATTTTCTTCTCGAATTTCGTATCCGATGACCGATGTCACCCAGTCAGTCGCACAGCTTGTTCGAAGCACAAATCGGGGGTTCACGCTGTGTAATATAAGCTGTCAAGCAGAGGCATTTCCGCAAATGGAATCATTGAAATCCTCATCGCCAATGATACTTTTATATGCAGGTACCTGGAGATGGATTTCTTAACATGTCAGACATTGTGAAAGAACGAACTGCTATAAGATACATCACTGCAACAGAGTGCTTCACTTCGCAATAACGCGACAAAGATAGATTAAATCTAGCATCGCCTGTCATCATGCGGCAACCACTAACGCATCCTTACGAGCATCAAGTAGTTCGCGCGTCGAGTTGACAAGGATTATCTTCTGTTTTCATCCACATTATTCACATTCAACTCCTTCCCGCAAGCCATGATGATGACAGCCTCTCGCAATCGCATTGGCGCATTCCGGAGAGACTAGAGCACTAGATCATCACTGTTGCATTCACAAAGGCACTTTACAAAGGACTCGCCAAAAAGAACGATATGTGAGAGGGAGGGGCGTAGAACATCCTAAAGCAAAGATACTTGGCTAGCAATGTTGTCTAAAGCAGTATCTTGAAGCAATGAATGTTTACTCAACCAATATAGGTTCCAAAGCCATAGCTTTCCTTCCTGCCATTGCCATCTTTGATCGTGTAACAGTTTCTCCTAGAACATTTGTGTTCCGTCACAAGCAATAATCCATGACTTTCTTTGCACTCCGCACGAATCCACATTTCGTGTTCACGTTCGTTTCGAAACACCATGATTTTCTTATCAACAAAAAATAGTCTCATACACGCTCTACTCCGTAGCAGAGAGAACACGAGATATCATCTCCACACAGCTTGAATCTACCCCAATGCGCTCAAGTATATCGTGAATACATGCGAAAGAACAATAGACAGCAAACCTTCAATAAAAACCAAACACACTCAGCCCACAACCTCCCCCATCCTACATGTAGTACCAACACCTGCACTAGGAGTCATGATCTCATCGCACAATCTTCCGCCACTCCCGCGGCCGAAACAAACAAAGCCAAAAGGACCAAAAAATAAGTGAAACATAACATATCCACAAACCAGGTTCGCGGTCGTTTCGAAAATAATAATCCCGCCCCATCAATGATAAACACGCAAGAACCTATAATCGTTTTAAATATGACGTGCGCAGACGAATTTTGAGGTTCTGCCGGAAGAAGTAGAAGAGGGGATACGAGACTCGCGTTTAGTGCTATTAATGCTGGAAAGTTGGGATGGACAGTATTGGCTGATTGCTAGGTAACTTGTTGCTTTTAAACAGCAGAATCTCTCTTGACATCCCTCCAAGCTCTGCCCTTTCACGGTCCAAAAAGCTATAGTATATATTTTCACGTTTAAAGGAACAGTGGTAGTAACTGCCTCTATGGCTCAGTGGTAGAGCATCTCACTTGTAATGAGAAGGTCCGTCGTTCGATCCGGCGTGGAGGCTAACAGTTGATTGATATTGCTTCGATAATCTTTTATGCGGTTGGCTTTATGGAGATTGCTGTCGGTGGGCGGACGGAAATTGGAAGGTGAGAAAGATTTGTGCTGTTTGGAAGACGAACGTTTGACCAAGCCAAAGAACATTCATTTTTCTTCAGGCGACTTCTGGAGACTCACAAGAATTCGATGCCCTTGATGTGGAAAAGATCGACTACTACTTACTTCTACTATTTCAGGTATGCTCTTCATTCAATTAAAGAGAGGAATCGAGGCAATTTTGGTTCCGATCCCTTGTGTTCTATAACAGTACTCTTACTTCCAAATGCACCCAACCCACTTTGAATCGATCAAAAGTACAAAGGAATCAAAAATAACAACATTTGGGTATACTATAAATCATAACCGTCCAACCTCTTCATCCATTCCAGGATCGACGTCAAAGTCAAGTCTCCATAGCGTCCAAATTCACATCCTCAATCCTCCACATATACCACATAAACAAACTCCTGTACGGACTAAACTTCTCCGAATGCTTCAGCATATCCGCTTCACTCATATACTTCCACTTCCCTTTATCCTTACTCGCCTTGATTTTCTTGACATCCTTCCCGACATAAACCGCCATCCCTCTCTGCACGCCTAAGTCGCCTGTGGAAAAGATATCCGTCCTTTTGAGACCGAAGCAAGCGAACATTTCAACGCTCCAGCGACCGAGGCCGCGTACTGCTATCAACTTTTCCATGACTTCTTCGTCTGTGGCTTCGACTAGCATACGGGCTGATAGCTCCCCTGAGACGAACTTTTCGGCAAGGCCATGTATATATTCTGCTTTCCGTTGTGAAAGACCTGCTGTCCGCAGTGTGGCGATGTCTTTCTCAACAACTTGGGCTGGTGTCGGGAAGTGTTTGGGTCCGTCCCCGGTATTGGGTGGTAGGGAAAATAGGGAGTTGAACTTGTTCTTTATGGAGGAGGCCGCTGCGCCTGAGACCTATATATCTGTTAGCTACAGTATCATCCTGCAGATGTCGGGTTAAGAGTTAGTACCTGTTGTGCCATGATTCCACTGCTCAATGCCGTGAATGGCTCTACAACTTCTTGCAAGCTCTCTGGGCTGAACATCTTACAGTGATGCTTGTCTATCACCGCTCGTAGCTTCGGATCCACGCTAATAAGATGTGCACATGCTTTCTCGAGCAGGTTCTCAGTAGTAGTGCCTGGCTCAGCAGCCTTATTTGGGGAGGGCAAGGCCGATTCGAATAGATCAGATGGATATTTGACAACCTTTGTGCCGCCAGGTGTTTGTAAGGGCGCATTTGTGATGTTTGGGGCTGCTTTCCGAGTCCCTCCTGCGACTGGCTTGCGCCTAGGATTTGTACTGGTTTGGGAGAGGGCAGCAATAGCAACTGGTATAGGTGTCGAGGGAAGTAGATCCGATGTTGTGAAGGTTTCCTTTTTCCGTCTTTTCGGTGTCTGAGGGAGTCCTGGGACTTTGAAAGGTGCTTCTTCGGAATCGCTGGCTGTTCGTTTGACGGCAATCTTCTTAGGTACTTTTGAAGCTTTGCCTTCCTTTCCAGTAAATATCAGTACGGCTATACACTTCCATCGCCATGCGGGCATCTCTCGAACCTTCTTCACAACACCATCCGCTCCATTGCTCACTGTAGCAGTTCCATTTGAGACTCGAGCGGTTACTCGAGCTGATCTCCTTTCGGCCATGGTTATGAGATCGCGATGCGAAAGAAATGTACGAAGCACTCTACATGTCTTGGATGAAAGTCTGCACGATAGCAGCGACATAGGAGGTACATTGAAGGAGTGGAACGTGTGAGGGGAAAGATGACGCAGGTTGAGCGCCAACGGGATACGAGAGCAGGTGATCGACGAACTTTACAAATTATCACTATTTCTATCCGTCCATAGGGCTTGATTTATTTCATTAATGCATCATCATCTGCTCGCCTTTTGCCTTTCATTGAAGACTTCCATTTTCTCTCATCTAGAGGTCTCACCCGGCGGTTTCAGCCGCCCGATTCGACGATTCGCAGCGATCATAACCCTCAGGTTCGGTCAAGACAAGCCTGGGCCCTGCTCAGTACTTACAACTGCCTGTCGGTGGGGCCGTGGGAGTAAGAGGTGGCAGGAAGTCAGAATATCTTAGCGAGCTTAAAATAGTTACTTCTCTCAGAATTGTTATCTTATTATTGGATAAGATGAGCAGGTCTTTCCACACCCCAAGACCCAAACAATCGACCGCGGAATCCAGAGGATTGATTTTTTCTTATACCTCATCATCTCCTCCATCGAAGCAATCAAGAATAGCATTGGCTCAGCATTAGAAAACAGCAGGGTGATCAGACTCTGGCTGATGTCCGGGTAGCTTTGGAAAACCTGAACATGCTCGCTACCGAGGATGAGATATATGAGGAAGCCCTCGTCGTCACAGTCAGGCGGTGCAAGGAATTTATCTTTGGATTTATCAACAAGATCGCGAATTACGAAGTCACAGCCAACTCATCGCCAAGCTTGATCAAGGCATTACCTCGCCTCCATCGCGACACTATTCCTGGGCGTTTTTTCAGCTCTCATTAACACCAGAACGACAGCGATCCAACGCGCCGCAACTTTGGCCCTTAGTAATTATTCAGAAGCATGTCCAGCGCAACTGGCCCTGGGAAACAAGGACAAGGGGATGGGAGTTCCCACGAGAGAAGGGAGCTTTGACCGAACATAGTATGAATCCCGGAGCATTACACTGCTCTCTTTGGCCCGAAGATGCACGATGCCTCATCGGGTGGCAGACGAGAAAGAGGGCATCTTGAAACTCTGAGGAGGTCAACTAGAGAGGGTCTGATGAGTTGTGTTAGTCTCTTCGAATGTTATTATTTCGCCCTTTAACGAGACATCTCAGTAGAATCGACTTACCCACCGCTATCGGCAAGCCTCAATCCATATCCAGAAAACTACTGTTTAAATCTTATATTCCCTTCCCACCCATCTTACACACCCAGCCACCCCAACTTCTTCTCCTATTTCCTTTCTGCTTCCTCTTCTTCCTAATCCCTCGCCTCGCCCGGACTCGAAGAATAAATCTCCCAAGCCACCTTCGCACAATACAAAGCCGCCATACCAACCCCACTCATAACACCCGCCTGCACCATCCCTCCTCCATCTACCTCTTCTTTTTTCGTAGCAACAGCTGTTTCATAAGATGGTGGCGCAGATGTCATCGCAGGCTGCACTGGCTTTTTCGAAGACTTTACTGGTCTTATTCTTTTCGATACTTTAGCATATGAGGAAGGCGTATTTTTCAGTGAAGGTTGTGTAATCGGTCGTGTTGGTTTTGCTGATGGATTTGGACCTGGAGATGGAGTGGTGGAGTCTTCAGGCCGAAAAATGATTTTGAGCTCTTTTTCACGTGTGATCCATGGTGTGAGGAGACTTCGTGGTTTTTTGGTTTGCGTTATTTCGATTGTGCCTGGTGGGGCTGAGGCTAGGATGCGGCCGATCGTGTCTTTCTATGGTGCTTGTTAGGTCGTGCAAGAGAGGTTGAATCGTGGAAGTGCGTGAAGAGGCATACGGGACGGTCATTAATCGAAAACCAATTTGTTACGAGATTCATGGAATCTGTTATCGTAAATTGAGAATGGGGCCGGGCTCCCGATTATTCAAGGCGTCCCTTGATTTGTTGAGGAAGTTGGAAGGTGTGAGGTGAGCCTTTAGAATTTTTTGCAAGGGGATGGGATCAGCGTGGTTCTTATGCAAGTCGCAAAGCTGAGAAGGGAATAGTGAGGCGTAGTCATGTAAGCTGTGCGTATGCCACGTCGAACTTCATAAAGCATGCTGTCCTCTCAAAGTTCCACCCTCACCGCTTTCATTTTGCAAATTAATCATCATCTTCACGAGTGCTAGATAACTGGCATGGCGACAATTTCGTCCACACGGAACGGTCTTGATACCGTCTCCTCCACTATTCACGCAAATCATCCTCTCGACAAGGCAACCACAGTGATCAGGCTAATCCAATTTTTACCATCGGAGGACGATACGATCTCGTGCAGATTCCACACCTTTGATCTCCCCAAGTGTCCTGCTTATAAGGCTCTGTCCTATATGTGGGGCCAGGAAAATTCCACCACCGATTGTGATATTCTCATGGATGACATTACATTCTCAGTCCGGGAAAACCTTGGCCTCGTTCTTCATCGAATCCAAGAAAGAATCTGCGCTGGACAGCTCGATAGACCGTTCCTTCTTTGGGTGGACGCTATGTGCATCAATCAAGACGATGTACAAGAACGCAGCCATCAAGTCAATATGATGGGCGAGATCTATTCCCAAGCTGAATCAGTCTTGATCTGGCTTGGAGAAGAAGACGAAGATAGCCGCATCGCGATGATGTTCTTCAGAGAAATTCCACCAAAAACTTGCTGGGGAGACGAGGAAGAAGAGAAGTCTCGGCTGAGATTTGTAGATAAGCAATTAGATGATTGTCGAATCTTGGATGCATTCGATTTATTCTGCCGGCACCCATATTGGAAACGTCTTTGGATCCAGCAGGAGATTATGCTAGCCAGGGATTTGCGTATCCTCTGCGGCGGGGAATCGTGTTCAAGGGAAGATATAGAGCGGTTGAACGTGATAAATTGGAGAGAGTCTGAGCACGGATCTGTGCGTTTCTGGCCTGCCATTTCGACGATGAAAAGGCCCAAGGATTGGGTTGGTTATGCTGATGAGGAGGAGATTACACTCGACAAATTGCTGCGTTGGTGGCCTGCTCTTGACAAAACCAAATGCGCCGATCACCGGGACCGGGTTTATGGTTTGCTAGGACTGGTAGGAAAGTCCGACAGAGCGAGGTTAGACATTAAGGCGGACTACGAAAAGACCGAAGAAGAAATATTTGGTGCAGTCTGGGTCCACTTGTCGACGCTGCCAGAATATAGGAGTGGTGGTTCCGAAGAGATATCAGACGTCCTGTTAACCTTGGCGCTGATTTTGAATGTAGCTGAAGTGGAAGATCTCGAAGATATCCATCAAACCATATCTTCCTCGTTACGGTCATATGGGATTCCCTGAAAACATCCACACATCCCCAGGGTGCAATGAATAAACATCACTTCGCCGAACCCTCCTTGAAGCTCCTCAAAACCTCAACAACAACCCCATGATCCTCCTCCTGCGCCAACCCACTCACAGTAACAACCGCCACCACGCCCTCAACATCCTCCACAAAAATCGGCACAGCACCGCCATGAATAGCATATTCTCCCGCCCTCTCCCCCGTCAAAGCATTTTTAGCAGCAAAAGCAACTTCATCACCTTTGAATTTCGCGCCCAGTTGGTAGCTAGGAACGCCCCATCGAAGAACGGTTTTTTGCTTCCGCGATACCCAGATGGAGTTGTCTGGGCTGGTTCCACCATGGTTTACGGCGAGGAAGATTGGTTGTTGGTTTGCTAGAATGATGGAGATCAGGACGGCCTTTGGATGGTGGAGGAGGCGGGTGCGGATTGAGGAGCCGATCTCCCATGCATCTGTTGCGGTGAAGCGGGGGAGTATTATTGTTGATTGTGCTTGAATAATTGCATCGACCTGAGTGTAGATTCTAGTATTTCGATAATGTGATGACGGGTTTTGGTGTTTGTTATCTTACATCTTTTTCGATGGTTGGGATTGGAGGGCTGAGAATAGATGACATTATGAAAGAATTTATCAATTTAAAGCAATGGAGTGCGATATACGAGATAGTCAAAGATGATTAAAATGGAACGAGAAGCAAAGATGAGGTAGGGAGGGAATGAATACGATCTCGGGCGAAGAAAGCAGAGGTCGAATAGGTCTCGGACCTCACCCCGCTTAAACGGGTCTGCGTGTTGGTCAACCGGGCCAATGGTCTCCTTATAGGAGGAAGCACGGCAACTGCGGTAATTTCATCTCTCAACGAGAACCTCAGTCTGGTCAACAACGAGAAGGCAATGATCTCCTAAAGTGATGTTGAATGAGAGGAAGAAAGCTTTCCCGAAAAGAACCAGTGGAGATTGGGAAGCACCTGCATTCTAGACAGTTCGGGGGTATCATGCTTTGAGACTGATCTTGAACCACCGATATCTCCTCAGCAAGACACCTCTCTATTGACCTGAATACCTGGGAGACGGTAGTTATGCTGAAGAAACCGGTGTTACATTAACTCTCAAGTATCTAGTAGACCTGGTCCCACTAGTCTTCACCATGATTCCAGATCTGGGACGTAATGAATAGTAGCAATCAGCATAACATCTTGAGCCGGCTTACAATAACTCAATGGCAATGGACTTGAATTGGGGAAAAGATAGGTACAATATCACGTGGCTGGGTTTACCAGCGTTATACTTTTCGGGCGAAAAATCCATCTCGAGACATCTTCAACGCGTTGAAAGATCACAGCTGTATCCCCTCAATTGATACAGTCTCAGCAATATCTCAGCAGAGAAGGAAGGTTATTAACGCGTCTCAAGCACTTGGTTGCTATTCGAAGAAGAAGGCACGATACACATTCATTTACGCGTCGTTTTCAACCAAAACATCATTGCAAGGCAGGAACGTATGGCAAGAATGTCTCTATTCAGTGTTTTCGCTCCTACCTCGAACCCCTCCTCGACCTCCCAAACACTTCACAACACTGCCACTCAGCCGACTGCTACTCAACCGCACAGACCGACTGAGGACGAAGACAGTGCTGTATCGAGCCCTCTGAGCTCCGACCACACTCCAAACTCTGCCCAGCCATTGAAAAACACTACGAGGAAACGCGGTCGGCCCAAAAAGATCATACTAAGTCCCCAAAGTCCACCTAAAAAGCGCACTCGAGGACGTGGACGACCAAAAAAGGTCCCATTGAGCCCCCAGCCAACAGATATGGCAAGAGGCACAGCTGCTCGAAGTATCTCAGGAGAGATTGACGGATCTCGCCTCCCATTTCGTGTACTCAGAACCCAAGATGGCGAGGTGGAGGGGGGCTCAACCGAATCCGACAGCGACGAAGATGATGATGACGGCACCAACGACGGAGAGCTTGCTGCCGATCTTTTGGGAACAGCCCATGAAGCAGTCAGGAACGGTAAAGCGACGCTAGCCAAGACCAAACGAGGTATGCCAAAGGGTGGCTGGAAGAATTCGAAGAAGAACAACGCCACTCCAACAAAGAAAGATTCAAGGCCAAGACGTGAGGCCGCCACGGAATCTGCGAGAAAAACAAGTGCGAACTATGCACTTTCCGCTGACCCTGTTGCTGATGACCTAGACACACCGGCTTCCGAGAATGCTAAACCCCAAAAAGCCACTCGAGGCCGAAAGCGAGCAATCCCTGTTGATGAGGATCCTGCGGTCGACGAGGAAGAAGGAGTAGCTCTGCCACCGGCCAAAAAACGTGGTAGGCCTCGGAAAACTCCCAATGAGCAGCCAGTGGAGCCTGTAGTTGGCAGCGCACACCTTTTACAGGGGGTTTATGAGCCTATGATAGTTGACGCTGACGAGATGCCTCTCACAGGAGAGACTGAACCGGCCGCCTCTCGCGAGAGAAAGCCCAAACGCGGACGTCCATCCAATCAGGCCAAGGCCGAGGCAGCGGCAGCAGCAGTAGCAGGGCCATCGAAGGCTGGTGGACGCGCAAAGACGACGGCTGCTACCAATGGCATCGAGCTCGTCGATCCAAATAAGCTTATCATTGGGGGCTTCGCGTTTGGGTTGAAGAAAGTAACGAGAGGTGGCGTACAGAGGTCTATTCTTGAGGCCCAGTTTGACTTTGTTCCTGTTCAGGGTGGCGAATATGAGAAGCGCCATGAGATTGAAAAAATTGATGACGGTGGCTTCAGGATGAGTTTCAGCGGCGAAATCAGCTAGGTGTGGCGATGTGAATGAGGTGTATGATGGGTTATTGGTATGCCGACATGGATACGCTTCTTGTAGTATAGCAGAGCATACTTTGAATTGAGTATCAGTATCAGTCTTTGTATTTGTGATCGAGATCGATAATTTTCTGGCAGTCATCAATCTTAAATTTGCCAGAAAATTATCGATGTTGATCGTGATTTGTTGGTGAATAACAATGGTTCCAACGATCGTTAGGAGGGAGAAGATGGGTCTGTTTGCTAAACCCTTCGGATTTGAACTCACTCTAGCGGATACAATTACTGAGGATTGCGGCTGACTTTTGCTTCCTGTTCTCTTCATCGAATGATATGATCTCATTCTTTGTCATTTGTTCAATGGTAGTGGAGATTCTACAATTGATCTTGGGCTTGATGTCGGGTGGTCGTCTTTCAAGGTTGTTTCACATTCAGTGCACTTCCTTTCAAGAGCGACATCACCCTCTTCGTGCTCGTCGACTCTCTTCGATAACATTGCGCTACCTTTCCATATCTTTTCTATTCCCTCTCATAATCCTCTCTTCCGTTTTTGAATCTCGAATTTCTAGATCGATAAGGATTATTTTGTGGCGATTTTGAAATTCAAATTTCCAGATATTGACGATATTGATTTGGAGACGGCAATGTTCAAGTCTTTTGGATAAGTGATGTGGGGGGTGAAGTTATACCCCTACTGAGCCGTATCATTGCAGTGTAAAGAAAAACAGCGAGACACATTATCGAAATCAGAGTAGAACATAGCCTTCCAATTCTCATTCCATCAAGACCTTTTCCTTAAAACTCAAACGCCAACCCGCAATGAAGTAAGTTTGTTCTGCAGAGCCTTGTGAGATTATGGCTACGATTGAACCATTCGAGATTTGTCTAGTTTTCATCATGAAAGGACAACTTGAAGTTTCCCTTGACGCAGAGATTTGCGTTTAGAGATGAATAGATAGATGAGTCAAGAATTCATCTTCGTCAACAGCTTGGATGTTATGAAACTGCAGTTCTAGAACGAGATGGTGAGTAAAAGAAACACCAGCCAAGCAGGGAATGGAGACGCTAGACAAAAAGTCAAAAAGAGTAAATAGGATATTGTCAAATCGTCCCAATCCGACCCTGCCAGAAAGAGGCCGAAGACGTACGGATTCGACGCTTGTCGATATATCAACATCACGACGAAACAAGCATATATCCTTCACAAAATCAACCACTCCACTCCCAAGCTTTGGAAACAAAAAAGCGAGAATTACCTCTACCACTATCTCATCCTCGAAACCTCATACTCCCAGCTCGCAGAGTTGAGAAAATCGCATTGACGAGCCCATTACAGAATCACTACAATTCATCGAAAGAATAAAGAACAACACGTCTCGTTGATCCGGCGCAAGTCCATCTGCATTCATCCAGCGCATACAGTATTTCAAGATGTACCATTGGTCTGATCAATGCCTGAGAAGATCTGGATGAGAATTCATTCGAGCAGGGGATGGCGATGGCGATGGCGGATAAGGAGTACACTCGGAGGACCGGGAAATGACTAAGTAGGCGGCGACCATTTCATGGAGATGTTGTGATTCGGACCAGGCATATCACATGGGACAACGAGCGATGATTGCGTACCAAATCAATTCTAATTTAGGCCGTCTCGTATTGAATTGCACTGTTCCTGGCAGCACTAATTTCAAGACCTGAGCGTGTTATTCTCAAAAACACCGATGCTAGCCAGGTAGAGGAGGAAGGGACGTAACACAAATTCGGAGCCAATGTGCTCTTCAGGTATTTCTGTAAAATTACATAGGAAGTGGAAGCAATGCTGTTCAACTCCAACTGCCCCCCCTCTAGCCGCGTATACAAACTAAAACCAATAACTCTGCTGGTCCTCTCACTTCCTGTACCACATGCGGGTAATCTGTAATAGTTAGCGATTGTCGATGTAGTGGATCTTCTGAAAGAGCCAACCTTGGTATGCCTCATCTTCTTCTGCAATTGGAAAATGCCGTACATGAGAGCCTCAGACGTTGGTGGGCATCCGGGCACGTAAATATCTACTGGCACAATCCTGTCGCACCCTCTCGTCACCGAATAACTGTAATGATAATATCCACCTCCGTTTGCGCAAGAACCCATAGAAATAACCCATCGTGGATCCGGCATTTGATCGTAAACCTGTCGCAAAGCCGGAGCCATCTTGTTGGTTAATGTCCCGGCTACAATCATGACATCTGATTGTCGTGGCGAGGCACGGAAAATGATTCCGAGTCTGTCCTGATCGTATCGTGGTGTAGAAAGGTGCATCATTTCGACGGCGCAGCATGCGAGACCGAATGTCATGGGCCATAGGGAACCTTGTCGTGCCCAATTCGTGATTTGGTCGAGTGTTGTTCTGTCGCCTTGTCAGCCTCCATGTCCTCCTCCTATCCGGATCTTGAATTGTACACACAATGCATATTGGGCAAGGCCCTTCTTGCCCTCCTGACTTGGTAGAGCGACTTCCTGTCGGTTCTTCTTTGCCGACAATGGAGTGGGAGGTCCGGTGGAGACGAGACCAGGCTTTATGGTGGCTGGCTCGGCCTTTGAGGAAGCAGAGCTGGAGATGCAGGCGGTTTGGGCAGCTCGGAAAGGCATGAGAGCAGTGGCGGGTTTAGCTATTCGTCTCCATCAGTACTTGGAATATATATTTGTGGCAAAATGATGGAAACCATACCGCGCAGTGCCATTGCGGCAGTGGCTCGCGTCCTGGACAGCATCTTGACCTGTGTGAGCAAGTGAGACACAGAAGAGAGAGGAAATCGGCGTATAGAAGGAGTGGAGAGGTGTATTTTGGTGGCGGCGAGGTATGGAGAAAGTCAATGATGCCGGTCCATTTGGATATGCCAGGTCTTGGCGGCGCTCGTCCTTTGAAATTCGGAATGCCTTTGATGTGATTTGTTGAGAACAACATCAACCGAAAACATCAGAAACGCCAGATATCCCAGGTTATCCGACTCGAAGTTCCACGCATTACCTCTAGGATTGGAAATCCCGCATTTGAATTTCCTACTCCCGTGGTCCAGCATGTCGGCTCGCGTTCCAGCTGTAGCCTGCATCGGCGTGATAGGCAAGCTTGTATGTCTATTCAAATTTGATGGGCAAAATCATGTATCGAGTGATAGTCTAACATCTGATCGTCCCTAGAACAATCCGCTCCACATCTCCCTATTTCCGCCAGGAGAACGTGACCCGCTACAGTTCTCATTCATGCTGTCTTCATGCCTCGACATTTTCGAAATTAGGATGCCGAACAAGACAGCCGAACAGGATTTTGGTCTCCTTCAAGCTATTGATGAACGTCTTGCCATGTATGGATGGCTCACGAATACTGGCGTCAAGTTCGTGGTTGTTATCGACATGGAAGGTCGTCCGGCTACGCAGAACGAGACCAAGATCAATTCGGCTGTTGGAATACGAGATGCCGACTTGAAGCCCGTGAGTTCCTCCACGTCTCGACTCAATTTCAACATTTTAGTTAACAAAATTAGGCCTTCCGAGCTCTACAGACTGCATACATCAACGTGCTCAGAAATCCCTTCTACGATCCTGATGAGCACTCTCCTTCCAAGTCTGAACAGGAACGCAGAATTGGATCCACTCAGATCACGAGCAAAGGCTTCATCAAGGAAGTCGCAAGAATTGGCGAAGCCTGGAAGCCTGGATTGGCTACATTATGAATAACTCCACTCGTACAGGATCTCCCTATCAGTCTCTACACCTGTACTATGGCTTAAAGTAGTCACGCCAATTGTGCTCCTCCTTGAAACCCAAGACAACCACAGCCTTTCTGTTGCTCAGAGGAGCCTCCCATTCGTCCATCTCCCTCGTCAACTGCACGTCCGGGCAAGCCTTTTCCAAGAATTTCAAAGTGGGTTCTGTGGTTGTAATGGTATCATTGGTCGCGTTGAAGATTTGAAAGCCCAAACCACTGCGTTTGACACACAGATCGCAAATCTGACCCAGATCACGCGCGTCGATATAACTCCAAACATTCCTTCGGCGTGTCTCCGGCTCACCAACATGTCTTGGGAAATCTGTCGCATATTCGTGCGGCTCGATGACGTTTCCAATTCTAAGCGCGTAGATGTCGACACCAAATCTCCTCGCAAGACCCCTAGCAGCTCTTTCGCCACAAAGCTTGGAGATAGCATACGTGTCCATCGGGTTCACGTCGTCATCTTCTGATAGCGGCAAGTGATCGATCACCGGCTCTCCTTGAGTGAAGCAGATTCCGTATGTCGTCTCGCTGCTCGCAATGATGATTTTCTTGACGCCCAGCTTGCAAGCCGCTTCGAGGACGTTGTATGTCGATGTCACATTCCCAGCAAATGTCTCATTATCGGGAACAAGCATATTGCGTGCGTATGCTGCGAAATGAATGACAACATCTGGTGGTTGGGGCACTGAATGCCCTTCATAACCCTCGAAATCGAAGTGGGTAGTGAGAGCATTGAAGACTTGTCCGCTGTCTGTGAGGTCGGTCTTGAGTGTGAAGACTTGATTATCTGGGAACGGAACTAGATCAAGGTTCAGGACTTTGTGACCTTTGCCGAGAAGGTATGGGATGACATGGCGGCCGGCTTTGCCAGAACCACCAGTAAAGACGATGCGTTTGCCAATGGTGGACTGGGTGTGTCTTGGAATTGGACGAGGTCTGGACATGATTAATAAGAAAAATTAAAGAAAGTATGTTGAAAGCATCAAAACCATCGCGCCTACTACTCCACTGTTGCCCCTCTTCAGCCAGTGACGTGGTGATGTCGGCTTTTGTTTGTCCGGATTTCAAGCCGCTTCTCACTAGACCGCATACAGTAATGCGAAGTCCGAACTCCAACCCTCCTTCCCCTTCTGTTCTGCGTACCAAAACTAAAAGTTGGTGTGGTGTACAATGTACACCCGTCTGATACTCTGTACATGGTATTTCATGAAGGCACAAGGATGAAGTTCGAGGACGGCCAATCGGCTCGTCTAAAACGACTCTTAGCGTCATGACATCTTTGATTCGCCTTAATTTACGGCTTTCCTTTCACAACAACAACATCAGTCAACGTCGATTGGGATTATTGGAACAAGAGATTAGGGCGACTGAGTGATATATAGCCGAGAGTCACCAGCTGGTCTCGAGGTCGGCTGCTATGAACGGCTCAACGGGGCTTACAATAACCAATCCATTGGTCTTGTACAGAGCCCTGATTGCTACGAGTAGGATTAGACCTGATCCTTCGCAATTACGATTGGGTGTGTTACTATTCCTTCACCATGATCTAATAAGGAGGGCCCCCTTTCCAATAACAAACTGACAACCATGTAGCACTTCATCTCCAAAAACTTTACGAATCACTAAAAGACTATGAACCTCAAATCGAATATTCCAAACGACTCTCGCGACTAAACCAAACTCTTGGTCCTTCCTCTCCTCAAAATATTAACAAAATCTCCTCGGAAGAAGAATCGTCAATCGGTTCCCGTGGAATATGGACTTCGCTTCTTGCTCAAAAGGAGAAAAGAGATTCTCTGGCGTTGACGAGGGTATTGACGAGTCATGAAGAAGCTATGCTCCTCGATTCGCCGAAAGGAATGATGCTTCACGGTTCAGTCGGAACAGGAAAATCAATGCTGATCGATCTCTTCGCTGATTCCCTTCCTACGCGGAAGAAGAAGAGATGGCATTTCAATACTTTTATGCTCGAAACTTTCTCCCGTTTGGAAGAACTACGTCGCTCCCGTCCTACTCTGAGTAGAAGTCGAGGTATGGGCATGGGTGTCGAGGAGCACTCCATGCTTTGGCTGGCACGAGACCTCATTGAAAAATCTCCGATTTTATTTTTGGATGAATTTCAACTTCCAGATCGGACGGCTAGCAAGATTTTAACGAATCTGATGACTAGTTTCTTCCAGCTGGGCGGCGTGCTTGTGGCGACGAGTAATCGCATGCCTGATGAGCTTGCAAAAGCGGCTGG
This sequence comes from Venturia oleaginea, assembly GCA_013176395.1. Classification (NCBI taxonomy): domain Eukaryota; kingdom Fungi; phylum Ascomycota; class Dothideomycetes; order Venturiales; family Venturiaceae; genus Venturia; species Venturia oleaginea. The sequence continues at coordinate 400,640 of JABMLP010000004.1, read as the reverse complement.
AGTGGAATTCGTGCCGCCAGCACAGTTAAGGAAAAGATGGGGATTTGTTAGTGGACAAAGTGGAAGGAGATTGAGTAGTCTTCCAGGACAAGCTGGGGAATTTGCCATGTTTTTGGAGTTGTTGAAGAAAAGGTGTGATGTATGGGAGATGGAAGGGGGAGTGGATTATCGACGCTACGAAGCCAAATCTACTACGAAATCGGAAGAAGAGAAGGATATGGGAGAAAGAATTTCCGTGGGGACAGTCTTCCCTGGTCGTGGGCTCGAAAAAACAACAGAAGTCACCGAAAAATTAGAAGAGGCATCTTCCGAACTCCCACAACATTACTACATCCACTACCCCTCCAACGCAACCTCAACCAACGACTTCACAACCGCCCAAATCGCCACTCTCAACGATCCCACCATCCAATCTGTCGATACAATCCCCTGGCAACCCTCCACCCCAAAAGTCTACGGCCGCACCGTCTTCATCCCTCGGACCCACAACGGCACTTCCTCCTGGACCTTCGCAGAACTCTGCACCGCATCCCTCGGTCCCGCAGATTACATATCCCTCTCCTCGACCTACCACACCTTCATCATAAGCGACATCCCCATCCTCACCTCTCTGCTGAAAAACGAAGCAAGAAGATTTATCACACTACTTGATGCGCTTTACGAGGCGAGGTGTAAACTCATCATTTCTGCTGCTGCAAATCCGGACGATTTATTTTCCCCCGAAAGACGTCAATCTGGAAGTGAGGGGGAGGAAGGGGGAGGAGAGCAAGACGCCATAACTTCCGAATCCTACTCCGATCTCTATCAAGACGCCACGGCGCCCTTTCGGCCCAACATCTCGAGTTACCAGAACCGAATGGCCGATGATGCATTAGAAGATGATCCGCCGAATCGGGCTATGAGACAGGCCGGTGTCAGTGAGAGTGATTACACAGATATGCAGAAGGATCCCGATTACTCCCCCAACTTTTCCATCGGTTCCACATTCATCGGGGAAGATGAAGTCTTCGCATTCAAACGCGCCACCTCTCGTCTCTGGGAAATGTGTGGTGAGAAGTGGCACGCCCAACCCTCCTCTGAGTTCTGGCGTCCTCTTCCTAAGGAGTCTCGGCGGTGGGAGGGTTCACTTAGCGGTGTTTTGAACCGTGTTGAGACTCATTCCTCTCTCCAATCTGGGTCCGTGGAGGAAGGAGGCCGTGGCGAAGGTATGCACGAGGCAAGAGAAGTCAATGAAAAGCAAGATGAAATCATGTTCCGTCATAATGCCTCTCCGTTCCGTACTTCGATTGAACCACCTCCGAAGTTTAATTGGACGCATGTTTGGGGAACTGTGAAGTGGGGGAAGAAGGCGGGGGCATGGGGACAGGGGGTTGAGGGTTTGGCGGATAGGAAGAAAGAGAAGGGTGGCAAGTAAGGAGAGAGGGAAGGAGGGAGAGCGGTGGGTTGAAGAGGATGTAAATAGAAGAAACGAGATAGACTGGTTTGCAATGTCGATCTCGGTGTGGTGAAAGAAGTAAGTAGAGAGTAGTGACACTTTTGCCTTATGCCCGCGTAAATGTGCTAGAGTATAAAGATGACCGAAAAACTGATGGCGGGGTTCTCGGAATCGCCGCCTTCACAAGAGGCGAAGGTCACCTGCATGCAATTCTGGGCAAGGAGTCTGGTAACTAGTATTCACGGTTGCTTGATTGTTTGGTCCGTTTCTGGTTTATCGCGAATAGTGCGGGTGGTAAGAAAGCCTGCAGTATGAATAGAGAAAACTCGGTCCAGTTTTGGCCGACAAGAAGTTTGTCGCGTGCAAGAGAGGTTGGAATGGTGTTGTGGATCGTTCTCATTTTCGTGAGTAACTATTGGCCTTTGTGCAAATTTTTGAATGCCAGAGACCTTTTGCCGCGTCCATCCATTCCTAGGACGCCATCCATGATATTTCCCAACGGCCCCATATTCGATCCAACATATCTAAGCATCCTCAACAACAGCAGTCTGGAGACCCTTGGGGTTCTTGACGTTCACAGCCTGGACGTAGCTGTACAACTTCTCCTTTGCGCCCTCCTCATCGTTACGCTTTCGCGAGATACGGACACGGAGTCTAAATGGGACACCCTTGATGCCAGATTCCCACACCTTCTTGTTGAGCTGGGGGTCTAGACGAACGTCCTTGGTGCCCTGTGTATGAACCATCAGTCACCCGACCGCAGGAAAGCGAAAATCAAGACGCAACTTACCATCGACTTCTCAGCGAAATACTTGATCTCCTTAATCGCCCTGGGGGCGCGCTTCTTGAAGCTCACGCCATGAACCTATATGCCAATAATCAGTCTTCCGTCCAATGCCAACATTTCTTCGATCATCGAGGTGAAAGTAGAAATTTGGCCCTAGATGGACTTCATAAAACTAATTTATATTTCTTTCTGTGCCTGGAGAGTGTATGTGTGTGTAGAGGAACGTACGCGCTTGTGGAGGTGGATGGTGTATTCGCGGGCGACAACGTCGGCGATGGCGCTGCGCTTGGTAGGCTTGGTGGAAGCGGGCTTGGTCTTTGTCTGAGGCATTGTGCTGATCGTAATGTTAGTGTTGATGCGATTGAGGTAGAGGGCGATACTCACAATGATGGGCCCTGCGTTGTCGAGTGAGCGGTTGTCGATTGCAAAGGGGAACTTGGCTGGTGAGATTTTCTGGCAAAGTCCAAAATCACGGTGTGATGTTGACCCACTTTTACGTGAGCTAGCCATATCGAGCGTCCCGCCTTGATTGGTCGAGACCGGTCAGTCAGCCTTGTACGCGAACACTTTCTTTCTTCTCAGATTCTTTCACGGGAAGAGTCTGGTTATTCATTCGGCTGAGCGTATAAAATATAAGCTACTCACAGACAACTGATTTACATTATCTCAGTTCGAGATCAATGATACCACTGGATAAAGTAGTCCACTTTTCATGAGAAACCTTACTTTGAAATAGATTTCGTGTCTTTCTCGTTTGTCACGTCACGAAGGAAGAGATATTCGGGTAAACTTTGATAGACTATAATTCGAATTCTGATAGTTGCTACTGGATGAATGGAAAACACCCAAGCCACGCCTAAGCTTGCTGCAAATAAAACAACAACGGCTACCAAATTGACTATCCACAAACGGGATTCTGCCGCATATCCCCCGTACTGAGATATGGGAGTAATATTTTTGCTGTTGTAGGGGCAAGGGTGGCTTATGGGAAAAAAGGGCTTGTATGAAGGCATGTAAGATGGAAAAAAATTATTAAAGGGCTTTTCATTGATCGAGCGAAAAGAGGTGAGATGGCTACGATGAGTGCGGCAGGATTTGTGTGGGTTATAGTAATGGGAAATGAGTTTGAGGTAGCTCCGCTGAAGCTTGAGATAACTTGGACGATTCCATCAATCTATTGGAAATAAGAAGGGTATAGTGATTCCTCTCATGTCTTCTAGTCTGGAGAGACAACTCTTGCTTGTATGCTCAGCTTGTACCTGTAACCATTCTTCAATTTCCCGCAATCTAATCATATACTTTCTACCTCCCTAGTGGCCTCCCTCGCCTATCCATAGTAACGTGGATGTTGACGCTCTGTACTTGTCAGGATAGAACTTTCTCACCATAGCTTCTGTGTCCTTTTCCTCAGTCTCCCTCACAAGCAGAGAGGTAATGGAAGACGTCTTGTCAACCAGGAATGGCAACCAATTTCGAAGGAAAGTATACCACAGTCCTCTGTTCCAGTGATGATGTACAGACCAACAGCCTCTGGGTCCTGTATCTTCCAATTCCAAGTGCGTCAATCTCATGAGCAAACCCTCGTCCCAGCCATCTCCTTCCGTACCAAGTGAGCCGCAGTGGGTCAATCGTAGTTTCCTCAATTGTTGTTGTTGACTTGGCGAGATCTGTGCGTTATATTGTAAAAAGTCTCCAATATAAATTTTTGAGTAATCTCGGATACTCGTGTGTTTGGGATGCATGGAGAAAGTGTACATTTTGAAGTTAAAAATGTTCTATCCAAGACAGCCAGAGCCTCAGAGCTGACCTGCCTGGACATGAGGTGTAGACTTACTTTCTCCATAAATTTCTTGAACCTGGAGCAGGCTGGACATTTGCGATAGTCCCGTAAGGCCGTGCGGATCCCATGCCATTCGACATTTATTATACACGATTTCGGTCCCAGCAAGCAGTATCGATAGACCGTGTGGCGTAGCTCCAGTGGCAATTTCAGGAAATCCGAGCCATCGGATGGCTGCATTACGGAGGATCGGAGGGCATTTCGGGCGTTCAGGCAATGGCCTCTGACTTCTGGAGACAATTATTGGAATTGGGGCTGCTTCGCGTATTCTGTTTCGAAATCGTTTTGGTCACGGTCGTGATGATCATCTTGTTGTCTGCGTGAACACGATCTGATTTTGGATGATGAGCCTCTTCGATGCCGAAGTCCGTCGTTTCTAGAACTTGACCCGCAATGCGCTGAGGCTCTCCGTCGACATGCTTGCAGCATAGAATCGATTCTTCTTTGGGGTGAATAATCGTCGTAGCGTCCGAAGCCCGGGTTGCGGAATTGTCCTCCGCCTCCACGACGGTCATCGTCCGAGTGAGGTCAGCTGCGCTGGAGTGTGTTGAGCTGACTTCGAAGTTGTCTTTCGTCGCCATTATAGTTGTGGCCTCTTTGTATGGTTGTATACGACCGTGGTATGGCAGATGGGCTTCAGCGACTGTGGAGCCTGTCGTCCTTGTAGAGCGTTGAGCCTCTGCGCCGACATTCTCGCTTTGTGGATTTGATTGCTCGTCGGTGCAGATTCTTGCCCTTGTTTCTTCATCTTGTCGTGTCATCGGTGCCTGGTTTTCTTGCCCGCTTCCCTCCTGCATCGTACAGTCTGAGTTCCTCTTTTTCCTCTTTGATGACGAATGTGGTGTGGTGGCAACTAGTATATAACATAGATGTGAGGGGAAAACAACAACACCCGACACTGAGTATTAGTGTAGTGACATAGGTGGTCGCATAGAAATCGTATATCTCTTTCACATCTGACTGTCAAATGCTCCCTTTGTTTTCAATTCGAGATCAATAGTGGTAAATGTCAGCCTGATCAACAGGCTCAAGTGATGCTATCGATCTCGAGCTAAATAAGTCCGATTAGTAAATACCATTAGCTAGAATAACTCGTGCTACAACATAATCTAACAATCCATCTGTTCAACTCGCAGTCACGAAGTCACTGGCGCCGACTGAAACTACCTCGGCAGAGTTTGATCAAACAAGCTTGAAATAACCCCTACAAAGACCTCGTGAAGTGAAAACTCCAAGTGGATCAACCTCTTTCTGCACTTCAATCATCGCCCGCCTACTCTCCTCCCCATATCCACCAAATGGATCCTGGTTTTGGCTAGCATAGTTGATGTACTTCCATCTCTGTGTCTTACCAGCGGCCTCTGTTGCAGCCTCGGCGCGTTGGACGAATCGATTGGCGAATGCATACATCCTTGAGTCATCATTGGCAGAACTCCAGCCCGTAGTCAGCAGCACAACTAGATGGGTTAGCTAATCCGTATCGCAGTGTCGAGAGTTGAGGAGCCAGCTTACTCATGAATGGATCATCTCCTTCTACACTTAGTGCATTTCCACCTCTTTCCCTTCCGGAGCGAAGAGCACCTTCGAAGAAAGGCTGAAAGATTAAGTTCGGCGAAATTCCGGTGGTGTTCTTTACAGACTGTATCTCCTCGGCATATATGTCCTGGATCTGCTTCTCGAGAGCCTGGGACGGATAAAAAGACAGCGTAGCGTAAAGGTTGCTGCACGAGAATGGTTATTAGCATCGATACAGAGCTGCCGCCGAGAGGATTACAACTTACCGTGCTCCAGGCGGTCTCGCGCTGGCAACTTCTAAAGAGAAATTGCTCATCGAATCTACTCTCAGGGTGCTTGAAACTCTATTCAACGCATTGATCACTTTGTAAGGCTCCGGATTTTCCACTGCATCCGTATAATATTGCGAAAAGCCAATCGAAAATCGATCCTGTTTCGGATTGTAGCCATAACCATAGGAGAATGTCATCTTCTTATCCGTTTTCCATCTAGTAGTTAATTCATAGCTTTGCTGAATGACAGTGTCCCGATTGTCTGCTGTCAGACTGCTGCTGCCAGACCATATCTTCCCTGTTGGAAAGACGCGTACGGTGAAGTGCGTGACCACGCCAAAGTTGTTCATCCCCCCGCGTAGGCTTTTATACAGCCCGGGATGCGAACTCTCCGTCACATTCCACACTGTCGAGTTGGCAAGAACGATCTGAACCAAGCGATTAGTTAGCTTTTGAGTTCAGGATGAACAAGCATGCGATCTTAACCTGCCTCATACTCAAATATGTTATCCACCATTAATCCATACTGAGGACCCCAATTTGACAATCCACCGCCCAAAGCAAAACCACCAAGTCCAACATCAGCAACTCGACCTCCAGGGAACCCAAGACCAAACTTCTCCAACCCACTGTAGAGCGAGAATAAAATATGTCCACTTCCCACCTTAGCTCTTTTACTCCCATCAAGCACTTGTATGCTTCTCATATTCACCATATCTATCGTGACTCCACCGAGCGAGACCGAGTCGTCCACATTGCGAGCATGACCTCCTCCCTTGACTGCAAATCGACACCAGCTCTGAACTAGAATAGACATGATCTGGGATACTTCCAAAGTGGAGGAAGGGGTGATCCGACAGGCAGACCGGGTTTCGATTTGTTTGGCATCCCATACTGTGAAATTGTCGCTTCCAGGGAAATGGACAGCTGAGCCAAATATGGAAGAGAGTTGGCCACACTAAGGACGAGAATTCAGTTAAGGAAGCAAGATGTGGGTTGGAGAACTGACAGCATTCTCACAACTGAGGAGAGGGCTCTGGCATCCGGACACGGGTAGTAATGCAGACGTGAACGTGAGCCATGTTAGATATAAGAAGGAACGAAACATTATGAAATGTTGTTGAGATAGATACAAACCCCGGGCACCTTTTTGTCTGTCAAAAACAATTACCAGGTTTTGAAATTTGTGAGTAGCAATTACGTGACGGGTTTGAGTATCTCGATGTCTTAGTGGTTCCTAAAATCATGTTGTTCCATGGGATCTAATTGGGCCACGCCTCACTGCAACTGGCTGACCTACCTAGACGAATTAGGGGTATCTAGGAGGGAATCCCGTTCCTTTTCGCTCGTCGCCACCTCCGCATCCGCCAAATACTCCGTACTCCTACTACTCGCTCATTGCTACTCCGGAGTACAGATACCCAAGATTTCATGATGGATGATGCAATGGAAGGAATGATGAGCTTGAGCAGCCAGTATGGCTTCTTACTTGCTGGCCGATTGGGCCTGGCATGACTTGATAATGTGCCGTCTGACGAAGTCAAGAGTGATTGAAGAGGGAGGAGTCAGGTCAGGGTCAGGACAAAGGAAGCACGAGCTAAAGAACGTGTTTTATGATTATGTCACCCAAATGATTGAACTCCAGTTTTTGCATTTCACTTCGACCGCTCAATCCTCGACACAATTCTTACACCTGCTATTTCTTATTTGCTATGACAGACAAACCCGCTCCCAAGCTATCGCTTTACGCAAACCTGCTCAATCCCGGCACTGCCACCGCCCTCTCAAGCGAACCGGTGCTGTACAAGAAGGAGGAACAAGATGCCAAAGCTGCGCAACTCGAAGCGGCGCGACAGAAACTAAGTGCTGGTACCTACGACTGAAAACTCCCTGTAAGGACTGCCTACTCGAAGAACATCATTACTCACGTGCTGAAGCTGCCCTACGTTTCCAGCCGACAAAACGAGCTCAAGTACAGCCAAAGAACAAGCCGAAGGTGCTGTCTAGGCCTCTTGCCGTGAAGAGTTCCAGTTCGCCGGACAAGACCCAGCAAGATGCCAGTTCAGCGCCTGCTCAGCCGGTGAACAAGACGACATTAGCAGATTGGACTGCTGAACCTGAGGATGGTGATTTCTATGCTGGGCAGCGCATCAGGGGCGGAAGGAAGAATAAGAAGAGGAAGAAGAACAAGCAGGAATCCGAGAGGCCACAGTGGGATGATATCTATGACCCTACTAGGCCCACCAGTTTTGAGGAATACAAGCATAGCGAGGAGAGCGCTGCCGAGATGAACGAGTGGTTGGATCAGCTATATGCGCATCGTAAGAGAAGGACGTCTTCTGTCAGCTCTGAAGAGGACTACAGACCGGCAATGAGTAGTGAGTCCCCTTCGCTGCCAGAATGCGGTCAATCGCTAACGATTCAAAAGAACAACTCGCGCCGCCCTCGTCGCTCTCCTTCGCTCCTCCTGCCAGCTACGACGATGAACCATCAACGGACAAAGCACGATCCTCAACTGAGAGAAACGACGACGACGAAGATCCATACGCAAATCGCGCGAAAATGTCACGCATGTCAGGGGTCAACTTTACACAACCCACAGTCTCATCCCCAAGCCCACCAACAGATGTACCGACGTCGAATCCGCCAACATCAGATACGTCTACCCCGATCTCGATGCCACCTCCTCCACCTCCTAAATTTCAATCCGCAACTGTCCTCTCCTCTGCGCCCGTGCGTTACAACATGCCGGCGCCCTCACCCGATATGCCCACGAATCAAGCCGAACTCGAGGAATCGCTCGATGCAGTCTCGGACGAACCAATGGCAGATGCAGAACCAGCAGAAGCACCTGCCCGTACAAACCGTCCTGGGCAAGCAGGTTTTGCAGAACGTCTCCTTAAGAAATATGGTTGGGAAAAGGGACAAGGTCTTGGTGCTTCAGGAGATGGCATCACTACAGCTCTCAGCGTCAAAGTTGACAAGCGCAAGAAGAAGTCAGACGCAGAAGGTGGTGGGTTTCGGAACAAAGGCGCAATGGGCACGATTATTGGTGGCAAGAGAAAGAAGGGCACGGAGGAGTCAGCGGGTATGTCTACGGTCGTTGTTTGCACGCATATGGTCGACGGAATGGATCTCGACTTCGAAATGGGCCCAGAAGGAAATTTGGTGGAGGAGATTGGACAAGAGTGCTCGAAGTTGTATGGACGATTGGAGCAGGTCAAGGTGTTCCGCGAAAGCACGAAGGGAGACTCGATTCCTGTCTTCTTACGATTTACGGAGCCAGTCTCGGCGCTTCGAGCAGTATCGGCATTGCAAGGGAAGTTGTTCGCTGGCAATACCGTCACGGCAAAGTTCTATGATGAGGATCTTTTCAAAGATGGGGTCTATGAGTAGGCGCGACCTTGGGACGGATATTTGGGTAGCTGGGAAGAATTGCGATACGTATTTCTAGGCGGCTGTCGAGCTTGAGATGAGCTCATAGGCATCATTGGCATTCCTCGATGGTCAATGGTTACATCAGTCTTCTTTCAGTATCTGATCGCAAAATTGGGTTACCTATGAAGTCCAAATTAGCAAGTTCTACCAGAGAATTGCTTGAAGTGAAGAGTATGATGATATAAGCGTCTCAGGTCTTTTCAGTTTATATATCGTTCTCATGGTCCAACCCATCCCGTTTCCAAACCCAGGGACTCACCCAAAACCACACTTCTCAACTGTCCACCCTCACCCACAACAAAATCCATATAGCAGATGGGGTTCTAGCGTACCGGCCAATCCCAAAGGAAGGCGGTTCACTGTTGTGAGCCCGTGCCTTTAAACCAAGATCCATGAGTTGCCCGAAAGCTGGATTTGGCTCCATTTTGGGCGATGAAGATTTACTCTAAGTGGTTGACTTCCGGTGCGACCTAAGCTTGCAGAAGACAGTATGAAGTACTGTGAGAGCCTGCCTGGATAGTGAAGTGGGCTCGGGTGAGGAGCGTCTTTGAAGATGTGGATTGTGAGAGTATGGGAGTGAAGCAGAGAGTGAGTTGTCAAACCTTTTACCATGGGTTTCATCATTGACGCGCGGTGGGGAGAGATTGAGGAATGAAGTACGTACCATGCCAAGTGAATGAGTGAACTGATGAGCTGCTAGTCGGCATGTGAGTGTTGTCGCCGGCAGCGCAAAGTTACCTTTGAATTGGAGCGTGAATGAGGTGAGGGCGGAGGACGTCGAGCTCTTGGGGAGAAGATTGGAGCTACCAGATAATTGTCAATAGTGCCATGTTCATGTTACCTGGATGATTCCAACAAGCTCTAGTCCATGATGGTCTTTTTGGTTGTGTTGCGATAAAGTTGGAGCTGGCAAGGAATATGAAAGTATATATGGCCAGCTCGAGTCAAGAGATCTAGATAAGATAAGATGTCCAAATCATTGCATGCATCTGTCACCGGCAAATACACCTGGCCCTTCGAACCTTTGGCCTACGCGACGCCCGCCATGGACTTCTTGAAGTCTGCCGTACTGGCCTCAATATCCAAGGGCCCAGCATTCCCCTATTCCTTCGATACTCAGGTCGATATTGACCAGTCCATCTGGACGTTGCACAATGGAACTAAGCGAGTATGCGCCTCTATCGCATACATACTCTACGTATTGGCTAATACCATGGCAGGACGATGCTTCCAAGTGCAGTGTCTTCTCCTTCGATATAACCGCAAACAAGTCTCGCCTCCCCCTCGCCCGTAACGCACTCCGTAAATTACGAACTCTTCGACACCCTGGTGTAATCAAGGTCTTGGATACAGTAGAAGTGGGTATGCTCGAGCATAGTCTACCCAAAGACGCGTGCTGAGCCATCTTGTAGACGGAAACATACATATATATCGCCACTGAACGATTGGTACCCTTGACATGGCACATCAAGCGCAGGAGTCTGTCGCCTGAGACAATCAAATGGGGGTTGAATGGCATAGCAGTAGGTCCTTACCGAGCTGAGAGACGTACCTGGTCTGATTGTAGCCCCAGAAAACTCTCAGATTCATCAATGGAGACGCTACCTCAGTCCACGGCTGCGTAAGAGCATCGTCTATATTCACCAGTGAAAGTGGAGAGTGGAAGCTTGGCGGGCTTGAAGTCCTCAGCTCGCTCAAGGAGGATGATGCCGTCATTTATGTAGGTACTAGCAATTTTGTCTGACAGCTTCCCCTGACAGATCTCCAGACATATGGGTCTCATGTACCAGACTCGGGCAGATATGCTCCACCTGAAGTGGTTAGAGGTGGATGGGAAGCGATCAAGAGCAACCCGATTACAGCCCCGGATGCCTACGATTTCGGTATACTCGTTTACGAAGCCTTCAACAGCAGTTACTCCAGCGCCGATCAGCTCAGCCAGCCTAAATCGATCCCTCCAAAAATGCAACAGAGCTATAAACGACTGATCAATGCAAACCCTAAGCCGAGAATATCCGTGTCCGCGTTCCTCGATATTGGCCAGCGAAGTGATGGATTCTTTGACACGCCCTTGATCCATTTGACAGAGGACATCGATAATCTGGGATTGAAGAGTGACAATGAGAAGCAGGAATTTCTTGAGTAACGTGTCCACGCTCACCCCTCGAATAAGCCCGCTAATCAAGCCTAGACAACTTGACCAGGTATCAGACGATTTCCCCGAAGAGTTCTTCAAAATGAAAGTGTTACCAGAATTGCTCAAATCAGTCGAGTTCGGTGGCGGAGGGCCTCAAGTCCTCAACGTGATTTTCAAAATCGGGGCCAAGCTTTCTGATGAAGAATACGAGCAACGGATTACTCCGGTTGTGATACGATTGTTTGCAAATCCAGACCGCGCCTTACGAGTTTGCCTACTGGATAACCTCCCACGAATGATTGATCGACTCTCACAAAAGGTGGTCTCCAACAGCATATTCCCACAACTGGTCACAGGATTTTCGGATGTCGCTCCGCTTGTGCGAGAGCAAACTGTTAAGTCTGTGCTTGTTCTTGTTCCCAAGCTGTCCGACCGTACGATCAACGGAGAGCTTTTGAGACACCTCGCAAAGACAGCCAATGATGAGCAGCCCGGAATCAGAACGAACACAACGATCTGTCTTGGGAAGATTGCTCGTAATCTCGGTGCGAGCTCGCGGACCAAAGTCCTCACCGCTGCTTTTGGTCGTGCAATGAAGGATCCATTCGTTCATGCTCGCAATGCTGCTCTTCTCGCATTGGCTGCTACTGCCGACCTCTTCAGCGATGACGATTGTGCGACAAAGATATTGCCTGGCATTTGTCCTTCAATGGTAGACAAAGAAAAGCTTGTTCGGGACCAAGCTAACAAGACGATGGAAATATATCTTACGCGTGTCAAGAAATATGCTCAGACCTTGCCAGATACTGTCATACAACCAGTTGTTGTAGCTGGAGAGAAACCACGCATGGGGACACCTGCAGCAGATGCATCCGGCTGGGCTGGTTGGGCAATTTCATCATTCACTAATAAGCTCGGAACAGCAAGTGGGCAGATGGCGATTCCTTCGAATGGCGTATCGCGAGTAGCATCCCCAGAACCGAGATCATCTTCAGTGCCGCCACCGACAACAGTGCGCGAAGCACCATCCGTACCCACAAGTAGTGGTCTTAGGCGTACGCTCAAGTCTGCATCGACTCTCTCGGCAAGCACGAATCTCTGGGATGCCTCGGAAACAACGTCACAAGCCGAAGACGAAGATTTTGACACAGGCTGGGGTGAAGACGATAACCCGTGGGCGGAGGGAGATGATGCGGATCCTTTCGCAGCCCCCAAGGTTGAGCCGGCCGCGACTACGGTGTTTGATGATGGAGGTGAGCCTGATTTTGCTGGGTGGATTGCTGCTCAGTCAAATGCGAAGTCCAAGAAACCTCTGCCAAAGGGCTTGACAAAGCCCAAAACAACAACGACATCAAGTACAAGACCAGCGATGCCAAAAGCAAAGTCGACTGGCGGAGTGATGGCAGCGAAGAAAACGGTACCTGTGGTCAAACCGTTACCCAAGGCAAAGGAAGAGGAGGTCGATGACGATGCTTGGGGCGATGCGTGGTGAGGTCTTTCTCTGTCATGATATGATAATTTGGAGGATATAGAATCGCTCAAGAGAATGGACATAGATTTGAACTAATATGCATAAGAATATGAATTCAATGTATTAAAGCTTTGTAACAACTCAGTCTTTCGGTGGACCAACAAGCTCGTTCAGAAATTATCGGCGGCTCCTCTGTGTCTATTTGTTCTCTTCGTTTCGGGTGATTGCAGAAGCAAGGCTACTCCCCTTCTTCTGGGCTGAAACTGCAGTGCGCGCGGTGGCGGTAAGATTTTTGTATGATGGGTTTAGCGCCTGGTATTGCGCATACTCAAGCGTCTTCCATTGCTTTCTTCTAAGCTAATAAACAATGCTGTCAGCCGGACGGCAGAGAAGCACTAACTCTAGTGTCTGGCTTGTCAAGCTCGCGGTGTTACGCGTGGTCGGTGGATTTTGGATGAGCGACCCGTAATGTTTTGGTAAGAAAAGTAAGACCTCCTGCCCACCCTCTGATTTTCCAACCCCGAAAGACACTTAACCAAGAGACGTCATCCTCACAAACCCCTCCCCACCTTCTCATAAAACCCCGAAACCATCAAAAAAAAAAAAAAAAAAACAACAACCAATAACTGACAGCCTGAGCCCTCTGGCGGGATGAGGATCAACGTCTTGAGCTTATTAGTTGAGGGAGAGGAATGCCTTGGACCTACTGTCCATTAGCAATGACCACAGCTCGAGTTGGGAAGACTGTACTTACTGTAAAGACACATGACGGTGGAGCCAAATGAGTCAAGGAGTTTCGAACGTGGTTATTGATGATCAAGCAATGCAGTCGTCCGGTTGGTAGAATTAATGCCTATGAGATCTGTCCCAAGATTGTAGCAAAAGCCTGCAGATTGCCGCCACCACTTGGCTTGCGAAGGAAACTTGAATGTTGGAGGAAGTAGCTATTCTCCTTGTTTGTTTGTGTCCCATTTGGGAAATAGCGCTGGGCGCTTATATGGACCTTCCGGCCACTCCGTAGCAAGCTTCAAATCAATACTTTCTACATTGAACACATCTTGTGCTGGTTGTATGGCGAATGAAAGTGTGCATGTATATGAAGTTCTCTAGAGAAATATGAACCATCTTCGCGATTGTCGACAAGATGCAGAAAAGGAAGGATCGTGGGTTTGGTGTAACTGTTCGAGGTCCATGGTGGCCTGACGGATATTTGTGGAGAACGATAATGAGCTGCGCCAGACCATTGGACAGTCGTCGATGAAGCTGAAAGTGCAATGATGGTGTGGAGCTGTTGAGGGCTATGTGAAAGGCTGATAAGGCGACCGGTATGCGTTGGGGTTCTTGACGCTCAGTGGCTCGTAACAACAAGGCTACTCGACCGAAGCCAAGCCTCAAGCTGTGAATGAAGTTTTCGTCAATCAGGGCTCAAGCTCGCCCATACTGTAATCCAATTGGTTTTGTCCTTGTTAAACATCTTTCAGTTGAACTTACCAAAGAGTGGTCTTATTGTCTGGGTCGCTGTTGGGAGCTCCTGTCGTTTGCATGTTGTTGCCCGAGTAGCCGCCTGCGCCATCGTCCATCTACGTTTGTTACGGACCGCCTTGGTCGGGAGCATTTGTGGCATTGCCGTCTTCCACACCTTGTTGCCCGCCAAAGTATGGCTGTGGCATCTGACCGTCTTGAGGGAAAGACATGTTGCTTAAATATGAGTCAGTGTCTGCTTGCTTTGCGTGTGTGTGTAAGGGTAGGTGAGTGGAGGGAGAGGAGTTGGAGCTTGCACCAGAAATGACAAGAACTGGAAGATACCTCAGTACATCCAGAGTGGCCAATTTCGCGACGAAGATAATGAGTAGACTCAACTATCCCCAACCGCCGAACAAAATCCAAGGATGATTGAGAGTATCCAAACTGGGCAGAGCCGTTGAAGCGATAATGAGTAGACTCAAGTATCCTCAATTGACGAACAAAGTCCAAGGATGAACCAGTGTATCCAAAATGGCCAATTTCATCAAGAAGATAATGAGTAGAACCAAGTATCCTCATTGACATCAGCCAGTGTGTCTTCGACTGTAAGGAATGATGGAAGCGGCCATCTCGACGCGTAGTGATAACCCAACGCCGCCATCTGCTCCATCTCCGCATCATCAAGCGGAGCCATGAAGACTCGCGCAGGATGAGATATGGAGCTGAGATGAGGCAGGAGAGCAAGAAGAATGCAGGGAAATGGTGTGAAGCTGTGCTGGAGTGATGGATGGATTGAACTCACCTTGGGAGCCGCAGCTCCTAACAAACAAAGGGAGGACACAAGGTCCTAACTTCATCCTCCACTGGGGTCCTGCTCTCGCTGGCAGGGATTCTGCCGCGATGGGCAGATATCTGCATAGTGTTGGTGTAGTGGGAAGGAGGGAGGGTGACGGCGCGAGATCTGGCTTTATAGGGTGAAAATTTTGTGTGGGGTTATTTATAAGGGGGGTAACCCGAATCACATCACATGGCTAGCATCCACTGCTAGGCAGATGGGGCATATACAAAGCAGCTATCAGGCTCGGGATGCTACAGGATAAAGAGGTTGCATGCGGTAACAATCCAATACTGGTGGATAGGAGTATGTGTATTTACTCTGTGTACAATTAGGTCGACTGGGAGACATTCGCCATATTCGAGGCTTCCACTTACAAGAAAAGTCGAAGATGTATCGTGCTCCACAACGCGTTCTTCCAGCCAAGGACATCATCGACAATAGCTAGCTTGGTCCTCCGTCCTACAGCACTCTCAAGTAATCGAAGACGTCTTGCTCCTTTGTCTATTTCATGGCAATAGACATTAAAGTCCTGTGAGTTGTGAGCGTTCCTGAAGATGTCCACATTGACTGAGATCTTCACTTACCAAAGCATCCGTCACCCAATATAAACCGTCAGCATTAAGCCAAGCATAGAGCTCCTTAATTTCATCCTCCCATCCAGGAGAAGTTCTATACCACCACCGACGATGCCTACAATTAGGCGCCACACTTGGAGGACTGTTCAGCCCTATCCACCTGCCCACTGTTATCCGCTCGTGCTCTAAACTCTCCCAATGTGCCGGAAACGAATTCGCAGAGGAAATGCAAACGCTGCATAGCTCACACAATTTTGTACCGACTCAAGGCTCAAGATTAGCGGTTAGTATCCAAGGATCCGGCGCCGAGCGATTTGAGTGAGAGTGAGAGAGAGAGAGCAGCCTATAGACTAATTTGCCACAACCCCCGCCGAGTATGAATAAACATTGGTACCTTGCAGTATGCATACCCTTCTTGATCTCCAGTGTGTATGTTTGCAACTACACCCTGGCTTCAACCAGGGGAAACAGTGTGAGATCGATCGAGAATAATGACCAAGTACATCTATAGACTCTTTTCGAAAGGGTGCAGTGGCATGAGCACTGCTTCTTCTGACGTGACTATAGGTGTGGGCTCCGATATGCATGTCATAGGCCCAAAATCGTAATGCTTAGAGTTTGCCGCAGAGAATCACCAAACAATAATGCAAGTGACCCGATACAACTCAAGAGCAGGATGGGCGCCTTGAGCCGGGAAATAAAGATTCGATGGCATCACAACGCAAAGCAACGCAACAGCAGCTTGAAGAAATTAATGCACTCCGGCATCCACAATTCGAACGAACTCCATGGCACCCGCAGAAACGATACTCCTTTGGAGCGAGGATAGATTCAACACGAGTCGAACTTGAGACAATTGGGCATGCTCCTCCAGCCTTGGGAAGACGCGCTGGCCACTACAGCGCGATAACATCTTGTGGAAACGGGCAGATTCGGCATGCATGCTAGCTTAATCCTGACATTGGTCTCTCGCAAGCCTTGAAAACGCGGATGATACCAGATTCATAGCAATATTTCAGATGTAAACAATTGTGCAGGAACAAAGTTACAAATTCCGACACCATGTGAAGATCCAAGACAATGCAAGCGTGAAGCAGGCCAGCAAGGTGTCAAGAGTCCGGAAGGCAGAAGTACCCATCGTCCAACGCCCAAGACAAGGCCTCAAGGTAGCAAGAGTTGGAGTCAAAATATCTTGACAAGCCCGGGCACACCTTGAAACTGCATGACCAGGAGTGCCCGTATATAACAAAGGCGCAATGGCATAGACCGAACAGGCGGAACGATCTCGCAACGCTCAAAAAATTAGGCGCAGACGTCCCAACCCCGCGAGCCGTCAGCCCCACAAACCATGAGTGAACTTGATTGTCATCAGGCCTCTGTACCACACCCATATTGAAGATACGTGAGCGCATGTACTGAAAAAGAGCTGGATAACAATGCAGTGGAAGGAGACCGAATTTGACCAAGAAGTTAATGAGGCAGGCCAATGTAGTCTCAGCGCAGTTTTGGAACACTGCTCAAGCCGTGGCAAATGAATGAAAACACCCGAAAAGAGCTTGGTGGGCTATTTCGGATGTGAAGCGTCAGAGTGATTGTGAGGCCAATGATCGATGAACCATCAAGGTTCTTATGTTCACAAATTCATGACCAGGAAGAGTGGACACAAACGAGATCCAGAAAGAGCTGGGATGCCAAGATAAAGCGGTATAGGAGAGGCAACATTGTCGCAATGTTGCATGGAGTCCAGGGCACAATGCGCAATCAATCGAATACACCCAAAAGGAATCGGCGTACACAGATTGATAATGGCACGTCAAGGCTTGGCTTGGGAAATCCGAAAGCCATAGAAAGGTGGCATAGGATGGATCTCAGTCGAACTCGAGTATGGCCCTGAAAAGAGGCAAGCAGTGCGATACACACCTCCTGTTGTACTGCCAATTGTATTCGCTGCCCTCGGCGGTGGCTGGATATTCTTCCGGGTTTGGTGGAATGGAGAGGAAGCATGCGAATGTTCGACACGCACTCCTGGCCTACACTCTCGCTCAGCCTGCAAATATCTGCAGTGTTTAATGTCCTTGTCCAAGCTCTTTGCCGGCTTGGTTGCCTCTCGCTCAATCCCGAAGAATTTCAGATTCCCTCAGCAATATAATCGGACCCGAATACGCTTTTTCTGGGTCCGAATAGAGTATGTGTTCCGTCTGGTCTTCTTGCGTCCTTGTCCAAGCTCTTTGTGCCTATCACTGCAACCTCACTCAACTCCGACCACAGCCATATCGCCGTAAGGTGTATATCCATGTCCGGAAATTTGTGTCTCTGACAGGAAGTGCAGATGCGCGGGTCGGCTTGCTGAGATGGTTGTCGTTGATGCAGTCGACGTGAGTGAGAATTGAGGTTGAGATGGTCCCTGGCTAGGCAGTCTCGTTTAGGCAAGGCTCGACAGAACAGTGGAGCTGCACTTCAACCTCACCTCTTCTCTTCTCAAGCATCAATCTCCTCATCTCGCCCACACCACATCACACCACGCCATCCTTCCATCCATGTTATCTGAGTTTTCGCATTCTATCCACCAGATCTGGTCGGTCTACACCTTGCCTCGACCGTGGAATATTTGTCATCTTGGGTCGCGAGCACGGCATGGCAGCAGGAGGGGATGCTCCGGGAGGGGAGGAAAAGCTTGGGCTGGGCAGGCGTGAAGTTCAGGCTCTGTTCGGGCATGTCTATTGACCTTGTCACCCAGATCTGCCCGCCAGACTCTACGAATTGGCAGAGTCACACCCCCTGCAGGTCTGGGGGACATACGATATCTCTCAAAAGAGATCGGTTGGATGCCCAACCGCTTCTTAATTTGGACAACCGGTTGAGATAGCTTGCCTGACTCCATGCGTGGATCTGGAAACACATCCGATTTTCCTGAATCCTAGGATTGATTAAGGCATCTCTTACCTCAGCAGGTCTCTGTCCAAATCTCCATGCGGGAACTTCTTATCATTGTCCTCTGAGTTCCAACTACCTCTTTGCTGGTGCTACACGAATCTCAGTACGCCCATGCTGAAATTCGTTGACTCCTGGATTTCCTTGAAAATACTTTCGAGACGCAGAAAATCCCGCCAGGCCAACTGGCGGGTTCGTTGTCAACCGCCCGCTCTTATGACATTCCTGCCTCCTCCTTCCCGGCTTAAATACCACAATCTGCCAGAAACGAGGCGATTTGCGAATGTGCCAATTTGATTCTGGCTTGAGAAGGGGTCTGAGATGATGCAGCGCGTGGATGATGGTGAACAATATGGTGATGATGGGGTGCCTTCCTTCTGAAATCCGTTGCGGTGGTGTCATATCTCGTCGCCGGGTTTTCAGTTTACCTTTGTGAGAGAAAGATCTCTACCGCCGCCGCCTGCTACTCTGCGAGCGATTCCATCGGCCAGGAATGGAGCGATGTAACAATGTGCGAATATGATAGATCGAAGCCGTTTCGAAAGGAGACCGGGGATGATGCGGCGCATTGGTGTCGGAAAACGATATGGCGGTGATGCCAGTGTCTCCCTTTCAATTGCCGTTGTGGTGTGGTCTCACCCTCGATCTCCAGTATCTCATGCTTGAGCAGAGCATATCTGTCGCCGCCCCTTGTTTTCCCGGAGCGCTCTTGTCAGCCAGGGATGGAGCGATGTTCGAAAACGATGACGCGACGTTGTTTTCCAAGGGAGCCCAGAGGAATTATGCACGATGATGTGCCCCTTTTGGTTGCCATTGCGGTGGTGTTGTGTCTCGCCGCTGGTCTTTTAGTAACATGCTATTGAAAACCACCGCCGCCTTCTGTTCTGAAGCGCCCTCATCAGCCAGAAATGAAGCGATGATAGAAAAGGAATTCCCGTCCCGTTTTCAGAGGTGGCGGGAAAGTTATTCGTGGATGATGATGATACGCTCCTTGAGAATGTCGCTGTCGTGGTATTGCACTGGAAAGACTTCCCTTCACGCCGGCTTCTGATGGCCTGCTTTTGAGTCGATGTACGCCTGCCTCAATGCGTGTCATGCTGGTATGTCTCGATCTGCCAGAAATGGAGCGATCCCCATCTGGAAACGTGCCACCACTTAGAATTGAGGCTTTGAAATGTGCCCGTCGACAAACTGAGGATGGGGATGGTTGGCTACGCTCGTTTTGACTGCCTCCACCGCCGGGTTCTCGCTTCTTGCTCTGAAGTTATCACTCCTAGTCACAAACTGTGGTATTTGCTTGCGCACATGGAGATTGAAACCCAAACCGTCGCTATCTATTTAATGTTATGGAAGTGCTCCATCAAGCTTGCTCAAATATCCCTAGAAAACAAATCGCCTAAAAGGTCAAAGCCCCACCTCGTGGTCTCACAATGGACAAAGAGACCAATGATGTAAAAGCTTATTGACCTAATCGAGGAAGTGCTAATCTTGAGCTCTGCCCCGCTTTATCGCCAACATCCGTCGTGGGGGCTGATTTGGGTAAATGATTGAATTGAGGGGAAAGTTATGTCAGTTCCACCGGGGGTTTGTTTAGCCAAGGGAAGTCAGCACAACTTCACAACATCACAATTTCTGGCGGCGGCAGCAGCGAGTGTAGCAGCTTGAACATCTTTTTTGGCGATTTTTTGCACATCCTAGGCAAGAGATTCTTGAACTTCTTTTGGAGTTCTCGATTCTTTGATTGAAGATGTGTCAGTCAATTGTGATGTCGATGCTGACCCGTACTATTATTGCTAAGAAGTAGAATATTTCGCACAGTTTGCGGAGCCGAAGGATTGAACTCGGCTTGCAAAGCTTCTGAAGAGAGCGCTTCGGCCCTCCTAGTACAATTCTGTTCTTGATGTTATATAAGGATGGCGGGGTTGTTCCCTCAAAAGCTTTGTAAGGACCAGATTCTTCAGTTAAAATGTGCATACTATTGATGCTAACAAGAGGGTTGATGAGAATTCTTGAATGCACTATCAATGAAAATGTTGAGGTGGGCTCACAATCGGCGTTGTGCTTGAACCCACCATCCGAGGTGAATAATGACTGCTGTCACAGTTCTTGATATGCACCCAATATTGTGCGAGGCCACAATAGCCAGTCCACTGATAGTGGGCTGGAAATGTCGACTATAATATGTAAATCATTGTTGCTAATAATCAGACTGCCTAAGTTGCTTGGAAAGCCCAGGCACAGCGAAGGGTCATTCGTGGCACTTCTTCAACTCCTTGCTGATGAAAAATGCTGTTCGAACACGATATGAGATCACTTCAGAAAGGAAGACTGCACCAAGAGAATGCTGTACATATATCCGACCCCTCAGTCGTGATCTTGCTCTTGCTCTTGTTCTGCTGCCGTTGGTTCTTCGTACCTATATGCTGCGTTGGCCAGAGCTATATTTATCAGCGTGTGCCAAAATTCTGTCAGCCTACGCGCATATAGTCAGGTATGTTGTCCCTTACATAGCACAACTCCCCAGCACCGCCCATAGGAGTCGGCTTAGCGCGCTGCATGGACAACAACTACTACCAGATCATGTTGCAAATATCCGGGTTCGAGCCCTACATTGGCTAAGCTAATCCTGTCTTTTTTGCTGTTTTCTTGGAGTTGGAAAGGAGAGTGTATTTTTGCAGAGATACTGGATGCGGGAACAGTGAATTCCAATGGCAGTTTTGGTGAGGAGCGCACGAGGAGTTTGTTTTTAGCTCGCTTTGATCGGTCTTTCCTACAGTGGATACAAGTTTCATGCGTTTGAACCGACAAAGGCGATGGGAGATGAAGGTTGAAGCTGGTTTTGCTCACATCACTCGATTTTCTCGGCTCGCTGTACTGATGCGATTCAATAGATCCGCCCTCTGGTTCAAGAGGAGGTTTCTATCTTCCTTTTGGGTGCCGCTGCGACTCACGATGGTTGCGTTTGCGGTGGGATTGCACTCCTGATGACGATCGATTTTCACATCTGCTAGTAGTATGGAGTCATCTTTTGGTCATTAGGGATTTGGAAGTCGTAACGTGATAAGTGACAGAGCTACAGTCGTGTTCTGCTAATGGGTTTCACAATTAGGGTTCCCCTGCACCTGCACCCTTCTACGCGTTGAAACACCCGTCTGGTCTCGAATCTAGTCTTCCTCAGATATGTCAACCCGAAACCCTCGACGACATCATCTCTTTTGCACCGCTGCAGGCAAAATTGGCGTCGAGCTCTGAGATATTCACGCAAACTCTGCGGGCGGTCTTCAAACTACCGCACGCAAATTGGCATGCACAGATCCAAAAGCGATGACCAAGAACCCTGGCATGTGTGGATTTGGCATAAATTCACACGTGCAAGGTTCTGGACTATAGCTAGACTCCTCCTCTACTCAAGCGACATTCCTCATTTGTGCTCAAACTACTGCCATTTTCACAATTTCCGCCAAACCTCAAGATGGGAAAACGAAGTTCCAAATCCTACTCCTCCCAACCCTCTGAAGCTCCATCCGATAAAAAGATCGATCACTCCAAACTCAAAGAAAAGTATGCTCAAGAACGAGAAAAGCGCATGAACAAAGAGCGTCTAAATCAATACCACAAAGTGCCCCGCGAAGTCCTCGCCAATTTTCAAAGGGATCCATGGTCTGATCCAAACTTTAACCGCCATGCGATTTCCAAGAGCGTTGATGTTCTCATTCTCGGCGCCGGGTTTGGAGGACAACTCGCTGCAGCACGACTTATACAAGCAGGTGTCAATGATTTTTTGATGGTGGATAAGGCGGCTGATTTTGGAGGGGCGTGGTATTACAACCGTTATCCGGGGGTCGGTTGTGATACGGAGAGTTATATTTACATGCCGTTGTTGGAGGAGGTGGGATATATCCCAAGTGAGAGATATTGCAGGGGTGAGGAGATTAGGGAGCATGCGCAGAATGTTGGGAGGCATTTTGGACTTTATGAGCGGTGTCTTTTTCAGACTGAGGTAAAAAGTTTGGATTGGGAAGAAGAGAGGGCAAGATGGAATGTTGGGACGAGTCGGGGGGATGCGCTGAGCGCGAGGTTTATTGTTAGTGCGGGCGGCAGTTTGCATGTTCCGAAGTTACCTGGATTGGAGGGGATTCAGAAGTTTGGGGGACGGAGTTTCCATACTAGTCGGTGGGATTTTGGCTATACGGGTGGGAATATCAATGGAGGGTTGGACAAGTTAAAGGGGAAGAAGGTCGCTGTTGTTGGGACAGGTACGTCGAGCTGTTTCCTCCTGATCGATTCACTAATCATTTCTAGGGGCGTCTTCGGTGCAAGTCATCCCCCACGTTGCAGAAAGCGCAGAGCACCTTTATGTCTTCTCGAGGACCCCTTCATCAGTCGATAAACGCTGCGATCAACCCACCGACCAGAACTGGGCCAGAAAAACCAAAGCGCAAAAAAGCTGGCAGCGCGACCGCATCAATAATTTCAATATCATCGTCACGGGTGGCAAAGCGAAGGAAGATCTTGTGAACGACAGTTGGACTAAAACGATGCAGAAGCTCCCACACTGGGGCGGCAGAGATCCAGATGCATCGATCGAAGACAAGATGGATCGTCAAACCGAGGCCGATTTCCAGAAGATGGAACAGATACGGGGCAGAATTGATGAAGTGGTAAAAGACAAAGAGACGGCCGAGAAGTTGAAACCGTGGTACAATCTCTTTTGTAAAAGACCTTGTTTCAATAACGACTACCTGCCTGCTTTCAACCGAAAGAGTGTTACCCTCATCGATCTTACAGAAGAAAAAATGGGCGAGCAGTATATTGATGAAAAGGGAATGCAAATTGGAGACAAACACTACGATTTGGATTGCATCATCTACGCCTCCGGCTTCGAATTTGGTTCTGATTACTCTTCCCGCCTGGGCGTCGAAATGACCGGCCAAAACAATCTTACCCTCAAGAAGAAATGGGAAGATGGACCTTCGACGTTACATGGTCTCACTTCGAGAGGCTTCCCAAACGCCTTCTTCATGACAATCGCACAAAGCGGATACACGCAAAACAATACCCACGCTCTGGATGAACAAGCCCGTCACTCTGCTTACATTATATCTCAGATTTGTGAGCGGGGCATCAAGTATATCCAGCCGAAACAAGCAGCTGAAGATAAATGGGTTGATACGATCATTTCGATGGCGAAGGAACAATATGGATTTGTTCAAGATTGTACCCCCGGCTATTACACCAATGAAGGACAAGAAGGCGAAAAATGGCTGAGAGGCGCTAGCTACGGCAAGGGAAGTCCAGCTTTTTTCAGGCTATTAGAGGACTGGAGGGATGTGGGAGATTTGGACGGCTTGGAAGTTGTTTTTGAGAGTAAGGGTGAGGAGAGGGATTATGAGTTGTCGGAGAAGAAATCGGCGTTGATTGAAGTTGTTGAGAGGGAAATCACGCCGGATGATATTGAGAGAGAGGTTACGCAGGCTAAGGTTGAGAAGGTTACGCCGGATGATAATGAGAAGGAGGAGGTGATGAGGAAGAAGGTTGTTTGTCATGCTGGTATGGAACCGAAGGAGATGAGTTGGATTGGGCTTGTTATGTATGGGATAAGAGGGTTGGGACTGATCTGATAGGTGTGTACATAGTTCTGATTATTCTGTTTACGCGTTTAGAGATTGATAGATACCTAGAGACGAAAATCACAGCTTTCTCTGGGACGCATTTTAGGTTTGGACCGTGCACACAGATGCTTCGCCATCACATTTCCATTATTTGTTCCACTATAGCGACAATGGCTGTCGTCACCGCCAAAGGCATACATAGTAGTCAATCCCATGCCCAATCGGGCCACCCCGGTAGATGTCAGCCTCGCCCCTTGACCCGACCTTGATCTTGAAAGACAATATCGCACAACCTCGTTTCATCTTTACAAATCCCATCCCTCGCGACCTTCAACGTTTGATCCAGAAGCCAAATGACGTTCTTGAAATCAAATGCGATCATAACCCTCAAGTTACTATGGTGTCCGGGCCAAAGGCGTACCTCCTAGATTCGGCAATTCTATCGCCACCCTCTTCACCACATAAAACCTAATAAGGTGTTTCACAAGTGTCTACGTTCCTTGACTCAGACACCAAAGACATAATTCCAATTATGTCATCACCACCAGACGTCCTTGCTTGGGGCTAAACATTCCCAATCTGTTTGGCAACTCCTTCCAATTCCAAAATTCTTTCCCACTGCGTTCGTTCGCTGAGAATGTCCATTCCAACGGGGAAGCAAGCCCAGTCACCAACCGTAGATCCAGAGAAAGCTGCAAGCTCAAAATATGGACGATGGCCTACAGGACGCCAACGCCATTTTTCAAACAGGAAGATACCGACCAAGGCTGAGATTGAGAATTCGCCCGCGTTGGAATTACTCTCATTTCCACAGGATGATCCTGCGAGACCGGGAAATTGGTCGACTGTAAGTCTGCTTTTTGCTCAATCGATGATGAGAAGAATGGTGGGGGCTAATGACATCTTATACAGACCAAGAAATTTCTCACTCTCATGTCCGTAATCAACGCCGTCAATAATAGTAACCTTGGTTCCACCCTCGCTTCGAATCCCAAATCTTTGACGAATCGCTTCGGTATTAAAACCGATATCCTCCTCGTCCTCCCTAGTTCCGTATTCCTCCTCGGTTATGTTTTTGGCCCTCTAGCCGCCGCACCCATGAGCGAGAAATATGGGCGAAAAGGAGTGCTGACGGGTTGTTTCGGGTTCTATACTACAGCGCTGCTTTGTTGTGCTATTAGTCCTACTTTTGGGGCGTTGGTGTTTTTCAGGTTGGCCATGGGATTTGGGGCGAGTACGGCATTGAGTGTTGTTGGCGGGTAAGTTGTTGGCTGCATTATTGCGTGTTGTGAAATGGGGGTAATACTGATATTGATGCATAGGACTTGCGCAGATCTCTTTTCCGATACTATTAGACGAGGGCGTGCAGTGACTTGGTTCATCACAGCCGCCGGCTTCGGCCAAGGTATTGGTGCGATCTTATCTGGCCAGCTTGCTCCAAGAGCATGGAATTTGCCGTATTGGACTGCTCTTGCTATTGCTCTTGTGTCTTGGGGGATACTGCTCCTCACACCGGAGACCTTTGAACCGATCATCTTGAAGAAGAGAGCGCAATATTTGAGGAAATACCATGAAGCCAAAGTCTACGCGCCAATCGAATTGCAAAAGAGGGGGCTAACCGACTTTGTGACGACTCAGATGGTTAGGCCAGCAAAGATGTTTGGGACTGAGCCGCTGGCATTCTTTACTTGCTTGTATCTGGCGTTGGTATATGCGGTGTACTATCTCTTCTTCCAGGCCTACCATAGAGTCTACGAGAGTCAGTACATCATCTTCGCCCATCCAATGTCACATCACACTAACCTTGACAAAGATGGCTACAAAATGAATCCAGGCCAAGCCAGTCTCACCTTTATCCCCGTCGGCATCGGCGGCATCCTCGCCTTCCTAGTATCTCTCCTCTACGACCGCTACCTCCGAAAAGCCGAGAAAACTGGAAAGTTGAACGATCATAATAGAGAAGAAAGACTTCGACTTCCTTTAGCATGTCTCGCTGGCCCACTCCTCGCAATCTCCATGTTCTGGACAGGCGCGTCTGCAAGTCAACCCAAAACAGTAGCATGGCCCGTGCCCGTGTCCGCTCTGATACCTTTCGGTATGGGTTATACCCTCATTTTTTCAGCTCTGTCGAACTATCTTGTGGATTCGTATGAGAAGTATGCTGCGTCAGCGATGGCTGCTTCGAGTGCAACGCGCAGTCTTCTTGCTGCTGGGTTGCCGATGTGCTCAAAGGCGCTGTATGATGCACTTGGGATTAAGTGGGGTTTTTATTTCTTGGGGTTCTTGATGATAGGATTGAGTATTATTCCTCCGGCATTTCTGAAGTGGGGACCACTGATTCGGAAGAAGAGTAAGTTCTGTCAGGAGCTTCGGAGAGAGAAAGAGGAGGAGAGTGGAGAGTCGTCGTAACCTTGCTATCGAACTAAGACTATCAAGTTGGGCTGTTCTCCAGAATGATAATACTTGGTGATTCCCTCACGTTGGCTGCGGATGCGTGACGTGATGTTTGCACATGATGCTGCTCACTTTCTTCTCACCTAAGATTTAAGAACCAATGAAATGTTTCGGCAGAGGCCCCATCAACGATGTTACCCAATGCCGATTGCAGCCTTTTTTCGAAATGTACTTTCTCACAGTGATATTTCGGTGATCCCAAGAAGATCCCTATAAGATGCAGAACATGTTGGTAACAACGTGCTCGCCACCAATCGCGGTCAAGGTCAAGGTCGAAAACCAGATGGCAACAATCTTGCACGATGTTGAACTGAAAGATCCAGAGAGGTAAAGAACTATTGAGACTAACCAATTGCAAATTTCCTCGTAGAACGACCTGTGCCTATTTCGCTTTAGCAGTGTGAATTGCTTACTTGTAGAAGTGATCGCATACAAAGAGCCCTCTATCTGTATACTCTGGATATTGGAGACGCGTATGTCGGAAAGAGGACATGATGAAATTCGATGGCTCTTCTGACGCGACTTGTTCGGGCAGAAGACGAGTAGGGACAACTTATCCCTTTTCGTAGGTGTCTAGCAAGGGTGACAAAGAGTTCAGCCAATGCTATGCCTACAGGCTCATAGAGATTAGATGAGAAGTTTGAATAAAGCGATGGTGGTTGATGGTTTTCATGACACGGCTCTCCTCGTCTTTTCGAGCTAAGCGGTACCAATCCCTGTGCACGTGAGCGATGGTAATTTGTTTGGAGGTATAAAACAATGAGTATGGTCAGTGTACGAGACTTTCCACTTGTGATATATATGCGCAAGTTCTGGATGCTCGAAGGACTTCTGAAGGGGTTCTTTGAGAATGGATTATGATTAGACACCACAGCCCAAATCTGCCGGATGGGAGCTCGACGGCGAGATACTTTGCAATTTGTTCCCAAAAATCTGCCTTCCGTCTACCCAATCGATCTGGGATCGTAATCCATGGGAATTCCTTTTCGGAGCCGATCGTCTTGGAAACTTTCTGACATGCTGTCCCACGAGGAGAGCCGTGAGTTCTCTAATCGCTGGATCCGTGACTGACGAGTTGCTATAACAAAAGCGAGAAATCGGAGCTTGACGATATGTTAGGTAATACTAGATAGATTGGTTGTAGGAAACTGAAAGAACTTAAAGTGACGGATCGAAAAGTTTTGGAGAGGCGTATATCACGTGATTATCACTAGCGTCGTTTCTCGTCGCCCACAATCGAAATCTCGATAGCTCCTTGAACTTCATCGACATCTCCATCCATACACAACCGGTACGACCTTCCAGCGACTGCATTGCCAACGAAGTACTCTTGGATCCAATTCACCAGTATTTCATTGCTAGGCGCGCCACCATCAGCGCCGCCGCGAACCTCCACCGCCCACAGAACCTCAAAAAGCTAACGAGCAGCAGCAATCATGGGTAAAGGAAAGCCAAGAGGTCTCAACGCCGCCCGAAAACTGCGCACCCACCGTCGCGAACAGCAGTGGGCCGATCTTCACTTCAAGAAGAGAGCCCTCGGAACCGCCTTTAAGTCCTCTCCATTCGGTGGATCCTCCCACGCTAAGGGTATCGTGCTCGAGAAGGTCGGTGTCGAAGCCAAACAGCCAAACTCTGCCATCCGAAAGTGCGTGAGGGTACAATTGATCAAGAACGGAAAGAAGGTCACCGCTTTCGGTACGTCATACACATCTTTGGAGGCGGGGACAGCAGAAGGCATGGCACAATTTGCAGTAGCTAACATGCAGAACAGTCCCCAACGATGGTTGCTTGAACTTCGTGGATGAGAACGACGAGGTTCTGCTTGCTGGATTCGGTCGTAAGGGAAAGGCTAAGGGTGATATTCCCGGTGTGCGATTCAAGGTCGTCAAGGTCTCTGGTGTCGGTCTCTCTGCGTTGTGGAAGGAGAAGAAGGAGAAGCCAAGATCATAAATGGTGATGCGATATCTGCTTGGGTTATGGACGGGGTTATATGGATTCACGTACTTTGCAACGGCTTAAGGATGAGCTGAGGCAATCGAATCAAAAGCATCACAAGGCATAGCCGAGTTTCAATCCTCGAATTTTCTTTGAGCACGGATTACTGTGATGATTGCGCGCTCGTTTGATATCGGATGGACGAGAAGAACTCTCTCGAGCTTTGAAGTCGAAATCCTCGGTTCTCATACAAAGAAACCTCTGCATCCCAAATCTGAGGACAACCAAAGCAATCTATTATGTCAACCGAAACCTGATAGTAATCGAACACTGAACCCAGTCTCTTCATCCACGTGATACTATAAAATCAAAAATTTACATTAAGAACTTCAATTCCAAAGATTTTCTTTTCATTTCAAAATACAACCACAATCACAAAAATGTCCACGTCCACGCCCAAAACGTACATAGTAGAACACCTCGACACCGAACTCGAAGAATGGTCCTCCCGCGAATACGCCTCCATAGCCAAAGAATCCCACGCCGCAGGCTCAAAATTCTACCTCACATCCGTACCCAAAGAACTAGTCCTACCTGAACGATTGCAAAATTTGGAGGGCTTGACAGTCGAGCACAGAAGCGTAGAGGAGTTGTATCAGGGGGAGGATGATGGAAAGGGTGGGTTTGCGCCGTCTAAAAGAGTATGTTTGCTTGATCCGAAGGCGAAGGACGAGTTGAGGCCGGAGGATGGGGATATTTTTAATGTATTTTTGTTTGGGGGGATTTTGGGTATGTTTCCTTCATTGCCGTAGAGGAAAACCGGTATGGGAGAAGCAGCTGACTTGATTTCTGCGGTGCAGGTGATGATCCTCCGAGAGGTAAGACACTGATGGCAGCAGAGTAAAAATTCGAAATAACAATCGTTAGACCGCACGAAGGAGCTACGAGTCAAAGGCTTTCACGGGCGTCGGTTAGGACCTGTTCAGATGACCACAGATACTGCCGTTCGCGTCACCAGGATTATTGTTCAGGATAAGGTGAAGGTCGAGGATATTCCTTATATTGACCATCCGGATTTGAAGGTTGATGAGCATGAGAGTGTTGAGATGCCGTTTCGATATGTGATGGACAAGGAGGGAAAACCGATTATGCCTGAGGTAAGTTTTACCTTCTATTTTCCATAGTCTGGTACTCGAGAGATTTTCATTGGGATTGTGCTGACTTTGCTATGTGTAGGGGATGGTGGAGTTGATTTTGAGGGATTCGGAGAAGGGGCTAGGTGACATGATTTCGGAGCAGGAGTTGAGTGATCTTCTCAAGAATTAGTGATGTCTACGATCTGGGGGAAGATGAAAAGATCATGGTCATAAAGACTGCGCTTAATCAAGGCGAAGACGAGATAATATCATCGATGATTGAATTCAGAAAGTGCGCGACAGAGAGTAGTCAAAGAGCTTCTGCAACTCAAGTCTCGAGATACCTCGGACGATCTTCAAGAGTTTAAAGAGGTCAAAGATATCCTCGATAACCGGCAGGATTTAAAATCCATTTGCAAGCAATAACTTTGCTCCTCGATCACGTGGCTATCGACCGAGTCAAATCTGACGCGACGTGAAAATTTGTTGTAGCGGCAACAACATCAGTCTTCATCAAGATCATGGTCGTGATCATCTAACAATAATACCGGCTCTGGGACAAGCTTGGGAGTTCGGCTTGGGAACAGCAATTGACGCCTCCAGCCACCAGATGCCATTCTTTGCCCCGAATCTCAAACTGAGGCTCCCGGAATGATCGGACCAGGATCTTCATGGCTCCCAGTTACGAAAATGTCCATCCGCAGATCGTCAATATGAGGTCCATGAGAGCTGCTCATGGGAGCCAGCCCCGCGACTTTCCACTCCCAATTGCTCTGAGTTGGTTCCCCGGTTGGACCATTTGTCTCGTTTCCAGCAATCAAGCCTGTTCTTGATCTGAGCACTTAGTCGTGAGGAGAGACTTCCCCAGCTACAAATTTTTCCATTCCACAAATTTGGATCATATCCATGGGAGGTATCTAGGTGCCAGTATCCCGAAACAACGGCAAGACAAGACACGTGCTGCATGCCGAGAATATAATCCCACTTCCGAATTGTAGCAATCCCCATATCTCGAAACTGCGCCTCCGTTCTCGTTTAGCATAGCAAAAGTGGTATGTTGCTCGGACCGTCCTACGCTACCTCCGCTCTGATTGGAAGCGTGGTAAGTGCCTCGGTAAGGACACTCCCCGCCATTAACTCGCTCATTCAGCGGTGAAGTGTGGGATATAGCCATACACAACCGCATCGACTTTGTCTCACAGATTTCGCTTCGTCTCAGTCTTTTGGCATTGTCAGCTTTTAAACTTGCATTATGTCAAGAACTTCTGGAGTCTACCATCACCCTAAGTCATATCCCATTCCGAATCTTGACCTTATCACAGCGCTCTTTGGTGAGGCCTCCTATAACCCCTGTACATCCCTGATTTGCTAACGGAGCCACTCCGCGAATCAGACTCGGAGCATTCGACGGCTGGGCCAGATGCAATTCTTCACGCAGATGCCGAAAGACCTAGCATAGCTTTGAACAAAGCAGGATTACAGCGACTTTTCCAAGAATTTGCCTTTGGTCTTCGAAACAGATTCGGCATAGGTGCTAATGGCAGGAATAAAGATGTCGTTGTGCTATTCTCAACGGGACAAGTTGCTTACCCAGCTGCCTTCTTTGGCATCATTGGTGCTGGTGGTGTAGCTTCCCTAGCCAGTGCTAGCTACACTGCATTTGAATTGGCTAGACAGATCAGACAGGGAGGAGCGAACATTCTGATATCAAGTGATGATCTGCTGGAGGCGGCGCGCGATGCTGCTAGCCAAGTCACTGAGAGGAAAATCACTGTTTTAGTTCTTCGAACAGAACCAGAGTTCAGCCTGAGAATCGATGGCCAAGGAGATGAGGGCGAGTTGCGAGGCTGGAGTGTTGAAGATCAACTACCTTGGGAGAGAATAACTGATGCCAAAGAGCTGGAAAACAGTCTCATAGCTCTGCTGTACTCCTCAGGAACAACGGGAGAGCCAAAAGGTGATGTATATATACCCAAGCAACCAAATATCATGACTAACAGCAAATTAGGCGTCATGCTCTCCCACCAGAATTTCGTTGCCCAATTAACGAATCTATCCGCCCCAAGGCGAGAATACATCACGAAGTTAATGGAGGAGGGACATAAACTTCCACCGCATCGCTCTCTAGCACATCTTCCAGCTGCTCACATCGCCGGTGTGGGAGGGTATCTAACCGGCCCTGTCTCAAGGGGCAGCACAGTCTTCTGGATGAAGAAGTACAATTGGTCTGATTTTCTGCGATACCATAAGGCCCTCAAATTAACCTTCGTCTATACAGTCCCTAGTATCTTTTTACGAATTGTCAAAGACCCGGCTGTTACCGATCACTTCAAAACACTGGCTTCTGCTGCAGGCGGTGCAGCGCCTATGGACGGTGCTCTCCAGAAAGCGGCGGGCAAGAAAGTCGGTACTGGCGACACGATGGTGGGTCAAGCATACGGTCTCTCCGAATCCACCGGTGCTATCACTGCACCCGTTATGGGTGAAAAAGACGATACCGGTTCAATTGGTCCTGTGATCCCAAACATCGAAGTCCGGATCGTCGATCCACAGGACAATGATGTGCCATCCGGGACGCCAGGAGAACTCATTTGTCGTGGTCCAATCATCACGAAGGGATATTTCCGCAATCCGAAAGCTACCGAGGAAGCTTTTAGACATGGGTGGTTTTGTACCGGCGATGTTGCTGTCGAGAGAGGTGGGAAGTTTTACATTGTTGACCGCATAAAGGTAGCATCTCCCCATGGCGTCTCCAAAAATTCGAGTACTAACATGAATTAGGAGTTGATCAAATACAAAGGTCTTCAAATCGCCCCAGCAGAACTGGAAGGAATCCTAGATTCTCACCCTTCCGTCCTCGAAGCCGCGGTGATCGGTATTCCTGACCCGTCCGAGGGCGCATCGAGTGGCGGTGCTGCACACTCGGAAATTCCGAGAGCCTATGTCATTTGTCAGGAGGGCGCGAAAGTGACGGAGGCGGAGTTGCAGGATTTTGTCAAGGGTAAATTGGCACCTTATAAACAGTTAAGAGGTGGAGTGGTGTTTGTAAATGAGTTGCCCAAGAACGGGGTGAACAAATTGCTGAGGAGGGAGTTGAGGGAGAGGGCGTTGAAGGAGATAAGAAGGGCTGAGGGCGCAAAGTTGTAGAGGGTGGATACTAAAGCAAATAAGGTAAATGACTTGATGACCGGAATGAACAAAATGAAATGGTTTGCTACTTGAGCGCTTAGATATGGTTCGGCCATAGGACTACCTATATAGGCGCCGAAGAGAGCAAAATAATACTGTAAGCTTTTGCACAAAACCGAGGGTAACCTGTCTCGATGGATGGAGGATTTGAGACGTCCTAACTCATGGACAATCGCCAATCTGTCAGGGGGAGACCCCGAAGATAACCTAGTCCAGTCCCGTGGCCAGATCTCAGTTTTGGGCACAGATGACGATTTCAGGCATTCGTCAGCATTCTTCCCTCCATCTCCCATCAGCTCTACAACATTTTCACTACAATTTCCGCCACTCTTCTCATCCCTCTCACTTCTTGCCCCATTGCAATTGCCCTCGTTGACTGTTT
The DNA here is from genome assembly GCA_013176395.1 of Venturia oleaginea. NCBI lineage: Eukaryota > Fungi > Ascomycota > Dothideomycetes > Venturiales > Venturiaceae > Venturia > Venturia oleaginea. The sequence goes on along the minus strand of JABMLP010000004.1, from coordinate 367,229 downwards.
CTGGTATTATTGTCAACACCCTAACACCTCAGAGCCCCTCGTCCCCAACTCCCATACCCACCCCCCAAAAAAGCATCTCAAAAAGAGCACAAAAGAAAGGTCTGAAACTGAGAAATCTCAATCATGGTACCTATCTGTCTCCAGCGAGAATCGAACTCGCGGCCTTCGGATCGCACATTCTATGAATGTTCATAACAGGGTATGAGACCGACGTGATAACCGACTACACCATGGGGACTTTGCTGACATTGTCCGTGAGGGGTGGGGTTGATAATGATGGGGTGAGTGGAGTACGGGAGGTGTGTAGGTAGGGATGTGGACGTGTATCGATTGTGATGCAGCGTTTAAAATTTGTGGCATATCGATATCGATATCGATTACGAGATCGAGTTTTTGGACTATTTGGGCAAAGGGGAAGGGAGATATAATTCATAATGGACAGAGAAAGTGAAAGATGCTTGATCAGCGGTAAGAAGGAATAATTTGGGAAAAGACAACTATTATACATTAATCGTTGTCTGTCAATAGTCACCTGAGCAACTCTGTATCGCCTCGTCTTACTCCCCTCCTTTGTCTAATCAGTCGCGCTTGACCGACGTTCCTTTCGAACCTTAGACGCGATACTCGCCCTCCTCATACTTTCCGCATCTGGATCAACCAATTCATACAACGGCGGGAATGGGTCCACATCCTTCCTGAGCACCCACTTGTTCATATACCAAGGCAATTTCTCAGTGTAGTACTTGGCATGCTCGCGATTGCCAACATTGAAAACATTGTCCAACTCTTCCAATGTGAGATTCTTAGTCTCGGGGAGAAGGAAGTAGCAGAACACCCAACCGAAAACGTTCCAGCCTGCGTACCAACCGAAAGCGCCGGTACTGGTGAAGGCTTCTTCTAGCGCGGGCCAAGTCAGGGAGAGAATAAAGTTAAAGCCCTGAACAGGTTAGCGAAGGCAATCCATACATTGTGAGGAAAAACATACCCAAGTGACCGCCGTAGCGAAGGCCATCCCGATATCGCGAATATGCAAAGGGAATGCCTCGGCACTGTAAGTGAAAGGCACTGGCCCAGATCCAGGACTGTAGACGGCCATGAAGACGTAGATGGCAGCAGCAACACTGCCTAATTGTGCTCGGGAGGGTACTGTTGGTTGTTCAGTTGGTACAGTAGATCCGGGTACGTAGTTGGCGGAATTATCTTGGTTTGGAATCAGGAAGGAGAATCCGGCCCAGAATAGACATATTGCCATCAAGGGGTAGGTCGTCAAGAGCAGGTTACGTCGTCCGAAAGTGTCTATAGTATAAACGGCGGGGATGGCGAACAGAAAATTGACAATCCCAGTGCCAAGGGAAACGAGAAGGGCCTCTGTTCGAGCAAAGCCTGCGTTTTCAAAGATTTGAGTGGAGTAGTAAGCGATGACATTGACACCACAAAACTGCTGCATAAACATGACGAAGACACTGCTTTGCGCAGCACGGCGGTTGCGCTTGACAAGAAAGAATTCCCTCCATGTCGAGTGTCCACTGCGTTGAGCGGCTTCAACTTCGAGGAGCTTATGGGCGTAGTACATGTCGCGGGCAGCTTGGATGTCATGGTTGCGGAGACGTAGCATAGAACCGAAAGCTTTGTCGTACTTCCCCTTCTCCATATACCAGCGTGGCGACTCGGGACAAAAATAGACCTGAACCATAACGAGGAGAGGGGGAATGGAGGTAGAGGCAAGCATCCATCTCCATTGACCTTGACGGATGTTAGCATATCAGCGTGCGCAAGATATTGATTCCCACATACTGTTCTCGCCCATAAAGTCCGTGTTCTGAAAAGCCACCGAAACAATGAATCCTAGCATGATCCCGAACGCCGTCCACATTTGCCACATCATTGTGAGCGCGCCACGAATTGTCTTGGGTGCAGATTCTGCAGCATAGACTGGGGTTGTACTGGACTTTGCTCCCACTGCAAATCCGAGGGCGAAGCGCGCGACGAGCAGATTGGGCCAGTTGTTTGCAGCGGCCATCCAGATTCCCGTGACGAATGAAATAAAACAAGAGATGAAGATTGTGCCTCGTCGGCCAAAATATTTGTTGAGTGGTGCGTTGGTCCAGCATCCGATAGCCGATGAGGCTAGATATGGAGCACCATTGAGCAAGCCTCGAAGCCATACCTCGTCGGGGCCGATTCCAAAGTCGTCGAAGTAGAACTGCTGTGCACCGTTTACTGCAGTTTGGTCCATGCCTTGTACAATGGCCGAGCCGGCACAAAGTATGACTAAGAAGTAAAGCTGAAAAGGATGTCGCCAGCGATGAGTGGACTCTTCCCGAAGCCAACCCTTTTCTTCCTCGCTCAACATGGAGATGTTTTCAAACCCATTCTCTCGCTGGGCGACACGTGAGAGCAAGGCCCCTTTTCGGAAAGCCTCACGCTTGTCTTGGAGGCCACGGGCATCAACGAATGCATCTGCATCAGCGAGTACCTCCGCCTCGCTCATACCAACAAGCGGATTCCTCAACTTTGCAGCCACATTGAGTTTGGGAATCGGATCAGTACCCACATTATCGGTTGATCCCTTCTCCACGTGTTCGTTGTAAACCTTTTCCTGGGTCCACGGTGAAGCATCAAAAGGTGATAGCCGCTTCTCGGGTTCGATGTGGCTCGCAGCCTCTTCGTCCTTTCTTGGGGCTGTCATGATGGGAATGGAACTGAAAGGACAACAGGATGTAGGGAAGGATGATCCAGGAATTCGACATTAGAGCAGACTTATTATACTTACAACCATACCAATAGTGGAGATCTCAGTTGGTAAAACGTAGGAGGAGCTCCACAAGGATAGATACGGTGGCAGACGTACGCCATGCGAGATTACAAGACTTCGCCAATATTGTGTCCGAAGAGGTTTTACGCAGAAATCTTCTGGTATCGACTCTCTTCTGGGTTGATGAGGAGCAACAAGAGTTGGCGACCTTGGCTTTACGACTCGTGAACGGAAAAGTCCCATACCACGCGGCAGATGATCTTTTGAACTCTGGGGTAGTCAACGATTTTCTGGGGAAGGAGGCTGTGCGATTTTCTGCAAGCTAAGACTTTGGACGTGATGGTTGGCCGAAGGCAATTTTGGTGGAGAGTTCCCAAGACGTCCTAAGACGCCAATTCTCGACGCTATCGCCACAGATCTGGGGGATTGTCGATGTTAGACGCCTTGACGAAGAGAGAAGATCTTCTTTGGCAGAGCGAGAGAGATCCAGAGAGATAATGATGAGATTGGATGGTTATGGTTGGAAAAGAAGAATTGGTGTTAAGGTCGTTCAAGTTCGATTCAAATAGATTATGTATCAAAGACACGTGACCTCTTGGCAGACAGAACTCACGCGCACTCTCACTCCCCAGGCTCCGAGCATTTTGATAGCATGCGCTCTGCCATCGCATTTTCTCAGTATCAATGACCATCGAGAAGCTTTCCCGATAAGACAAAGCAATATTTGTATGGTATGGAATGAATGTACACTTACTAGCAGACGCAATGATGTACAGGGACTGGATCGGTATAGATCAGACAGACCTAAGAACTCGGATTCCGAGGATCTGTCTCTAAATCCCGGATATACGTATGTTATCTAGGGGAGGTATCTCGGTTTCCGGAGAGATTTCGGGATATCCATGGATTCACACACAGTGGTGGCCGGCCGATATATTGTTAGTATGGTGGCTTAAGCCATCGGCCAAGGGTCTTGCATATAACATGTAATGATGTATTACTTAAGCTACCACTTCGTATGCCCACCCTGGGCATTGATTACATCTTGACATCGTGTACTCATACTAGCTTCAAAATCTTGGAGTTGCAGTTCTGTTGTTGCCTCCCATGCCTCCTTCACTGCTATCCGAAGCCGGTTATAACAAAGCTGTTTATCACCCCACTTATTTTCAATATAGTCCTTCATTAGATTCCATACTGCCTCAATTGGGTTCAAATCTGGATAGTATGCAGGCCAGAAGATTGGTGTAATCCCTCGCTCTCTAAGCTCCTGAAAAGTCTCGCCAGCAGCATGCCCAGGAGCACCATCCTGCATAAGCTGGAGACCTGGATTTATCCGTAGCCATCCATCAATAATAGGTACCGTACACTCACAGTATGAGCGCTGGTTAATTGAACCCCAATCTTACCAACTACACAAGTATTATCTAGCTCTTCACCAGATTGCCGAGTAACCCATTGCTTGCGATGCCTCCCTCCTGTCACCCAAGTCTCATCAGTCCATAAGATAGTATTCCATTGCTCTTGAGTCCAATTGACGTGTGCGAGAGCCCATTCAAGGCGTATTGCTTTATTTCGTTCTGAGAGAGGAGGTTTTGCTCGAGCAACGTATCGTTTGGATCCATGCTTTCGGAGGGCATTTCATATAGCATACTCTCCTACTTCCCAAGATGCAAAGGGAACAGTAGCGAGGTGGAGGTAGGACATCAACCGATGTGTTCGTGAGTCGCGATTAAAGGTGATAAGCTCCTCAACCTGCTCCTCTGAGAGAGAAAGATCTCGACCTTTCCGTTTCTTTGGCGTAGTTTGTTCGGCTTGACACGTATTCTGGACCTGTCTCTGCGTGACTTTGAGGTGGTTGGCGATGTGCTCGTAAGTCCAGCCAATATCTCGGAGGGTTCCGACTTGTAAACGCTCATCGCGTGAAAGATCTGGTTGTTTTTGGCGTACAGGGGGCATTTTGGTGGTATACACAAGCCAGGTATGCCTTTAGGAACATTTAAGTAGAGTATAAAATACAGTAAGAACATATTATTAAGTATACAGGCGAGGGGGCTCATTGGCAGCATGATATGCGCTAAAATTGTAAGCCCCCTGGCTGGTGGCGGCATACTAACAATATATCGGCCGGCTACCACAGTACAAATCAAGGTGGATGGATTGGATATGGAGGGGAGATCAGATCCGACCCAATCTAATCCATGTTCATCACTAAGCAGACGATACTTCTCCAAGCCATCCAAGCTGATTATCTATAAGGCCAAGCATTGTACATCAAAGTGGATCTCACAAATCGCTCATGAGATCCTTAGGTTACCACAATACCATTCTATTGGTACGAAGAACAGGCTGTCGATGTAGTCTACCATCTTCCGATATAGTCTACCATCTTCCGATATGGTCTACCATCTTCCGATATGGTCTACCATCTTCCGATATGGTCTACCATCTTCCGATATGGTCTACCATCTTCCGATATAGTCTACCATCTTCCGATATAGTCTACCATCTTCCGATATGGTCCACCATCTTCCCATGTAGGAAATATGAGTATGCTCAATCTAGTCTTGAGACAAGCAACTTATTTAAGAACATTCAAATATACCAATTTCGGTCGCTTTTACTCGCACGGACAGAACATTTATATAGCAGACATTACGCTACTATTCTCCGTGTTGTAGACCGTTTTACATGGCGAAGAATAGAATCTTGGTTGAATAGCCTACTAGTGCGGGGGTAAAGAAAGAATACGACGTTCAATACTGGCTAATCTTTTGATGAGGATTTTCTTGCCACGAGCGACAGATTGAAGCTATTTTGGGATGCTTTGCGAATACAAGTAATCATACGGTATACTAGCTATCAACTTTGGGCCTGGAAGGTGTTAAATCAAAATCGAGGTCAACGGACGCAAGCGAAGAGAGGGATTAGAAGTACCATACCAGCTGAGAAATTCATAACGAGCTGGCCAATATCAATTATTATTAATTAATCATGTCCAAAATATTAATGCAGTCATATCCATCCCGTCTTTTATTTATGGATACCAGCGAAGGACATTCCATTACGGGACTTTTCTTTGCGCCGAAAGCGCTCAAACAGTAATCCACCGTCCCATCCACTCATTGACAACAAACTTGGCCTCATCTACCAACCCCACATCCAACAATAGTTGCGTCGTTCCCCTCACTGCACTATCCAGTGCCGAGAAAATCCAAGCATGCGTGTAACTAGAAACACGCGGGTTAGCCAGTTCTATGCCCCTTCTAGGTTCTGGAATCTCAACTATTCCCTCTGCTTCTAAAACGTTGAACATTGAACTCGGTATTGATTTTCTACCAATCTGGGAAACCTAGATTCCCAGAAATTCATCGATATCAAAGTTGAGTTGAGCCCTAGATTCGAAAACAGAGGTGCAGTTAACGGGGTAAAAATTGATCGACTTACCTAGTATGCTCGCCCACAAAAATCGTCTTCTTCTCCGTATTATAGTAAGCAGGTAAAAACAGATCTTGCTGCCCAACCACCGGATCCGCCCAGGCACCAGCATGATGCTCATCAATCTCCCACAACTGACGCTCATACAGGCCGGTAAATTCGTCCGCGGCAACCTGACCATGGACTTCAACCATCGTTCTTTGGATGAGAGCGACGTGATCTGCTTCACTGAGCGCAGCCACGGTACGGCAGGGTGTCCCAGAAGTGTAAGAGCCGAGAATCACTCCAGGACCAGAAGAATTGATCAAGTACGACGGGTAGCAAACTGATCCAACGCCAAAAACATCAACAGAGCCGCAGCCACCAATGATTGGTGGGGAGAGTTTCTCCCAGAAACGGGTTTTGTAGTGGAGGGCTACTTTGCAGGAACCTTGGTAGTTCATCGTTGTTATAGCGCGGGAGAGGAGACTAGAGTAACGTGGTAATTTCCAGCCTCGGACTTTGGAGAAGGGGACGGCGACGATGGCGTAATCATAGGTTTCACTTTGCGGTGTCATGGACATGGGGTCGTCGCGCCAGGTTAGAGCAATCTGGTCGCTTGTGGAGTTGTATACGATACCGTCGACTTTGCGACCAAAGGTGGTTCTGTTGGCGACGAGCGGTTTGATGGCTAGAGGGAGGGATTCCAGACCTTTGTTGATGGTTTTCCATGTTGCTGCTGCGAAGTAGACGGAATCGTAGGCCCACATGGGTGCGAAGTCGCTGGCTCCGCTTACGAAGTCTGTGAGGTTGGAATCTATACCCAGTTCGTATCGGAGGTAATTCGCTTCTGACCAGTGGAAATGGCCCCGTTGTACGGACTCCTTGTGTGCTTTGTACACGTTGGTTGCAATCTCCTTCATGCGATCTGGAGTAAGCCCAATGAATGCCTCAACTTTATCCGCCGCTTCAGTGGCAAGGTCAGGATTCTCCGAGGTATACGAAGGGCCTGCAAGAGAAGAGTTGGCAGCAATCTGTGCAGCACTTGGGATTCGGCCATTCGGCAGTCGAACACCATTTGAATTAGCTGGATCGTTCGAGCTGGATTGAATCCAAGGAATGAACGTCACGTTCAACGCTGGATCGTAATTGTTGAGTTTATTGACATACTCGGCAAGCTGGAACACCATTTTGTGATCATTGATCTCGAAAGTTTCGTTGGTTCCGGCGTATCTGACTGCAACTGGGAATCTCATTGGCCCCATTTCTTGGTATTGAAATTGGTCGGGTCTGGTGTTGTTGAGATACTTCGTTCTGATGCGGCCTCCGACTCGTTGCGTCGATTCGGTGATGTGCCAGTTGTGCATGCCGACGGACTCAAGCAGTAAGCTCGTCAAAAGACCGCCCATTCCACCTCCGACAATAGCAATTTTCTTGGCTTTCGCTGCGGCTGAAGAGGTTGCACTGATGTTTTTCGACTCCATGTAAGCCTATATGGGCAGTTATTAGCAGTTGAGGCAACGCCGGAAAGGGAGAGAAGACCAGGTATCTGCCATCTCTGGAAAGGGCATCAAACCCGGAAGTAAGACACCCAACTTCCATATCAAAACTCGAATAGCGCGGGGAATCTTCACCATTCCATAACGAACGAAGGAATTCAAACCTTCGCCCCCTATTCTTCTCGGTGAAATAGAAATTGACTTACAACTCCATCAAACCAAGGTCCTTCCGCATCTGCAATATCTGAAATAAGTTGTCTCTTACGAAGAGGTTCCGAAACTCCAATCGATCCCGAACGACCAACAAGTCTGTCGTTGGAGAAAGCATGAAGGCACCCATTACTCGGGATATCTCGAGGCACAATCCACACAAGGCGATCCGGACGTAATATAATGTCGAGTGTAGTAACGGCAATGTGATGATGTCTCTCGTGTTCCGCGTTCATATCACAGTCCCCATAGACAACCCGAACCTCGCCTTCGACATCATCCGCGTAGCCAATGTGTATGTTGTGAAGTGAATCCGACTCGACTTCGATTGGGCCATTGAAGTAAATTCCACGACTCGTGAGAGGTTCAGCGAGTACTAAGCTTGACAATGAGACTGCTGCGAGGAAGAGGTAATGAGACCGCATCTTGGCGGGTGAAGACGATTGACAAGTAAGTGGAAGGAATACTGAGGTCTACGCAGAATCTCGATCCCGAAAGGATCTCTTTCGATTAAGTAGCTCTGTGCTTTGCCCAATAACTGGGTTACCTTCATTTTCACCTCCGACAGCGTATCTTGCAGTCCTGCCTACAACAGACCTTGACAACAGGAATGATGCACGCTAATCAGTTCCCTCAGACGAATATAGGAGGGAAAATGAAAATGCGGATTCAACGCCGTCGGGGCGATCGTATTCACAACAGCCCCACGCCACGTTTGCGAGTCCTGTCCAAGGTTTTCTGGAAGAATCCGGTGACCTGTTAATGGTTTTTGCCACGCGAGATCGAATGAGATTGTATGGTATTGTCTACAAGTCGACGTGCCAAGTGAGACAGACACTCGTAAGCAGAATTTGTCTACGAATCAGAAGGCCGACAGCCATTGATTGCGTTAGATGCTGTTGGCACATAGCTAGTCAGCAGTTTTCCAATCTCATCAATGGTTGTAGATAAAGAGGTTGTGTCTGTCATCCTTGGCTATGAAGGATTGCGAGTTGGATTCCATCCACGAAAGATGGTGCTCGGCCGACAGTAGATAAGAAATTGGGCAAAGAGAAAACGTAGGTTGTGCCTGTGGTAGGACTTGTCCCGTCTGCAAGTAAGAGAATAGCGTCCTGATCGGCAAAAGAAGTCGAAAATTGTTGCCTGCGGCGGGAAGAATCCTCTCCAACCATGACGATTTGTTTGCGGGTCTAGTGCTCAGCAGGCTCAAAGAAAAGATGCTGCGGGTGCTCAGCTCCACCAAGATGATAAAGGACGGGAATGAGGTTGAAGAACAGTTGCTGACAGCGACGTTGATGGTGTTGGAAAAGTCTTCCAGCTTGGACCGACCTCCGCTCTCGTTTCCGTGTCCACAACCGGCAAGATACAGACGTGGACCTGAACAATATCGGCTCAGACAACTTGTTTTCCACAAGTCAGCCTCATGAACTGGATTTTGAAAGAAGAAATTATCCTGCAGAAACCTTTCCGCAGTACGAATTTCGATAGGCATGAATCACGTGTGCAAAAGGATTACCCGATTTGTTATCGACAGAATCTTCCTCACTCAAGAAGAAATCTTTCTGAATCATGACACCGTCGTACAAATCATGTTACACTCCTATTCTTAGGACCAAGACCAGGAGGGCGCCTTGAAGCTTGTATTGATCCCTTGCGGGCCACATCCGTGGGCATCCGTCGTCTACGCCCTTCCATAGACATCAGTCTGCGAGCCAAAACTTCGCGAAGAAGATTATTACCCATGAAATAACCAAACCACTTCACGATAAGAGAACTAGCTTCGACGGCAGGAATGAGCTTTCTTCCTTCAGTGAATTCAACTCGTAATTGTCAAAGCCTCTACTGTTTTTTTCTGGCTCTTCATCGGTTCAAACTCAGCAATCCCTCGACGTACTTCCTGGCGTCGATCCCGACGCCTTCGGCCAACCTAGCAGGACCCCAACCAGTGCCTGTGTCCTTCCCATTTCCACCACCGCCAAAGCCCCATATCCCACCAGACTTGCTCTTCTGAGCAACAGGCACCGCATCTCTCGCTCTTCTAACGAGAATGGCTTCTCTAGCATCGGCGAACGTCATCACATGTGAAGACTCGCTTCCTTTCAGGCTTCCGAAATAGTCACTACTGCTTGTCTTTTGGTTCTCCATCGTTGGTGTACTGGATCCATTTTCGGTTGCAGGATGTGGTGTATGTTCTGCCTGCCGAGGCAGATCGTCGTCCATCCTCATCCAAACGACCCACCAACCGCGACCTGTTTTGATGCTGCGTTCCAGCTCGCGTTCGCCACCTCCTTCGTTGTTTGCAACTGGACGAGTCTCCTTGACGAGCTCAAGGATAGCCGAGTGAACATTGATCGCTTCGATGCGAGTCCAGCCCTCCGGTATCCCTTCTGCAGCACTACTAAGACCTTCTGCTGCCAGAGAGCCTGGTGCAGGAATGTTTGGGATAGAGGCATGGATACTGAAAGACCGTGGATCATAAACCAGGGCGAAGATAGGCTGTTGATCTTCTGCAGACTGGACGTCGCCAGGCGGTGATGTCGTGTATGTTTGCGAGGCAGCCGCTAAGCGACCAGCAACCCTAGAAGGGCTAGTACTCGCACTGAGAGGTTTGTGTAATGGAGAGAAGAAACTGTGTATGTTTCTGTAGAAGGCAGGCATGGAAAGACTCGAGGTTTGGCCAGTGAAAAGAAACGTGTATATGAAGGGACGGTGCACGTAGACTACAACTCGCAATCTTGATCGTTTGGCTCGCTTCTGTGACGCAGGATCTTGGTTTAAGTCGGGCGTTCCTGTATCGTGAGAATCGTGGTCCACTTCAAGCGTGGGCAGCGTTTTCTCGACTTCGACATGCAAGGTTCGCAGCGGTATTCGATTGTTGGGCCCTTCTTCCTCCTCGTCATCCTTGACATCCCCTTCGTCAAATAGCTCGCCCTTCAGACCGATAAGGAAGTGGCCAGTCTCTTCGAGGCGGATCTGAGTCTTCAACCGTTCTTGAAATTCTGCATCTTTATCTACGGCTGGTTCTGGTCCAAGGTGATGCATGTCCTGCTCTTGAGATGGCACAATGTTAGCACTTTCATTGGAACTTTCTGATTTGTGTATAGGGGTGGAGGAATCTCGACGTTGGCCCCATGCTGAACCGTAGCCTAAGGTGAGATACTTTGACCAACCTTCACTTTCATTTGTCGGGGACTTGGTATTGGCGTCCTGTTTGGCAATGTTAGCAGAAGATGTGGCCCGCTCCAACGATCGCTCCACTGCAGAGACAATTGGAGGTGGAATGCCTGGTGGAGAATCGTCCTTGTTTCGTGTGGCAAGTGTTGCACGCGAGATGGGAGTTCCTTCATTGTTTCTGTCCCCTTTTCTCGTTGTGTCTGGTGACTTCACGTCACGTTTTCTTTTCCGTCGATCGGAAGTGGGTGAATCTCGCACCCCAAATGCCCGTTCACCGTAGGTGTGGATCGTCTGCACCCATTGAGAGATGTCTCGTAGCGAGGACCGAGATATAGCTCCATTTCCGGAGAAGACTACACCATCCGTAGCTTGCGGGAAATGTCCAGCACCGTGCCAGGGCTCCCGATCTCGATCTTTATGCCTCATCGATTTTCCAGTTGCTCCCGATTTGCTATTCTCTGCAGGATCCGCAGCGGGCTCGCCAAATCTAGCTACCATAAGGTCGACTAGACCGTCAGTCCTCCGAGAGAAATCCTCGAGCACTTCCCGCTCGCCACTACCCCATTCTTCTTCGCCTACGCCTATGCCGAGTTCGCCTCCAGCGGCTAATTTGAGGCCGCCAAATTGGGCGACAGCAGGATTGCCATGAAGGAGCACGTCCCATGTTTGCGAGAAGCGGTTCCAGAATCGGTCAAGCGATGCACAGAACTTCTGCCGTGTCAAGCGAGAATATAGGTCGTTCAGAGATGATCCATTGTGCAGTAAGAATGTGCGGTGGCCTCTGACCAATTGTTCGAGGAGGAGATGCGGAGGACTGACTTCGCGCGAGGAGTACTCATAGGTTGGAGTATGTATGCTGGAGTCTGATTTGGAGGACTTGCTTGGAGGACTAGACGACAGAGGGAGGCGTGTGAGATCAATCGACTATTTGCATATAAGTAGGCTTCAGCATTCAGACCAGCGTCCGAGAACATACAGCTATAATCCACCAGCCTGCTTCGAGCTCGTGTATAATAATTCGCGACTTCTCAGTCTCGACCTGATCGACGAGTTTCCCATTGGCAAAGCTCCTTCACGAAGATAAGCCTCGAGGTTTCAATGCAGGTGTTTCAAAATGTTTACTTTGCAAAGTTAACCATTCCCTGGGCGAGCCCAATCTGGCGCAGCTTCTCATTCTCTTGTTCTTGTGTCTGTTTGGCCCGTTTAGGGTTGCTCGCGCTTCTCTTGCGGTCCCTCGATGTCTTGGACCACCAGAAGAGGATTTGGTTCTCGAAGGTTTCGTCGGTTATTCCCAGCGAAGGATTGTATATGGCTAGGAAGGAGAGTTGGGCGGGTACGACTTTGCCCTCGGGAGTAGACATGGTACTATGGTAGGGAAATGGTTATGTTGAGGTCAGGTAAGGCGGAGGATGTCAAAGGCAGTCCTTAGCATAGAGTAATTGCAGGACAATTCAAACAGAGAGCGGCATTGTTGACAGAAGAGGAACGATCTTGGGACTTGCCCAGGCCCAGATAAACGTGTATGATTGTGTAGAGGGAAGGAGCCTCCGGAGCCAACTCGGCGATAAATGTGGCTGGTGGCTGGTGGCTGGTGGGGTGCGCGAGTCATCATCTACGCGGCCAATTCTTGCCAATCCTTTTCCGTCTCTGGTTGTGACTTCAGCAATCAATGCAGCCATGAGAATTCTCTCCTCTTGGGGCTTCGTTGCGACCAAGAGGCCGTGGCAAGTACAATGTCGCTCTTTTCAATCCAGTCTTCGCCATCTCGACCCTCTTCGCATTCTCTTCTGTGGCTCGGATGATTTCAGCGTCCCGTCTCTGGAAGCTCTCAACAAAGAACGACTCGCAAAATCTTCGGCTGACATCGAGTCAATTGATGTTGTGTGTAGGCCAGGGAAACCAACAGGAGCTGGCTTGAAGGTTATTAGGAATTGTGGGTACGAATAAAAGTCTATGTAAGCTCAGCATGTAGTAACATGATGCAGTGCCTATTCGCGACACAGCTCTTCAATTGGGCCTTCCTCTTCATGAGATAGACACTTTCACTGGCTGGCAGGTATGCTTTGATATTCGAGAAATTGGTCCAAAAACTAAAAGATAGAGCCACCAGCCGGTATCAACCTGATCATCGCAGTGTCCTTTGGCCTTTTCGTCCCACCGCGCATTCTCAACGGAGCCAAGTATGGCGGGCTGAATGTCCATCCGTCCATGCTACCGGAGTAAGACTACGTCAAGAGTCTCCACAATCAGAAGCTGACCCTGTATAGTCTACGAGGTCCTGCTCCCATCCACTGGACCATTCTTCTCAATCGCAAACACACCGGCGTCACCCTACAAACCCTCCATCCTGAACAGATCGATCATGGACTCATCCTGGCACAAAGAGGAATGCCATGTCCACATGATGCGACAACGAACGAGATGATCCCGTTCATGGCAACCGAAGGCGCAGATCTCCTCATCCACGGCTTAAAACATCGTGTCTTTGAGTCCGCAGAACCAATCACCCACTCTGAAGCCTCGATACTCGAAATAACAGATGGGAAAGGTATCGCGCCCGCTCCGAAGATAACACCAGAGGATCGATACATCTCGTCATGGGAGGATACGGACGCTGCAACCGTGCTGCGCAAAGATCGGGCAATCGGACCTCTATGGGATACAACGACTTTTCAAGGATTTACGGAGAGGCTGAATGTAAAGTATCCTCGAAAAGCCAAGGAATTTCCGTCAAAGCGGGTCATCTTCTCTGGCGGATTCTCAGAATTCAAAGATGGATCTCGTGTCCAGGCCATCCTCGAAGAAAATTCTCAGCCAGGCCAGCTTATTTCCCCACCACTTGAAAGGGGCTTACCAAGGCTTCTTGTGGTATCTTCGGATCGCAAACTCCTCTTAGTCAACTCATTCTCTGGCGTATTCTCAGAATACAAAGATGAATCCCCCCTTGTCCAGGCCATCATCAAAGAATCTCAGCCAGGCCAGCTCGTTTTCCTGAAACATGAAACGGACTTACCAAGGCTTCTTATGGTATCTTCGGATCGCAAGCCCCTCTTAGTCAAATCATGCACTATCGAAGGCGGAAAGAAAGATAATGGCATCAAAGAACTATGGGCCTTGTGCGTTAGGGCAGTTGGAAAGAAGAATACGAAATTGCCGAAAAAGAGTTTGTCGCAAAAGGAATTGGATGAGCGATGGGAAAAGGAATAGTTGGAATATATAAAAGAGTATGAAGATCGGATGATGAAAGAGCATGAAGATCGGATGATGGAAGAGCATGAAGATCGGATGATGAAAGAGCAGGAAGATCAGATGATGAAAGAGATTGAAGATCGGACGATGAGGGACTTGAAGCTCGGATGATGAATTCCTCTGAGTAGTCTGTATTGTATTTCACGGCCAAGTGTACGCCTTGGGGAATTCAACAGCTAGTGGATGTAGATTCAACAACAAATGGTATAGAAATAGTGTAACCCTTCATAACTGATATTGATTTCTGAACCACAGCGTGAAGGTCCTTTCTACAGAAGCTTGTCGGTTCAATCACCATTGACAATAATAAAAAGGAATCGAGACGATGGAAAGATGCAAAATGTTGATAATAACCAGCCAACCAACCAACAGGTTTCAACAAGAGGAACTCATAAGAAACCAGACCAGAGACCAGAGCACTTCCGTCTCTTATATGGGTCTCTGATTTCATAAGTAGTGGAAAATAGAAAGGCAAACTAAGCCAACGCCAGCAATACAACAAACAAAGAGCTCAACGTCGCCCGCTCACTGGCTCGCTCAATCCATCACAATCAAGCATGCTTCGTCTTAACACCCAAAACATCATCAACAAACCCCGCCCAAATCCTCCTCAACTCACCAACCTCCCCACTAACCCTCTCCCCCACGCTACTCCCCGAACTCCTTCCCCCCTCAACCGCCAAAACATCTCCAACCGCACTCAAAACACTCACATTCCCCTCCCCACCCATAACATTAACCTCACCCCGATGTCCACTAATAATCTCCTCCTCGACCTTCGTATAACTCGTCTTCGTACTCGCCGGGTACAACGACGGTGGGAGGAGGGGCACACGCACGACAGCAGGGACAGAATTTGTGTCTGGGTCGAAATCGGGGAGGTAGGCGAAGTCGATTGTGGAGGTGTCGTGGACGGCTTTTAGAATGCGGCTTGTGTTGAAGGTGCGGCCGGTTGGAGGGAGGGGATCGCGGATTTTGGCGTCGGAGATTGCTGTTGCTACTGCGGCGCGGGAGGGTCTTGATGTTGTTAGGATTGGGGAGGAGGAGGAGGGACCGGTCATGGAGAGGGAGCGGGTTGATGCGCGTTGGGTTGTTGGTGAGGTGAGTTTTGAGAGGGCGCGGAGGGTTGTTCTTGGGGCGGCCATTATTGGTTGTTTGGACTGTGGTTACTTGTTGAGAGGAGATATTGAGCTGGACAGAAGGTAGGTTTGAGAAAGTCGAAGCAGTGAAAGTGAGAGGGGTGGAGTGATCAACAGGAGCTTTCGGGGTTCGGAGAGGGGTAGCTTGTGACTTTATTGACTTAGCAGGAACGAGGCAAGCTTTGCTTATACAGGCAGATGAAAGGCTGTAGCCTCGCGCTCCGACATGTTGGGCTGGCTGACGATGGGGGGGTAACTATATCCGGCTTGCTATCTAAGAAGTCTTAAGAAGCTATACAAGGCCAAGCTCAACAGCCTTGTCAACCACCTTGACTAAGGGAACCGGTTGCTACCACCTTGACCAGGGGAACCGATTGCTATTCACCACGCTATTGCCAATTGCTACTCTTTCTGGGGATGAACCCACTGTCACATGGATACGAAGATGATTCAACAAACACAGAAGTATAAGCTGTCCCAATGTGGTGAGGTGTATTCAACCATCAGACCTCATCCCCCGCCGTTGATACGGGTTCCGAAAATATCATCAAACCACCAGAACTCGGGCTACATACAGTCACACACCATATCGCACATGCCACCAATAATGCAACCTCTCAGCTGCTCTATGTTGTTGAGGAATGACCTTGAAGCTTGCGACAATCACAACAGCGGAATGGGACAATCATTTACCGCCCTCAACCGCCTCATTTTTTAGCCTACATGACCATCGTCCGGGAACCAATGGCGTCCCGAGTTAAGCAATGCTTCATGTTTCTTCCCCCATACCTTATTTTAGCTACCGCTGTCGGATCTCCGAGGCGCATTGCCCGATGCCTGCTTGGTCACACCGCCAAGGGGATGCCAGAGTGCTGTGCGGAGGTGAATGAGCTTCTTGATCAGAAGATGTGCTCGTTGTTTTTCTTAGGTACGAGCTTGTGTTGGGATAAGGGTGGTGAGCTGTGTTGATCAACTTTGCTTAATTGCCTAGTTGGGTAATTCCCGAATGTCCGAGGCCGAGATGGTGTTCGGGGATAGAAACGGACGCGTATGTCACTTCTTTACGCTCGACGACATTCTTAGCTTCGGATTTCTTGGTGGGAATCTTCGTCTCTGTGCGTAGCATCCAGAACCTTGGCCTTGGCTACAAGACACATCCTCAAGGGTTACGCTTATCTGCAGGCAAATCGCTAAAGCGTTTCTTTCGATAGCCACCTTCATTCAGAGCGTGGCTAATCCTTAACATCTATCTGCCTAGCCGATTCTCATACACCAAGATTCACGGGCACGGTACGTCGACAACAATCACTCGGCCTCGTCTCTGTCAATTTGTCGCCGTCTTTCACTACAGCTACGAATAGAAGCCCAACCCCTGTCGAGAATACCAATGACCACGTTACTCCACCGGTTCCAGAATGAGCTGTCGTCGCTGTGATCGATGATGAGTGTGTCGTAGTGGCCGACGGTACTGAGGTGGTTGCAGGCAGCGCAAGCAATTACCTCTGAAGTCCGGACACGCGATGAGGAAGGCCCGGCCAATGCTCTGAAGACTTCCGCTGCAGCACTGGTGGTGGTAGTTCGGATTCTAGCATCGATGTTGCCGTGGTCGTTGGTGCGGCGGCAACACTACATAATGGAGTGACTTGCTAGCCAAAGCCCAATCACGAATCCGAACCCGGGTACAGCCAATATCCTTGTACTGTTGGTCGCAGCTGCTTGCGTTGCGCTGACGTTCGGTAACGAGCTGCCCCGGTTCGCCCGTTTTAATGGCTGCTGCGATGTCAGAATCGAGCTGTGGTATTGATCTGCTGGTTGAGTGATAGCTCCTCCTGATGGAGACGTTGAAGTCGTCGATGACTCGATGGTGATACCTCGCTGAGATCTGGCCCGAACAATGAACTCCCAACACTGTCATTACCTTTAAATAGTAGGTAGAAGAGAGAGAAAAGAGTCTTACTAGTAATAATGTAATAATTCATAAGATAACGCTGTTTGGTATAGATTGGCGAACAGGATTATTAGAATAGCTAATACTATCCAATATCTCCTTAAGATGTGAAGAAAGAATCTTATTAATATAAGACTTTCTATGGAATACTAAGAGGATGGTGTTACAGATCACCTCAAGGTTGAAGAGCAGGAAAGACAGGAACCGTAAAGAATAGTTGGATGACAAGAAGTTGTTGTTGGGACTGAGGATGGAGGGGTCAAGATGAGCCTGGAGCGACGGAGTCAGTCCTAAAGGACAATAGTAGTGCAGGAGTCACGCGATATTCCCACAGTTCCCACAGGTCTGGGCAAGGCTTACAGGAGTGGGAAGTAAAAACAACAGCACACACAGCGAGAACTCAATTCTTGAAATTTACAGAAGTATCATCTAAAGATCATCAAAACACCTCTGCCAGTGGCCGCTCCGGCCTCTAGAGGCCATCGCGCGTCCCTCAGCATCTAGGAGGTACCTCTAGAGTCGCCGTCGCGGCCACTGCAAAGCAAGCACACGAATACACGAGCAAGCTACACGAACGATGCGTCCACCAAAGACAACAGCAACCATCTAGTCACTATCTCCCGGCTAGTCCATCACCCCAGATGACACTGCAACGCCCCGAGTCGACGAGTCACCGCTAGAACGGCAATACCTTCAACACAACTCAAACACCAGACGCCCGGTGTGCAACAATCGGCACCACACACCACTGCAACGACTAGACAACCTCTCCTAACGTCTTGGCAAACCGTCCTGCTACAAGCTGTTGCCCAGAGCCTTGAGCCTCTCCCCAAACTGTTGCCTCCCAGTTATGGCATTGGCAAGAGTAGGTGCGCGACACAGTAAGTAGTAAGGACGCATAGAAGGAGCTTATTGGCGGCAAATCCCCTCCCTACAATCCAGCAGACGTAGCCTTCAGCCTCTCCCCAGACTGTTGCGTCCCAGTTATGGCATTGGCAAGAGTAGGAGCGCGATATAGCAAGTAGGGAGAGCGACTAGCAGCAGGTAGGCTCCGACTATAAGACGGCAGGTCTATAGCACGATCGGTGCCATACAATACGGCAGCCACCAGATAGCCCCGTCTACGGGCATACCCGGAGTATCACACTCAAGCAGCGAAATCACGACTACGATGGTTACTATTGTCTCCAGCATCACACAACCAAGTACACTGCCGCATAGGATCTGGTGCAAGGCAACAATCACAAGCGGAAACACATTTCGGGAACAGACAAGCCTTGAGGGATAAGGCAAAACAGACAGACGAAGCTGAGTACTGGAGGGAGACCGTAGGTAAAAGGTTAGCGAAACACGAGGTATTGCCTCTTGGGATCTATATAGCACGGATATATTAGCAGAATAACCAGTATCGACAAGAGCCAGTGGGCATTTGGAAATACTGGTTTAGGGAAAAGAGGGAGGACGGAAGGGACAGCTGGTCTTGTTTTAGTGAACGAGGCGAAGTGGGGCGTGGTAGATTTTATGATTTATCACGTGTCGGCTGTCTGGTGAAGTCCTCCTGACTGGACATAGCTGCGTGATTAAACGGCTGCAACCGAGTAGGAAACAATCAATCAATCAATCAGTGTGGGAAGTGTGGGAAGAGCCAAGAGGTGTGGGAATACACCTTGGCACCCAGAATCAGAAGGGTACATAGAGAGGACGTTGGACGAACTTTCCTTGCTCTCTTCGTGGTTATCTAATGTTATTTCTTACATAGGAGCTTCTTCAACCTACTACAGTAACGATCTTTTACTTAGATACATCAAGCACAAGTTATATGCACACGAAGCAAGCCCACCCCCAACCTTCATACTGGTTGACAAGCGTTCAGTATTGATCTGAGGATCAAATCGGTTAGACGACAATTGAATTGGGAGATACATCGGACGGCTAGGATCTAGTGAGCCTCCAAAGAACCTGAGCAAGGGTAGGTACTTAAGATAATTACTTCCAGACTAATATTGCCCTTGCCCCAAACCCGCGGACCAGAACAAGAGGACATAGGTATCAAGAAGGTCTTGACATAATTGTCACGGGGCGGGTTCGGGTAGTAGGAGGAAGGAGCAGCAGCAGGAACAGGTATCATTCAACAGGCTACATACGAACTGACAGGCAAACCAACAGGCAGGTTTGACGACAGGACGTAGCTCAAAGAGCTACGAATTGGTTGAAGCCACTCAGGCTTTAAAACCTTTCCTCTGCAGAACTACGGTTCTGCCTTGATCACGTACCGTGGGACCACCCCAACTGTTATGGGCATGGCCCATGGTTGGTATAGGCTAAGAGCCTAAGCCTGATTGAGCCTAGAATAGAGACAGAACCTCATTGAGGTTCTCTGTGTGTAGATACCTCCACTCCTTAACTGAATCTAAACAATCTTTGGCTACGAGTATGCTGCGTCTTTCCAGCTACCGTCCCGTAATAATAGCGAAGTAAGTAGAGAGTGAAGATACGAGACACTGAGGGAGCGGAGTCTCGTCCTATATATAGAGATCCATCTCCTAAGAAATCCTGCGCTCGTGGCGCTCGCAATCGAGCGCATCGATTGATTGATTGATTGATTTTATCCTACTCGGTTGCAGCCGCTTAATCACGCAGCTATGTCCGGTTAGGAGGACTTCATCAGACAGCCGACACGTGATAGATTATATAATCCACCGCGCCCCACTTCGCCCCGTTCACTGAAACAAGACCAGCTGTCCCCTCGGTCCTCCCTCTTTCCCCTTAACCAGTATCTCCAAATGCCCGCTGGCTCTTGTAGATACTGGTCACTCTGCTAGTATATCTGTGCTATGTAGACTCAAGAGGCAATGTCTCGTGTTTCGCTATCCTTCTACCTACAGTCTCCCTCTAGTGCTCAGCTTTGTCTATCTGTTTCGCCTTATCCCTCAAGGCCAATGGGTTCCCTAGTATGTTTCTGCTTGTGAAAGTTGCCTTGCACCAGATTCCCATGCGGCAGTGTATTTGGTTGTGTGATGCTGGAGACAATAGTAACCATCGTAGTCGTGATTTCGCTGCTTGAGTGTGATACTCCGGGTATGCCCGTAGACGAGGCTGTCTGGTAGCTGCCGTATTGTATGGCGCCGATCGTGCTATAGACCTGCCGTCTTATAGTCGGAGCCTACCTGCTGCTAGTCGCTCTTCCTGCTTGCTATATCGCGCTCCTACTCTTGCCAATGCCATAACTGGGACGCAACAGTCTGGGGAGAGGCTCAAGGCTACGTCTGCTGGCTTGTAGGGAGGGGATTTGCCGCCAATAAGCTCCTTCTATACGTCCTTACTGCTTACTGTGTTGCGCACCTACTCTTGCCAATGCCATAACTGGGACGCAATAGTTTGGGGAGAGGCTCAAGGCTCCGGACATCAGCTTGCAGCAGGACGGTTTGCGGAGACGATAGTAGATGAGGTTCTCTAGCAGCTGCCGTATCGTGTCGCACCGATTGTGTTGTAGACCTGTCGTCTTATAGTCGGAGCCTATCTGCTGCTAGTCGCTCTCCCTGCTTGCTATATCGCGCACCTACTCTTGCCACTGCCATAACTGGGACGCAACAGTCTGGGGAGAGGCTCAAGGCTACGTCTGCTAGCTTACAGGGAGGGGATTTGCCGCCAATAGGCTCCTTCTATGCGTCCTTACTACTTACTGTGTCGCGCACCTACTCTTGCCAATGCCATAACTGGGAGGCAACAGTTTGGGGAGAGGCTCAAGGCTCTGGGCAACAGCTTGTAGCAGGACGGTTTGCCAAGACGTTAGGAGAGGTTGTCTAGTCGTTGCAGTGGTGTGTGGTGCCGATTGTTGCACACCGGGCGTCTGGTGTTTGAGTTGTGTTGAAGGTATTGCCGTTCTAGCGGTGACTCGTCGACTCGGGGCGTTGCAGTGTCATCTGGGGTGATGGACTAGCCGGGAGATAGTGACTAGATGGTTGCTGTTGTCTTTGGTGGACGCATCGTTCGTGTAGCTTGCTCGTGTATTCGTGTGCTTGCTCTGCAGTGGCCGCGACGGCGACTCTAGAGGTACCTCCTAGATGCTGAGGGACGCGCGATGGCCTCTAGAGGCCGGAGCGGCCACTGGCAGAGGTGTTTTGATGATCTTTAGATGATACTTCTGTAAATTCCAAAAATTGAGTTCTCGCTGTGTGTGCTGTTTTTAATTGAGCGCATCGAGCGAATCGAGCGCATCGAGCGTGTCGAGCGCTCGTTTTGCCAAGGCTTGAGCGTTCACATCATCCTCCCGGTCCCGTGTAACAACTTACTAACATAATCCACCATCGAGCGGTACACACCACCGAGCGGTACACATTTTCGTATCCTCATCGATTAACCCACAATGCCACCACAACTAGTCAATACAAAGGCCCAGAAAGAGGGTCAACTACTCCTTGCTCATGAGACTTATTTGAAAGGCCATTTTCCAAGTATTCGAAAGGCCGCTGATGCCTATTCTGTCCCATTTACTTCCCTTGCCTCCCGCCTTCGCGGCCGCGCTTCACGCGTCGATTCGCGCCCAAATTGCCAAAAGCTTACGGATACGGAAGAGGAGGTCGTTGAGCATTGGATACTATCTATGGATGAAAGAGGTTATCCATTGACCGTTACTGGGGTACGCGATGCGGCAAAAATCGTACTCGAGCAGCGTGTAGGCTCAGATTGCAAAATCGGTGTCAATTGGCCTCAGCGATACATCAACCGCCGCCCTAGCCTCAAATCGCAATATTCACGCAGCTACGATAATCAAAGGGCAATATGCGAAGATGCAGCCCTTATTGGAGCCTGGTTTCGGCTTGTACAAAACACAATCGCTAAATACGGCATCCTCAATAACGATATCTACAACTTCGACAAAACTGGCTTTGCAATGGGCCTTGCAAGTACCTCACGCGTAGTTACTGCCTCAGATAGGCGTGTCAGACCCCCTCAATTACAGCCTGGCGATCGCGAATGGGTTACGGCAATCGAATCGATCAATGCGCTGGGTTGGAGCCTCCCGCCGATGGTGATCTTCAAAGGCAAGGTACATATATCATCTTGGTACGAAAACAACAATCTACCGCCTGATTGGACAATCGCTTTGAGTACAAATGGATGGACTAATGACAAGCTTGGATTACATTGGTTAAAAGAGGTTTTCGAGCCAAATACAGCCGCAAGAAAGGTTGGTAGTTATCGACTACTAATTCTGGATGGCCACGGCAGCCACGCAACGCCAGAATTTGATCAATTTTGTGCAGACCGGATGATTATTACTCTTTGTATGCCACCGCATTCATCACATCTTCTTCAACCTCTCGATATTGGTTGTTTTTCGGTCCTCAAGCGTACCTACGGCCACCAAGTCTCGGAATATATGAGGCTTGGCATAAATCCTATCGACAAAATTGAGTTCCTTCACGCCTTTAAAATTGCTCGAATTAGTGCCCTCACACTAAGCAATATTCAACGCAGCTTCACTGCTGCCGGTCTCGTACCTTTTGATCCAGATCAGGTACTTTCAACCATCCAGATTAGGCCATCTACCCCTACAGCGCCCTTGGCCGCAAACCAAGAGCAATGGCAACCAGAAACACCTCAGAATCTAACCCAGTTAGAGCTGCAGGTAGCTACAATCAAAGGCTATCTTAAGAGACGTTCAAAAAGTCCGCCAACACCAACAGATCAGGCCCTTAATCAGCTTGTCAAGGGCTGCCAGATCGCGATGTAAGGCGCCGCTTCACTAGCTGCGGAAAATGAGAAATTAAGGGCTGCAAATGAGAGGCAGAAGCGAAAGAGGCAACTAAAAAGGAGATATATTAGTCAATCAAGCGCTTTAACTGTTGCAGAGGGCTCAAGCTTACTTAAACTTTCTAAAGAAGCTTCGGTTATCAGCAGTAACCAGGTTGATCAAGAGCCTTATATTGAGGAAGAACCACCAAATGAAGAGGAGAACATTGTAATTACTTGTTTTATTTGTCGCAGTGGTGACCATTTTGCAATCAACTGTCAGAAATATAGATGGGAATATTTAAAAATGAGAGATTTATTGGTGCATAATAGAGTAACTGATGAGGATACGAAAATGTGTACCGCTCGATGGTGGATTACGTTAATCATAAAGGAAAGGCGCCATACATGTCACTAAACGTTCCACGTGACAGTATCCGTAACATCAACAGAACAGCGAGGAAGAGACAGCCAAATTGGTGTAATGGCCGCGATGGTTTTAAGCACCATTGGAGCAATCCGCGTGGTGCGCAACACTCCTCCAGTATGAGGCAAAGAAGTTAGCAGCTGATTGATATAGGGTTCGAATCCCACTCACATCAACAAGTTTCTTTTGGCCATAGAGTGATAACAATATACGATTATATGCAATAAGAATGTCGCGGCCTCCCCACGACGCAATGTTTGCATTTATTTTGTCGGATATACCTCGTGTAACACGTGTGCGGTCATTATAAAGCTCGAATCGATATCGATGGAATGCCGGCAATTATTGAGAATGCTCAATTGCCAAAAATGTGGCGGCATCGAGCTTGAGATATCAATCTAAAAGTGCTTAGAGCATTGAAGAGAAGACCATGACAAGAGGGCTCGTCTTGTCTTCAAAAGACTCGTATAATCGATGAAGATGTGTGTCTGTTCAATACGGAGGACTTCCACTGACGGAGATGGAATATGTCAATGGACGGTGTTGGGGTGCAGAGAATCCACGGAGGTGATGATGGCTGGGCACTGGGGACTAGGCATCTGCCGAGCTCGGAGGCAACATAGAATAGAATAGCGGGTCCTACCAAAACTTCAGCGCATCTGCCACGCTTGATTCGCCTAACTTGCTGACCGAACCGACGGCATGGAAAAAAATGCGGCACCAGCGATTGCGAGATAGGCTCAGCTGCATTGTGCCGGTGGGTACGCAGAGATAGCATACCCCAGGTTCTCACTATGCATCTACACTCTTCTCTGCGAACAGAGAACTATGCGCCATGACCAGTACAACCAACAAGCTGGAAGATGGCAAAACGAGTCCTTACGCCACTGAAGCCGAGAACGGGATGAAAGAGGAAGAGTTGAAGCCGCTGTACTCTACCGACCGAGAGTCACGAAGTCTCCATGTTCCCAGAGACTATGCGAGAGGCATTTTACGGGCTTCGAGCCCAGATGGCTTCTCGGAGATGTTCATGGATGACCGATACTCGTTGCAGATACCTCGTCGAGGATCCGGATCTAGGGGTTTCCCCAGTCCTGCGACGCCAGCTGTGGGCGTGAAGGCGAAGGCAAAGGCAATTTTGGCAAGGAATAAGGGACTGGGATATGTCCTCCTCGCTCAAGTCTTCGGCACGCTGATGAATGTAACCACGAGGTATGTTGCGCGCCGTGTGTCAAAGCGGATTCGCCAATTTTGTTTCTCCCACGTCCCGCCATCACCGATAGACGGTGCTCACTGTTGCAACGATGGCAGTGAATTCCTGGCAATTGGATTCATTCAAAGACCAGGAATTTACTGAGCACTCAAATGTGGAAGGTCAAGGACACTTTCTATGAGCTAGATGTGTCGCAGGAGCAGAATTGACGAAGTCACTGTGGTGCTCTCTAGATGGTGTTGACAATGACTAACATGAATAGACTGCTGGAACTCGAAGGCAATCATGGCAAAGGTTTTCATCCCTTTCAGATTCTTTTTGCAAGAATGGGGATCACTGTGATACTAGCCTCTCTCTACATGTGGTGGAAGGGCATACAGCATTTCCCCCTGGGCGCACCGGGCGTGCGTGGACTGCTCGTAGCACGTGGGTTGTCAGGCTTCTTTGGAGTCTTCGGCATGTACTGTGAGTACACTGAACATTTACTGTATTCCCCTTTGCTAACCATAGTTGTATAGTCTCCCTCCAATATCTCCCATTGGCAGATGCTACGGTCATCACCTTCCTCGCTCCCGGAATCGCCTGCTGGGCTTGCTCGTACATTTTAAAAGAACCGTTCACAAGGATGGAGCAGATGGCATCATTAGTGGCCTTGTTTGGCGTCGTGCTGATCGCAAGACCAACATCCTTGTTTTCAAGACACGGTGCCCTACCACCTGCCACAGGTCAAGCTGATGGTCTACCAGTAGTGCCGGCCAACACAACAAACACAGCTGTCCCTGATCGTTTCAACATGGATCACGTCAGTCCGGAGAAAAGGCTTTTAGCAGTCAGCATCGCCATGCTGGGTGTCTTCGGTGCTGCTGGGGCGTACACAACCATTCGATGGATTGGGAAAAGAGCCCACCCCCTCATCTCGGTAAATTACTTTGCCATCTGGTGTACCATCGTATCCACGGTGATGATGTTTGTGCTCAAGGACGTTGGGCTCTTGCTACCTGGCAATCTCTTCGAGTGGTCCCTTCTCTTTTTCCTGGGTATATCCGGGTTCATATTTGTAAGTCTTGAGCTGCGAAGTGAAGTATGCAAGTCACGTTCTATATGCTACTTCCGTGACCAGGAGTATACATGGCTGGACAGTAACTTCCGACTCAAGATCGATTTCAACAAACTTCTGGCAAATTCTGAAATCGAGTTGCCTAAATTTTTGCGACATCAGATTGGGTTCGAGATGGTAAATTGTTGCAGGGGGACTTAAGCCAATGGTCCACGTGTGAGGGCAGCCTTTCCGTAATTTCATACTAATGTTTGACAGCAATTCCTGCTTGCTGCTGGTCTACAAGCTGAAAAATCAAGCCGCGCCACCAATATGGTCTACACACAAATGTTATTTGCCCTGGGATTTGACAAGGTAATCTTCGGAACTACACCAGCACCCCTTTCTATCATCGGATCTAGTCTCATATTGGGATCCGCCATCTATGTCGCAGTACATAAGGAAACGGCCAAAGTGGCTGACACTGTGGGTCGTGACTTGACTGTCACAAGCACAGGGGAGGAAGAGCTGGGACTAGTCAATGAATTTGAGATGGACGAACGAGACGACAGCGACTGTCAAGAAAATGACGGCGACGAAAGAAGACATTAAAAGACGATTTTGATCCATTAGGGTATGAGTGACGTCTAACGATTCAGAATTGACCAACGATTCCATACGAGCGATTCATGGGCGTTTGTTGGTCCCACAGTATTTTCGGCGCGCTTGGGCGTTTGCATGGATGGGTAGACGACGGTAAATTGCTTTTAGACTGCTTCTAGGTCTAATAGAAAGTAGAGACGGCGTTTGTAAGTTGACTTTTGGCATAAGTCACTCACGTGATAGCTGATTGGCGGCTGCGGAAATGACGCAAATATTATTCCAATCTATCTCACATCCGCTGCGTCTCGCACTATACATTGCCTTCCGACACACTATCCGATCCGATCTTTGAGGTAAATTACTGCTCTGCGCACTGTCCTGCTGGCTTCGGGTCACCTCGTATCTATACTGTATACACGACTGGCTCCCCGGAAACCGCGAGCTGCCTGCTTAAGGCTCACGCTGCGGTACCTAGCACAGTGGCCTTCAGCGTCTAAGAGTGCGTATTCATGATCGGATTATGGCCAGCAGAGTAGCGAGAGCGTGTGAGCAATGTCGAAAATCGAAAAGACGTTGCAAGCCTCCATATCCGTGTGTCAACTGCTTGTCAACGGGTGTAGCATGCGAGGTGCGAGAAAAGGCGAGGTATGTATATTCCACGCTTAAATCCGTGTACCGTTAGTTCCGAGACACGCCCTCGGATGAACGTTAATCAAGCCTTAGACCCCATCGAAAGAGAAACCAGTCCTCCAGTGCGGCCTCACAAACGGGCACGTCAGCAAGTCCCAAAAAGCCGTTGTCACCCCCAAGCACTGGTGTGCCATCGATCCCAGACTTATCCGTTGAATCGAACGAAAAAGCTCAATTGAGAAACGGACCAGGCACACCTAAACTTGTAAAAGCAGATACCTTTAAAGTGGCTCGGATCGTGATTGCTGACTACGCTCTTTCCAACTACGGTAAATACATCCAAGCATAGTAGATCTCCATCGCGCTAAGAAATTTACAGGCTATGAACTAAGATGTGATCTGACGGAGCCGAAACAATTTCTTTCCACGACGATTTTGGAAGAGGATCGATTTCTAACCCGCTACGGGGATCTTACAGCGATTTACTTGGACAAGCACCAGATGCACCATCTGATCGCGACATTGTATTCCAGATGGGGTCTCCATCCACGCGCTGTGAACATTGAGCACCTGCAAGAGTTGGTGGAACTTTTGTTCGCCCACTATTACAACCAAACATCAATCGAGGTCAGTGCTGTGGCTTTAAGAGATTCTGGCTTGCGCCTTGACTCGTTGGCCTTACTTTTGGCAAGTCTGGCTCTTGGAAGCTATCGCTTGGAAAATGTACAGCATGCCAGAAGACTTTTCGTTGACTCCACGGATCTCATCAATAATCACACTGGGCCTCCAACTTTCGATGCTGTGGCCACACTCTTTGTTCAGCATCTGTTCACGTTGCGAGAGGGGTCTGCTAATCAAGCGAAAAACCTCAATGTCAAAGCTATCCACGCCGCCCATGAGCTTGGAATTAACAGGTACGACCCAGTGTCTTCGGACCTTCAGCATGTGGAACTTTACCTTTTGCTATACTTTACCGACCAGTAAGTTAGTAATGGCACCGTTGAAGCGTTGACTTATAGCTTCATAGATATTCCTCGCAAAGTCACGGCACTCCTCCCACAATTCGAGCCGATGACTATCGTCCAGATTTATTTGATGGCTTGTCTCGTGCTTACCCGAATATGCAAACTTTTATTGAACTCATCAAATTGAATGGCCATGTCTTTGAACACATATACGGGCAGCGCTATAGCGATCAGTCTGTGCTCAACCTGGAGTCCATCATTGGCAGGGTGTGCGAGGCGATTGGAAAGCCATTGAAGGATGCTCCTGAACGAGAGGATACTGAGTACGATGTACTTGTTAAGATACACATGTACTGGTATGCCAAATTGCCTATCCATAGCAGACTATACTTTGCTTATAAATTACCCAGGTGTAGAATGATCCTCCGGGTGCCATCCATTAACTCTGGCACACATTGGATTTCTTCGCTGAGCATCTGCGTTCGGGCCGCTCAAATGCTCCTTTCGATTTACCTCAATATCTACCAGCCGGTTGTTCAAAACTCCATAGAAGATATTGAACCAACACTATCTCGTTCACCTCCGCAAAGTCTCCTGATCGACAACGCGATGCCTCCAACCTGGCGGCAAGTCAAAAGGATCACAACATCGGCATTCGTGATCATTTATGCGTACTGGCGCGGAGAGGCTAGCGGCGAAGAGGCGTCCCGATTTCTTGCTATGTCTTTGCTACTACTCCATTGTCAGAGAGTTCGATGGCAGCACGAACTCTCAGAGGCGATGGATTCATTGCGAGATCTGATTGGGTTGAGTGGCTTGGAAATTGGTCCTGCGCTATCAAGACTTCTCCCTGGAGCTACATTCGACTTTATCACGGCCATTGCATCGATCTCCTCCTCATACGCAGAAATTCATGTCAGGGCGCAGAAACGACTCTTGGTGCATCAGCAGCAAGATTTCGCACAACCTGCTACTATCGGAGCTTTCCCTCAGTACGAAGACTTGCTGGAAAGGGCGGCTGGAACAATGCATAATGATCCCTTGACCTGCATGGACTACGAGACTTGGTTACCAACACCATTCGTGGGATTGTTCGGAGACACGCAATGAGGACACTTTTAGTACCATGGAACTCTAGTGTTCATTGTCCAACCTTCAATAATTCATGACCAACGACCATCGTTCCTCACGTGATCAGAGCACCACAATGCTACCTGTGCAAATGGGGCACCACGATGCAAATCTGGAGATCGCATTATCGAAGATAGGACCGCGACCTTATACCATCTTCGTCAAGGACTCTCAACTCGGTATCATCACGACTTCTTTCCTCGAAAACGCTCGCAGCTGCATATGGCCAAGGACCCCATGACATGACACAATATCACCCAAGTATTGCTTCAAGGCGATTTCTCGGGAATTTGCAGTTATCTCTCACTAAACAGGGTGCAGAATCGATCAACGTGCTACGAACATATGAAATTGGTTCGGAGGATTGACCATTCGCCAATGGTCTACCTACAGTGCATGCAAAGAGCTTGGATCTACATCGAAAGTGCGGACATCACAAGGCTGAGGCGTGTAGTTGAGTATTCAGAACCTACATCCGCATCTATATCCGCAGGTACGGGATCAAGCCCTGATGACGAGCAACGACCGATGGCATGACAAAGGAAGAAGCATGATATGCTAATTTGAATCTACCCTTGGTTCGGGTTCCTTGCTTCTCGCGCAATGTCTATGCCGAGATTCAGCAACGCTGCTCAAAGGCGACTGTATGGAATTGGTCTTTCTCGGCCCAATTGGGATGAACGGCGTCGGTCTACTCGGATTTTTCAATCTGGTCACTGATGAAAGACCACCACACTCGCTCAAAAATGCAACATATAAGCTACCAAGATATCCGGGTGCACCGAATCGAAGAAAGGAATGAGTTAGGTGCGTTCATTTCTGGGTCAAGCCGATGACGGAGTCGACGGAAGACCTATATACGTGGTCTATTAATCTTCGTTGATCCCTTCCCTATATTAGCGAGTATCCCCTACAATTTCTCAGTCTCGAGCTAACCTCTGTTATAAGCGGTTCCACATATATTTCCAAACCCTCCTGCCAACCCTCACCCACCTCCTCCCTTCCCCCTCCTCCTCACCCAACTCAACCGCTCAACACAGCCACCATGTCCCCCGCCGATCAGGCCCTAGCGGCCATTCTAGCCGATCTCGGACTCGAGCAAGATCAGTTATATCGATCACATGTTAACTTCGTAGGGACAATACCGAATGTGGAAAAGACGAATAGTCAAAAGATTAATTTGTCGTTGGTTGGGTCTGTACCGGCTGCTGCGAATGCTCTTGTTGCTAGTTGGATCTTTGAGGCGAGAGGTGGACGATCGCAAGAGATTGAGGTTGATGTTAGGAGGGGACATAATTATATTGATCCTGATGTTGGGATGACGCCGAGTTTGAATGGGCAGGTATGTTCTTTTGTTAAATCTTGATGGAGTGATGGCTTTGCGTTGCGTGGTATTGATGTTGATTCTGGAGTTAGGAAATTACTGTTGACCTTGTTGCTGGGAATCCTTTTTTGAGGAATATTTATGAGACGAAGGATGGGAGACATGTCATTCTTTCTGCTGTTTATGTTGATCTTGTGTATCAGTGGAGTTCGTTCTTGGGTTGTTCTGTTCTTGAACAGGATGTTAGAGATGCCGTTAAGAAATGGAATGCAAAAGGTAAATCCATCCAACCTCATATTTTCAACCAAATCTGATACAAACCTTTCTCTGCGTAGATCTCGAAGCCTCCGCCGAAATCGCTGGTCTCCCAATGGCTATCATCCAGTCTCCCTCAGAATGGGCCAACCACCCCCACGGCTCCATCATGTCCTCCCTCCCCATCGTAAACGTGAAGAACATCCCAACCTCCGCACCCCGACTCCTCCTCTCCCCAACCCCCAAACGTCCCCTCGAAGGCCTCAAAGTCCTCTGCGCCACCCACGCCATCGCCGGTCCCACAATCGGCCGCACCCTCGCCGAACACGGCGCCTCGGTACTCCAAATCATGTTCACACACGGCTTTGAACACAACTTCGTCTACACCTACGCTAACCTCGGTGCCGCCAGCACCCGTCTCAATTTCCACAAGGAAGCCGACAAGGCGCGGATGTGGGAGTTGATTAAAGAGGCGCATGTGTGGGTTGATTCATATCGAGAAGGTGGGTTGAGTAAATTTGGGTTTGGGGATGAAGAGATGCGTGGGGTTAATCCGGGGTTGATTGTTTGTCATGTTCGGTGTTATGGGGTTGAGGGGGAGTGGAGGGGGAAACCGGGTTTCGATATGCAGGGGAGTGCTAGTAGTGGGTTGATGGCTTATTGTGGTGGTGGTGTTGAGACTCCTGCGTGGCCGCCTGGGATGGTGATTAATGATTACACGACTGGGTATCTTGGTGCTTTGGCTGTTCAGGCTTGTATTTTGAAGAGCATCAAGGAGGGTGGTGGTGGGTTTGTTGTAGGACCTAGTCTTACGGGGACGGCGATGGGTATTTTGAGGTTTTTTAAGACGCCGGTGGATTGTGGGTTTGATGGGGAGGTTTTGGGGCCAGAGGTTCTTGAGGGGTTGACGGGGATGGGGTATTTGAGGACTTTGAAGCCGTTGCCGAAGATGAGTTTGACGCCTGTTGGGTATCAGTTTTTGCTTGTGCCGATTGGGAGTTCGGTTCCGGCGTTTCCTGGGGAGGAAGGTGGGTATGATGTTTTGAAGCAGGTGCCTAGGGAGAAACATCAGGCTATTAGCGATTTTGCGGTGCCTCTCTTGAAGAGATTAGCGAGGCTGAGAGAGATTGGCAGGAGAGGATTGGAGGGAGAGAAGGAGATGGCTTGATGGGACGTCCCTTCATGCTTTACTACTGGATCCTTCCTATGCCAAAGGTTAGAATTTCACAATCGATGAACTTGGAGAAAGAGTAGCAACAGACTTCACTACATTTAGCTCCTGATGTTACCCAGAACTCAGATTCATCGATTTTATCCCTTCCGGGTCAGTGTTGTTGATCTTATGATTCTATATATTTGGGACCTGTTTTATACACTACCGTTAGCTCGATTCGAAGGCTTTAAAAGAACCTCTTCTCGTCTCGCGCAAGACTTCCTTTCTTTCTCCCAACATCTACCTTTTACCACGTTCTTCATAAAGGGTAAGTACATCTCCTCATCTCGAACAGGAAAAAGTTACTCACCATTCAAGCAGTCATTGATAGAATGCACTTCACCCTCATCGCCACAGCCGGTCTGTCTTTCCTAGCCTCCGTCGTCGTGGCTTTGCCTCAGCCAGATAACAATGTCGGGCCCGTTTCAGGTCCAGCCGTCCCAACCAAAGGCGGTTGTCAAGGGAATAGCGGTCTCAACCTCTGGGACGGTGCCAAAGCCATTGGTACCTGCCACGACTACACAGTTCGTAACGACGGTACGTGCATGTGGTTCGATCCTAATTTCACTGCCCGCACCGTCCATCTCCGTGAAGGAGTTACCTGGTCAGTTTCACACGCATCTGCTCTTGGACGGTTACTGATTTCCCCTTTCCTTCTAGCACCATCTACAGCTCACATACTTGCGACATTAAGTCTGATCATACGGTGTCTCTGCTTCAGAGCGTTGATAATCTGTATGTTAATCAGCCTGGCTTCACGGGGTTGAGCTTCACCGCGCGTGGTTGGCAATGCTCTCACCACCCGCCTATTCGACAAGCCAGCGTTCGCTCGATTGATACGACCGCTGAAGTTCCATCGATGCCTTGTGATACCAACAGCGGTCTCAACCTTTATGACGGCATTAAAGGCACTGGTAGGTGCAATGACTATTCAATTGAAACAAACAAGGGCGGTTGCAGATACTTCGACCCCAGGTTTAATGTGCGCGGCGTCGAACTCCGTCCCGGAGTCGCCTGGTAAGTCTCACCTATATCTCACTTGTGCTATTACTGACTGCCTTCAACAGCGCGCTTTACAGCACCATTGACTGCCAAATACACAATGAGAACGATCATGCGGCCTCCCTTCTCCAGAGCGTGGATGATTTGTACGCTGATCAGCCCGGCTGGACGGCATTGCCCTTCCGTCAGCGTGGTTGGCTGTGCTCTTACTGGCCACCTGCGGCAGCTCAAAAAGTCAGCGTTCGCTCGGTAGATACAGCCGTCGAAGCTCGATCGATCGATCCTGGACATATCATGCTCTGCGACAAAGATAGAGGTCTGGGTAACTGCGGCATCTGGACATTCAAGAGTAACAATTGCGTTTCCATCAGCGATGATTTCAAGGTTACCAGCATCTACATTAATGAGAACACGCAATGGTAAGTGACAACGACGTCTCTCTTTTTCCAGATTTGCCGCTGCTGACTTATTTTTCAGCTGGATCTACAACAACCGCGTTTGCAATACTGACCTTGCACTTAACGACAAGTGGGCTCCTCTTCTCAAGCCTACGGATGACGTTATTGCTGATGGGCTGGGATACAATCCTCACAGCTTCAAATGCACCGATGCCGACCTCGGTAGTTGATTGATTGATTATAGTGGTGGAAAGACTGGAGCGATTCTTAGCTATGGTAGATGTGAAGTTTCATAGAGGGTAGCGGTGAATTTCTTCGGCCACCCCGCACGCTTATGCAGTAACTGGGCGCTGAGTAGACAAACATATGGAGTTTGGGACGGGGTTCCTTGTAGGATGGACTGCTTTAGCGGTTCATGGACGAGAGGTAGATGAAGGATGATATCTTACTAAGAACAAATCAACTCTCTCTCCTATATCCTTGCTCGTAGATCACATTTCTCGACCAGTAATGTGAGATAGAAACTCGTTGATGGGCATATGATTTACTTGCTACTGAATAAAAAGATAGTAAATTACTAGATTGTGTCCTGTTGTAAGCTGCTGGCCTGCTTTTACTGGCAATATAGGTAGTCTTGAACTGGGCAGCGAGTATAATTGAAGGCGTGTAGTCGTCTACGCGGGTGATGAAAAACAATAGTGAGGACATATTAGTAAGAGGTAAGATACTAACTGATTTGATGAAGAAGTGTACCATAAGAAACCTTTCGGTTGGTTCAGTAACAATCTCAAAATACAGCGAGGGTGAGAGGATTGAACGCTCTAAACGTAAAACCAACCAGCTTGTGGAGAATACGAAAATATCGTACAACCAGACACCCATTTCATTCCTCTCCGGAACCCTTTTCTCTAGTTGAAAATGGAAACGTCGCCTCGTGGGCTTATATTCCCCAACTATCTTGAACCCGCGGCTGTCTTTGAAAGGCTAACAACGGCGCTTATTATGCAGAGACTGGTCTTCGTCCCAACTTCGGTTAAGTGCGCCAGTCTCGGAATTCAGAAGGATAAAGCTGATGGTATATAATCCCGAATTTCCAAAGAACCAGCCCTATAAAAGTCATTCGGTGGCATCATCAACAATCGAAAAGCAGACCAATCTTAATAAAACAACAATGTCGTCGCCCGGCTAATGTCAACATGATTTCTCGATTCAAAGGTAAAGATATTGCCAATCTTTCTCCCAGATTCGTGCGTACTCGTAGCCCTAGAAATGAGATGAATTCAATGTTGATGATGTTGGTGGGGATGTGATGATACTTACCTTCGCGTCATTACATCCAGTGAAACCTTGCCCCTCCACTCAAAAACAGCTGGGAAGAATGGAGACCTGTTTTCAGCATCGTCTGTACTTTTTTTCAAAATCCCGACAGCACACATCGTATGTTTCCTCTGTTACTTGTATATTTTATTGAAGAGATGATACATAACGGGGGTATATATACATCCTAAGCTCCACCAGCGGAGAACAGGTCCACGCGGCACAGTGAACCTTGGCCGCTTTGGTGAAAACATGCTAAAATTACGGACAAAAACTCGAGGGGCTTCCGCCTGCCAACCTAATTTTGGTACCTTGTTGATGGTTTCAAGGCTGGGCTGGAGTAGGGTGGGTTTAGTATCGATGAACCGGCCGAGACCTGTTTCACTGGGCTCAGTAGCTTCTTCTGGCCTTTCCCATTTCGTTTTGCTATAGAACTTCAGCACTTCTTTGTCAGGCATGATCTGCTCTCCATCACGGCCCTCAATAGTTAGCCCGCCAAGGGTCCTCGCTCTGGATAAAGCCACGAAGAGTTGACCGCGTTCCCATATGTTGAACGAAGAAACCGCGACACGGTTCAAGGTCATGCCCTGACTTTTGTGTATGGTCAATCCCCATGCCAGCGCCAATGGCAGTTGAGTACGACTAGCGAAACACCAACATTTCGTCTCTCGTTCATAATATTCAGTTCCCAGCTTTTCTGGATAGATTATCGCTCGCAGACCGTTCTCGAAGAGCACAACAGGAGCCCACGCGTCATCATACTCGTCTCTCTTGACCGCCCAATTGATGACAGCATTTGGCTCATCATCAATACTTCGGTGTAGTCTTTCGAATCTATATCTTACGATACCTCTTACGTTGAAGCTTTCCCGTTTAAATCTGTCGAATCCGATGACTTTTCCTTGCGAACCGTTCACCAACCAATCCCACTGATTAAGGTTCGAAAGGAGAACAACTTTAGCTCCAACTCCGAGCTCAAGTTTTCGTACGAATCTGTGACGGTTTTTAAGTTCCGCTGCCCCTGCATATTTTTGATACCGATCATGCGCTATCCAAGTTATTAGTGGTGTTTTGAGTGCCCTGAGCTCCCTTCTGTTCTTGGCATTAGCACTGGCTCGTCTTGAAAACAAGCTCACCGCAGGAATGTCACCAGGGTGTTGCTTGGATGACCTCAGCGCATTCCAATCAGCAGTGCTCAGGCGAACTCCCTCTCGGAGCTTAGTCAATATAGCCTGAAACTCAGGATCTTTCTGACGGTGGAAGGTCTGAAGTCGAATGTTCCGTAACTGAAGTTTGTCCCAGACCTTTGATTTGAATGCCTATTTGTTTTCATCAGGATAAACTGGGGCTGGGGCCCGGCATTTTGTGCATCGGACAGGACCATTGGGAGGTGATGGGTCGGGGAGGCGGTTGCAGCATCGAGGACAAGTTTGATATGGCGAAACAGGCTGGATTTCGTACCAGTATTAGCCTATGCTGCAAACTATCGTTGTAGCTCAGAGAAACTTACAGGTAGCTGGTTGAAATCGCCTGTGAAAATCACTTGCTTGCCGCCAAATGGGAGGCCTTTGTTCATTACCCTTTGGAGATCCTCATTCATTCTATCGAGATGTAGACTTGATAGCATGGAAATCTCCTCGATGATGAACACTTGCACACTTTTGATTCGTATACGCGTTTCAGGGAAGAGTCCTGCCACAGACTGGCGAGACGTTGTTCTGAAAGGGTCGAGACCCCAACCAAAAAAAGAGTGCACTCTCATTCCTCTCAAAGGTAAAACGGCAATTGCAGTCGGAGAAACGACCTGACATATCTTATTCTCTGCCTCGAAGGTACGAAGAAGCTGCTTGAGTGTGACTGTCTTGCCGCAGCCAGCTGCTCCTGTGAGAAAAATATTGGATCCTTGCCGGGCGACTTCGATGACTGCTTCCTGCTCTGGGCTAAGAGAAGTTTGATCAGTGTTTCTGATCATATTTGCGGCCTGATAAGCTGTCGAAAATGGGTGCAACGCGTTTAAAGGGAAGATGAGATGTTGGTGATAAGAAGCAGAGGATAAGCCGCGTCGAGTTTCGGATATATTGCCAGAACCGTGCACGCGTGATTCTTCCATCGGTTTTGCCAGCTCACATCAGTTGCGTCTTTCAAAGCCCGAATTGGCTGCGCGCTGTCTAAAGCCTCAATGCCCGTCTTCCATCTCATGCGAACCTGACCGATGGGACTATGTCTAGCCATGTAAACACCACCTTACTAGATACCGCCATACTCGCTACATATCCACCTCCCAGAGCTCCTTCCGCCTGGCCTGGACAAATTTCTTGGAGACATTGAATCAGTGTCAAACAGCTTGATATACCCACAAATTCCCACTGCAAAACGGACGAAATCGGCTACCGAAAGCATATGAACAGCCGTTATAAAATTTTCCCTTCGACTTCTGGTTAAGCTACACCTTTCTCTTACGAACTCGAATCGAAATGCGGTGCAGCATGTCAATGGGTGAGTCCCGTCACCTTTTCATTCCCGTTGCCTGGACTGATAACGGCTTCGTTCCTTTAAAAGAGCTTGATATAAAGTGAATGTGGCAGGATAGGTTATTGTCAGGTATCATAGGTTTTGATAAGTATGTTCATTATCAATCCACTATCAAAATACTTCCCACTAGGAGAAATGTTTAATTTATGGTATGTAAGTGAGTATAACATCTGTCAGAGTCTTTAGATTTTGGGTAGTAGGTAATACTAACAAGTGCCTTCTGGTTATACGTTAGGGGACTAAGACTAGCGATGATGAGGTTTACTTGATAAAATCCTGCTTCCGCTTCTCTGTCTCTTGGTCTCTGATCTGGTTTGTGAGGACAGTTGGTCTTGAGCTTTCCTATATGAGATGATATTTTCGTCGAGCTCTACTTGCGATGATGATGATGATGATAACCCAAATCATCAAACCATCAAAACATCAAAACAACAAAACGCTTCACAAATAAACTCTTTCAACCACGATATACCAGGCCCTCTGTACCGCCCATTACGAGCCACAAACCGCCTCAACACCAATACCACACCCCTAACAAACTAACAAATCCCATTTCTTTCTGAATTCCAAGTTTTCTATCATTTCAAAAAACCTACCAACGAAATACTTAAATACATCAAAGGTCTCAATACTATACGCATACAAGCAATCTTCGACAGTAAGTATATTCACAAGGATTTACAAGTTCTAATTCCGATTAAAAAAAAATCATCCGATACCAAAGTCCCGATATCGTAAAATCGCGTTCGCGACGATTGGTATTAATATTTTGACGAACCAAAGAACACCCTCAAAAAGACGGAATAAATGGGTTGTGTAGCCCGAATCCTGGAACAGGGTATAGCCTGAGACTTGTGTGAAGTGGACTTTGAATTCAAGCTGTCGAGGTCTCGTGGATAGTTGAGTTGCGCTGGGAAACAACGATCTGCTTCGACGCGGAGAATCGATGACGGTGAAGATTATCTTTACTGAATTGTCTCGACCTTTCTTCCGGCCTCTCTCTGTGGCTATTGTGAAGCTTACCCTCACTCTTGTTGCTTTATACCGGCTAGTATCTATTTCACTAATTAGCGCTTTGAGGAAGCTTCTGGTCGACAGGTCGTCTGAGGCCTTTGTTTTGAACCGAGGAATGCAGGTCGCAGGAAGCTTTAAATAGTAATGTGCGAACGCTTGGAAGAGGACATCCGAGAAAGTCTCTGGCTACTGGAAAGATGTAGTATTCTGCTTCGCCTGAAGCTGGAGAATTGCTTGCGCTCTCTAAGCTGTTTTACCCCGCTCATAATAGCGCCTGTTCTTCACGACAGTCACCACCAATCTCATCTTCACCTTTTGCTCTTAGACACCAAACACTCACACCACTAATGCAATACATAACCGCAACGATGAAGAATGGTAATCCAATCAGCATACCGCTTTTATCAATGCCATATGAGAACGAG
This sequence comes from Venturia oleaginea, assembly GCA_013176395.1. Classification (NCBI taxonomy): domain Eukaryota; kingdom Fungi; phylum Ascomycota; class Dothideomycetes; order Venturiales; family Venturiaceae; genus Venturia; species Venturia oleaginea. The sequence goes on along the minus strand of JABMLP010000004.1, from coordinate 328,617 downwards.
TAAGCCAGCAACGGAGTCGCGGCAAGAGCACCAACACTATCAAAGATCGCCATGATAGTATACAGAAGACCGATCTCGTTTCTGGGGACCAGGTAGGTCATAAATGAACGCATGGCTTGTGTGAAGCCGCTCCCAATTGAGAAGACGATCAGGGCTAGTTCGATGTTAACGGAGGGGAAGATGATGATGAGAAATTGAAACTGTACCTATCATGAAGCTCGGAGAATAGGCAGCAAGTCCCATACCAAGTTAACCAGTGATGAGGAAGGTGACGCATATTCTGGCCACGTAGAGGTCTGCTGTAGCGGGTATGGCGACTCTTTTTGTAAAGACATTGTGCAAGTACGGCAGCACGACCACTAGAATGGCCATCTGTACAACAGCTCGAATGGATATAATGAACGATGTCTATAGAGGTTAGCGAAGATCTCAGTATTGGCGTCTCTTGCTCACCTGACTGATCGGCCAGTGAAACTTGACAGATATATACTGCATCAGTATTTGAATAATTGGCTGAACAAGACAATTGACAAACATGGCAAGGAGGCCGATGATAATGGTCGGGCGAAGCAGGGGCAGAACGCTGTCATTAAAGTGCGCCAACAGACCACTAATTTGCTTCCTAAGGTTGGTAAGGTTCCATTCTGGTGAAACTACAAGACGCGCATTTGGGTCGTTGTCCAGGACTCGCTCGCTTTTGGCAATCGTGCTGGGTAGAAGCAACATTATTGGAAGACCAAGGACCTGAAGCCAGATACCGAGGAAGAATGTGACGTATGGTCCATCGGTCTCCATGAGAAATAGACCTGCCATCGGTCCCACGAGCTGTGTTGTCATTTGTACGATGCCGATATAGAAGAAGATTCGTGTTCTGACTCCAATATCAATCGAGGGATTTCAGATTGGATAGACTCTGCTCACCTCAGATTTGGTGGACAGAATCCAGCGAACATGGCCCAGCAGGAACCCACAATGACTGGAACACCACCACCCAGGATCCGGAAGAGGGGAGAGAAACATGTTGCGTGAACCGGAAACATATTGGGAAATAGTAGGACAGTCAAAACCCAGCTCTCGGAAAGAGCGAGCCCAAGCATAGATAATACGATAGTGACTTTCCGCCTTAAGCCAAAGACTGCTGAATCTCATGGACTTTGCAAAGGTTTTCCGGGATAGTTCCATCAGGGAGAGTGATGGCAGTTTCCACATTGCGGTAGTACTCTCGACAAACTCCAGCCTCTAGTGCACGCAATTTACTCGATTCAATCATGAACATGGGCGTATCGATGCAGAACAGGAAAAATGCGCAGAGTTAGATGGCCGAAAAGGTGGAAGAGTGAGTTCATGATTGAAAGAATCTGGTGATGGTAGTTCCAACATACGGCCCTTGCTTGATATCTTCGCTCCGAGCCACTCACAGTTGAGTGAGGCGTGACCAGACAGTGTACGTGTTCAAGCCACACTTTAACTAGTCAGCCACGGCATGGAAATGGTCATCCACGATTCATAGGTAGCTCAAAGCTCCAACGCTCATCACGGCAATTACTCCAACATCTCACAATGGAGCCAACGACGCGCCTACGAAAGGCATTCAAATACCCAACCGATGAAGACTCTGATTCTCAACCCGAAGATCTGGACGAGGAAGAACAGGAAGTCCTGATCAAAACATTCATAGAGAATGACGCTGCAAAGACGGAAGCTTATAAAGTACATCCCTCCCTCCCTCCCTCTCCCTCGTCTTCTAAACACCCAAAGCTAATATTTACTCACAGAAAGCCTTCCTTGCCCTCCCCCTCCTCTCCCTCCTCCTCTACATCCCCTCCCTCCTCCCACCAACCCCCACCACATCCCTCCGCACCCTCCTATCAATAACCTCCCTCACCCTAACAACCTACGCGCTCCACATCCTCCCCACCCGCCCACACCCCCCAAAAACAACGACGCGATTGCCAGGAGCGCAAACGTCAGAAATCGGACCCTTGAAGAAATACCTGGATCACTTGAATGTGGGATTGAGTATCGTGTTATTGCTTTTTGCACTGAGGGCGAAACAGAAGGGGGAGGGGGCGGGGGATGATTTGTATTTGAGTCTGTTGCCGGGAGTAGTGTTTTTGGTTGGGTATGTTGCTAGGGGGCAGTTGAGGCCGGTTGATGTGCAGGAGTTGGAGAGGTTGAGGTATGGGTATAAAGGTGCTTGAGATGGTAGGTGATAGTTGTCTGGTATATAATAATAATCGGATTTTTACGTGGTATGTAATGGCGTATGTGCCGTGTGCCCACAATCTCTATCTACAATTGCAAAAACCCAACTCTCTGGGATAAAAAAGCCTTTCGTCACTTTCCAGACCGCGCCCCGTCCATGGACCGGCGCCGTCGAACTATGCCCCCCCGTTCACTACCCGAGTCATCTATACTGTGGTCAGTATAGGACACCCTCCAGTCCTAATGCTCCCAATCCTCTGTTCCGGGCCGGTGTTGTCTAGTTTTCGAGTTGGCCATTGTTGTTGTAAATCCAGGGTCCAGGATTTTTACAACACCAGGATTCAATATGCCAAGCATCGTGAGGACCCAAACATTGCGAGTCCAGGTGAGGGCGTGGTAACGGACACGGCGCGCTCTGGTAACGCGCCGTTAATAAATAAACAACTTCCACCCAATCTCTCCTCCCTCCTTCACCTCACAGCAATCTTCAGTCCACACCTCCCCTTCTCTCCTCGGTCCCTCCTCAAGACCCTCATCGCACCTTCAGCTCTCTAACGCTTTCTCCTGGTTGGTTGGAGTTCGTGCTGATGGACAGTGTTTGTACCGTCCATGGCTCGGGAATTCCGCTCATTTCTCACTTCAGCTTCTCCTCCTTCCCGTCCGTAGTCTCTGCTCGTCCCCCCTTCTACTCTGTGTCTTCTTACTCAATTCTCCCCACCAGCCGCGGTGCCGCGGAGAAGTTTGACCTGTCCTCCTTTTGTGCGTTGTTTGCCACGGTAAGATAGGGCAGGATATTATTGTCGAGCATCCACCTAGCAGCAGCCTTGCATCCCTTGCTGGTATTGAGTGCCGTGCGTATCGATGTTGTACCAGTTTCGCTCCTCAGATGGTCTCTATTGTATCTGGGGCAGAAGTCGAATACATGAATTAGTGTCTGGTGTCGCCATCCACACGCGCATTCCGGGGTTATCCCTGGCACATGTATTGCTGCCAGCCAGGACCGGAGTCCCAATACCTCTGTTCTCATAAAAAAAAACGCTGTAGCTTCAAGTTTCGTGAGGCCATCGTACAGTCCCAGTGTCTCGTCCTCCCACTCCTTAGACCAAGTCGCACCGGCCTTGTTCCTTCTCTTCTCCTCCCACCTTGCCCTCCATATCTCCTCCAGCAGCGCGGAGATTTTGGAGGGCAGCCTATATTTATGCAGGTTTCCCCCCCTTCGAGCTCTTCTTCTCCTATTTTCGGCCCCCGGTTCCTCAGCGTCGGGCCTTCCTCGCTCCCTTCTCGTCCTAGCAATGGCCCGTCTCTGGTTGTAGGGTCCCACTTCATGTGTAGGTCTCCCTAGCGTTGGTCTTGGTGACGGGAGGTTGGGGTTATTCCTAACGGTATGAATGGGTCGTCGACCCGGTCTTGGCTCTGGCTCCGGTCCTCCATAGTATAAGTTGGGTAGCTCTGCGGGAGCATACTGAGGCATTTCGTTGGACTGCGTCTCCCGTAGTGCTAGTCTAGCAGCTCCCATCTCCGCCGGTGTCTCAGGTCGCCGGGGGAGTACCCTGGGTCTTCCTCTCCTTTTTCTCCCCCTTGGTGGTGGGGGGACAGCCTCCATGTCCCTCCACATGAGTTCAACTGTGTGTTGTATCTCTTTTTCCACCGGGTGGTCCTTTACCGCTCCTACTCGTTCCAGGACGAGCTGCTCCACGTATAGGTCCATCGGCTGGACCGACGTCTCCCTTTCCAGCGCAACAACGGGGGTTCGCCTATAGCCCCCGGTTACCTTCCTAAGGCAGTCCCTCTGGACTCTTGCCAATCGCTCCATGTACGGTGCCCGCGTAATACCTCCAGCTCGGTCATTGCATCCCCACGCCTGGATCCCATATAGGAGTGTAGGTCTTACCACTGCTATATAAATGAGTCTGGACTTCCGCAATGATGGTCCAAATATTCCGGCTACCAGCCGCCCCATTGCTCCCATAGCTGCCCTGGCCTTGCCGATGGCTCTGTTCATATGAGACTCCCAACTCAACGACGGATCGAACCAGACCCCGAGCATCCTGATCTCCTTCTTCATTACCTTTACTGGAGTCCCATCAACCACTACTGTAGAGTCCATGTCCCCTGGCTGGGCCTCCGTCCGTTTGGCCTGCTTGAAGTGCATTAGTTGGTACTTTGTGGGGTTAAATGTCGCCCCATGTCTCTTTGCCCAAGCGATACATCTGTCATGTGCAACGGTTAGTCTCCGGCAGTTATCTGCGGCCGATACCCCCCAAGCAATCAAGTTTGTGTCGTCCACGAAGCCAAAGCCGACCAGCCCATCGTTTGGTGTCTGGAATTCCTCGAGTAGCTCCGAGATAAAGAAGAGGAAGAGTATCGGTGAGAGGTTGGACCCCTGCGGTATCCCGGTCCTGGCTGAAGTCCACTCGCTCGTAAATCCGGTAAAGGACACCTTGGTTCGCCTCCCTTCCAAGAAACTTTCAATAAACCTCAGAATCCATGCCGGCACTCCCTTGCTCCATAGTATGTGCATTAACCTCCTGTGCGATACATGGTCGAAAGCCCCTTTGAGGTCAAGACTTAACATGGTTAGAATCTTTTTGGCGGTTGATTTCCATGACGTGTGTATACTGCTGCGCAGGAACGTTACCGCGGAGAGAGTGGACCTCTGCTTCCTCCCGCCAAACTGGTTCCACGGCAGTGCGCCGCTTTTCTCAGCAAAAGCTGTGAGTTGCTGCGCGACCACCTTCTCCACCAGCTTCGCAAGTGTATTTTCCAATTGGATGGGCCGGTACGCTCCCGGGTCAGTGTAGTCGCCCTTGCCCTCCTTCTTCAGGACGCACGTGATGGATTCCTTAAATGACGGCGGGAGGCCTCCAGTCTCAAGCATGGTCTGTACCGCTTCCGCAACCGGCCTTTAATGTCCTCCGCCAGCAGCTTGATAGCTTCGTTCTGGATCTCGTCCGGCCCTGGGGCTTTCCTATTGGGCATTTCCAAGATAACCGTCTCGATCATCTCCTCTGTAATATCCGGCACTTCTTCGCCCTCGACCCGTATGACCCACGGCCGGTCTGATCCTGGTCCCCCTTCGATGTCGCTGAGATCAGCCTCCTGCTGCGCGGGAAAGAATTTCTCCGCCAGGATCCGCGCTATATCGGCCATGTCCTTGCTTTTCCTGCCTGTTCTCGGATCGACCAGATCGGGCATTTGGGGGAGACCGGGCGCTCCTTTGCGGCTCCATTTTGACATTGTCCATAGCCCTTTGTTGTGTGGTACGGCGGGGTCATTGGTAAACTCATCTAGGAAGGTCCTCCAATTGTCCCTAGAGAGTCTCCGAATTTCCCGATCTAGGGCTTTGGTGGCCGTCCGCAACCTTTCCCTATCTCTGGCCGCAAAGCTTCTTTTGTAGTCCCGACGGGCATCATCCTTCTCCTTGACCAGTTCTGCAGCGCGGGGGGACCACCCTTTCCTCTCTTTTCTTCCTGGTTTGATCCTGGGGCACAGTTCCACCAGGGCTTGGTGTATGGCCTCCTGTAGCGCCACCATTCTATCTCCGGAACTTTGCCATCCGGAGGCCGCGACTCTCTCTCTGAACTCTTGCGGATCCATCCTGTCAGTATTGAACCTACCCAGGCCCGTGGCCCTCGTTGTTTCTGCTTGTAAAACTATCCGGATAGGGTGGTGGTCTTTGAGGTCCCTCAACCCTGGTTCCGGGAGACAGGACACGGTCCTGGCGTGTACCCCCTCAGTCCCGAACGTGAGATCGATCGTCGATTTGTCTCCATTCCTTTCCCAAGTCGGCTCCCCTCTCTTCGTAAGCATATACAGGTTGTACGCTTCCACCTTCTCCCAGAGATGATCGGCTTGGCGAGTCGCCCTCGCGCCAATGCCGCCCCATCTCGGGTGCGTTGCATTCATGTCCCCTAAGACCATGTAGTTCTCCTTCGCCTCCCCTATCGCTGTCCGTATTTGTGGCCATGTGGTCATTCGTACTTCGTTCGTGATAGGGTTGTAAACATTGATAAGTGTAACGGGCCAGCCGTCGAGGTTGATGTCGAGCGCCGCGACCCATGGGCCATAGTAGCGGACCGCCCATGTTCCGGGCTCGATCTCCTTGCTAATGAAAAAAGCCACCTTCGTCGCTCTCACCCTCTCCCCCCTTGGTTCAAACGCCAACGTGTACCCCGGGGGGCAGTACGTGGTGCCTCTCTTCTCCATTGGTTCCTGCAGCACTATAACTTTCTGTATCTTTGGGTGAAAGCGGTCGATCAACGGCCTAGCTTTGTTGTAGTTAGCGTTACAACAATTGTACTGCACGATCTCGGTCCTAGGTCCACTAGACATTGGGTAAGATCGGGTTAAGGGGTGTGCTAGGTGGCGCTACATCGCCAAAACTCACGGCTACCCCCGTGAATTCCCTATCCATTGTCTGCTCCATAATGGATGGCGGTAGCGTGCCGCTGCTCACTATAGCCGGCAGAGCCCCGAACCTCGGGGGGCTGCCGGTAGTATCAATTCCTCTTCCGCTGCCCCCGCTCCCTGGCCGGGTCGCTTCCGCCCTTGTCGGGATGTCTGGGTTTTCTCCTATGGGCGTTCCATAGGCGGACTCGGGTGCCATAGAGAGTCGGTTTCCTCTGGTAGTTGGTGTACTGAACCCAGCCTTCTCGAAGATGTGCCCCTGCCCTTGGGGTCTCGGCACTACCTTGGGCCTGTTTGTGGATCCGAGCGGCCTCCCAACTGGTCCACCGGGACCGTTAGGGGCCCTACGCTTGTTCGATCCATGTGGGAACTGCTTTTCGTACTCGGGTGCTGCCTGGATGGCGCGGTCCTTAATCATCCAGGATTGCTGCTGCAAGGCCGCCCTCTTTGCATGCACTTGCCCAAAATATCTTTCAAAGGTCTTGCACTGTCTCCTAGCCCACGTGGGGTGTGCGCCCTTGCAGTTTGTACACCGGTGGACATTCAATGCCCCTGGGCATATCCTGGTGTCGTGGTCACCCATGCATCTACCGCACTTGACCGCTGAGGTGCAATGCTCCGAGACATGTCCCCAGACTTGGCACTTGTAACACTGCTTGATCGAGGCTGTATGATCATACAGCCTGGCCTGGTAAATCTCCCCTCTTATAACAACCCCCTTCTGGATTACCATGTCCCTATGCTCTGTGGTACTGAACCCAAGCAAGAGCGCTGCCCGTTCGGAGACCGTGGCCGGCCCGTCCCTTCTTTTGTATCTCTTGGCTTTGTCCTTCCATGCAACTGAGTGAATCTTCAGCCCTGGGCATAGTCTCTGAGTCCCCATGATAATGTCGCTCAGAACCTGGGTGTTGTCTGCGTTTCTTCCGTGGGCCACTCCTACTCCACGGTGTACTCCCATCACCTCTAGGAAGTAGTCTCTTCGTGCCTGTGTGGTCGCCGCCCCGGTTCCTTGGAGGGCGCACCTGTCCTTGTCCGCAGTGGTCCTGAAATGGACATCCACCGCTCCGCTCTTGAGGACGTGGACTCCAACCGCGGATGGCATATCCTTCCTGCAGGCTTCCAGTATCTTGTTCGTATCTCTCCTTTCTTCTTCTGTGAGCTCAACATTTTCGTTGAGGTTGACTCTGACTATCTTGGAGTTTGGTGGCTCCGCCGCGACATGGGAGTACAGGCGACGTTCCGTCGATGGCCCCTTTCCGTGGAGGTCCTTGATCATTCGCTCAATCCGGTCCAGTTGTGGTCCAGCCGTGGTCCAGCCGAGAAGCATTTTGGTCCAGCCGCAAAGTTTTCCCGGGCTACTGGGGGTGCAAGTGCGTCCAAGGCATCGCGGACGAGGGAGGCAAGGAACCGAGGATTGGGCATTTTGGAGGAGTTCAAGTGTCCTATAACTTCAATTAGGATGTCCTTTGCTGGTCTCAAGGGTTGTCCGGCTTGAGGTCCTTCTGCTCTTCTAATGGATCCGGTCGGCAGTTGCGATGGTGGCGGTCCACTCGTGGTACCACCACCACCGCTGTCCTGCGGGTTGTTCGGCATCTTTTCTAGGGTAATGCGCCCTTGCGGTTACGATGGTGATGCGTATGACTTTATCTGGATGCTGGATGATATTGGGCGACTCAACGGCGTGGAGCGGTTTTTTGTCTGGTATATAGGAGCGGACATGATGATATGATGGTGCTCTTTGACATGTGGTATCTACTCGTTCCTGGCTTCTGAATGAAGGTGGTTGGGCATGTGAAGTCCGGTCTCACGGTGATGTTTGCGCCCTGGCAAATGGACGTGTCTTTCGGGCCTTCCAGAGCTTCCACAATGATTCGATGCATGAATGGTGAGCAGTTCGTAGATCAAGCCCGTAATGAGTTGTTGCCACGCCTCGCCACAGGCGCCTCGAAGATTGTCTGATTGACGAGGAGGCGTCGGTCGTTCTGTGGAGTGCATTTGCATTCCCGCAGCACGGCTGCAAGCTCTTTCTGTCTGATCCACCATCGCCGAGGATCTTCCTTCGGGGTTGGGGTCGGTATCGGTTACATAATAACCCTCTCGGACCGTGGACTTGGATATTGTATGTAGGTATGCCCAGCGGACCGTCCCACCAAGCCACGCTCGACAACAGTCTCCGATATTTTCACACTCGGAAACATCTCACACAAAACGTGCTCACTTCATTGGCCATCCGTCTGGCTCACAACAGCTTTTCCGTCAGAGTCAGCCAGCTGGACATCCGAGGCCCTACGACAGCTGTGAGTCCCTCCATTGTGTTGAATGCCAGTGTTGGGGTGTGCCTGCTTTTATCAGTACCCCGACTGCCCTCCCCCCAACGACTAGCACGCCGGACTTTGCAAACAAATTCTTCACAACAAATCACTGTCTCTGCAATTCTAACACCAATACCTGCCGAGACACTTCCTTTCTTCTTTGAGCCTGCCGCCCTGTCGCCTTGTTGCCCTGCCGCCCTGCCGCCCTGCCGCCCTGCCGCCCTGCCGACAACCGTTGACAGCTCTGACCTGCGGCTTATGCGAGGACCACCCCACGAACGTTACCACATCACCCACTGCAAACATACCGCCTATTCTCCTGAGAGGCTGCTTTAATCGCCTATAATTTCAAGCCTACACCATGTATGTCCAACCTCCTGATTTGTCTATATCGCGATGCATCCCCACGTCCCCAAAGACACTGCGCATTTTCCTCCCAGGCTCGACACGAGAATTGTTGTTGACGGTACCCCTGCGCCCTCTAGGAAATTCGGCAAGCAGATTCAGAAGAGGCAGCTGGAGATTCCAGAGTATGCCGCCAGTTTTGTGGACTACAAGGCTCTCAAGAAGGTGAACCTCATCGGGCCTTTTGTGTGAAATGCAGGCAGGCTGACCGGCTGCCAGCTTATTAAAACACTGAGTGCGACTCCTGTGCTACAACCTCAAGGTTATGATGGAGCTCCAGAACCTCAAGACTCGCGGGCCTCGTTAAAGGCCAATAAGGCTTCCTTCTTCTTCAGGTTGGTACGTCTATTCATTTGCATTCGAACTGTCATCTTGTCAACGAGTATCTCTTGATGCTATTTGGCCATTCATGTCCTTCAGTGCTAGCCTGATGGTTCATTGCGTCACACTTGCTACCCGGAATTGTGGCCCTTGCTTCCGAAAGCGTCTACGCTTTGGCTGCTGTAATCTTTTCACACCACCTCCGACGATGTGGACTCATCTACCATCCCATCAAGAAGCAGAAAGGTTTCAGCATCCCAACTCAATATCACGCTCCAACTGGACTTTGTTTGGATCTCCCGCAATATGACTCTCAATCTTCGCCAGAAACCCTGGTACCATCAATTCGATTGTCGACATTGGAGGTGATGGTTGTGCCGAGTGGCTCACATATCTCGTCTCCTATGCAGCCTTCCATCTGGATAGTCCTCTTCCACCAGCATTGAGCTTCTTCAATATATCCTCAAGTGCTCAGTCTCTCTAGCTACCCAGCTTGCTACGTATCTGTTTCAAGAATACTGGACACTACTATACGCCATCCTCATCAAGCCACAGAAGTATTCGAGCATCCGAGTCTTGTTTAGCATACTTTATTCTAATCGATGTCACTACATTCCTGGCATTGTGGAATCACTGTCTCGTCAGAATCGATCAGACCGTCGTTTTGAATATCCAGATTGGAAGTCTCTTTCGCACTGCGCTTGGATCCCACCTCGATCCAGCTTCATACCTGGTCTTGATTCGCCCGCCATTATGATCAATTCGCATACTTCTGACTTGGGAAGATGCACTGATAATCATACTAACGGCCAGTAGGATCGAGAACTCGAAAAGGTCAACACTTTCTACCTACAAAAGGAAGCGGAACTGAAACTACGACTGAGTTCACTTCTCGAGCAAAAGAAGTCGATGCAAGCCCACAGCCCTCCGGCGTCCAAGGTCTCCTCTCGATATATTGCGCTAGAAGAAGGTTTCCGACAATTCGGCGGCGATCTCGCAAAGCTCCAGCAATTCATTGAGATAAATCAAACGGCTTTCTCGAAAATTCTGAAGAAATGGGATAAGGCCTCAAAGTCGGATACGAAAGTCATCTTCTTATCTAGGGCTGTCGAAGTGCAGCCGATTTTCAATCGCGATGTCATTAGCGAGCTGTCCGACCAGGCGACGAGCAACATGCTTGATTTCGCAGCATGGGCGGACGGGGAAAGGATGCAATACAGCATGACTAACGGTGATCAAGAGGCTGCTACTCGGCCAACAACGCAGGATTACTCCGAGCTCGATCCACAAATCTTCCAGGCCTTCAAGGCAGGTAATATTTCCGTGGTCGATGAATGGGCCCGACGCGTTTCCACACTGCCGAGCGCCCAGCAACGTATCACCAAAGCTTTCCTTAGTGCAGCCGAGGAGGCACCAGATTCCACATTGCAACTGCTCTTGCAAACGAATCAGGTCGATCTTCAGGAGATTGATGCTATAAATCACCGCAATATTCTTCATCGAGCCGCCATCTCTGGACGGAAAAGCCTTCTCGAGATCGGTTTGCAAGGACGGACTGCCGCAAGTGCAGTGGACATCTATGGGAGGATACCTCTGCATTATGCTTGTATGCACGGCGCGGACGAGCTGGTTCTCCTTCTTCTCGCAGCCGATCCTAGCACGATTGATGTCAAGGACCACGATAACTTCACACCGCTTGTTCACGCGATTTCAAAATCGCAGTTCCAGATCGTACACACACTTCTTCTGCAGAATGCAAGGATAGAGCCCATCTCGGACACAGACCACATTCCCCTAAATCTAGCATGTCAACACGCCGATGTGCTCATTGTCAAGGAGATATTGACCAGGTGGCCGCAACTTCTAGCCGATGCCGAAGGCCTGTATCCCCAGCATCTTGCTGCGAGGTCAAATGAGGCCCCACAATTGTTATCGCTGCTACGAGACTATGGTGCGGATCTGGATCAACGCGACAAATTGTATCAGTGGACCCCGTTATTCCACGCCTCTAGTGAAGGCAATGTCGCTGCCTTACAAATGCTACTCGAGAGTGAAGTGGATGCAAATGTGCTCGATGAGAAGGGCCTATCGGCTTTGTATTACGCGACTTGGGAGGGTCACCTGACTTGTATCCAATTGCTGGCCGCCCGAGTCGAGGCTCGAAATGAACAGGGTATGTGCATTCTCGACCGATGATGATAGATTTCTGGCAAAGCCTCAAAACAATCTCACCAGAAATTTATCGGAGTTGGGCTGCGTTTTCAGGTCATGTACTAATGTCAAATCAAGACGCTGTGCGACAACAAGAGGTCATGATGAGCGCTCCTTTGCCTCCTTTGCAGCCACCATCGATAACGCCTGCGACAAAGATCCGCGACGTATATGATATTCCACCTCTTATTCTCCCATCGCCTATAATACCGGTACGCCGGTACGGTCACAACTTCCTTGACTCCAAGACCTATGTAATCATAAACTTTGGAGGGCTGCCCTACGAGGCTATTCAGTTCTACGACGACAACAAATATCCTGCAGCGCGTCTCACAATCTCTTCGAAATCATCAGATCTCATTCCCCGTAACTTGCTTCTCCCGATACAAGACGAACTGCGGGTAATCTCCTTTCAGATCGACAACTTGGATACGTTCTCCATAGACTTCGACGTCTACCCCACCTTTGGAGCAAGAGTGATTGCGAGAGCAGTTGCATCATCCAAGGTATTCACCGGCAAAGCAAGCAGCAGTGGTGAGTGGCATCTCGAACTGCTTGATCCTCGATTACGTGCTATTGGTCGGATAAGTTTTACGTTCCAAGTAATCACACCATTTTCCGGGCAACCTCTCGAAATCACCCACTTTGCGACGTATTGGAAAGAAACAGACCAAAAACCGCACAATGCTTCACTCATCACTGGTTCAAGTTTATCAGGTGACTACGTCCGCTTGTATGTGCAATTGACGAGCGATGGCGTGGCGGTGTTGTTTCCACAGTGGGTTTTACAAGTCGCAGATAATATTGAGATACCTCTCAACCGCCTTACATGGGCACAATTCGAATCGCTTGGTCGGGATCACAGGCCTTCTACTTTGCGAGAGAGGTTGCGGGAAGATCTGGTGATTAATGGCAATGATCTGAAAAGTGTCATTTATACCATGTTCAACAACTCATTTTGCACGCTCCGAGAGGCTCTCGCTGCGCTGCCCGGTGCCACCCATGTGGAGATTCATGTCATGTATCCATCGAGAAAACAGGAACAGAATCTTCGCTTGGGTCCTACACCTAATATCAACGACTTTGCGGATGCTCTTCTTACGGCTGTTTTTGAGCACGCGCGACAGATGCGCAAGGAGAGTGAAGGCTTCTTGAGGAGTATTGTCTTCTCCAGTCTCAACCCGGATATTTGTACGGCGTTGAATTGGAAACAACCGAATTGTGAGTTTTTTGATATACATGATCTTCGAACTGCAAGGCTGACCACGTTTAGACCCTGTTCTTCTCTGCAATGAGCTTGGTGTCGATGCCCCGTCTACGGATGAACAAAGTGTTCCGAGGACAAGCCTCTCTGTCAAGGAGGCAGTGCAGATTGCTAAGGACAACAATTTTATGGGATTGATTTGCAATTTCGAATTGATGGTATGTTCTTTCAATCACATTGGCAATTCTCAATCCGTGAATTGCCAGGAGTTCCATCATCCTCATCTTTCATCGTACAGAGGCTAATTGAAGCCAGAACCTTGCACCCCGCCTCGTCGAAACCATCAAAACGGCTGGGTTGGTCCTCATAGGCGATATCAGCCATGCCAAACCCGATTCTGCAGATACGCGGCTTTTCATTGGACGGGATGCTGATAAGGGGATTGATGGGACTGTGCAGTCGAATGGGGTGTTGCATTTTAATGAGAGCGTTGATTTGTGAGGGGTTTCTTAACGGTATGAGGTATGAGGTATGAGGTATTTTAGAAGGGGGTATCAGAATTGGGAAATACGGTTGTTTGCTTTATGGTTGTTCTGTGGGGTTTTTCAGGGAGACTTTGACTTTGATAGAGGGATTTGTCTTTGTTCTTTGGTGTGGGGAATGGGGGCGGGGGTAACGGGGTTTGTTATCGCGTTTTGTCTATGAGAGGCTTGTTCGGAGGCGATGAAGGCTTGATAAAGGAAGGTAGTATGCGTACTGGAAGTGAAGGAATAGAGCCCCCACCACCACCTCTGTCCGTAACGCCGAAAATCCCAAAAGCGAATAAGAGAAATGAAGGAAGGTAGAGAGTTACTAAGGTGTATGTGATACTATTGTAGTGGGACGGATAGCTTGCTCCATAGATGATATGCGAGATCTTTAGTGAAGTCGTTCAATATTGTGGGTTTGTAATTGGGAAGGGCTTGGAGGGCGCTTTAATTTGGTATCTGGGTTATATGGGAATATATTGAAATAGATAAGTTATATCTAGGCCTTGTTCTTTGTTGGATCTGCAATGGGAGAAATGGAGGGGGGGTTATGAGATTGGTATTAATTACTCTTTTTTTGTCTTCTCTGTTGAACAGTGGCATGCCAGTCCTTGATACCTCAGGCATAGGGCACGTGATAGATGCCAAGGAATGCATTGACATGCATATATATGCATGCAGATGCAACGGTGTACTTAACCTCTGCAGTCAATACAGTCAAGTCACAGGGTGACACTCGTTCTGTTCATCGGCTCCTATCGTTAAGTTCGTGTTGAATCTACTTCCGAATAACTCTGTTTTGCTCGTTCAGCGTAACATTCTCTTGTTCTATCTTTTTTACCTTCTCTTCAATCTCTCTCTCTCTATTCATATCTCTATTCTATTACCCCAGGTATAATCTTGATAGGCTTCTTTTAGTATTTCTGTAAGTAGTAGTATTTATCTAGGTAGGAAAGTTGGTAATATTATATTTTGTTTGGGTATTTTAAATGTTTGGAGTTGGATCGAATTTAGTTCTTGGTTCTTTAGGTAAATAGAGGTTGTAGTAGGTAGAACCACTACTATAGCGGGGCGAACCCGGGTAGAGCGGTAGTAGAGCGGTAGTAGAGTAGGTTATTGTGAGAGGCGTGGTCGATATGTTTTTCAATTGACTATCCTGATTGACGAGTATTACAAACTTGAAGAAAAGAGAGAAAGACTAGAATACATGGTTTTATAATCAGTGGTGGTGGGGTTGTGGAATCTTCCAGCAGTTTCCAAAGGTTGAGGGCATAGCCGAGAACCACAATCTAGGCCATAGCCTGTGACAGTTATTAGGGTTAGGGTACCCAACCCAAACCTAATTTTACTACTTCCTAGCCAATCTCTTTGCTTATTAGTAGGCATATTATACTCCTTCCAGCCATTAAGGCTGTTAAGAGAGGACTGAATGTCAGCGTAAGCTCGAAAACGGAATTCAAAACGCTCTATTTACTTAATTATTTAAGCTGGCAGGGCTTGTGAAAGCATTGAGGAAGTTGCCGATGATGGTGGTGAAACGAATAGTATTAATGATGGAGACGCCCATTTTGAAATTATGATAAGGATGTTAGCAAAAGCTTACGACGGAACTGTTACGGATACTGTCACGAGGACATGTGTTCAATGGTATTCGGTTGTATTTGACTGCATTCATATGCATTCAAATACGCACCAGTCTGTTTCTTTATGATTGGTTGAATGTCACACAGGATCCTAGGGATCACATTTTGGCTCAAGGCTCAGGTCATGAGCCATGAGCCATCTGGCTCATGCATTAGGCTTCGAGCCTTATGGGAGGATTTCCTATATTATGGACGAGATTCTGCTCCCTCAGTGTCTCGTATCTTCACTCTCTCGTTACTTCGCTATTGCTTTTAGTTACTTAGCACAATTCACGAGTCTTATATCTTGCAAGCTTCGGTTCACTTGTTTGACACGATATTGTCGCCCCGGACCACTTGAACCCTACTGTACGGATTAGCCAAATCTAGCTAGATTACTTTGAGCCATAGTCTTTATTAAAGGGAGATGGACGGCTTGGCTACGGAAGGACGGGTAAGGCGTGGTCGGGATGTAGATCATTTTGGGATGATAGCCAGTGCATGACATGGGATGTGCCTGCAGTTCTAGCCTCTACATCCTGCCCGCCACTTTGGCCATCCGAAACAGATTCATCATAGTCACCAATTTCGACCCATGAGTGCTTCCGTATGAACTCGTCGCCCTGTGGCCAGCCGTCGGAGCGATACCAGTTGAATATACTCCTGGTTGCCGTTTCTGAGGCGATGAGCGACCGCGATGGCTTATCGACTTCCTCCGTTCTTCTCGAGCTCAGGCCTCGCGATATTCCCTTGCTCGGATTGAGTAGGACCAGATTGTATGAATATGTGAGAAGTTTGAGTCCAGGCTGCACCCTGGAGGTTGACTAGGAGGGTACCGTAACGAGACATCAGTAATGCCGGCAGATGTAATCCGGTGATAATAGTGTCAAGATTAGTAGGTTTGAAGATAGAACAGTAACGGTATTGAATTGATAAGACAATCGCTAAAGATCTTAACTTTGGATCTTTACGCGTAACCTTTGTTTTATGATTATAGAATTATAGAGCGTCATGTGACAAGGGTCCCTGACACATGAGTCAACAAGGTCAAATGCAGGCTGCAACCAAGCACTGACAAATCGGCAATCAATGCCAGGATCGTAGAAGGCACCGCAAAGTACTATAGTAGTGCCATGACCCCCCGGGTGTTTAAACTCCGCGTCATGCAGTAGGGGATCAGTGCTGCTTCTGCAGCGATTGAGCATCGATTTTGCATGAACGATCGACTGCGGCGGGGTAGATAAGGGCAGAGTTCAATGAGACAGCGTGTAGCGGTTTTGGAGTCTCCCCGCCTCCCCGCTCTCTCCCTTACATCCCCTTAAATACACGACGAAATACATTATCGAATGCTAGGCCCGGCTTCAACTTTTTGATGTATATTCCTATCTGACCCACAAGCATAAGGTTATGGCCATCCTGCTGCTCAAGCAACGAATTGAGGCTTCTGAGATTGTGGTAACGCGAATTCATTATACTGAGAAGGATGATTTCCTCAAAGACCTTTTCTCGACGTGGGAACTATAACCAAAGATTAGTCTACAGATAAGAGACGGGAAAAAGTATCGGGCTGCTAGCCTTCTCTTCAAGAGCCACGAGAAGGCGCTTGATGTGATCAGGGTTTTGTCAAGCAAAAACCGGAGTTTTGAAGTTTTGAGTTGAAACTAGGTAGGGGAGGTATTGCTGTTGATGCTGTGGTTGAAGCTGCTGTTGGGGTTTCTGTCGAGGCTACTGATCTACTTCTCGTAGTTGAAGGCTCAGATTACGTGTCTCAATAAAGGGAGGAGGCTGGTCAGTATTAGTTTATCTTAGGACCCCTATCTAATGGGTAAAACTTTGGAGATAAGCTAACGTGCTTCACCATTCACTTGGCCACCCCACTCACTTGGCCACCCAACCAAAAAGTCTAATCCCTTCGTACAATTATCGCGATAATGTCAACACCAACCCCCGGATCGGCTTGCAAAGAGGCTATATTACTTCTTGCGAAGCAGAGCTTTCAAACGAATCCAAATTTAAGTCAACGTCAAATCTCAGCGTCGTACGATATTCCTCGATCTACACTTCAGTCTCGTCTTCAAGGTGGTAAACCACGAAGCGAATCTAACCACCAAAAGAGAAAGTTACAAATACATGAAGAGCAGGCTCTGGTTCAGTGGATCCTAGACCTTGATCGACGAGGATTTCCGCCCCAAATTATCGACGTACGACGAATGGCAAACGCTTTACTCGAAAAACGCGGTACGAATCCTCCACCGTCATTAGTCGGGAAGAACTGGGTATCCCGCTTCATCAACGCTCAGCCGGAGCTTTGTACGAAGTGGAATCGTAAATTCCATTCACAGCGTGCAAAATGCGAAGATCCAGCGACAATCAACGCGTGGTTTCAGCGTGTTGAAGAGACGCCCTCACCACCAGGTACACCCCATGGAGTAGCGCCACAGTGGACGTCAGAAACTCCTCGTAAGATAGCTCAGCTTGAGCAGCAGGCTCAGCTCGTCCGAAATCTTCTTCATCGCCAATCTCAGAGCCCAAGTAGTCAAGCAATTGGTCAACTCATCAAAGGATATCAAGTCGCAATGAATTCAGCAGTAATACTTGCAGAAGAGAATAGGAAGCTTCGTACAGAGAACCAACGACGAAAACAGAAGCAACAGTATCGCAGACGATATATTGAATATGGAGGCGTTTTACAAGCTCAACAGGGTCAGTTCTTGATCGAGGGATGCGAAAATAGCTCTAGAGATAGTGTTCAAGATCAGGAAGTCGTCGTACGACAGCGAACATTACCAACATGTAGTGGCTGCGGTATTCAAGGTCATAAGATTAATCGATGTCCAAATACGTAAAGAATGTATTGTTAGAATTATTTTAATAAAAGCTGTATTGGTGGGAGGTTTATCGCACGATGACTTGAGATTTAATGGTTGGGGTGGCCAAGTGAGTGGTGAAACATGTTATAGGGTTATGATTAACTAATACTAACCAGCCTTCTCGATATTTACGCTCCCTTCAATAAGACACGTAATCTGAGCTTTTAACTACGAGAAGTAGAGGAGTAGCCTTGATAGCAGCTTCAATAGCAATACTACCCCTATATGTTGAAGTACGTGATTACCGGTACACGTCGGGGTCGATCGAGCGTAACTACTATAGCTGAGCACGTTACCCAACGACCTGAAATTGCGTTCTTACAACAGCCCATACCCAGCTTATAAAGGATTGCAGTCACAGCTATAATATGCCAAGGGCTGCTTATAAGCCTTCCGAGGCCGGATTACTGAATGACCGCGCCGAAAATACTCTAAGCTATGCATAAAAGCGGGCTCTTTAGCGCCGTGAATTATTTTGAGGAGATTCGGTTGCAATGCTGAAGGACAGAGTTAACCAATCGGGCGACTATCGACGGTGGGAGCATATATCTACCGGCTATCGGAGGCGTGTATAATGTAAGCACACTGTATATAAAGATTCGGTAGGAAGTGAGCCCCTAAGCGCGAATTGCCACGTGTTGGTGTTAAGAGTTCCAGGTTTCATAGATGATCTCTGCTGTCTCTTCTCTCCTCTACTGTCGCTCTTCATCTTCAGCCTCTGTCGACACTCATTCATCTCCAGCCTCCATCTATCGACACTGAAACCCATACAGCCTCGACTTAATCTCAAAAGGTCCCTTGCATTTGAGTTTGTCACAACATTGTTTTGAGCATGTATCTCCGCAACAATCTATTTTTTTCGAAAGATATAAGTCAATTTTTTTTCATCAATTGATTTTAAGATTCGATTTAACGTTGGATTGGGCGTTTCTTTCTTACCTCCCCAGCCACTGCATGCTGCTTTTTCGAAAACGTTTCCTGTTGCTGGAATGGAGGTTTTTTCTGTTATTTGGTGTTAGATTGGAGTCTCGAGAGGGTGTTGGTAGTGGTAGGGTTGTACGTACTAATATGAATGGGTCTTAATGCTACAGCTGTGCTGACGAAGAGGAGGATACTTGTGAGTCTCATCTTTTCTTTCTCTGTCTGGCGGTAAGGTGCACGAAAGGAAGAATTGTTGATGAGAAAGTAATGAACTTTGATGATGGACATAACCTATAAATATGGGTTTGTCCGCCTTCTTGTTCTCAATTCGCTCTTGGCTTGTAGTCTCGCTTACTCGTACCGTGGAACGAAGAGCACTTCCATGGGATAGTTCGAGATGGGATTTATAATTGGTATCCTGGTTATTTTTAAGTAATTATAATTACCCCCGCTCAGATTCACTGCCAAGTCCGAGTGGAGGTGGAAGAGTTGAAAGCTTCATCGCCGCGGGGTATGGTCTTTCTAAGCCGTGAACTTTTAAGACTTTAGCTGAAACAGTATATTAACATTAAACTTACGGTTGTGTTTTTGCAACAGTAAAGTTGCGGTTATTCTACCGTTTCAGAAAAGTTTACGGCTTAAAAAGACCCTAGCCCGCAGCTATGTTGGGAAGTGGGGATTAGTTATTAATAGAATAAGTTCTATTGATATTGTCAGAACCTTTCAAGGAATCGACAAAAAGTTGGTAAAGTCGCCTAAGAGGAACGGGGGTTGCCGGTTGTCGAGAATCATAAGGGTTTGTTGGTGTTGTGGGGATGGGATGGTAGATTGACTATTCTTACTTACGTTCGAAGAAGTTGGACTGGAGGAGAATTGGTACTTCAATCCGTAGGGATTGATGTTGCTTGTTAGCGGTTTCAGATGCTTGAGATCCACTGGCATACAAGTATCTTGGTTTCGAGGTTTGTTATCATGGGTTAATACTTATTTTTATTGGAGGAGGTGAGACTTACTATGGCCTGCTGTTGTGCTTGTGGGAGTTTTGGGTAATAGTGTAAGACATGAATATTCGTAGCGTCGAATTATTATTTTTTGCGCTGTTGAAAATGGGAGAGGAAGGATTGGAATGTGATCTCAAATTTATTATGTCTATTGTAACATTTCATCGTCGTCATCTTGCGTGCCTCCATATCCGTTCTCCCTATCTTCGGCATCTTTGTCTCGTTTCGCTTGTTCTTTGGAGGAAACGATTCGCCTTTCGCGATCAATGTCAGCACTTTCAAATCCAAAGAAATGTGAGAGTAAATGTATAACATACCTCAACCCGTCAATAACACCACTCACAAACGCTCTGCTTTCGCAGACTTCCAGTCCACCAACACCATTAAATTTGATCCCACCACCCGCATCCAACACTTCCGTTCCCTTCCTAATCTTCGCCATCCTCACCTCCCTCAGATCTCTCATCAACCGTCTAACCTGATCCACATCTTCAAAATCATCCGGCGCCGCTTGCAGCAAGATCTCACCTATTTCCTGCCAATGATATGGTAACGCGTTTGGCGGCGCAGTAGATATGGAGGAGTCTAGGAAGGGGGCAGTTGTTGTGGATGCACCGGGAGGTGGTTTTGGTGGAGGAGAGAAGGCTTGATTCTCGGGATCGATCTCTTGGTCGAGGATGCCTTGAAGGGAGTTTATACGGAGCCAGGGGGGAGGAGCTATGTTGGCGCGGCGTTGTTTTTTTAGGAGGAGGGCGAGCCAGAGGGGGATGTTCGTTTTGTGTGGCGGGGTGAGGGTGGCTGTTTGGCCCTGGGAGTTGTTAGCTTTTGAGTTGAGGTATAAGAATGAAAAGGAGACTTGGAGATCAAATAAAGAAGGCGAAGATGTGGATAGGGAAACTGAGGAGAATGTAGCAAAGACATACTTGATGGCATACCGCAAGTCCAGCATTGGCGGGGTCAACTCACCGAGAGGAGATGGAGGCTTTCGAGTCTTTGTCGCGGAATTACCGTCACCAATTCCATTTCGCATAGGAACGCAACTTCGGGCGGCGTGAGCCCTGGTGGTAGTGGAAGTGCCATTTTGGTGAAGAATTCTGATGATAATGGAGGGCAAAGACGCGTCCAAGTTCGAGACGCGAAGCAAATTGAGCTTGGGCCAGCTGAGTTTCGAGTTGTTCTCTTTCTGGAAATCATCTGTGATCCTCTCCTGAACACCAAACATGCTCGTCTTCGCTTGTTGTGATGGGTAAAGTTCGAACCGATGGTGGTGCCGATGGCGGCCATTGGATTGCGATAGGGACTGCATTCCTTACAGCTTGTACTGCTATTTGGCTGTCGAAGGTCTCCGAGATAGTCCCTGAACCCTACCTTGTAAGCGGTCTATGTGCAATTCTGGCAAGAGAAGCTAATTAATATCAAGGACGAAGTATTTCATGTCCGACAAGCTCAGGTCTATTGTAATGGGGACTTCCAGATATGGGATCAGAAAATCACAACGCCTCCTGGACTGTATGAAACGAACATCTCTGAATACGATACAAGTGCTAACAATGTTATAGCTACCTTGTATCATGGCTCGTCTTCAAAATTACTGGACAATGCTCTATCATGGCTCTTCGGAGTCTCAACGTTGGAACATTCATTATAGCTCCATATCTGACCTACAAGATCCTTCTCAATCTTTCCCCTGAGCCTGTATCTTCAGCGAAAACGCGTTGGTCTGCTCTGTCCGCTGCAAACATCTGGCTGTTTCCACCACTTTTCTTCTTCTCTGGACTCTACTACACAGATGTGCAGTCTGCCCTGTGGGTACTGCTGTCTTTCCAAGCATATCTACGCTATGAAAAGGATGGATTCCAAAGCTTCTCCGAAGCAATCTCGTTGATCCGTTTTGGGATCATTGCGCTCTTCTTCCGTCAAACAAATATCTTCTGGGTCGCTGTGTTCCCAGCTAGTCTAGGTGCTGTATCGAGCCTCAGACAGTCTGCCCAAAAAGCGACATGCCTCCAGAATGTTGGATTCTGGGAAATGTGCGAAGCATCCTGGTACGAATCTGCTCTCTACGATCCACCAGTCGAGGAGGCTTGGATTGAAGATTATACGAAGACGATTGTTTCAATTGTGATTGTTGCTGTCGGCAATCTTTCCAAGCTCGTTCGGCCGCTAGTGCCTTGCATTTTCCTGCTTGCTGTCTTTGGTGGATTCGTTTTCTGGAATGGCGGCGTGGTTTTAGGTAAGAAATTCAGTTTATGACTCCAAAGCTATCCTTACAATTGTCCAGGTGACAAATCGAACCATGTTGCGACCATACATCTACCGCAAATGCTCTACCTTTGGCCATACCTTGTTTTCTTCTCCGTCCCGGTCTTGGTACCGCGGGTGATCACATCGATATTAGACGTCTTCACCCATCCACCAAGCGTAGGCAGCATATTCAGGCAATGTTTAATGTTTACGATCTCTTCCATCCTCGCCGCTGGAGTCGTCCGCTACAATACCATCGTCCATCCCTTCACGCTCGCAGATAATCGCCATTATGTCTTCTATGTGTTTCGGATCCTCTTGCGACACCCAGCCATCAGATATGTAGCAGCTCCAGCTTATATCTTTTGTGCAAATCTCGCCATCCAGGCCCTTGGAGGGACAAAGACAGATCCGAAGGTTACGCAAAAGTCTGACCAGAAGTCAATCACGGTCACACGTGTCCATGGAAATACTGCCAGTTTTGTCATCATCTGGTTGGCAACCACGGCACTCTCTCTCGTCACAGCACCTCTCGTGGAACCACGATACTGTATCATTCCGTGGATCATATGGAGGCTTCATGTGCCTCGCTCGATTGGAACCGCTGCAGAGAAGAAAGGTACCAAAGAGAGCGGATTGTTGGAGGCGTGGAAGAACGACCAGACAAGGCTGATATTGGAAACGATTTGGTTTTGTTATATCAATACTATTGCCGGATACATCTTCTTGTACTGGGGCTTCTCGTGGCCACAGGAGGAAGGAAAGGTCCAGAGATTTATGTGGTAGACTTGGACATTGCATACTAGATGGAAATTCAATGTTTATCTCGTCTTCGGGTTAAATCGATACGGCGGAACTAAAATCGCAGCTGACAAAGCAATCGAACCAAAATTGGCTGCTCGAATTGAACTTGAATGATGTGTTTACATAACAAACCTAGGCATCAGAGGCCTATTCCCCCTGTTGCCTTGTGTTGTGCATTGGACCACTTTTCGGTGGCACAATTCGCAGGCCTTTTGAACGAAAGTCTCCCCGCTTAGCCACCAAACAACTCAACTCAACTTACTTACAACCAGCAACCGCAACGCCAACGCCAACGACAACTTCACCACTTGTTTTCACGCTCCATCCGCCTTTGCATGAGTGCATAACCGCCTCTACATCCCCCAAACCCAGCAGTCGGGAGAACTTCAGAGCTTCTAGAGCAGACCAAACGTACAAGTCCTCACCATGTCTATGTCCATCGAAGAGCTGGACGCGACTGTGCGCGCCTTCTTTGAGGGCCGCGGCGAGTCGGTACGCTGGATGAAATCTACTTGAAGCTTGCGTCAATGGCTAACGTGATACTCGTAGCAAAAACAAGCTCAAGCTACTCTCAACCAGGTATGCGCTCTGCCGCTGTCTACATCCACGATGCTCGCTACTGACACCTCTTCCACAGTTCAAAGAGAACACCGACGCATGGCTTCTCGTCGATAAGATCCTCGAGCACGCCAGCTACCCACAGACAAAATGCAAGTCCCCGCCTACACAAAGAATGAAGAACCAGGATGGCTAACAGCTGGCCAGACATTGGACTCCAGGTGTTGGACAATGTGATCAATACGCGATGGCGAGTCCTGCCGCGCGATCAATGCCAAGGTCCGTGAAAACTTTTACTATCCATAGAAGACGGTAAACTGACTCTCGCAGGCATCCGAAATTTCGTCGTCAACTTCATTATACAAATGTCAGGCACCGAAGAGAGCCTCCGCCAGCAGCGCGCCCTCATTACCAAGCTGAATATGACTTTGGTCAACATCCTCAAGCAGGAATGGCCGCATAACTGGCCCACCTTTATCAACGAGATTATCCAGTCCTGCCACAGCAGCATTCCCATTTGCGAGAACAACATGGTCATCCTGCGATTGCTGTCCGAAGAAGTCTTCGACTTCTCCGCCGACCAGCTGACATCTACAAAGACGAAAGAGTTGAAGCAGAGCATGTGTGACGAGTTCACAGCCATCTACCAGCTATGCTCGGAAATCTTGACCACAGCTTCACAGGCCAGCTTAATCAAGGCAACTCTGGAGACGCTCCTCCGATTCCTCAATTGGATTCCGTTGGGCTACATCTTCGAGACGCCCCCGTCGGGCGTGAGCTTGATTGAGACGCTGCGCAGCCGCTTCTTGGAAGTCCCAGAATTCCGCAACATCACGTTGAAATGCTTGACCGAAATCGCCAGCTTGCACGTTGACCCGATTTATAACGAAAAGCTCGTTCAAATGTTCACAGATACACTAACCGCAATTTCAAAGATTATACCGCTTTCGCTCGATCTCAAAGTTACTTACTCGGGCAGTAACGGCCGCGACCAAGAATTTGTACAGAATCTCGCCCTATTCCTCACTACATTCTTTACCATGCACCTATCCGTGATCGAGACCCTGCCGAACCAAGACTTCCTCCAGCATGGTCACTTCTACCTCATCCGAATCAGCCAGATCGACGATCGAGAAATCTTCAAGATTTGCCTGGAATACTGGACCAAGCTGGTCTCTGAACTATACGACGAGCAACAGCAGCTGCCGGTCAGCGACATCAACCCGCTCCTCAACATGAGCGGCCTCTCTGGGTTGGCAAATGGCAACAGTCGCGAAGGCTTCCACTTGCGCAAGAACAAATACACCCAAGTCCTCACAAATCTGCGAATGTGTATGATTGAGAAGATGGTGCGTCCTGAGGAAGTGCTCGTGGTTGAAAATGATGAGGGTGAGATTGTCCGTGAATTCGTCAAAGAGAGCGACACCATCCAGCTCTACAAGAGCACGAGAGAATGCCTGGTTTTCCTCACCCATTTGGATGTGCAGGACACCGAGACCATCATGTCCGAGAAGCTTGCCCGTCAGGTGGATGGGTCTGAGTGGTCATGGGCCAACTGCAATACCCTCTGCTGGGCTATTGGTTCCATCTCCGGTGCTATGAATGAAGAGACTGAGAAGCGATTTTTGGTGACTGTTATCAAGGACCTTCTCGGTCTCACCGAAATGAAACGCGGCAAAGACAACAAGGCCGTTGTTGCTAGTAATATCATGTATATTGTGGGACAGTACCCACGTTTCCTCAAGGCTCATTGGAAGTTCTTAAAGACTGTCGTCAACAAGTTGTTTGAGTTCATGCATGAGACTCACGAGGGTAAGCGGATCAATGGTTTGGCTCCATGCACTTAGCTAGCTAACTTCCTACAGGTGTTCAGGACATGGCTTGTGATACTTTCATCAAAATTGCCAACAAATGTAGGAGGCATTTCGTCGCACACCAGCCAGGTGAACCTGAGCCGTTCATCGACGAAATCGTTCGAAATTTGCGCCGCATCACACTCGACCTCTCTCCTCAACAAGTGCACACTTTCTACGAGGCTTGTGGCTACATGATCTCCGCGCAAGGTCAGAAGGGCATCCAGGAACGACTCATCGCCGAATTGATGGCGATTCCAAACCAGGCTTGGGACAGCATCATTATTAATGCAAACCAGAACCCAACTTCTCTCCAAGACCCCGAGTGCATCAAGATCATCGGCAATATCATGAAGACTAATGTAGCCGCCTGCAGCTCAATCGGAAGCTATTTCTATCCTCAGATTGGCCGCATCTATCTGGACATGCTGACAATGTACCGCGCATCTAGCACCCTTATTGATGAGGCGGTCCAACGTGATGGTCCTATCGCAACCAAGATGCCAAAGGTCCGTGGCCTTCGCACAGTCAAGAAAGAAATTCTCAAGCTTGTCAACACATATGTTGAAAAGGCCGATGATCATGTGATGGTTCACAACACCCTTGTGCCTCGATTGCTGGAGTCAGTTCTCACTGACTACAATCGAAATGTTCCGGATGCACGAGAGCCACAGGTCCTAGAAGTGATGACCACGATCATCAATAAGCTACACGTACGTTGGAGACCCAATCTTAGCAGACATATGGTCCGCTTGCACTTTTATGACAATCGAGGTAATGCTAACATATCACAGAGCTTGATGGAAGATCAGATTATGCCTATAATGGATAGCGTCTTCGAATGCACCCTCGACATGATCAACAAAGACTTCTCAGAGTTCCCCGAACACCGTGTTGAGTTCTTCAAACTGCTCCGCACCATAAATTTGCGATGCTTCCCTGCACTTCTCAAGCTGGACGGCCGGCAATTCAAGTTCGTGATCGACTCCTGCATGTGGGCTAGTAAACACGACAATCGCGAGGTCGAGGGCGCCGGTCTTGCAATGTGCAGTGAGCTCATCGCCAACATGGCCGAGACCGATCCCCAGGTCTGCAACACGTTCTTCGAAAACTTTTTCACCACGATTCTCCAAGATGTCTTCTTCGTTCTCACCGACAGCGATCACAAATCTGGCTTCAAATCACAGGCTACTCTTTTGGCTAAGATGTTCTGGCTGGTCGAGTCCAACAAACTGCAGGGTCCCATCTACACAGCCGACTTGGCACCCCAAGGCACACCCAATCGCGAGTTCCTGCGACAGTTTGTAGGCAACCTGCTGACCACCGCCTTCCCTAACCTCACTGCCGTTCAAATCTCAAACTTCATCGATGGGCTATTCGCGACCAACACCGACCTGAACCGCTTCAAGCTAATTCTCCGTGACTTCTTGATCTCGCTCAAGGAGTTCTCTGATACTGACAACGCTGAACTCTTCGCCGAGGAGCGCGAGCTTGCCGCAAAGAATGCCAAAGACCAGGAACGCGAGCGTGCCATGAAGGTCGGCGGTCTGCTCAAGCCATCTGAACTTGATGACGACGAGTTGTGACGGGACGATCTCGACCTCTCGATCGAAAAAGCAACACGCTCGCAATGGGATCAGCATGGCATGGCGCGGTCATTATCAGTCTACCGCACGACTTCTACGGAAGAAAAGGTCAATGATTGGTACGCGCTGTGAGGAACAGAAGAAGTGAACTAACGAACAGGAACCAAGTTGCGATGCTTCTGGATTTGAATCGAAGAAGAAAACACGGATACACTGGCTAGTGTATGTCAATGCATTTGAAACAGTCATAGCAGCGGCGTGTTTTGTGGGGATTTAATCTTTTTTTCTTTTCCGCGCGCGAGAGATGGCTGGATTTCAGGCAAACATGTGTGTTTTCTCTCCTTCTCTATTCAGGTTTCGTTCGGATGGGATGGGGTTTTAGGTGGGAGCCATAGATATCCTATAGTGAAGACCTCGAGGCGCTCCTTGTCCTTTCCAAGGACGATTTTTAGAGGCTGGTACCTTTGTCGGTTTTTCGGCGATGAAATCCAATGAAATGCGACTACTGTATATGAAAATCATTGTCGGCGCGTTTGCAATTTCATTCTTCGTATCCTCGTCCTTTTTCTCTCCTTTTTATCCACAGGGATTTAAATAAGCGCCATTTGCATGTTGCACATTTTTGTTCTCTTCATTATCCATCACCTTCACAGGGTATGCTTTCACTTGGAGCGTCTTTCCCCCTTGTACGAAAGTGATGGGTATTGGAGACTGGCGTCTATAACTTGTGATTCTGTTTTCGCTGGGAATTCGCATGTGGAAGAGGGCGTTTGATTTGTGGGTTTAATCAGTCTCCCCTTTTTGGAATTTGTGGTGGAGTTTTTCTTTGGGAGGGGGGGGGGGGGGGTTTCGAGGTTCTCGGGAGGGGAAGAGGAAGCGGATGGGGAAGAGGAATGGTTGTGGGATTTTATCTATGGGTTTATGGTCTTGTTGATGGTTGGAAGGGAGATTGGATAGGTTCTTTCTTTCTTTCTTTCTTTTCAGATGAGGATGAGACTTGGATAAGTTGGATTGGTGGATTATGGGATTTATATCCGTATTTTCTAGACTATTACCTCGGTTTTCGGTTTTTGGAGACGATACTATCTTTTCTTCTAGAGCAGGGAAGGCTTATAGATTAAAGGTTTTCTCGAAGGGTGGATAGAAGATACCTGATAGACATTTAATAATAGAACTTTCGAGTAACGTATTCCACCACCGAGCCGGCCACTTTTTCCTTGGCACAGCCCTTATCCTCTTCAACACGCAATGTCTCAGCAACGCAACGCGATAGCTGTTCAAGAAGAAGGCAGAATTGATCTTGCTCTTCAGACCTATACCTCTGGCCAATTTCAAAGCCTACGGCGCGCTGCTGCAGCCTTCAACATCAAACACCAAAGGCTCTCTGATCGGCTCTGCGAAATTACCTCTCCATCTCAAACTCGCCCAAACTCCCATAAGCTCACTGCAACAGAAGAGCAAACGCTTGTCCGATATACCCTCGACCTCGATTCGCGAGGATTTGCGCCCCGACTGTGTGAGGTGGCAGATATGGCGGATAAACTGCTGGGTATACGCGGTGGAGAGCCAGTAGGCAAAAAGTGGGCTGAGAGGTTCGTAAAGCGCTCAGATGAGCTCAAGACAGCCTTCAATCGAGCCAAGGATAGGCAGAGGATACTACAGGAAGATCCAGAGATTATTGGCATGTGGTTCAAGCTCGTTGCAGACACCAAGGCAAAGTACGGCATCCACGACGAGGATACGCACAACTTTGACGAGATTGAGTTCCAGATGGGTATTATTGGGTCAATAAAGGTCGTTACAGCCTCCGAGAGACGTACAAGGCCTGAACTCATTCAGCCGGGCGATCGCGAATGGGTTACGGTTATTCAGAGCATTTGCGCAGCTGGGTATGCGACCCCGCCATTCATTATCTACAAAGGATGAGTTCACATCTCTACGTGTTATGAGGAGGCAGATATACCGCGCAATTGGAAGCTTTCAGTCTCTGAGAACGGCTGGACAAACAACGCGCTGGGTCTTGAGTGGTTGAAGCACTTTGACGCGCATACAAAGGCGCGGCAGGTGGGGGTGTATAGGCTGCTTATTTTGGACGGCCATGAGAGCCATCTCAGCCAGGATTTCAAGGACTACTGCCTCGAAAATAAGATCCTAACCCTCTGCATGCCATCGCACTCGTCGCATATACTCCAGCCCCTTGATGTGGTCTGCTTCTCGCCGTTGAAGCGCAAGTACTCCCAACGCGTCTACCATATCAACAAGGAAGGCTTTCTCCCTGCCTTCAAAGACGCGTTTTTCGACGTATTTACAAAAGAGAACTGTCAAAAGGCCTTTGAGGCAGTAGGGCTGGTCCCTATCGACGCGCAGGTGGTGTTGGATCGCCTTGAAGTACGGCTACGTACCCCGCCAGAACCCCGTGTCCCAGAAACGCCGTGGCAGTCAAAGACTCCAAGCAATACTCATGAATTTGGATCCCAATCCAAGCTCGTAAGCGAGTCTTTTACTCGGTCACCAGTTACTGCGTAGGCAGGCTTTTCCCAGCTTGTCAAGGGCGCTGAATTGATGCTGCACCAAACGCTCTACTTGTTGCGCGCAACCGCGAGCTTGAAGAGCAATTGGCAGTAATGACGAAGCGAAAATCGCGCAAAAGGAAGTGGATCCAGCAAGGTGGTACTATAGAGTACGGGACTGCAGCAGCGCAGGTAGCTGCTGAGGCGTGTGTAGCGCCTCAGAAATCAAAGAAGGCTCGTGGTAGTGGTGATCAAGAAACAGCCCGGACAGCTCAACGGCGCTGTGGAAACTGCGGCGCAACTGGGCATAATGCGCGAGCTTGTAAAATAGATATCGAGATATCTTCTGAATCAGATAGCAGCACGACGGACTTAGAATCTATTATTGATAGCGATGAAACTGAAGAGGCGTAATATGAGTTGGTCGTGCCAAGAAATTTTGACGGGTTGGGTGATCTGACGGGTTGGGTGATCGAATACGTTATCTAGAATGAGGATTAAAATACAGTCGTGATCTACAGCAAGGTACTTGCTGTGCGATATACGGGTTGTGCATTTGTCAGCTTCTCAACCAACACAGCAACGTCTAACTCTCACCAACATCATCAATCTACAAATCAAACAATACTTCCAGTTCGCTTGCTGCCGAGTGTAAACCTGCCAGTTGGGTTGAGAGAGCACTCTCAGGGACAACCGCACAAGGATCTCAACATCCTGTCGCCGTGGTCATTGGGAAGAAAGAGAGGTTCGCTCATACATGAGCATCAGTGCTTGACTAATCATCATCTAAAAACCCTACCTGGAAAGACTGTATCTATACATGGATCGAAACCTCAAAATGTCCTTCCGACGTA
Source organism: Venturia oleaginea (assembly GCA_013176395.1). Lineage (NCBI taxonomy): Eukaryota > Fungi > Ascomycota > Dothideomycetes > Venturiales > Venturiaceae > Venturia > Venturia oleaginea. The sequence continues at coordinate 298,202 of JABMLP010000004.1, read as the reverse complement.
AACCGACTCCGTGCATCGACCAACCCACAGGATCCGCATGGTCAGCCTTTGTCTTCTTCGGAGCACACTTACATTCGTCAATCGATTGGGGTCGATCACTTTCTTCCCAAGACCAGGTCCCGAAACGTGCAAGGAGCGGCATTTTCACTCTTTTTATCATCATTCCTCCGGCATCTTCAACAGGCAATAGCCCCAGCTAGCTCAGTTACACACAGCCTACAGGACGGCTACCTACATACCGACTTGTCTGCACACCAACCCTTCTCAAGACCACCTATCTCATAATCAGCCACAAAATCTGTTTCTACATTGTCTGGCCGAAGCACTCAGGCAGTGCAACCACAAATCTTTAAATCACAACCCAAGACTCACATGCCCCTCCATCAAGCGTAATGGCTGAAACAGAAATCCGATAGAAGAAGAGAAACAGAAGAATTATAGCAGAACGCCTTGTATATGGCAAAGGCGCCACGGAGAATACAGACATTGACACGTCAATCATGTAGGTACCCACACATCGTCGGCTCCGCCTACCTGTATCCCCCATTGCTATTCCTATCATCGGCCATCCTTCCCCGCTGTTGTGCCACCATTCCATCCGCTCTTTAGGACGAGAGGCGCACTAACCAACTCGCGTGTCCCCATCCTCGAGGATCAAGAGCTAAAGAGACAGGCTAGGCAAGCAGTATCATGCGAAAGTAGAGTGAGCCATGAAACAGCATATGCAAAAGTAGAGAGAGCATTAGCCACCCAGAATCTAGTCACAGCATCAAACATGACCGAGTCCACTCCCATCCAAGAATTCAACCCTCCATCACAAGCAAGGGGGCGAAAAAGACGAAGAAAGGAAGACAGGCGTATTCACGAGGTCATTCACCACCAACCAAACATCCCTTGCATAACCCCATCTCGCCTCGAGCCCAAAACCCGGATCCAAAAATCCACCCCATCTCAATACAACCCTCGCCCTCATGCAATCCCTCGCAAGAAGAGAGTAAGCAACATAAGCGAGCAGCAGGCAAATAGAGAGACAACCACTACACAACACAACACAAGCTATCGTCGCACAACCTGGACTCCTATCCTATCCTATTGTTTTGTCGTCGCACAGCCTTGCTTCTACTTACATGCCTCCCCTCAGCCCTTCACCTGTTACACAACTCACCCCTCCAACCTTAATTTACGATAGACAGACAGACAGATAATGGGAATGCCGTCACATGCTTAACAACCTTCACACCAATCCGTTTCTCCATCACGACACTTTGCCACCTGTAAATACATTGCAGGATAGCGCCATACCATCCATCCTCCTTGCCTCGCTTCTCCTTGCCTCGCCTTGCCTCGCCTTGCCTCGCCTTGCCTCGCATTGCCTTGCCACCCCTCACAAACCACACCTGCCTCCTGCGTAAGAAACGCCATCACGTGTCTCTACTAACACACTATCCTTCGCATAACAAGTCCGTACAACATCTTCCCTGACCACCAGCATGTCCCTCAAAAGCGTACAACCAAAGCACCAAGGGGGTTACAAGATCCCACCCCTCCCAACTCCTCGGAAGATACAAGAAAGAAAGAACCGCATTCAGACACCAATGCATGCAGACAAGGCGTGGTTCGTGTATAATACACGTGCTAAAACATTGCGTCCTTATTTAAAATCGTCACTGCCCCGTGACACCGGGGAGGGGGGGTAGAAAAAAAGGGTATCAAAACGCTGCTTTTGATCATGTAAAGAATACCAAAACCATTTCCCAATCCTTCGGGGCATACAAAAATCCCACCGTTTGCCCGCCCGCCCACCAGATCAAATCCCACGCCTTGCCTCGCCCTGCCTCCCGTAATCCGCGTCGTGAAATGCATGTCCTCCGAACACCCGTTCATACACTCATCCCACAAATTCAATTCGCCCGCTGTCGCTCTAATATTCCCACAATATTTTTCCGATGATGCCCGTTTTTTCCCGACGAGTAAGCCGAATCCATTGAATTCTGTGGCACTCGTATGCCTTACTTGCCATGAGGGTATATCCGCCGAAGTGTCAAATCGAATCACATGTCCATACACCATAATATTCCCCATATTCGCCCTATGTCATCGTCCCGTGACAACCATACCCCACTGAGAGCCATTCAAAACAAATTAAAAAAAAAGGAGAACAAAGAGAATGTCGTTGTGTGTGGCTGTTGAGCCGGTGGTTGTGCTCCAAGGTTTGCCCCTCCCCTGTCGTCCTTGCCAACAAGGCAAAGGCGTTGGAAAATGAAAACGACGGTGTCGCAATGGAGTAGCGCCAGATATGTAATAATGATTAGCCGTGGGTGTCATCTCGTCGCCAAGATGCGACAGGCCCACATTAGCATAAGTGTAACGTATCTATCGTGATTATGTTGTGTCGGGCAAGAAAAGATTCCGATCCAGGAAGGAGCGAAGAAATTTCGTTTCGTGAAGGAGCGTCGTGTATAAAAGGAAAGTGGGGGAGTATATTATTTGTTCGTGATCATATCGTCGTGATTGTTCGTCTTGGTGCGGACGTTGAGAAAAAGAACACCTTAATAACGTCACCTTGTGGCGGATCGCGATCGTCCTCCAAACATAGTTTTGAAGAAGGATGAAAACTTGCGGGCAACCTGTGGCTGTGGCGCAATCTGCACCATTTGGCCGACAATGTCTTGGTCACCAAGCTTGGGAAATTTACCTGCACTTCGAGGGTCGTTGAGTGTAGGAATCATGGTGAGCATGGTCGGTTCAGCAGGCATGATTGGCAAAGCGTCGGTGCTTCTATACCCAGCCAATGAGGTAGTTAGGTCGTGATTCCTTCTCCATTGGGCATCAATCGTGGCCCATTTCTGCTCGGTGAACTTGAATGTCTTTGAATTACCGCCGTAGTGCTCAACAACTCGGTGCTTGTGGCGAAAGTAATTTGCTCGTGCTGTCTCCCAGTCGCTGAAAAGGTCACGACAGGTTTGAGTGTTGGTGGCTTCAGGTAGGTAGGGCTCGGGTGAGATGGTGAAATTTGCGTGACCAAGCTTGAGGCTCCATTCGTCGTTTGGGTCGGCAATGAACAACGGAGTCAAGTCCGTCGTGACTGGTGACGGCATTGTGCCAGTGCGGGTTCTGCTGAGTGATACCACTGATGGCTTGGTGGAAAGAATTGGCGAAGAGATTGTGTGAGCCGGAGTGCCGACGCTGGCCATCGACATCGTCTTGTCAAATTCCGCGATGGACGGTGATTGCAATGGGCTGTGGACATCCGCTCTCTTGTTTGCAGGCGCGTTCATCATGGGAGGTAGCAGTGGTGTCGTTGCAAAAGTCTGCTCTTGTCGAGGTAGTTCCATTGGCCGGACGATATCAATCGGTGAGACCGGAGTGCTTACGTCGCCAGCATGGGACATGACTGGAGTAGCAGGGATATCATCGTCTTGATCAAAGCTTTGGAAGTGGTAACTGCTTCCGATTGAAGACGCCCTGCTAGATGCAGGCCGTGACGCTGGGACACTCTGAATCCCAAGGCCAGTGACCAGCTTGGCTGGCTTCCGGTCTCTCCAGCGCTTGCTGAAGGACGGGAAGCGCTCACCGAGTTTGCTGCTGAATGAGAAACTGTGAAGCGGTGAGTCGCTGGACTTTTGGCGCCTGAGCGCGCGTGACCGTGCCGCATCGTTTTCATCACCGAAAAGCTCCGAGTCGAGGTCATAGAAATGGCTGTCGCGTAGTAATACCGTGGTGCGGGTACTGTGGTCACCTTCGTCTCCGCTATCCAAATCATCTGGCATGGTTGTTAGATGCGGGCACCTGGAGCAAGATAAGTACTTACATGGACCAAACGAGTCTTGGCAACCATCACACTCCTCAGAAGTCAATTCCTCGTGCTCAGTTGGCTCTTCGGTTAATTTGGGCATCGGTAGTTTGGTAGCTGACCCCGTGACATCGCCATGCTCGCAGACTGGAGAAGTGGCAGATGAGGCTAGCGAGGACGTCGAGCTCGGAAATCTGGAGTGGCCTCGAAACGAGAAGGTCGGCGTCGGGGGCGTGGAGCTATCTGAGGTGCAGTATGAGGAAGCCGATGTCGAGATGGAGAGACCCGACCTGAAGGCAGCATCGTCTCCTCGAGTGAGTGACCGAGTTCTCCCGGCGACTATTGCCGGCAGGTGGAGAGGTTTGAGATCGCGCATTGTTGTTGATATTGGTAGAAGTAATGTTGTCTATAGATCCCATTACTTATGTTCGAGGAGCGGGTACTTCTGCTGGGAGCTGGCGTGGCGGATTTGGCAGGATCTGGTGGCACGAAACAGCAGGCGCTCGCGAAGTTATTAGGTATGGCACTCCTCTAGCTGTAAGCAGACAGTGTGTTGTCTTTGTCGCAGCACGAGTCAGGGCTCGAAAAGTGTCTTCGCACAGAGGCTATCGCACGTGAGACGCTGTCAAACTCGGTTATGGGAGGGCGAGTCTGGCCCGTCGCACGTTTGCGACAGATTGTGTGAGGCTTAGGATCAGTGGTGGTGTAGGTGGGCGCAGTGTGGAAGTGATGGTTATTCAGGCGGGAAGTGATGGATCAGTCGTTCGGGCGGGAATTGACAGTTGACAGCACGTCCGTGGGCGATGGCGACCGTTTTGATGATTTCTTCTGACAGCTTGACGGGTAACCGCTGGGCCTGGACGGTGGTCGGCCTCACTTGTGTGGAAAATGCGATGAATAGCAACTCTCGTTACCCGCCAGCCATCGACGACGTAGGCACACGTAAATAGTCCCGAGGTCAGGAAAAACAACGAGGCTCGCTGGGGTTGTCCCTGCTTTCGCTATGGGCTGCTCAGCTTGAAGGGCATCCACCGCTGTGGCCCTCCCTAGCAAGCGGCCTAGTGCCTTTGACTAGTGCAGTCCCGTCGCTTTGACTAGTGCTTGACTAGTGCAGTCCCGTCCCTTTGACCAGTTGACCAGTGCCTTTTACCAGTCCCTCCTATGCGGGAGTACAGAGTACGGACTGGCCATTCATAGCAGAGAAAGAGATGCCCTTGCAGCTCTGCTTCAGACTTGCGCTGTGCCCTGCTGGCTGCTGACTTTTGTCTGAGTTTCTCGGTAGTTGTAGCTGGTTGACATTTGTGACACTCTGCACCATGTTTTCTGCTTGGATTCATACCATGACAAAGAACCTACTATGCCAAAACTTTGGTTCGTCGCCCAAACAACAGCAAACAGAGTCCAATAGTCAAAGGGCAGAGGTCTGTTCCCGGCCGGGCGCAGACCTGGTCTCGTTCAGGAACAGGCCAAAACAAACGGCGCCACCTTGGACGTTCCTGGCAGCGGTCGTTCTGTTTTGAAACTACATTCCGTCACGTTTCGAATCAATCCCCATGAATCGGCCTTTTGGTCTTGAACTGCTGAAGTCATCCAAGTCGATGCGTATTCAAACGAAACGTCTGCAGCGAGTCGTTTCCTCTATTGTTCTGACTGAAGCCACGAGCCTGCCAATCGATTACACATCGCAAACAGACTGTCGGGTCTCTTGCAGAAGCCACTTGCTGATCTCGGCTTTTCCCTTGAAGACGTCAGTCCCGTCAGTCCCGTCAGTCCCGTCAGTCCCGTCAGTCCCGTCAGTCTCGTCAGCTCGTCAGTTCGTCCGTTCGTCAGTTCGTCAGTTCGTCAGCCTGCAATGCCTTGCAGCCCAGCAGTAATATGGAGACAGAGCTCGCCTTTTTCCCTACAGCAGAATTCTCGATGTGCATCAGTTTCCCGCAGAAGCAACTACTTGATGCCATGCTACTACTTCGACTCTTCCCATTGACCAGAAGCCGCATGCTTGGAACCCTTGCGCGGCTTCTGCCGCCAAAACCCTACCCCTCGAGTCTCCCGGCGACATCCCGGGGACAAGAGTCCGTCGTTCAGCTTGCCGATGCCATCGAAAATCGATAGTCATGGGATCCAGTTTTCATCTAACATCAAGAACTTGTTCTTCACGTCTGGACAACGATTCTGGAGAAAGCCGTAAAAGGATGGCTGATGGCGAGAACCCTTCTCCACGTTAAAACTCCACTTGGAAAGCCGTTCGGAGACGGCTCGGTCAAATAAATCTTCGGCTTCCCATCTTGTGGTTCACTACCTCGTGCTGTTATCTTGGCTAGATTCTCATTAACCACATGAGAGCTGTTCCTTAGCTCAGGTAGTTAGGTTGTTGAGGTAACGATACCGAAATATCCAAAGCTTGACGTGGAATCATGGACTTGTTCAATGAATCAGCGGCTTTACCCCAACGCTAGAAGATGATCAACGGTGGATCTGCATACGCTAGAAATTCATGCCGAACGCTCACGCATACGATCTTTTCCAAGTCCTCCACACAATCCACAACGAATGTTCTTTCGACAAAGAAACACCCTGGTTTGCCTTGTAAGGATTTCTTTCGCTTCTCAACACGCCCGATGGCTTGGAACTCTTCACCTTTGACAGGATGAACATCCAGGAACGCGCTCCACCTGCGCCAGCGGACTCCGGAGTGTATTTCTGTTCCTACCGTATGTTCATGTGAAGAAGCAAGGATTTTATCATGGAGAATTATTGCGAGCACTGCATTCTGCTCTATCGAAATCGTGCAGATGTCTTTAACGTCACCCGTCGTGCCTTGTGCTCAAACACTATCCTCGTGAGGTCAAAAGCGAAGAGCCTTACCAGCCATTCCTCATCTCCGAGAACACGAGTGGGCGTCCGATTGCGATCGAGGAACACGGCGCGTACTGAGGCACTTGACTTTAGGTTCAGCCGTCCGACGTGCATGGATCCTTTCATTGCGCAGTAATACCCAACCCATCCGCTTTTGTGTCTCCTTTTGCGACGACGTCCGAACATTTGACTTTCGTCATCATCGAGACAACTTTGGGTATCGCTTCTTCGACCTTATCCGACGTTCTTCCGCTCCCTATGGCAGTGAATAGCTTCATCTGAAGCTGGGATCAGGCATCCTTTCCCAGCGATCCAGATACATCATCACCGCGAAGAAAGAAAGAGCCTCGTATCATAGGAGATGGGACTCTCCTTACCATGATCGACAAGATTCACTCTTTCTGGGAACATACCAAAACCGAATTTCCACATGCCATTAATGGTCACGTCCGATTACCTTGTCCACGAGGTTGGGATCAGAGCGGCTCACTGACACGCATAACCTAGAACAATCGCTGCAGAAGGCCCTCGCGTACGATCAAAGCATCAGATGAAGAATCCACAATCACATGGAAGACCACAAAAAGACCACAAAAAGACCACGAAAGTCTCTAAGTAGCTCCATAGAACACTCACCATTTCTGGTTGAGATGTATGTCGTTGTCGCCAAACAGGAGTTGCATTATCGCGAGTAAAATAAATCGTTGAGCTATGCAGAGACGACGATGTTGTTACGGAAGTTCTCAGCATTCAGCATTCAACATTCCTGTTCGGAGCGTATACCATTCATCTGGCCAAAACATGACGCAGCTGTTCGACTTTGCATTCCCATAGCCAGAGTATCAATCGCATCAACTAAAAATCTAAAACGCAACATTAAACAAATTGTGGAAATTTCCGCACGACAGGGAACCATATTGCATAGCCTAGCATAGAATAAAACAACGTCAATCTAAACCCACTATTACCTACCGTCGCACCAACTATCCACTCCCTCTCTCTCCTCATCAATAAATACCCCTTGCCCTCTCCCTCACACTCACAACCCCGCTCTCGCTCCTCAAAAATGTCCATCTCAAAACTCAATTTCCCCGCAAATAATACGACATAAAATAAGCTGTCAATGACTGAGTCATCGCAAAGGCAAGTTCTAAACCGAGCAGCAAGGGGCTCGAACCCTCAACCTTTGGTGTTCAACCGTGGATGTACCGAAAACCAACGCGCTACCATTGCGCCAACCACCCAGGTGTAGGGCATAACTAGTTTATCTAATGAAAATCTCTGAGAGAAAAAAGATTGGAACGTAAGAGGAGAGGGTTGTGCGATATCGGATATATACGTTGGACTTTTTGCTACGTGATTTTTGTATGGGGAAGTTTTACGTATAACGTATTCCACCACCGAGCCGGCCACTTTTCCTTGGCACGACCAACTCATATTACGCCTCTTCAGTTTCATCGCTATCAATAATAGATTCTAAGTCCGTCGTGCTGCTATCTGATTCAGAAGATATCTCGATATCTATTTTACAAGCTCGCGCATTATGCCCAGTTGCGCCGCAGTTTCCACAGCGCCGTTGAGCTGTCCGGGCTGTTTCTTGATCACCACTACCACGAGCCTTCTTTGATTTCTGAGGCGCTACACACGCCTCAGCAGCTACCTGCGCTGCTGCAGTCCCGTACTCTATAGTACCACCTTGCTGGATCCACTTCCTTTTGCGCGATTTTCGCTTCGTCATTACTGCCAATTGCTCTTCAAGCTCGCGGTTGCGCGCAACAAGTAGAGCGTTTGGTGCAGCATCAATTCAGCGCCCTTGACAAGCTGGGAAAAGCCTGCCTACGCAGTAACTGGTGACCGAGTAAAAGACTCGCTTACGAGCTTGGATTGGGATCCAAATTCATGAGTATTGCTTGGAGTCTTTGACTGCCACGGCGTTTCTGGGACACGGGGTTCTGGCGGGGTACGTAGCCGTACTTCAAGGCGATCCAACACCACCTGCGCGTCGATAGGGACCAGCCCTACTGCCTCAAAGGCCTTTTGACAGTTCTCTTTTGTAAATACGTCGAAAAACGCGTCTTTGAAGGCAGGGAGAAAGCCTTCCTTGTTGATATGGTAGACGCGTTGGGAGTACTTGCGCTTCAACGGCGAGAAGCAGACCACATCAAGGGGCTGGAGTATATGCGACGAGTGCGATGGCATGCAGAGGGTTAGGATCTTATTTTCGAGGCAGTAGTCCTTGAAATCCTGGCTGAGATGGCTCTCATGGCCGTCCAAAATAAGCAGCCTATACACCCCCACCTGCCGCGCCTTTGTATGCGCGTCAAAGTGCTTCAACCACTCAAGACCCAGCGCGTTGTTTGTCCAGCCGTTCTCAGAGACTGAAAGCTTCCAATTGCGCGGTATATCTGCCTCCTCATAACACGTAGAGATGTGAACTCATCCTTTGTAGATAATGAATGGCGGGGTCGCATACCCAGCTGCGCAAATGCTCTGAATAACCGTAACCCATTCGCGATCGCCCGGCTGAATGAGTTCAGGCCTTGTACGTCTCTCGGAGGCTGTAACGACCTTTATTGACCCAATAATACCCATCTGGAACTCAATCTCGTCAAAGTTGTGCGTATCCTCGTCGTGGATGCCGTACTTTGCCTTGGTGTCTGCAACGAGCTTGAACCACATGCCAATAATCTCTGGATCTTCCTGTAGTATCCTCTGCCTATCCTTGGCTCGATTGAAGGCTGTCTTGAGCTCATCTGAGCGCTTTACGAACCTCTCAGCCCACTTTTTGCCTACTGGCTCTCCACCGCGTATACCCAGCAGTTTATCCGCCATATCTGCCACCTCACACAGTCGGGGCGCAAATCCTCGCGAATCGAGGTCGAGGGTATATCGGACAAGCGTTTGCTCTTCGGTAAGGGTAAGTTTCCGACCGTTTGGTGGTCTTTCGAGGATAAATGGGACTCCTCTGACGCGATCGGAGAGGGTTTGTTGTTTAACGTTGAAGGCGCTCGCAGCAGCCCGTTGGCTTCGGAGTTGGCCGGTATTCAAAGCTTGGATTGCAAGCTGAATTCTCCCTTCGTGTTGGAGTAGTAACTCATTACGTTGTTGAGACATAGTAGAATAAGAAGAGTAGTTGGGGTCTTGGCAAATTATGACCGCTTGGGTGATCTGACGGGTTGGGTGATCGAATACGTTATAGAGAAAACCCTAGATTTCTCGAGATAATGCGCGTGGAAGCGTGTCGCTCAATACGCTATCACCGGGTTTTCATTTGCTTCCTACGCATAAATACCTCAAGTTCGTTCGCGCCTACGCGACCTTAGGTATGAGATTGAATATATCTATACTATGCACTCCACACCACTCTTTTTGAACCGGCTATATCTCGAGACTATGGTCCTAGGAGGCGAAGGAAAGCAGAAGGGGTGACGTCTTCATGTGAAAGAGACCACAATATACCGATTCGTGGCCGCTGACCAGAAAGGAATCTCCAACAGACCAGATCAACTCAATCATTAGATCACAATCTTCAATTTTCCTAGATCCAGAGTCTACAGGCAAAGTCAAGGCCACAGTTGATTCAACAAACAAGATCTGTGGTGGTGCCATATCCTAGGATCGTTCTTGAACAAGTTACACAAGGATGGCTGTTCATGGTCCAAGGAATGATGGAGATGCCCCGTTCAAAGACCAGCGGGATAGAAGGGAATGGATCTGGTTCCCTATACTTGTTGATAGCTCGAGCGTGCTAGATGCTCTATACTATACATTGCAGTCGTTCATCTCCGATTGGTTCTCCAGACATTCACTTGACATGCATCTGTAAACGTTAATGTACTGAAATCCCGAAGATGTCCAAAGACTGCGCTCGCGCGTTTTACGATACGTGAGACATGACATGGCCTGGTCAGTGACACACAAGTAGTGACCTTTGACTTCGGCGGCCATCAAGTCATGCGAAGGTCTTTGACCCCTGCCCGTGAAGAAGGCGTCAAGGCCCGAATGCTTCGTACGCGGAGTCTATCGATATGCGACTTCGACGTTTCGAGGTGCTGTTGTCATGGCGGAACATTGTTGTTGGATGGCGAAAGTTGAGGCAAGGCTTGCGAGCTATTGGACAGCTGAAGCAAAACGTCACGGTATGGGTGACCATCTCTGTTACCCACCAAACCCACGCCTGTTTCCTCCGTCAGCAGCACTGTGATAGCCCGACTGACAGTCGCTCGTTACCTTCCCTCAGTCACATACTTGTTCCTTCTCTAGTCACTGTCGATCGCACCTGTAAGATAGAGTCCCGAGTCCCAGCCACGCTTAGCTTACTAGTTGATATATGGACCAAGGTTCTGGCTGCTGTCGCAAACCTCGTCACCACGCACCCTATACGCAGGCTACTCCTGGTACACACCCATTTGCCATATAGAAGACAGTATTATCCACCAGCTCCCAACGCGAGTTCTGCTTGTCAGACCTGTGTACACGACCAAAACATGGACACCCAACGGCACCTCTCCGAGGCCGTCGACCTCGAAATCGAGCAGCCAAACGATGACATTCCGGAAGAGGACGAAGACCTCACATTATCTGATACTGCAGATACAACCACACTAGCGCCACCTGAGCGCATTGCCGCCCGTTTCTATAGCTATAGGCCTTCGGTCCCCGGCAGAAAGTCCTCCGCGACATCCTCCCGCCGGAACTCTTTGAGCTCGAACCATTCTCAGATATCCAACAGTTCATACCGACAAGCGTGCCGTAACAATCATGTAGCTCAGTACCTGCGCAGGGCCTCAATCCTCGAAGGTCGAAAGCAACGTCTGCAAGCTCGGGAGGCTCACGCAGAACAGGTGCGGATACGCGCTGCTTTAGCGAAATGCACTCCGAGATCCTCGAACAGTGAAGAGAGGGCTCTAGCTGCTCAGCGAGCGAGAGAGGAACACCTAGCAAAGGTAGCGGGAGCGTGTGCTGAGGAGGTCAGACGTGCAAAGGAGAAATCTGAGCAGATCAAGAAGCAGAGAGCCGCGGAGGAAGAGAGGTACCGTCAGGAAATGGAAGACAAGCAGGCAGAAGTCGAAAGACGACGACTGGAATACAAGAAGAATGCTCTGCGGAGACCTCGAGGGGCAAGCACTCCTCCCAGTGCTGACCCTAAAAAGGTTGTCGTGGCTGAGCAGGCTCAATTGGAACCTGAAAATGCTGCTGAACGGATACAAATTGCTTGGAGAACACGACGCAGGAAGAAGATTTTGGCCGCCTTCAATGAGCTGAACCTGAGTATTGATTCGGTGCATGCTGCGACCTTCGATGAGGTTTCGGAGAAATTGCTCGACAAGAACGTTATCGCGACTTCCACGCAGGTGATGGACATGTACAATCTTCTTGTCAATGATCCTCCTGGAGAAAGAGATGCCGGCGCTCCATGTCGCACTTTCCTGACAGCATTTATGATACTTGGACATCCGACCGGAATATTTGATAACGACGGCGAGCTGGAGAGGGATGTGATGGCCAAGGCAAAAGACCTCATCTTATGCTTCGAACAGGTCTTGACCAAGTCCACAGCATTCAACCGCTATACGCCAACACCTACACTACTGGAGGACCTGCTTCTGGCACATTCCGCATATGTGAAGAGTCTTGCAGATTGGAAAGCCCAGGATGCGAGCACCCTTGTCGAGATGATGGTCGGTAGCTTTGCCAATCTAGACGCCATTTGGCAATCCGTCAAGGATGATACAGATGGTGAAGTGGCCACGGACTATAAAGATGGCATTCGCAAGAATCAGATTATGCTCTTCGCGCGGCTTCAAAAACTCGCAGGCAAGGAGGCTGCCGGGAAACTTGTTCGAAAAGCCATCAATGCTAGCCGACGCAAGAACGCTCCTAGGCGAAAGCCAGTCGGAGATGTTCGTCCTCGTGTCGCACTCGAGCAAGTCATACATCCAGAGGCAGTCTCGGACAGTGATACTGAGATGGTGCCGCCCGTAGTCACGTCTCCATTGGCGCCTTCTGCAGTGGCCGACACAAATATGCAGAGCCGTTTGATCTCACAAATGTTCTCTGTCATGCCCGACAACCGCACTGTGAGTCATGAATTGGCTCTTGACAAAGATTACAGGATGGGCAACGAGCGTGCTGCTGCATTTAGAAAACACCTCAACGAGACAATGTGCGCGGATATGCTGCAGGGATTCAAAGACGGCCAAGGCAACGCGTGGACTGTGGCCATGGTCGAGCACATTCGATCCAAACTCCTTCACGTGGTCAAAGCCGGCCCCACCAATACTCTCATCGGCGAAGTTCTAGACCCCGTGTTGACCGCAAGGCAATGTGCGCAAGGAATCTTCTCGTACGAAAAGTTCTTCGACTTCACGGCAAAATTGCTACCCAAGCTATGTGCACCTTTCCGCGACGAGGAGGTGCAGGCATTGGTTCAAGATCTGAGACAGAATGGCGGCCTCGAAGAAATGATCACCAAACTGGGCAGACTGCTCCGCACGATAGACGATCTGACTCTGGACCACTCCAACTTCATGCTCATGAAGAGTAAACCCCTACTGCTTCAACACGCTGCCGAATATGAGCGATCTTGCTTCGCCAAAGATCTTGAGAACGGCGTCACAACCCTTCAAAAGACGAAGAGATGGTGGCACAATGCCAACGTCAATTGCTACACTGAGAGTGACCAGCGAGATCCTCGTGGGAATCTCACAGTGCAGAAGATATACGCACGTGGTCTCGTGGATCTTGCCGTCGCATCTACTCCTCTCAAAGAGAATGAGGTTCCAGAAACCCTTGGTGTCGATATCGATCGACTGAGCCAGATTCGCGGCGATGCTGTCAGAATCACGACAATTGCTGCTATCTTATTGTCGGCCAAGAGTCTTCTTAAACGCGATACCCGCCAGCAATGGGCCCCAGAAGCACGCAGGATGTGGGAGACTTTGCGCATAGGTTATGGAAAAGATGATGAGGCGATCCCCATCAAGGTCTACTCGGTAATTGAATCTTCGCGGACTATGTCACCGGCTGCCAAAGCACAATTACAGGGCATGATCCCGCGCCTGCTCTCTCAGGCCGAGTCTGGCAAGCTTACCGATGCGACCGCCAAACTACTGTTCCAGCGACTGAAGACTCACGTCTTCAAACGCATTTCGGCATCGAGTGATGGCGAGCGAATCAAGATCGCCACCTCAACTGGTCAGGAATTGGCCACGATGGGATTCCCCGATTTCATGGAAAACATTGGCGGGATTGTGGAGTTGTTGAGCAAGATTAGCGACGCTGACCGCAAGGCTCATGGTAAATGGTATGAGGAGATTGCCACTGAGTGCAAGGAGATGGGCGAGCGTGAGGAGAGAGCTGCTTCTGCTTTAGAGTCACCTTCAAGCCCACGATCGGATGCTTGAGACAGAGGCCTACTACACGATTTTTCCATGTTGGCGAGGAGTTCTGGTTATTTCCTGCCAGGAGTATGAGTTTGGATTGGCTGTCCACTTGGTCTGGCATGATATGGCGTTGCGTTGGGTTTTATTTCTCTCTTTGGATTATGAGGCATTGTCTATGTATGTCACTGCTGATACACTAACGATAGCATGATTGCGGAGTTTTTGACTGGGTATTGACATGGGATTGAATGGATAGATTGTACGAATGGAGGAACTGATTGGGATGAACGATCATCATGAGGACAGGATAGAGTGATGCGCTCGCATTGGATATTACATATACCAAATTCTTACCACTTTCACTACCGCGTTGCTTCATCCCTTTTGTGATGCGTGAACCGAAACATTACTTTGAAATGTCTGTTCCTATTTCTTCGGACAAAGCAATTCTATGATGATATCTTGGCCTTCCCTTCCAGGACAGGTGGTCGATAATCCGCGTCGTGTTACCCGCAATGCTTGCGACTACAACCAGTAATTAAATACGACCTCCCTTGTACTCGACTTTGACACATCCCTTGAAATTTCCGATTTCATGTTGTCGTATTTGACACGGTGACCCCATCCATTTCTAAGTCTCAACGTTCGGGCTACGTGCTAAACTTGGAATCTATCCCGCAACACCTCCGGCCAACCGACATTCGATTCAGTTACAACATTTCTGGTGAAGGAGAGCGTCGTTACGAGTGTACGGTTGAGAGGCGTTCACCATTTCTTCACTCGGGCTTGGTCGGAAGCTCCCTCAATACTCTGGACAACGGTGGGGTTTGAGCGTTTCTCCCTCTACTGCTACTGAAGAGATGTCTGGACCCGGGGCGGATGCGGCGAGTAAGAGTAAGAGGAAGAATAGGAAGAAGAAGGGGGGCGCGGCCAAAGTGGAGGGGACTAATGGGGGTGTGGTTGGGAATGGAGATGCGGTGGAGAATGGGGTTGTGAGTGAGGAAGATGTTGAGGGTTTAGGGAAGGAAGAGGAGGAGAAGGGAGGTGATATGGTTGGTAGTGTATGTCTTCTTCTGGTCTGAGCAATTCGATTTGCTTCGTCCATTGCTATGGTAGTCTTGCTAACGATCTAAAAGCCCGTTGGACCCATATCCGAAGCCGAAGATGAGGACGACGAGCCGCAGGAGATCAAAGCGTCTACACCGCCCATGCCCAAGCCCGATGCCACGCCTACGCCGAAACTGTCAGTCAAAACTAATGGGGTCAAGATGGACAGTTCTGCAGATACATCGGAAAGATTGGATGCGCTGGCTCGGGAACGAGATGCTTTAAGAGAAGAGGTATCGGGACTGTGTCAATCGCTCGAAGCTGTACGGAACAAACACGAACAAGAAGTCAGTGGTCTAAAGGAACAACTTGAAGAGACGCAATCAGGGAAAGAGCATGCAGAGACACAATATCAAGAGCTTCTGGGTAGGGTTAATACGATCAGAACACAATTAGGCGAGAGACTGAAGGCATATGCTGTATGTTTTGGACACGATCCATTCGAAGGGACGATCTAACGCATTTACAGGAAGAAGTCGCACAAGCCAACTCCCAAATCGCAGATCTCGAAGAACAATGTCGGACAGCGCAGGAGACGAATGAATCGTTACAGGAGGATCACGAGAAGTTGAAGAAGGAGCATGGACAGCAATCGAGGGAAGTGGAGACGCTTCGTTCGAGGACCAATCTGTCGCAGCAGAATTGGCTGAAGGAGAGGGATGAGCTTATACAACGGGAGGCGTTCGCAAGAGAAGAGTTTGAGACGGCAAAGCAGGCTATGCAAGATTGGGAAGTTCTGGCTATGGAAGAGCGATCGTTGAGGGAGAGTCTGAGTGAGAAGGTCTCCGAATTGGAGGATCAATTGAGTAATCAACGTGAGAGCTACGAAAGGGCTTCTGCTGAAAGGGACACGCAGAGTCAAGCTGTAGACGGGCTGCAGAGGGCTCTGAGGGATATACAAGATGGTATGGGTAAAGACTCATATTTGGAAGGGGGAAATTAACATCTCGTAGCACGAAAGAAAGAACTCCGCGAACTCGTCGAAAACTCGCAATCCCAACTCGAATCTCTCCGGAAACAACTTCAAAAAGCCGAGGAAACCTCCTCCTCTGCTCAAGCCGAGCTTCAAGCCGCACAGAAAGAGCTCACGCGCGCCCTCTCCTTCGAGAAAGAAGTCAAAGAGAAGAGTCTCCTCATTGGCAAACTAAAACATGAAGCGGTGATTTTGAATGACCACCTCACCAAGGCGCTGAGATTTTTGAAACAGCGGAAACCGGAGGATATGGTTGATAGGCAGTTGGTCACTAATCACTTTTTACAATTTATTTCTATGGATCGGGCAGATCCGAAGAAATTCCAGGTCTTGCAACTCATCTCGGCACTGTTGAGTTGGTCGGATGGTAAGTTCTTTCGCGCCTGCTTCCGAGCAACATGATCAGAGTACTGACAATCTATAGAGCAAAAAGAACAAGCCGGTCTCGCCCGCCCTGGTGCGCCCTCTACCCTCACATCAAGTCTACGCCTACCCTCCTCTCCATTCAGGCGAACGCCCTCGACGCCGAGTCTGACTACGCAGCTGGATAACAGCGCGTCTACACCGACGAGTAAAGAGTCATTAGCAGAGCTGTGGAGCGACTTCTTAGAAAGAGAGGCACAAGAAGGAGTATCGGGAAATAGACGGCCGAGTACCGCTACGCAAGGGAGCTACACACCTACATTGGAGAGAAAAGGAAGTGGGTTTGCTTAAAGCGAAGGCACATCTTAGGCCGACCGAAGAGATTTGTTTGGGTTTTATGCGATCTGGTTTGGTAATCTTTTCTCGGAGTTGGGTGAGCTTGTGCTAATTCCTGGTGTTGAGCGTGTAACATCATTTCGCATATCTCTCGAGCGGCATGGCTGTCGTGTGTCTTTTGGACAGAGAGACTTGACTTACAGGGCCAGGAAATAATTCAGAGTACGTACAAGAACTTGATGTCCAAGTCACCATAAGCATTCAACCATCATGCCTCAGGCGAAATCAAGAGTACCATCTTCAATTCGTTAGGACACCCCGGCCGTCATCTCAGCTCAAGAGCCTACTCTCCAGAGGACTTGTCTTTGGGTTTAGTACAAAATGTTTTTGGGTAAAGTTATTCGTACCCGGTGTTTCGACTATTTGTACCCGTTTCAAGCCATGACTCGTACCCGGCTACCAAAATAGAGGGTGCATATTATGGATTACCATATTCTCGACTCTGTGTCAATATCGACGAGATTCTGAGCTAAGTCTCGAAGTTTTAAAAAGTTCAAGGCTAGGATTAGAGTTGGGGTTGTAGAATAGGAGGTACCCTCTATTCTGGTAGCCGGGTACGATTAATGACTTGAAACGGATACAAGTGGCCGAAATGCCGGGTACGAATAGCTTTACCCATGTTGGTAGGCGAGCACTCAGTGACGGTATTTCACTTTGTACTCATCCATCAGCAACCTCTTATGCTTAACAATCTGTAGCCGCGTTAGAAATCCTTTGACTAACTGGGATCAAACAATACTCCTCGGCCTTGCCGACCATATTTCACCCGGCCAAAATGTGGCTTATCGACGCCGAAACCATGATACTGGAGAACTTCCTGGACGATAGACGGTTCGTGGATAGTATAACGTATTCCACCACCCAACCCGCCAAAATATGCCAAGACTACCACTTCCCCCATTATCGGATTATGTCTCAACAACACAACTCGTTATTACTTGAACACGAAAGGAGACTTCAGCTTGCCCTCCAAGCCCTCCAAGCCAGCCAATTCCGAAGCCAACGGGCTGCTGCGCGCGCCTTTAACGTTAAACACCAGAACCTCTCTGATCGCGCCCGAGGAGTCCCATTTATCCTCGAAAAACCACCAAACGGTCGGGAACTTACCCTTACCGAGGAGCAAACGCTTATCCAATATATTCTCGACCTCGATTCGCGAGGATTTGCGCCCCGGCTGTGTGAGGTGGCAGATATGACGGATAAACTACTGGGTATACGCGGTGGAAAGCCAGTAGGCAAAAAGTGGGCTGCGAGATTCGTAACGCGCTCAGATGAGCTCAAGGTAGCCTTCATTCTACGGCTACCTACCCCGCCAGAACCCCGTCTCCTAAAAACGCCCTGGCAGCCAAAGACTCCAAGCAATACTCATGAATTTGGATCCCAATCCAAGCTAGTAAGCGAGTCTTTTACTCGGTCACCAGTTACTGCGCAGGCAGGCTTTTCACAGCTTGTTAAAAGCGCTGAATTGATGCTGCACCAGAACGCCCTACTTGTTGCACGAAACCACGAGCTTGAAGAGCAATTGGCAGTAATGACGAAGCGAAAATCGCGTAAAAGAAAGCGGATCCAGCAAGGTGGTACTATGGAGTATGGGACTGCAGCAGCGCGGGTAGCTGCTGAGGCGTCTGTTGCGCCTCAGGGATCAAAGAATGCTCGTAGTAGTAGTGGTCAAGAAACAGCCCGACCAACTCAAAGGCGCTGTGGGAACTGCGGCGCGACTGAGCACAATGCGCGAAGGTGTAAAAAGGATATTGAGATATCTTCTGAATCAGATAGCAGCACGACAGACTTGGAATCTATTGTTGATAGCGATAGAATTGAAGAGTCGTAACATGAGCTGGTCGTGCCAAGAGATTTTGGCGGGTTGGGTGGTGTGGCGGTTCGGGTGGTGGAATAGGTTATATAGAGATCTAAGATACTGCTGAGAAGTCCACCTATAAAATCTCGGTAATCCAGTCCTAGTTAAGGTGTAATCTGGTCCACCGGCATGTGGCTAGTTTAAACCGTTGTCCAATCCATCTAAAATCTGGTCCAGTTTGAGCACATCACTGTGTCCATGCTCTTATATTCCGCTTCGCGCCTTGAGTGTAAATCTCGGGTGGACGACGAATCATGAGGCGCATGCCATTCGCACAATCCGCCATTTCTTGGTCGGGAGTTTGCTGGGCATTCATAGCGACCAACAAAGCTGATATCGTAGTAGAAGCCTCGACGCCAAATGGGATCTATCACGTAGCACAGGTGGTCGTTTGAGCAAAATCGTCCCCAGATTGCCATGAGTGCTGAGATGGACAGTATTTTCCACAGTAATAATGTAGTAGAGGATGCAGCCTTTCCCCACACGTAGCACAGTGCAGTATTGTGCTGGCGGAAAAGAACTTTCACTTTTAGCGTTGCGTCTCTCTGGGCGAACAACGCCTTCGAATAGGCCCTATACGCGAAGTCTCTATCACCATGTCGTAGATTTTAGAATAGGTAGAAAAATGCCTAACGTACTTCACAAGCGAGTGGGCCACCCAAGCGAGTGGACCACTTCACAAACGTAAACCGCCTTCGTAACAACGTCGCGTAATGCCTCAACAACACGAAAAGCAGAAGACCTATAAAGAAGGAGTTATATTCCTTGCTATCTCAGATATCAATTCAAAGCAAATACAAAGCGAAAGACGCGCTGCAGTAATATATAGCGTACCTCGAACAACAGTACAACGCTGACGCGCCGGACAGCGTCCTCGACGCGAATGCGAGCCGAACTCGAAGCGATTGACAAAGCTAGAAGAGGAGGTGGTTATAAAGCGTATTCTTAACGAAAGCTTACGCGGCCTACCGCCGTCGAAGGCCTACGTACAAGATATGGCTAATAAACTACTAAGAGAGTGGGGTGGGAAGCCTGTTGGCAAGAACTGGGTTAACAACTTGGTAAAGCGTACGCCAGAGCTTACCACCCGATGGAGCCGTCCATACGATTGCCAGCGAGCTGCCTGCGAAGACCCGTCGGTTCAACAGGGAAGGCGATCCCACCCTTCCTTATCTTTGCGGGCAAGGTCCTCATCTCTACTTGGTTCGAAGGCATCCCTCGCGACTGGATTATTGAAGTTAGCCCCAATGGCTGGACGAACAATAACCTAGCGCTTGCCTGGCCTGAACACTTCGACACGTATACGAAACCAATTGGAGTATACAGACTACTTATTATCGACGGCCATGAGAGCCATTGCTCGGTCGATTTCCAGGATCTATGTAGAGAGGAAGATTATTACTCTCTGTATGCCTCCACACTTGTCGCACCAGTTACAGCCTCTTGACGTTGCCTGCTTCTCGCCATTGAAGCGTAGGTACGGCGATGAGATCTCGGCCTTGGCACGCAACCAGACCTACCATATATCAAAAGAAGACTTCCTACCAGCATTCAAAGCAGCCTACGACAAGGCATTTTCAAGGGAGAATATCTGCGCAGGGTTTAGAGTAGCTGGGCTAGTCCCACACAACCCAGATGCAGTGTTATCGAAGCTTGATGTGAGGCTACGTACGCCGACTCCACCACGATCAGTTACCGTCGCATGGGGGGCAAGACACCGCGCAACGCCCACGAAATTGAGGCGCAGGCAACGCTTATTCGAAAGAGGATGCAAAAGCGCCCAGGGTCCTCTGCAATTTCTATTGATGAGCAGGTCAGGCAGTTGAGTAAAGGCGCGCAGCAGATAGCACATGAAATGGTGTTGATGCGCGAAGAAACAGCGCGCCTTCGAGACGCAATTGAGGCAGTTACAAAGCGTAAGAGTCGCAAAAGGAGATATATACGGACTGAGCAGACCTTGACAGCTGGTGAAGTAACTGACTTAGTTACTATAAGGGAGGGTGGTAATCGTAACGATGGTGAGAAGCCTGCGAAGAGGGTACGTGGAGAGAGGCACTGCGGCCGTTGCGGCGAGACTGGGCATAACTCCTGCACTTGTGAGGTAGAAATAGAGAATATAGATGATAGCGAAGCTTATAAATAATATTGTTCTCTTCTATTTAATAATAAAAATTGTTGTAGGGTTGCGTAGTATTTTTACGAAGGCGGTTTACGTTTGTGAGGTGGCCCACTCGCTTGGGTGGCCCACTCGCTTGTGAAGTACGTTATACTCTAGCCTAAGACTTAGAATTACCTAGCCGTACTAGAAGTTACTCATGCACTGCTTTTTGAAAGTAATGTTCACGCTTGACGGCGCTTAAAAGACCCCTCGCTAAAAGTGAAAGGTCATTTCCGCCAGCACGATATAAGGTAGAGTGTCTTTGGGATAAGAAGTGGGAAGCTCTATCAGATTCATGACATTGCTCAACGCGTTCTAAGAAATATTGGCTTCAGGACAATGCCACAATCCAACCATCTCATCCTCCCACAATACAACCCATCCTCTTCATTCCAACCTCATACTCCCAACCCGAAACTCAATCCAGCCATCTCTTTCAAGCCCTTTAATGGCAGTTGGCATACCATTGTTTGGGATTGCCAATCAGCTCAGCTTGGAAAACACAACCATGTCCGTTTTGTAAGCAATTTTTGGCCTAAATGTAATGTGTAAGCTCATTACACCCTGCGCAACGAACAGACGCGGTTGGTTAGAGTCATACCTTCCGGCATTCGTTGCGGAACCAAGTACGTTCTCCCTTCTCTGTGTACTCGTTGCAATAGCCTTGTGTATTGGGCTCTACGGAGCATGTGTACTGTCAAGCATTAGCACAAGGATTTCAGCAGGCTCTGCAACCATCGGATCATCGGATCGTCGGAGTTTGAGAGGCCAGAAGCACTTGTTGGAGAGGAACGGAGCGTGGTAGAAGGGGAAAGGGGTTAACTCACGTAGAGTGCGTCGACGCTACTGATGGCCACGAAGAGTGCTGAGAAGATTGAGATAAGGTTCATGATGGTAATGTGAGTATGGACGAGTTCTGCAGGGGGATCAAAGGGAAGACTAATATAACAGACGGCATAGAACGGATATCTATATAGAATATGATGATTATAGTACTACAGGGTAAGTAGACCCTCCAACTATCAAAAGCATGTGGGACAGATACGAGATATTATTCCACCGTCCTTATTAAGGGATGGCCTGTCAGTACAGTGTAGGAGTAATAACGCCGGCAATTATTGTCGCTTATGCAAGTTTTTTGACTGACCGAATGGCGCCGGCAATTCTGATTTACGCCAAGGTCATACATTAGCAGAAATGTTCTACTAGTAGAAGGGTTCAAAGCTATATACCTAGCCTTTTTGGAGGAGATATTATTCAAAGGGTAAGAAATTAATTGATCCGTGTGTTTCAGCTAGGTTCCGCTGTGGGCAGAGCTCTCAGATTCACTAAAGTCAGCCAGTAAAATAAGGTACGCAAATTGCCGCCCTTATTCTTACGGAGCCACTAAACAACGTCGCAATTAATTTGACCAAAGACAGAGGGATGAGAGGGATTATCTTTCTTGCTTATTGTATCTTTACTAGAATTTATTTCGGTCGTTATGGTTCTTGCATATCGATCTGTATCGCAGTTTTCGGTAACCAATTGCCCGCATTAATACTCCCCCGGATGACATCGGATTAAAATACGAAGAGTAGGGCTAGCTAGTACATACTATGTACCTCATCTAACGTGTTTCACCATTCACTTGGCCACCCCACTCACTTGGCCACCCAACCAAAAAGTCTAATCCCTTCGTACAATTATCGCGATAATGTCAACACCAACCCCCGGATCGGCTTGCAAAGAGGCTATATTACTTCTTGCGAAGCAGAGCTTTCAAACGAATCCAAATTTAAGTCAACGTCAAATCTCAGCGTCGTACGATATTCCTCGATCTACACTTCAGTCTCGTCTTCAAGGTGGTAAACCACGAAGCGAATCTAACCACCAAAAGAGAAAGTTACAAATACATGAAGAGCAGGCTCTGGTTCAGTGGATCCTAGACCTTGATCGACGAGGATTTCCGCCCCAAATTATCGACGTACGACGAATGGCAAACGCTTTACTCGAAAAACGCGGTACGAATCCTCCACCGTCATTAGTCGGGAAGAACTGGGTATCCCGCTTCATCAACGCTCAGCCGGAGCTTTGTACGAAGTGGAATCGTAAATTCCATTCACAGCGTGCAAAATGCGAAGATCCAGCGACAATCAACGCGTGGTTTCAGCGTGTTGAAGAGACGCCCTCACCACCAGGTACACCCCATGGAGTAGCGCCACAGTGGACGTCAGAAACTCCTCGTAAGATAGCTCAGCTTGAGCAGCAGGCTCAGCTCGTCCGAAATCTTCTTCATCGCCAATCTCAGAGCCCAAGTAGTCAAGCAATTGGTCAACTCATCAAAGGATATCAAGTCGCAATGAATTCAGCAGTAATACTTGCAGAAGAGAATAGGAAGCTTCGTACAGAGAACCAACGACGAAAACAGAAGCAACAGTATCGCAGACGATATATTGAATATGGAGGCGTTTTACAAGCTCAACAGGGTCAGTTCTTGATCGAGGGATGCGAAAATAGCTCTAGAGATAGTGTTCAAGATCAGGAAGTCGTCGTACGACAGCGAACATTACCAACATGTAG
Source organism: Venturia oleaginea (assembly GCA_013176395.1). Classification (NCBI taxonomy): domain Eukaryota; kingdom Fungi; phylum Ascomycota; class Dothideomycetes; order Venturiales; family Venturiaceae; genus Venturia; species Venturia oleaginea. The sequence continues at coordinate 274,751 of JABMLP010000004.1, read as the reverse complement.
TGGCTGCGGTATTCAAGGTCATAAGATTAATCGATGTCCAAATACGTAAAGAATGTATTGTTAGAATTATTTTAATAAAAGCTGTATTGGTGGGAGGTTTATCGCACGATGACTTGAGATTTAATGGTTGGGGTGGCCAAGTGAGTGGTGAAACACGTCAGACCCATGCCAACTCATTTTTCAGCGAAAGTAACATTTGTCCATTCTATGAATAACTGTCCCCTGTCAATAAAATAACATCGGGAAATATTTAACAGAAGTATGGTTGAAGGAGCAAGAGTAAGATACCGATCTATACCATCAATCCCTTGTTAACTTCCTAGCCAAGTACCAAGTATCTTTCGGATCACGGGTCGGTTTGCCAACTTAGTTATAACGTAATTCACTAGCGAGCGGGCCACACCACCGAGCGGGCTACCGAATCGATCATTTCATCTTTGCAAGCCTCTACACCACCACCTCATGCCTTCTAAAGCCCAGCAAGAAGGCCGATTACTTCTTGCTCTTCAAGCCTATCAAAAAGGCCAAATCACAACTATTTGCCAAGCTGCATTAGCTTATAATGTACCATACAGTACCCTCAAATATCGCCTCTCTGGACGCGTTGCACGCGTCGAAACGCACGCAAACAGCCACAAACTTACTCCCACAGAGGAAGAAGTCTTAACTCAATGGATTATCTCAATGGATAATCGAAGCTATCCTGCTCGAGTCTGTGCAGTACAGAATGCGGCGAAATTACTGCTTCAACAACGCGTCGGTCCCTCAGCCTCAATCGGTATCAACTGGTCTGCCAGGTTCATCAAGCGACAGCCTACCCTGCAATCGAGATTCAATCGCAAGTACGATTATCAGCGTGCTCAATGCGAAGATCCAGAGCTTATCGGAGCCTGGTTTCGGCTTGTGAGTAATACAATTCAGAAATACGGCATTCAAGAGGAGGATATCTATAACTTCGATGAGACTGGCTTTGCAATGGGTATTGCAAGCACCTCACGCGTCGTTACTACCTCAGATCGACGGGGCAAGCCACCTCAATTACAGCCAGGCGATCGGGAGTGGGTTACAGCAATTGAAGCGACTGTTGGCAGATGAGAATGAGAAATTGAGAGCAGCGAATGAGAGGCAAAAGAGGAAGAGAGCAGTCAAAAAAAAAGCAGATCTCAAAGAAAATAACACTTACAGTTGCAGAGAGGCACAAGGCCTGATGGAGAATACTGTACAGCAGCCTATACAGGCAAGTGTTGCTCCTATACAGCAAACAGTTGTTGCAACAGCCTCGTCATCAAGTAGTGCAAGTCAAGGGAATTGCTTTGGTTTACCTAGTTGTTTTGTATGTAAGGGCTTTGACCATGCTGCGAGCGATTGCCATAAATATCGATAATCTTCTGTATAATAGATAGTCTTGATTAATAAAGGCGTTGTGGTGGTGTAAGCTTGCAAAGATGAGATGATCGATTCGGTGGCCCGCTCGGTGGTGTGGCCCGCTCGCTAGTGAATTACGTTACTGTGGTACTTCATGTTCCCAGGGACCGCCTTCCATCCGGGAAACTACCAGAAACGAATCTGCCGAAGAGAAGTTCCGGGTCGGGATGAATATTTCCTTTGCTGCCAAGGATCGGCTTCCCGAAAAGGTTGTGTGCGGGAGTTGTATTTTCGACCTCAACTAGGACAAATGCAAAGTTCGAACCAACCTACTTCCTGAGGCGGCCAAGATAGCCAAGCACAAGATCACCTCTTTGAAGCACATCGCTTAACGTCGACCAAAGGTTATATTCCTATTTTGTAATATAAACTCGCTGGATTGGAGTAGCATCTTATCAAAATCACAGGAAACCTCTATGAGATCCTGATCTGCAGCTATCTCAGCTCTCAGAAATCAAGTCAACTGGAACTTGCGTCTGTCCTCGGTAACCTCGAAAGCACAATAGTAATTATTCGATTTCGCATGAGACAACACATCTCCAGGAATCGATCGCTTGGGCCGGTTCTCACTAGTGAGCTCCTAGGACCCCTGTCGTTGTGTCCCACACAGATCGATCCAGCTTTTGATCTGAGCTTGTACGTGTCCACCTCCATTATTGTGCTGTGGAGGATATTTATCGAGACCTTGCAACCTACGATCCATTGTTTATCTGAGGGCCAAGACAGCCGTAGATCAAGACCCCTACGATGTTCATTCGATTTCCCCGAGATTCTGAATTGAATCTGGAGATTTTCATATCACAGAACAGGAAGTTTATGGGGCCGTAATCGACAGATCGACGTCAAACGGCGTTGAACGACGTGTTTAATCAGCAAGATTCTTTTCATCCTTTGCTATACTGTACACAAGGCAACACAGGCATGTGAAATATCACAAGTGAAAATATTTGTGCTGCGCAAATCAAGAACAATCGTATTCGTTCAATCCACCAGAGGAGCCCAGCCGTCGAAAACAATCATATTCGTTCAATCAACCCGAAGAGCCCAGCCGTGCGATTATTATACACAACCTGTTAATGTTCTAATCTTCCACCTTCTATAGCCCATTGCCCATTTCAAAGCCATGCCGAAAAAGTCTATCACAGGCTAACAATTCAAGTGCCAATCATGGTATAGCCCGCCACACAAAGAAACGCCATACCCATACCTCATCCCAGCATCAAACAGTGGATTATCAATCCATTACCCATTCCATACACTATACCAATTTGTTTCCCTCCCTCCTGAATGATTAGAAAAAACTAGCAGCAGCTCTCCTCGGTCCGCCTCTGCCCTTAAGTTTCTCGGCAAATAACTCCTTGCCCTGGTTTCCACCCTTCGCACGGTGAAGATGCGGGAACAACTCTTTCGGCGCACTGCCATCATGATTCATTCTGTCGTCGTCTCTCGCCGCGCCCCTAACATTCATTCCGCCCGAGCCTTTGATGCTGATGGGCGCCGCGCCGCGGATGCTGATGGGTGCCCCACGAACATTGATAGGCGCTGACCCCCTAATGTTGAACTCGCTGTTGCTGTTCGAAGATGATGGACGGCCTGAGATTCGGTCGGCAAGTCTGCTGCTCCCTGGGCCTCCTGTAATACGATCGGCTAAGCTGCCTGACGCCCCTGAAATTCGATCTTTCAGGCTTGGCGATCGTTCGTGGCCGTTGTAGCGCTCAGGGGAAGCATCAATGGCATTACTGCGTCGGTGGTGGTTGATCTTCTTGTTTGGAAACAGCTCCTTTGGACTGCGAACCTTCTCCGGGAACAGATCGTCTGCAACGGGAGAAGGTCCAAGGCTTCTCGGTCCTTTGGTAAGGGGGAACAACTCTTTGCCTGTATTCATGACTGTGTGAGCTGAGACAGGCGGATTGCGGAGGCGTGGAGGTGTGAGACTGCGTTGGCGAATCTTGCGGCGTATTGAAGACTCGTCTGGATCCGGGCCAAAACCGTATCGACCGTCTCCATTGCGAGGAGGTGAAGCGCTGCGGTTTCGTAGGCGGCCGTTACTACCGGCGAATAAGTCCTCATCTTTGCGCCCGCCAAATCTGACGCGCTTTCTCCTGTCATGATCGTCTGCTGAACCATTTCCCGCATCGTCATCATACATGCTAGCATCAAATTCATCGTCCTGTCTCCGTCTCTTGTGCTCCTTGTCATCATATCGCATCTTTCTGTACTCGCCGTTCTCGCTTGTATCCCGATCACCTCGTGGTCGTCGTCTTCCCTGCCTCTGTCGTCGTTCAAGCGGGTCTTTGTCCGGGTTCAACAAGTAGAATCTGCTTGCCTCGCGTGCATTCCTAACTTTGACATCGGCCGTTGTTGCCGACCGTAGGGACAGCTCATAAGTCTGTCTCTGACCATCTTTCTCGAGCACAAGTGGTTTCGCAGGTCGTAATTGTAGCGGGTGTAGGCTCGAAGGATCGACGTTTTCCGATGTAAAGGCGACAAGTGCATCGAGAGCTGCCTCGGCCGTGTCGTAGATTAAGTTGGCGCTCGTATCGTCGACCCATTCCACGCGCACAAAGTGCTCTGAAGGAAAGCATAGTTCCGCAAACGTCTTGATATTGCCAGTGTCGAGTGTATCAAGGCCGCGCAGGTGAACTTTCTCGGGCACAGCCTCGGCGGTCGAATTGCCTGAGCTCACGAAGGGATTCCCATTCGCCGTCTGCGCGCCTGAGTTCCCAAAGGTCGAAGTGGCTGAATTCCCAAAGCTTTGTCGATTGGAGGTATCGAACGGAATCCCACCCGTCGTTCCCTAAATACCACAATTAGCTTTTCTTGCATGCTCGGTATCGTCCAATATCCTCACATTAATAGGATCGACATTGTTGTCCACAATATCCTGATCCATGTAGCCCATGTCAATGTCCATGTCCACATCCATATCCTGGTAGCTGAAGTCGCCGCTCTGAGTCATGATGTCCGTCATGGTGGCGGTGGTCAAGAGGAGGGTATTATGATTATGGTCCAAGTGAAAGGGTGAGGGAGGTGAGAATTATGTAGAGGGGCGAGGAAAAGAGAGTGGTGGGTATTTTAAGGGAAAAGTGTTGTGTCAGAGCGAGAGATTGGCCATGTGCTATGAAAGAAACCCGGGTTGGTGGAGCTCTTAACATGGCAGGGCCTGTTCACAGGTTTATTTATAGCCCCGGCCACTTTCAAGTAGGGCAAGAAGAATGAGGCTGCCAATGCAGTTGAGAAGTAGTGGAATGGATTTCTTTGTTTTCTTTCGAACAACCGAACAACCGCATTCTGCAAAGAGTCTTACTTAGTCTCACATCTGAACCGAAGTTCGGAACTCGCGCCTGTCGCAAGGCTGGGGCCCATATGGAAGAAAGAGCAGTGGAGTGTTCCAAGCTAAGTACGGTGATATTCATTTCCAGCCAACGCATTCTATTGCTTGGCGAACGTGTTTACTCTTTCGAAAACATTGCCGGCCAAGAAAGAAAGGAGACTATCATGAACAGATATTCCGAAACTTTTGAACCCTGTCGACGACCTTGTTCTACCCCAACGCTATGAGACAGCTCTAGAATCTCTCATCGTCCTCAATTCTCCCCTATTCCTCAACTCGAGACCTCAATCCTCACATGCGAAATCAGGGCTTTGTAAGCTTGAACTTGCTTAGAAGGCGGAAAAGTTGCCATAGTGATCCTCCCAGCGTGAGAGATGGTATAATGTGGGGGGCTGTCGTAGACAAAGTGTCAGTTTTCGGCATACAATCAACGCGACAGTCACGAAGGTCTGGGGGCACACTTTCAAATCCGTCCGTCAGCAGAGGGATGAGCAGCACAAGAAACTAGCGGGTAAAATCTTGGAAATACATGAAATATCAACAACTCTCGACGCTAGAGCCTACGTAAACCTCCACAAGAGCTGTAGGGTGGAGATCTAAAGGCCAATCTTCACAACCATGTTGACCATCCATCGTAATCAATCATCTATCCAGTACCAGATACAGCAAGCCTAGAAACAAGGTTAGAAGGTGTTTGTAATAATGTTACGGGGACAAAGCATACTTCATCAAATGGTCCATAAACGTTTGCAGTGAGACATCGTCAGTGAAGATCGTCTGCGCAGACTGCGCGACACCACCATAGCTGCCAGTCGTATGCGTAGTCGAAGGATTAAGCTTGGAGAGCAAGAAACGAGCTTGCGACCCACCAGCATCGCAAACAATAAATCGAGGAAGTGGGAATCGGTCCTGGATAAGAAGTTTCGCGTCTTCTCTTGGTCGCTGGAGAAGTTCTCCGAAGTTGGCATATTCTGGGTTGTCCTGGTATCCCTCTTTCCTCCATGCTGCGATGGTCTCACCGTGGAAAATCAAAATGTGGAAGAAAGTGTCGAGAAGCAAGACGGTGTCAGGTTGAATGGAGGTCGAATCAAGCAAAACAGCCTCAGCCTCCTCCTGGTCAATTCGGTAGGCGTCCAAGGTAGGTTGGATCATGATGAGAGAATTGCTGACATCCTCGTGATTTACGACATGTCGGTAGAATGCTGTCTCATCAGGAGAGTTATTAAATACCTGCAAGAACTGACTTCGGCGGAGATGGAACATGAATTGCGGGTAAAGGGTGAAGTTCTTCTCCAGCCGGAAGGATGAAGAATCGTCCTTTCGATATTCGGCAAATCGTGAACACAGTCGAATGAGCATGCGATCGACCCATCGAAGAACATCGGGACCATCATCAACCTCGGCTTTGAATACAGCAATTCGCGCCATAAGAACGGCTGCTGCTTCTTGATCGAAGGACTGAGCGATGGCAGGGTCTCCAGAGGGTCCGCTCAAATTACGTGCAACAGTTGTTACACGCAAGTGGAATTGTCCAGAAGAGTGCTGGTAGTATGTGAGGAACTGGATCATTCCCTTCTGAGGACCTTGTTGCATCTGGTTTGGTCCTGGTTGGCTGGCCATTTCGAAGTAAATACCATAACTTGAAGTTGGGTCGATACCGCACATTTTCCACGAACAAGTGTTGCCAATACCGCATTCAGTCTCGCCTACAGATGCAGACTTCTTGTTCAAGGAAACGGCGTGTCCAATCAAACCTGTAACTTTGAGTTCTTTGGTCGTCAAAACCTCGAGTGAGGCATTGAATCCCATCAACAAGTTGGGCTCTTGACCTTCGACCTCAACCTTTTCGAAGATTCGAAGTAGTGACTGCCGGTACATCGAGGATGTGAAGCTGTCTGTGAGAATCATGTTTCCACCAGTATTGTTGGACAAACCCTTCATTTCCAGCAGACCGACCTGATCAAGACAACCAGCGAAAATGTCCACAACGTGACCATTATGAGCTGTTCGCTTTGCCAAGTGCTCGTAAAACTTCAATGCCTTTTTGTAATATTTGATATTGTCCTTCTCAATATCGTGATGCGATCGGATGGGTTCTCGCAATTCGGGTCCAACAACCATACCAGGGCCTTCTGTGCAAGGTCCGCCAGTGAAAAGCATGATGCGTCCTCCCGCATTTTGGAATGACGATTCGAGAAGACCAATGGCTACACTCAAAGCCACACCGGTACATCTCAGCGCTCTCTTGTCGCTCGCAACTGGCCATGGATCCTTCTGGAGCTGCTCGATGATGCTGGTCAATTGGAATTCGGCGTGTTCCAGAGGGAGCAGGAATCGAGCGTGTGGGCCCGTGACACGGCCAGGTTGCTGAGGCACGCCAGCGCCAGGTCGAAGACTCGCTGGAGATAAGCCAAGCATCTCCTGGACCTGCTTACTGGTGTAATCCTTGCTACCGCGGAAGACGAAAGATTTGGCGCATTCGGTATATCCAATCTCATGGACTTGTGCCTATCAACATGTTAGCCAATTTGCAGCTCCAAATTCAAACTCAACATCACACACCATTGTGCCATATGTAATCAACCCAACCAATGCGTATGGTGGGAGCAACTGCAAAGTCGCGAGGATCGAGTCCTTGAGTGCCTGCAAACTGTCGTCTTCCTGACATGTGTCCACAACAAACAGGAAGATTGGTGCAGAGGGCGCAGGTCTCGACAGCCTATATTCGATCGTGGTGCTGTTTGGGTGGAGCTCTGGTGGGACGGCATCTTGGGAGATATCTTTGTAGTGTGGAGGGAGGGAATTGCGCTGTAGGCAGAAGGGGCATATCCAAAGACGTCCTCGCATGTCGACTTGGCTACACACAAGTCAGTGGACAGTTTCTATAGGATTTTTGGGATAATATGTACCAGAATGGGTTGAGAATACCGCGGCATGGGGCCTTGCACGATATAGGCTCATACTGCAACAACGGCGATTCCGTCTCCTTCAGTGGGGTATAGAGAGCACCGATCGGGACTACGCGGCTGTGGTTAGAAATATGTATTGTTGGTGACACAAACTCCACTAACCGACGAGGCGCGATGCTTCCTATAAAATGTTAGAAGTGAGTAGGTGTACATTTGGACACGAGGACATACCATCCGCGAGCTTGGAAAGGTATTCCAACTGAGCCGAATGCCATCGCGCTCCTCGATCTGGCTCCACTGGTCTTTCAACGCGTCGAAATCCATGTTCATGTTTTACGATTTATAGAGCTCAGAAAGTTGGGGGTATTTCGAGGTTGGGGGTGGATGTAGAGATGGAGATTGGGGGGATCAGGCCGAGTCGTGGCGGTCGATTTGACTACTGCCAGTTGAACTTCTTAAGAGGCCACCTCGATTATATTTCGGTCACAGTCAATTCGATACTGTGCTGTTTGGTAGACGTAGACGTCGCCATCTAAGAGCCGTCCATTCGGCCAGATATTCCAAGCAATGCTCAATACGCTAACGGCTCAATAAGGACTAGACTTTCCGAAGAATACCCGGTGCTGCTTGAATAAAATTTCTTCGAACTCTGCCCGCACCTCTCTTTCTTCAAGATTCTCGTTCGCAACAAAACGATTCACATCATTACTGCGGCAGGTTGGTTTTCGATATCGATGCTGTCTTCGCGCGAACGTAGACACGACGCACCCTTTGCTGGGCGCCTGGTATTGATTGGGGCCGTTATGGTCTCTCTGACATCCTGGGAATCAGCTGTGGTTACATACTCTTGAGTTTACTCAAAGTCGAGATCGCGATTATGTACAAGGCGAGCCGCTATCGATTGTCCAGCTTCAATATCTTGAAGCAAAGCTCGCACATGTCGCCGGAGGTAGCTTCTGACGAAACGGATTTAGCATTTTCGATCTCACACCGCTTCATTTCACGATTGGTTTGTAAAGTCATTACCTTGACTGAGCCTGGATACGATTCTGGGTATGATTTCCATGTCTGCGTCGAACGAAAACTGCGAATTCTCGAATTCTCGACAGATGACACTCCCAAAACATTTGTCAAAGACAGGTCGGTCGAGGATATATCCTCCATCCTGCATACTTTCCTCCACTAAAGAACGTATGACACTCAGTTGATTATCGGGCGCAAGAACCTGGCCACAGCTTTACTGTCGTGCAATCATTAATCACAAGCGACATAGCATTCATCTCCCGGCACCAGAAGTTCTTCAAGTTTAAACTGTGCAAACATTCAACGTGCCTTTTCACCACAATCGGGTTGATAAGTTCTCCAGGACTTCGATACAGGAACGAAGAGCATGCCGACCCTCTATCGTAAACACCTTGTTCTTGTTGCCTCCATGATCAAGATCGAGGTCATCATCGGGCAGTGCGGCAACGCGTTTTGGACAACAATACTTCGTAGTAAAGAATCAGAAGCGCCCATTCGATTTTCGTCATTCTTGGGCCTCAGCGCGTGTACTACCATGTCTTTGACAGATGGGCACAACCCAACTGAATGAGAGTGTGACCTTTTATTCTTGTTGGAGAGGCTCAGCCACAAATGACTATATTGAATTCTGCTATGGTGTTTGGAGATAAATGGCTCTGGCTTTTGCAGAGGAAATTCTCAACACGATGGCAAAGCCGACAACTCCCTGGAAATTCTGGTTGTTCGGATTTATCGATATCGGATGATTTGGATCCAATGTCGATCTGTTTAGACGAAGTTGAAGTGCTGGAGAGGCGGAACTGGAGTTGCCAGCCGGCACTTGGTGACTGAAGGAAGTAGGGGAAGATGTCTGTCATCGTTCAACAACGACACCAGAGCGTATTATCCGATCTATCAACGTCATGAGCCGCATGTTTGACAGTGTACCACGATGACCAGAAATTGATTGTTTGACGTGGCCACAACATATAAATAGAGGGGAGCCCGTTACACACCATTCATCGTTACCCACCCTCCGCCTGACCGAAATTGACACAAGCAAAACAACTGACCGAGCCAGCCCAATCAATAAACTTGCTCATTGTTTCCGCAAGGAGCTGCGGGAGATGAGCAACTCTCAAACGGAGGCAATACAAAAGAGCACCCGACGGATTTGTAACCCAGGGACTCCACTTCCAAAGGGACCAGCTTGTACGATATAAAACACGCAATATACTCGTCCGCCTGCACCACCACCGTTTCTGAACCACGGGCGCCAGTCTTGCCTTATCTTCCCTTGCTCCTGCTACCAATTTCTAGGCTATAAGTACTGCCGAGGTCACCTCAAATTTACGCCTTTATCTTTCCCTCCATAAACACCTCCTGCGATAGCTACAAATCAACCACCAACAATTTCAACTCAACCTCATAAATCACTCTCTCACATTTTGAAAATACCGATAACATGTCTCACACATACAAATTCGACGTTGCTATGAGCTGCTCTGGATGCTCTGGTGCCATCACGCGTGTCCTCACGAAACTCGAAGGTATGAGCACCCCGTCATCTACCCCTCCTCGCACAACCACCCCATGTCAGACTTCGAGCAAATAACTGATGCTAATGGAACTTGCCAACAGGAGTTGAGTCCTTCGACGTCTCCCTCGAGAAGCAAACCGCCGAGGTCAAAGCCACCGAAGCACTCCCATATGAAACCGTCCTCGAAACCATTAAGAAGACGGGCAAGAAGGTCAAATCTGGAGAGGCTGATGGAAAGGAGATGCCCATTGAGTGAATACTCATGGGAGGAATGACACATGAAGATCGACGATCTTTTGCCGACGACATTTGGGGTTTTGGGTTATTCTTTTGGCATGAGGTGATGGGAGGAGGGTGTTGTACTGTATGACCTTACGACGAAAATTTCCCAGGCCTTGTGCCGATATAAATGGTTGAACGCAGGGCGAGAAGTGAATAGCCTGGTTATAGAATACAACACATTTGACCCTCTACGAACTCTTCCGTCCGTACCCTCCATGATCCTCTGTTCCCTTGGGCATGTCCCCCCATGCTCCTATCGTACAACTTCCATTATTCCTCCGTTCAAACTCTCAAATCTCCGCAAACAAATGAAAGCGTCGCAACCCATCTAGCGTTAAACGATGAAGGCGAGCAAGTTAGGGCAATCGTTGAATACCTATTCAGCATGACCCGGCAGTTGATCAACGGCAGTAAATTCCCGAGATGGGTTGAAATAAGCTTTAATATAATAGTTTGATGAGGATATAATCTGGCCCGAGGTTGACGATAGATTGATGCTGGTGAGTGTGGGGATTCTGACGTGAGCTGTTTTCATTGGGGTGCTGGTTTGGGGAGCTAAATATCTGGTATGAACTCGGATGGAGAAGCATTGAAAAGGAAGATAATAAGCATCGTAGGTTGTGAAAGAGAAGCTGGAGGCATAGGGTCTTTTGGTTGATACATGGTCTATGATAGACATTCCCTGGACTACGTTCCATAGTAGTTGATGGTGAAACTGCCATCCAAGAATATTGATTAGTTGTTTCCTCGCAGTAGCGAAGTCTTCTCGTGTTATACTGAGAGCATGAATGTTGAATCTGTTGTCGTCAAGGAGAGATATTCGCGATGCTCGACACTGGCAGGACCCTCTCTCTGCGTCATAGGAGAGCTATTTTCAGCCCACTTTCTATCAAGGTAAACACAGAAACAGCAGACAGACCCACCATCATCAAACGACCAGCCATGGCACAGTGAGTCTTCAAACCGCTGTATTACCGTATACTTACTCCTACTCAGGACCAACATCCTCTCCCTCCCCTTTCGAGGTTCGCACAATGTCTCCCTCGCCGATGCCATCAAAACCTACATCAACACCAAATATGACCAGCATCCGGATATGTTCAAGCACGACTTGGACACCATAGACCAACTTCGCAATTCTGCCATCCACGCCGTCGAAGCCCACGTCAGTGGCATCAAGAAACTCCAAGCTTATGCCGCCCAACTCGTCTGGTTGAGCGGGAAATTCCCCATCGACATCGGCGTCGAATTTCCCTGGTATCCCGCTCTAGGCTACGATATTACAAGGCCTATGTCGCAAAATAACATTCGATTCGAGCTGGCGAATATACTGTGGAATCTGGCAGCCGTGTATTCGCAACTTGCTATGTCCAGCAATCGCAGCACACCGGATGGATTGAAGGCTGCGTCGAATTATTTCTGTCAGGCGGCTGGTGTGTTGAGCTACTTGAGGACGAGTATAATACCGGATTTGAGATCAACGCCGCCGGAGGATATGGATATCATGACGTTGGAGTGTTTGGAGAAGCTTATGCTTGCTGAGGCGCAGGAGTGCTTTTGGCAGAAGGCTGTCAAGGATGGGCTTAAAGATGCTTCGATTGCGAAGTTGGCGGCAAAGGTGTCGGATTATTATGCTGAGGGGCAGGATTTTGCGGTAAAGTCGGAGGCTGTAAGTAGTGAATGGATACACCATATGACGGCGAAGCACCACCATTTTGCTGCTGCGGCTCAGTATCGCGCCGCTTGCGATTGCTTGGAAAAGAGGAAGTATGGTGAAGAGGTGGCGAGATTGAGGGACAGTCTTTCGTGCGTTGCGGAGGCGCTCAAGGAGGCAAGATACATCAACAAGACTGTGCTGGGCGATTTGAATGGGCTCAAGAGCAGGGTACAGGAAGATCTTAAGAGAGCGGAGAAGGATAACGATATGATCTACTTGATCCCAGAACCACCAAAGTCAGAATTGAAGACTCTGGATCGCGCGAACATGGTTTCTGCGAAGGTCCCGGTTCAGGTCTCTGATCCAATGTCTTCTCTTGGAGAGAATCGCGAATTGGGACACCCACTGTTCACAAAACTTGTGCCGTATGCTGTGCATGTGGCTGCGACTATTTATGAAGATCGCCGCGCGAGGCTGGTTAATAACAGCATAATCGACGAGCTGGAGGCACTCAACACCAAGATCGCGGAGGTCTTGAGATCGCTGAATCTGCCTGGGTCATTACAAGCTCTTGAGAAGCCGCTCGGCCTGCCCCCTGGACTGGTTTCACACGCTGAGGAAATACGTCAACAAGATGGTCCAAATCGACTCTCGAAGTCTATAGACGAGACCGAAAAGCTGAAGGACAACGATCGCAAGATTTATCAGGAAGGTGTCGATGCTCTACGGTCAGAACGCTCTGGCGATGACCAGGCTAGGTCCAAATATGGCACCGAGAGATGGACGAGACCGCCTGCGAACCAAGTCGTTCCAAACCTTTATCAGCAAATCGACGAAATCGACAATTACCTCAAAGCAGCAGCATCCAGCGATTCAACTGTAACCAAGAAGCTGAAAGAGAATGAGACACTAATCGCACTGCTCGCTGGTAGTGATCGCGATCTAGAGCACTATGTACCCTCCAGCCGTAGAGCTCAACTGACTCCAGCTGTTGACCAAGCAGCAAGTAAACTACGCGCTTGTCTCAACGATGTCAGCCGCCTCGAAAAGAAACGAAGACAGAAAGTCGAAGCTCTCAGAGCCAAAATGAAAGAGGACGATATCAACCCGGATCTTCTTCGCGAAACCGCTAGGATGGAACGCGAATACCCGATGCAAAAGATTGAAGCCGCCCAATTCGACGATTTTTTCGAGCGTCGGCTGGCAATCTTCGATTCCGACCGGGCTATGGTTACTGAGGAGGAACGGGAACAGCAAGCAATGATTAGGCGATTACAAGATACCAACGCTAACTTTACGACGGCCCGGAAGGGAGATTCATCAACGAGGGAGAGGGAAGTGGCATTGCAGAGGTTAGAGAATGCGTACATGAAGTACAAGGAAATCATCACGAATTTGGATGCTGGGAGAAAGTTTTATAATGACCTTGCGAAGATTGTGACGAGGTTTAGAGACGAGGCAAAGACTTTTGCGTATCAGAGGAGGAGTGAGGCGGGGCAGATTGAGGCGTAGGTTTCCCTATGTCTAATCGTTGTTGCATACTAACGACTGAATAGTGATTTCACATCAGCTATGTCAGCTCTTAATTTGGGCAAAGTACAAACACTTCAGCAAGAACGCGACGCGGAACAACAACGGCCTTTTTATGCTACTCAGGCTCATACGGAAGTTCCGCTTACTGCGCCGCAGCCGAAAAGAACAACTGTTGCGCCGCCTGCGCCTGGGATGTGGGTGCCGGGTATGGAGATCAAGTTTGCGGCGCCGGGAAGTGATGGGTCTAATGGAAGTCAAGTTGGTGGTCAGCCTCAACAAAGACAGGGTGGACAGTGGGATCCGAGTAAGGGGATGAAGTTTGGATAGTTTTAGCGTGTGAGTTTTTAATACAGGATACCCCGATATGACTATTGTTTTGATTGATTCATGCTGATATTATACACAGTTGAGCGTTTTACGAGCAAGCTCATTGAGATGTGATCCTTTTAATCTATGACTTGAGAACGATGTGTGACTAGACTGCCATTTGTGACTTGGCCAACGTGCCCATTCAGTCATTACTCTCTCTCTCTCTCTCTCTCTCTATCACCACCATTCTCGACCCCAGCTTCTTCGACGGATGGCCCTGAAATAACAAATGCTACTTTCACCTCATAATTCTGCAGCTAAAGGCAAAAGTAACGAGTCCGACTTCCTCATCATAACAATCAATTCCTTACTAAGAACCGATGCTATCTCCTCTTTTAGAAGAGCGACTGTCAAGAATTCTTGCCGGCACTAGAATAATTGTCCCGATGTCGCAATCAAACATCAAACAATCGCAAGACCGTGTTCTTCCGAAGATTTGAAAGTACGGAAAGCTTCCATTGCCAGCTTGAATGAGAAGTCCTGCGATTGGAGGCCCAATGCTAATGATGGTAGATGCCATACCTGTACGCACACCGATTTCGCTCATGTCTGTTGTCATTTTCGAAACTATGGAGGGGAACAGCGTCTGTACGGCGTTTGCGCATATTCCGTCAACGATTACGAAGTTGTAAAACTGCTTGGAATCGTTTACCAGGATCCACTCGAACATCTGATGTTGCACAGGTTAGCTCAAGAGAACTTGTTGGCAATTAAGGCAGGGACTATTCTCCCCGGAATTCCGACAGCGTTCATCGTGATGAGAAGATTGGGCGAGTCCTTAGGGGAGAGATGCAGGATATGGCGGCCATATACTGTGGTCTGAGCTAAGTGCATTAGCTCCATTTGAATGACGGAGTATAATGACTGACGTAAGTAGTATGCAAAATACAATCCCCAGAGACAGAGAAAGATGAGGGTTATTCACCACGGTGCGAGAAGAAGAGACCGATCATCTCATATCTGAGAAGCTGAGTGTTTTGACGTTCGCGGCTCATGGATGTGGTTGTCCTGGTAGGTTGCGATTGTTGGTCATTATTTTCCCGTTTGGTTTTCATGCCTCCTTTGACATTGTCTCTCATCCTGCGTAGCGGTATATTGACCGTAATGTGGAATTTCTGACGTCTAAGTCAGAGTAAAAATTCCCAACTTTTTGCGCAAGTAGTTGACGTCAGCTTTTCCCAGAAGTTCGTGAAACGGGTCCAACGAATTACAGATTATCGCAGCGGAGTATACCCTACGGCAAAGCGGTTTCGGATCGAGTGGGACTCGAATAAGATGGCAGTGGAGTCTCGCAGCGGCACCTTTCGTTGTCTCCGCTCTCACCGGCTGAGTATAGAGTTGATACTCATCTCAATGGCTTCAAAGAAAGATATTTCGATGCTGTTGTGAGGGTTGAAACTTCCTACAGCGATGGCACGATATAGCTGACAATGGGTCGATATGCGTTTGGCGGTAGCGTGACGCCTTATTCCCACGCTGGTTGTGGGGAAATGGAACTAACAGTCTAGGTTCGATCATGAAGGATAGACTGCAATAGCATTTTCAGCCTCTCGATGGGCGCGCATTAGCGGGAATGCGTCGAGGTGCATTTTGTGCCCAATACATAGCGATAGACGACTCGACATGGCTGAGCGCCAAACCTATATTGCAAAGGTAAGTTTCTCAAACACTTGTTCTTGGTATTTTTCGCCTATAGTTCTCCTCGTTGTTAGTTTGTTTTGGAAGCTCATGCAGTAGAATTATTAGGCGCGTACCTGTGTTTCGCCACAAGTCGTGCCATCGAAACAGCGTTTCTTGTTAATCATCAGATTTCAGAAGCAACACCAATTCCTTCCACAGCCATGTTCTTTTGACGATACGGGCGCACTGTGATTAAGCAGATTTAACGGTTTGTACCAACAATAGCAAAACGACGCTTGAGCAAACAACTCAATTTTTCGCGCTTACCATGTATAGATGATCTTCATGCTCGTTGACCTTTCTAGTTGGATAAATATTCTCGAGTCCCTCTGTGAAGGACTATCAGCAACACAGCTACAGAAACAGGTATCTTCCATTCATTCAGTCTATTCTTCTCCCGATCTCGATCATTATTCATCATGAAGAACCTTATTCTCTTGACGTTGGCACTCTCGGCGGTTAAGACTGCTGCCAAACCTTTCCACAATTATGTGAGGTCGGCTCATCGGGCTAGTGTTGAGAGAGCATTGCTGGAAGTTGGTCCTGATGGAAAGGGTCCTGGTGGAGCGATTTGTGTTGGTGAGTCTGATCCTGTTTGCAATTGCTGATTTGTAAAACATACTAACCAATTCTTAGGACCTGGTGGCAAAGTCGCTGATGTTCCTGGAGCTACGCCAAGGAGACAGGCGATGAAGTCGGAAGTGGAAGCTATCGAGGGTGCTGGAAAGGTCCAAAAAATCAAGATGAGGTATGTGATTGTGTTTGTCCGGCGAATATTTTCGAATCAGTGAAGCTAATTTGTTGGCAGATATGGTCCATACTCAGTACCAAACATGATGAAGAAGTCCGTCATGAACGAAGGAGGAGGTACGTGATGGTGTTCTCTACAGTTTCCGATGCCAGTATTCTAATTGTAACAAAGCTCTTTGGAATTGCGGTGATGCAGAAATCGAGAAACCATGCGAGGAATGTACACTGCTTGGTCTAGTCGCTGGCCTCGAGTATCCAAACGGAACCAATGCCAACGAAAGTAAATCCTAGCTCTTACGTATATTCTTGCTAACAGAACCCAGATTGATACAGGCATGTGGATGCACCACATGGTCGCCTTTACCGTCGGACCCGGTCGTTGGGATCCAACTTGCCTCGACCAACCAACTTCGCTGCCCCATTTCGCCATCGGCTCCAGCCCAACCCAGTCAGAACGCAGCTTCTCATCGGGCAACGAAAGAACTCCATTGAGTTTGCTCGGTCGCAAGGAGTTCGATGCTGGAAACAGGGCCGGATACCACTTGCGAAAAGAAGACCAGTACCGATTCATCGTGGACCTCATGAACATGAACATGGACGACCGGACAGTGTATCTGACTATCACTTACGACCTGATCGATGGGCCATTGCCAAAGGGCTGGGGCAACTTGAAGCCAGTGTGGTTCGATGTTGACCAATGCGGTATGAGCGAGGTTCCAGCTACTAACCAGGACGGCAAGTACACCCTCACCGCCAAGCCATGGACGCCCAACTTTGAGGGAGAAGTCATCGGGATGGGATCCCACCTTCACGACGGAGGCGTCAATATCAACGTCTTGATGAACAAGGAAAAGGTCTGCGACAGTCAAGCAAAGTACGGAGAGAACTCACAGTACATCTTCAAAGACGCCAAGAACAGCATGCCCGGAGGTGAAAAGGTGGCCGAGAAGCACATCTCGAGTATGAGCACATGCTATTACGAAGGCGTTGGAGTGAAGAAGCTGGAGAAATCGCAGTCTTGGGGAATGACTGGCGATTACGACTACAAGAAGTTCGAGGGAAACTTGGAAGGAGACGGCGACCAAGCTGGTGTGATGGCGATTGCGATCATGTTCGTGAAGGTTCCTGCTGAGAATGTCCCTATGCCTGCTGTCAAACCGGCTCCAGCAGCCCCGGGCCCAGCCCCAGCCCCGGCAGCCCCGGCAGCTCCAGCTCCAGCTCCAGCTAAATCGCCATAAGATGGGCCGGGCCATAGGGAGATGAGTTTCGATAGCATTGTATAGGTAGACCGGGTTTATGGCGTCATCCTGTATGGAGCTGGTGGTATTTTCTAGATGATGGAGACTAGTAATCAGTTCTTAATTGACTTCTTTGGATTCAATCATCGCGTCTGCACATTGAATTTCTCGTCTCAGTGTTCCACAGGTCCTTGGGAATCACGGTTTTCTTCTTAAAGTTGAACTCTCCTAATTTATAATCAATATCGACAAATTTCTGATAACGTAAGGAAATATTTTTGCGGAAATTTGACCATACCGGTCTCAAGTTGTAGATGACAATGCCGATCAAAAATTCATCTTGAGGTGCAAAGAATCGATGAGGCCATTGTGCCTGCCTCTTGGTAGTTGTCTTTCTCTACGCCGGTTGCTCTTGCTAGACCTCGCAACTTCTTTCTTAACTTCATAACTTCTTTCTCAACTCTTCACAACTTCTTTTCAAAGTCCATGACTTCTATCCACATTTGATAACATCTTTCTCAAATTCATATCAAAACTTTATAACCTCTTTCTCAACTTCAAAAACTTCCTTCTGAACGGCATGACAACCATGCCATCAAAGAAGAGACCCGTGAGTCCTACCGGCGAGGCTTCCAAATCTAAAGGAAAGCAACGGACCACCAAGAGTTCAACATCGAAAGTCAAGCCGCCGCGACACGAGTATCTCACAATGATCGAAGAATACGGCCCACAGGGCACCACATCGAAGGACCTATTGGCAGT
Organism: Venturia oleaginea; assembly: GCA_013176395.1. NCBI lineage: Eukaryota > Fungi > Ascomycota > Dothideomycetes > Venturiales > Venturiaceae > Venturia > Venturia oleaginea. Next base: position 256,270 of record JABMLP010000004.1, on the reverse strand, counting down.
CTAAACGAAAGTGGAGAACGCCAATCGCGCAATCAAGATTGCGCGACGATTGGAGGGCGCCCAATTCAAGAAATGGGAGGAGAGAGAAGATGCAATACACGGCGGAGTACCGCTGCATTGTCATGATGGGGAGGGGAGTGGTGTCAAGTGGACGGTGACGCGTCTTGCCCTCAATCCGAGTGGCCTTGTCTTAGCGGGAGATGAGGATTACTCTTGGGATTCGGTCGACAAAGAAGGACATGAGAAGGATACAATTGGGGTGGGTGGTGCAGACGGTGAGCTAGGTGGAAGCGGCGAGGAGAATGCTGGTCTATTAGGCGGCTGACGGAGATGGTCTAGAAGACGAAGTTTTTTCGGATTTTACAGAGATGAAGATGCTGATGGGTAAAGTTGGCTCAAAAGATAAAGATGATCCAGACTACTGAGATAATTGAGAAGGAGATGGTTCAGAAGATGGAGACGTTCAGAAGATAGAGATGGCTCAGAAGATGGCAATGGTTCAGAAGATGGAGACGTTCAGAAGATAGAGATGGCTCAGAAGATGGCAATGGTTCAGAAGAAGGAGACGTTTGGAAGACGGAGATTGTTCATAGTGGAAGAATGGTGAATGAGTGCACGATTATGTAAGCCAGTAATACTGAGCTAGCCACATTCGGCATGATTACCGCCATTTAATTTTCTTCACTGCTCTCCTCTTTCGCATCCTTCATTTTCAACTAGAGATTGATATTGATACGTTTCCGGAAAAGGGAACTTTGAGAATTGGCAGAGGTTTACGGCTATTGGTCTGAAGTTTAGGGACTTCTAAGCCCGTTGATGAGATGCTGGGAAGGGTACTGTTGATGAAGCCACGTACTGTGCTTTCGAAGAAGAAATTACCCGGACTAATAATTCTGTTCCCTTCTTGATGTCGCTGCATGGGTATAACGTACCCATCTTTCTTATCGATATCGGTTGAATTTGGCGATCCTCGAACTTGGGATATCGAAGTCTAAATTTTTCGTCAGGTCGACCTCGCATTATACAATTTCAAGTGGAAGGTATTCAGCTTAGAAAAAGATAGAGGTGGAAATGAAATAACTAACCAGAAGTTAGATTACTCAAAACGAGAACATGGCGAGAGAGGACTTGGCGACAACGAAATGGGCATATAGTACAAGACGATATCTCATCAATAACGATGGTCAACGATTGGCTTTCGACACATTCGCGACATTCGAGTCCATACAGGATGCGAACCAGGAGATTAGATTCCTTGCCGAAAACGAGGAGGAGTTGGATTACGAAGGCGTCAGGTGGGAATCAGAAGAAGACATATATGGTCAACTCATTCTCACGTCTGGGTATGTGGGAGACGAAATGATTGTTTATGAAGTTGTGCGAGAAATTTTCGAGGAAGCGGTGGATGTTGTGATGGAGGAGGGGGGTTCGGATGAGGATGGACATGATTTTGAAGGCGAAGAGGAAGCTGATGAGCTTGCTCATGCTATGGGGGATGCGAGGATATCAAGGCGATGAGTCTTTTGAGTTGAGTAGGGCGGCTGAATCTCAATGCTCGATTGGCAGGCTGATCAAGGAATAGTTTATCGATGAACCGATGTGGTCACTATCTCATCTCATCCCCGACGTGTTCGCAAATCATCGTCAAAAGCTCCAACAAATTCTTTTAACGGTTCATCGAAAAGGTTTTATTCCGCGATCAAGAGAACGAAGACTTTGACAATTAACGTAAGCGAGAAGGCGGCAATGTTGCAGCATAACTTAGTATGAGTAAATACTAAAAACCGAGTTGTACAGGCCTGCAATGTTATAGAGAACGTCAGCTTAGTAGAATCTTCGTCGCGGTACGAGGCTACCTAGTTGTGCGATTCAATCCAAGATCGAGGTCGCAATGTTTCTGGCGGTATATAGATATTTAGATCACCAGGAATCTCGAGAGGCAGCTATTGTAAGGAAGTGCTTCAGTTTAGGATCGATATTGTTGAACAGTGGCATGCCAGTCCTTGATACCTCAGGCATAATGCACGTGATAGATACCAAGGAATGCATTGACATGCATATATATGCATGCAGATGCTACGGAGATAGCACACACAGCGAGAACTCAATTTTTGGAATTTGCAGAAGTATCATCTAAGGATCATCAAAACACCTCTGCCAGTGGCCGCTCCGGCCTCTAGAGGCCATCGCGCGTCCCTCAGCGTCGATGAGATATCTCTAGAGTCGCCGTCGCGGCCACGGCAGAGCAAGCAGACGAATACATGAGCAAGCTACACGAACGATGCGTCCACCAAAGACAACAGCAACCATCTAGTCACTATCTCCCGACTAGTCCATCACCCCAGATGACACTGCAACGCTCCGAGTCGACGAGTCACTGCTAGAACGGCAATACCTTCAACACAACTCAAACACCAGACGCCCGGTGCGCAACAATCGGCACCACACACCACTGCAACGACTAGACAACCTCTCCCAACGTCTTGGCAAACCGTCCTGCTACAAGCTGTTGCCCAGAGCCTTGAGCCTCTCCCCAAACTGTTGCCTCCCAGTTATGGCATTGGCAAGAGTAGGTGCGCGACACAGTAAGTAGTAAGGACGCATAGAAGGAGCCTATTGGCGGCAAATCCCCTCCCTGTAAGCTAGCAGACGTAGCCTTGAGCCTCTCCCCAGACTGTTGCGTCCCAGTTATGGCATTGGCAAGAGTAGGTGCGCGATATAGCAAGCAGGGAGAGCGACTAGCAGCAGATAGGCTCCGACTATAAGACGACAGGTCTACAACACAATCGGTGCGACACGATACGGCAGCTGCTAGAGAACCTCATCTACTATCGTCTCCGCAAACCGTCCTGCTGCAAGCTGATGTCCAGAGCCTTGAGCCTCTCCCCAAACTGTTGCGTCCCAGTTATGGCATTGGCAAGAGTAGGTGCGCAACACAGTAAGCAGTAAGGACGTATAGAAGGAGCTTATTGGCGGCAAATCCCCTCCCTACAAGCCAGCAGACGTAGCCTTGAGCCTCTCCCCAGACTGTTGCGTCCCAGTTATGGCATTGGCAAGAGTAGGAGCGCGATATAGCAAGTAGGGAGAGCGACTAGCAGCAGATAGGCTCCGACTATAAGACGGCAGGTCTATAGCACGATCGGCGCCATACAATACGGCAGCTACCAGACAGCCTCGTCCACGGGCATACCCGGAGTATCACACCCAAGCAGCGAAATCACGACTACGATGGTTACTATTGTCTCCAGCATCACACAACCAAATACACCGCCGCATAGGAATCTGGTGCAAGGCAACTTTCACAAGCAGAAACATACTTAGGGAACCCATTGGCCTTGAGGGATAAGGCGAAACAGATAGACAAAGCTGAGCATTAGAGGGAGACTGTAGGTAGAAGGATAGCGAAACACGAGGCATTGCCTCTTGAGTCTACATAGCACAGATATACTAGCAGAATAACCAGTATCTACAAGAGCCAGCGGGCATTTGGAGATACTGGTTAAGGGAAAAGAGGGAGGACGGAGGGGACAGCTGGTCTTGTTTCAGTGAACGGGGCGAAGTGGGGCGCGGTGGATTATATAATCTATCACGTGTCGGCTGTCTGATGAAGTCCTCCTAACCGGACATAGCTGCGTGATTAAGCGGCTGCAACCGAGTAGGATAAAATCAATCAATCAATCAATCAATCAATGCAGATGCTACGGAGTACTTAACCTCTGCAGTCAATACAGTCAAGTCACAGGGTGACACTCATTCTGTTCATCGGCTCCTATCGTTAAGTTCGTGTTGAATCTACTTCCGAATAACTCTGTTTTGCTCGTTCAGCGTAACAGGTTATGAGCCCGGGTTTTGCCTAGGTTCTACAGGACTAAACCGATAGAAAGGGAACTACGTCTCTCCCAAGGATAAGAGACGGTGTTGAATGTGACAGGGTCGGCATTCAAACAGGGACACCAACTCTCCCAAGAACAAGAGCAGGCGTTTGATCTGACGGGGTCAGGATCGAACAAGGGAACTACGTCTCTCCCAAGGATAAGAGACGGCGTTGAATGTGACAGGGTCAGCATTCAAACTGTGACGGCATGGCATGGCTGTCTTGCAGTCACGTGACTTTGTGGTATTAGCGAGGCGCGCACGGCCACATGTGGCTAAGGCGCGACTTCTACGAGTCGCCGTAGTAGATTCCTCTCTACCTAAGATTCTCTTATCACACTTAGTACTTAGAACAATAGACCTGTCTATGACCTCTTTTACTCGCCGTGACACAAACAGGGACACCAACTCTTCCAAGGATAAGAGCAGGCGTTTGATCTGACGGGGTCAGGATCGAACAAAGGAACAACAACCCTCCTAAGGACAAGAGGTGTACAAGGCTTTGACAAGAGTCAGGAAAGAAAGACTAAGGGACATGTCTTCAGAGCACAAATCCAGGCAGCCACTGCCAACACTGAGTTGCGAGAACTCAAGGACGTGGTTCCAAAGAGCAAGGAATTACTTTACTGGTGAAGGGACCTGGTGGGTCATTTCCCAGGCCATCAAGTACAATACATACGACCTTCCAGATGATCGCCATCTGGTACAGACAAGAGCACCAAAACCACCAGGTGTTGAGGGACAAGGATTCATTCCTTAGTCCTCACAACCCTCGACATCCTTCTACCCCGCTCCGCCCTCCTCTCGCCCAAAGAAACAGACCTTCGTGAAAGTCCCTCTACAGCTAGATAATAAAGAGCTGGCAGCAAATCAAGATGCCAAGGCTAGAGGAGATACTCCCCCGCACCCGGAGTTTACTTTCGTGGAAGAGAAGGACTCTCAAGATACTTCGTCAAACAAGACAAGGGCAGGTTTAGCCATGAGGCCCTATGATGACTGGGTGTCTGCTAACAGCAAGGCGATACATAAAATCATGATATGCCTGTCAGAGGACGACCAGAACCTGTACAGTATCTACGAGAGGGCATCAGATCTGTGGGAAGTCCTGATGACGAAGTACATGGAGGTCATGACAGCGGGTATTACCTCTTCTATCTGTGACGGGTTAAGATCATGCCTGGATACCAGAGAAAACCACCCAAATGTGCAATACAATCTAGCTAAGGAGAAAAAGATAGATACACGATTGCAAACTCCTCTGGAAGGAGATGCCAAGCCATTCACATGCTTGCCACAGAATCATTCCGAGGTTTGACAGGAGATATCAAGCCATTCACAAGCTTGCCCTAGACAGATAGGCAAAGCCTAGATAAAGGCCCAAGGGTCTAGCCCGTGACACTATCTAGGAGCTTGTCAACTTCAGGATGGACGAGGGAGATACAATCGATGGCTCGTGGACATATTTTACCAATCTTGGGAGGATGAGACACCTTCTGGCAGCTCTCCCGACAGAGTACTCGGCAATGAAACAAGCTACCCAAGCGCAGCCATACCTGCAGCCAGAACACATCCTAAAGCTTCTGAAAGGAAGAGAGGCCGACATCAGGATCAACGAAACGGCAATGGTAGCCCAGAACCAGAAGAACAAATCTGGAAGCGGAAAGAATGCCAGCTGCTACCTCTGTCACGGCCCGCACCTAATTATGGACTGCGAACACCTCTCAGCTGCAAAAGACACCGTCGAGAAAAGAAGAAAAGGGAAGAGTCCCAACCTCAAGAAGTCAACAACCAAGCAACGAAGTTCCAAATTGCCTTCGCATTTAGCCTCATCCTCCGAGAGCCTCAGCCAAGACGAGCTTGTGAAACTGATTTCCAAGATAGTCCTAGATGTCAAGAAACAGCGACCCAAGAAAACAGCAAGAGCTTACGCTGCTCAGTCAGAACCTGAGACTGGAGACAAGGAAACAGAAGAGGTCTTTTCCGAGGATGAGATCCACGATGAAGTTGCCCATACCAGCGTCGAAGCGATGGGTAAGCTCCTACCCCAGCAATGGATGCTCGATTCCTGCGTCTCATCTCATATAACTGACCAACAATCTCTCTTCAGGGGTAAACTCAAGCCATTACCTATGAAGAGACTGATTAAAGTTGGAGGCGGAATCCTTTCTGCGAGCTATGAAGGAAATGCAGTCATGGAAGATAGGAGAGGCAATAAGGTAGTTCTTGAAAAGGTTTTGCTTGTACCTGGACTCGGAGTCAATCTTGTATCATGGAATAAACTCTCGACTCAATTTGATATTCGGTCACCAGACTTCAATGTTCTCTCAAGCACCAATGGCGAACCTGTTCTTCAAACCATCGTTAGAAGAGGAGTTCCTATCATTACAAACATCAAGAACTTGCAGGAAAAGGGAAAGAGGAAAGGGAGAAAAGTCCATGAGCTTGAATGGGCTTTCCCTTCTGCAGAAGGCGAACCTATTCCCCTTGACGAAAGTGAGGAGCTGTCCCCATCTCTCACTAGGAAGAAGGCTCAGTGGGAGCTATGGCATAGAAGGTTTGCCCATTACGGGGCCAAGTCCCTAAGATACGTCCACAAGGTTACTACCTTAGACCAGCCAATTCCTACCTTTGAGTCAAGAGACTGTCCATGCAAGATCTGTCTTACTACCAAAATGAAAAGAAGCTATGGTAGGGTGACGGAACCGAAGCAAGAAATTATGGAACTTATCTCAGTCGATATCTGTGGACCATTGCCCGTGTCAAGAAAGGGATTCAAGTGGTTCCTACAGATCGTCGAAAATGCTTCCCGAAAGAAATGGACAAGGCCAATGAGAGAGAAGTCGGATGCACCTCAAGAACTCAGACAATGGAAAGTGTCAGCTGAGACTGAAACTGGGAAGAAGCTGAAAGCTGTGAGGATCGACAATGCGGGAGAACTTGTCAAGCTGGCGAGAGATTGGGAGAAATAAGAGGGTATTCACCTTGAGTTCACAGATGCATATAGTTCCAAACAGAATGGGGTTGCGGAAAGAAATATCCAGACCTCAGAGAACAATGTCCGGGCTATGTGCGAGGATTCCGGAATGCCTATTGAGTTCTGGCTAGAAGCAATCGAAACCCATACCTATGTCAGCAATCTTCTCGCCAACGGTCCAGAGGTTGAAGGATTCAGGCTCTCCCCAGAAGAAGCATGGTCAGGAAAGAAACCCTCAATTGATCACCTCCGAGTATGGGGATGTCAGACTATCGTACATGTCCCGAGAGAGGAGCTTGCAGGGGCAATGCACAACTCCTCAAAGTCGAGGGCTGACAAATTCATGAATACTGGCAAGCCTGTAGTCTTCATGGGATATGTCAAAGGTACAAGAAAAATGTGGAAGTTCTGGGATCCAGATTTCAGGGACATCAAGACACACAGCTCGGTAAGGTTCCTTGAAGATAAAAGAGGAGGTGACTTGAGTTTGAACCTCGGAATAGCAAGTCAAACCAACTCAGCAAGCCTTAACAGGAATCCAAGAGGAAGACCGAGAAAACTCCCAATAATCCCAGAGACTGTTGAGACACCCAGGCCAGCTAGGGAATTGGTACCTAACTTCTCAGTCTTTGAGAGAATTGTTAGGAAATCCACGCCAGAAGAAATTGCATTGGCAGACTCCCAAGGGCCAGAAGCAACAAGTCGAACAGAGATATCTTACCCGGTTGAGTCTGAGACAGCAATCTCTACTCAACCTACCTCTACACCTGTGCATTCTACACCTTCATCAACTCAAGCTCAGGAACCAACAGGGCGTAAGAGACTTAGGTCAGACTCTATCACCTCGGACGAGAGACCATCGAAAAGACTCGATTACTGTGACGGCATGGCATGGTGGCCATCTTTGTCACATGACAACGTTTCGCAGCCACACTGTGGCGAGAGGAACATCAACTCGGCAACGGCAATACCTTCAACACAACTCAAACACCAGACGCCCGGTGCGCAACAATCGGCACCACACACCACTGCAACGACTAGACAACCTCTCCCAACGTCTTGGCAAACCGTCCTGCTACAAGCTGTTGCCCAGAGCCTTGAGCCTCTCCCCAAACTGTTGCCTCCCAGTTATGGCATTGGCAAGAGTAGGTGCGCGACACAGTAAGTAGTAAGGACGCATAGAAGGAGCCTATTGGCGGCAAATCCCCTCCCTGTAAGCTAGCAGACGTAGCCTTGAGCCTCTCCCCAGACTGTTGCGTCCCAGTTATGGCATTGGCAAGAGTAGGTGCGCGATATAGCAAGCAGGGAGAGCGACTAGCAGCAGATAGGCTCCGACTATAAGACGACAGGTCTACAACACAATCGGTGCGACACGATACGGCAGCTGCTAGAGAACCTCATCTACTATCGTCTCCGCAAACCGTCCTGCTGCAAGCTGATGTCCAGAGCCTTGAGCCTCTCCCCAAACTGTTGCGTCCCAGTTATGGCATTGGCAAGAGTAGGTGCGCAACACAGTAAGCAGTAAGGACGTATAGAAGGAGCTTATTGGCGGCAAATCCCCTCCCTACAAGCCAGCAGACGTAGCCTTGAGCCTCTCCCCAGACTGTTGCGTCCCAGTTATGGCATTGGCAAGAGTAGGAGCGCGATATAGCAAGTAGGGAGAGCGACTAGCAGCAGATAGGCTCCGACTATAAGACGGCAGGTCTATAGCACGATCGGCGCCATACAATACGGCAGCTACCAGACAGCCTCGTCCACGGGCATACCCGGAGTATCACACCCAAGCAGCGAAATCACGACTACGATGGTTACTATTGTCTCCAGCATCACACAACCAAATACACCGCCGCATAGGAATCTGGTGCAAGGCAACTTTCACAAGCAGAAACATACTTAGGGAACCCATTGGCCTTGAGGGATAAGGCGAAACAGATAGACAAGCTGAGCATTAGAGAGAGACTGTAGCACTCGCGCGCCCCGTAGTTACTTACTCTCTATCTGATATTCTCTCATCACACTGAGTAAATGGAATCTTAGTTCATTCTGTCTGGTTCAATGCTCGCCGTGACAATTACGCTATGTTCGCCCAGATCATGATGATGGCTAGTGAGCTTGCTGCAGATGGGAAAGATTTCCTAGGTGAGATCGACGAAGCTGCTTTCATTGCGTGCAAGGAGACAGTGGGAGCCAAGCACAACATCCCTATCCCCAAGACCTACAAAGAGGCGATCCAGGACGAGAAATAGGGCCACCTATGGAAGGAGGCTATTCAGAAGGAACTGGCTGCACTGGAGAGTAACCACACATGGAGCCAGGTTGTCCCCCCCAAGGAAGCCAATCTTGTGACATCCAAATGGATATTCGACGTGAAGTACCTCATCAGTGGAGCAATCGATAAATTCAAGGCAAGGCTTGTGGCCAGAGGATTCTCACAGAAACTAGGTGTAGACTTCACGGACACCTTTGCACCTACTGTTAGGCATGATACCCTGAGATGCTTTATGGCTACTGTTGCCAAGAAGAATCTCCACATGCATGTAGTTGATGTAAACAATGCATTCACCGAATCATTCCTGAAAGAGGACATCTTCATGATCCCTCCCCCAGGAGTAGACATTCCACCAGGCAAAGTCTTCAAGATGCTGAAGAGCTTGTATGGTCTGAAACAAGCAGCAAGAGACTGGAACCAACTCTGTGTAGAGAAATTGAAGAAGCTGGGCTTTGCCCAATCAGAAGTTGGCCCCTGTCTTTTGGTTCACAAGGAGAGAGACATCATGATTCTTACATGGGTAGACGACATACCTATTGCATCCTCAAATCTCGACAATATCAAATGGTTCAAGCAAGAATTTGGGAAGATCTTCCAGATCAAGGACCTAGGAGAACCAGACAATATTGTTGGCATGAGGATCACTAGAGACAGAACGAAGGGATCTCTGAAGCTTGACCAAGGACACTACATCAGGGAGGCCCTCGCAAAGTTTGGAATGTCGGCGGAAAAAGGGAAGCCCACGCTATCACCCATGGATTCCTATGATGATCTGAGGAAATCAGGACCAACAGATCCTCGCGCAGATAGTGGGAGCTACCAGAAGCAGACGAGAACTTGAATGTGGCCAATGGTGATGTGCAGGCCAGATATGGCTTTTGTGTAAGAGTTCAACCCTCAAAGGTGTTTCGCAAGTGAGAGAAGACTGCTTGTATTTCGAAGTATCTAAGTACAAAGAAGAAAGTGTAGGTACAGGAAGAACAACTTGTATATATAATCTTCCAAGTAGGAAAAGGACATGCTGTCCTGAGAAGAGAATAGAAAGGAGTAGAAGCGCATGTGAAACGGTCCCTGAATAATCCCTGCTAGGCGCACGTGAGAACTATCAGGAACCTACCAGGAATTGCTAAGAATCCACCTAGGATAAAATAGATATAGGATACCATCCCGTGACATTTTGCTATTGGAAGACTCAGCTCCTATGCATCTGACCCAACGGTATTCCATGAGAAGGCAATCAAGAAAGTAGCTAGGTAGCTCAGGTCATTTCCAGATCTTGGACTGGAATACAGCATTGGAGGACATACTGGGCTTGTGGGATACTCAGATGCAGATTACGGTATGGACAAGGCAGACAGGGTCTCCATTCTAGGATGGGTGTTCTTTCTTGCTGGAGCACCAGTTGCCTGGATGAGCAAGAAGATGAAGTCAGTAGCAACCTCTACGATGGAAGCTGAATACATGGCAATGAGCAGCGGTGGTAAACAAGCTCAATTCCTTTCATCGCTCTTGAGGGAAATGGAACCGGTTAATTGCTGAATACCAACATACATTCGATTTTCTTGCAGTTACATACATTAAATTGCAGTTACATACACTAAATTTAATTGCGCGCACATACAATCCCGCGAGAGTAATTGCAGTTACATACATAATTCCTATTGGCCCAACCGCCGCAATGCCGCAGTGCCTAAATCACGTGAATATTGTCTCCCGCCTCGTCTGAACCTCGTTGCAGCCTACGATCAAAAATCCAGTTGCCATAAGCAAGAATAAGCCTTATCGCACTGCTTTTAAGCGATCGAGGCTTGTTGCAACTGGGTTGAAGCTGCTGCGTTTGGAGTTGGGTCAACTTTGGGTAGTGAAAATTTTCACGGTCGCACGTCATTTAGGCGAGGTACCCTCTATTATCTAGCGTTCGGGATGTAATCTGCGGCTTATGCTACGATCTACTATGAGGGACTTCAGGCAACTGACCGCCCGTCTTGTCGCAATAATCCTATCGCCCTGCCTTAAACATTAACACTACCGTACACTATTCTATTACTACCTTAATCGTACGCTTGCAATGGATACCCCACTACCTGAGGACCGCCCTCGCTACCCTAGCCTCACGATTGGGATGGAATTTGAGTCTATTGAATCTGGGGTAGATGCTATATACGACGCCATCATTGAGGCCCGCGAGAGCTTCAAAGTCGTTACTGGTACTAACCGGTTCTGGTATGCTATATGCCGTCAACCCAAGGCCGCCAGAGGAGAGAATGATAAGGATAAGTGTCCTTTCAAGGTAAGTCTACAAAATTATCGTATTACGGTGGTCCTAATAGCTTTATAGGCTCGTATTGCCTTCACAAAAGACTCCCCTCGCCCTGTCCTACGCTCTCTCGTACCTCATAATTGTCCTACCCAGGCTCACGATAGCTGGCGCGCTCCCAATAGCGTACGCTACCAGAAGCGCCATAACTTTACGGTAATCGCCAATGATCGCTCAATCAAGCCTAAAAATATCAAGACCAACGCGCGCCTTACAACCGGACATACTATCACGTAAATACGGCATGGAGAACCAAGCAGGCTGGTCTTCTTGATCTCGATGGAGACACTAAGCAGCAGTTTGAACTGATCCTACCAATGCTTCGCTTCCTCAAACAACAGGGCTCTCTTCTCAACGGCGAGATTACTAAGCAGGTTCTTGAGGATGTTACAAACCAGGAATCAGGCTATGATGGCGCCTTCACACGCGTCAAAAGGAGCGAGGATGGTGTTTTTCAAGCAGCCGCAGTGTTACCTACAGCGATGGTAATTGCCTGGCACCATAAAAGGAACCTCCTCGTCTTTGACGGCGCTCATTGCTCCTCTAAATACGGCGGTATCCTACTTATTGCAACAAGCCTCGACGCTAACGAGAATACACTGGTTTTGGCCTGGGCAATCGTACCTACCGAGTCAATTGAGTGGTGGTGTTGGTTTTTTGAGCTTCTACAGATCAACCTTATCTCCCGTTACATTACACAGCCATCAGAGGATGACCCGGAAGAAGAAGAGGAGGATGAACTACGTATCAGCATTATTACTGACCGCGGCAAAGGCCTTGATCCATATATCGCAAAGTACTTTCCTTACCCTCTCGCTCACCACTACTTCTGTACTCAGCACTTGGCAGAGAATGTCCGCAAATACCACGGCCAGGATGTCGAGATCTTGTTTCGCAGAGCGTGTCAAGCCCCTACTAAAGCCGCCCATTACGCTCGTTGAGCAGATTCGCGCCCTCGATAACGGCGATGCCGCGGTTGCATACATTGAGGCTATTGGCGAGAAGGACCGTTACTGTAAAGCCTACGCGCCACTTACTGAGTATCCTCGGTACAGCCATACAACTTCGAACATTGGAGAGTCAATGAACGCACGTTACCTGGATGAGCGAAAGATGACACCATTGCATATGCTTGAGGCTATCTGGACCAAGGAAATGCAGCGAATCTGGAAGCGCGCAACCTTTGACCATGGGAAGGAAGTTATCCACGGCCAACCCCTTACTCAGTATGCGGCACAGCATCAGTATGACCGCTATGAAGTTGGCCGTAGGATGATTGCCTACACCTCCAGTACATTCGTTGTATTAGTACGGCTTCACGACTCACCCGGAGCTCCTGGATGGGTGATTCACCTCAAAAAAGGTAAATGCGATTGCCTTGAGTGGCAGGACCATGGTCTCCCTTGCGCTCACGCATTCGCTGCATTTATACATCAACAGCTGGATTTTGAGAACATGTATACAGTCTATCCTCCCACCGTTTATATGAGATTGAACTCTCGTAATACCTACGAGGGATCAATGCGCCCAATTGTGCTCTGAAACCTCATTCCAGATGGAACCACGTTGCCAAATGAGGCCGCCCGTAAAGCAGGGCGACCTCGAGAGAAGCGTTATCGAGTTGACAACACCAATACTCTTATTCGCAAAGATTCTAGGCGTAAGGGTGACACTGCCGCCGCTAGATCTACTCGTAAAGCCAAAAAGCAGAAGCGTCAGGATGATATTGAGGCCGCCGCCAGTGCAGCTCGAATTCAGAATCGCAAGGATACCTTCGCCCTCAGTGACCGAGTGCGCGCTTTATGCGACACCTCCGACAAAGAATCTACTCCCAAAAACACTGCCAAATCGACTACTAAACCTACTAAATCTGCCACCAATTCTACGCTTAAACCGGCTTAAATACAACGCCAAAATCGACATCTACACGCTCAAAATCGGCCGCTAAGGCTGCAGCCCCAATTGTGATATCTAACGACGACGAGCAATCTAGCGATGATGATGATACTGAACCTCTGCCTTCTACCTCTGCCGCCGCCAATATCACCTTCGTATCCCGCGCAGAAGCCGAAGCTGCAGTTATGAGTGATGAATACGCCAATGCCGAGGCCGCCGAGTTATACTTGAACCGTGGTGACCCTGATGCCGGTGACGATCAGGACGAGGCTGAATCTTAGCCTAACTCAAGCAGATGGCTTCTAACACCATTCGGCTCTACTACTGCTGCTACTCAAGAGTCCCTCCGCCTAACTCCACGGCAAAAGCGCTCTGCAGAGCCATCATCAGTAGAGCCTCCTATTCCGAAACGTATTCGTGGTCCCTGCGGCATTTGCCGTGATCCAAATCACGCATTTTTGGCATGCCCAAAGCGGTAATCTCTGTATATATTTTGAACGCAATGCACTGAACTGTTTGAGGGTTGAATCGCTCAAAAACACCATCAAAATGTCTGAAAGCGGTAATCTCTATACATATTTTGAACGCAATGCGCTGAATTGTGTTGAGGGTTGAATCGCTCAAAAACACCATAAAACGTCTGAAAGCGGTAATCTCTGTATATATTTTAAACGCAATGCACTGAACTGTTTAAGGGTTAAATCGCTCAAAAACACCATCAAAACATCTGTACATTCTTCTCTTTTTGGACTAGTCTCTTTTTTGCGGCGTTGCGGCGTTGAGGCGGCTACATATTATATTTGCAATCATATATAAATTGTATGTATATATGTCGTTTGCATATTATGTTTGCAATCGCATACAAATTGTATACATATATGTCGTTTGTATGTAACTGCAATTTAATGTATGTAACTGCAAGAAAATCGAATGTATGTTGGTATTCAGCAATTAACCGGAAATGGAACATCCGGACATGGTAGGCAAGAACGCTTTTGAGCCTCTCATGGTTCTGAAGGGAGACAACCAAGCTTGTCTCAGCCTGGTTAAGGACTCCCATGCTCATGAGAGATCTAAACACATTGACATCGCATACAACAATGTCAGAAGAATGAGGGAAAGGAACCAATTGATCGTGGAGTTCTATCCTACTGCAGACATGGTTGCAGATGGGTTGACTAAGCCAAAGAATGGTCAACAGTTCCAGAACTTCTTACATCAACTGGGAATGGTATAGCTAAGGTCTAGGCATGAGTGGGAGTGTTGAACAGTGGCATGCCAGTTCTTGATACCTCAGGCATAGTGCACGTGATAGATGCCACGGAATGCATTGTCATGCATATATATGCATGCAGATGCCACGGTGTACTTAACCTCTGCAGTCAATACAGTCAAGTCACAGGGTGACACTCGTTCTGTTCATCGGCTCCTATCGTTAAGTTCGTGTTGAATCTACTTCCGAATAACTCTGTTTTGCTCGTTCAGCGTAACACCTCTAGAGTATTTGCTGTTACTCTACGAGATATTGATATTGCCTTGAAGCCGAAAGTCCCTTTGTAGTCACGGGATGGTATCCTATATCTATTTTATCCTAGGTGGATTCTTAGCAATTCCTGGTAGGTTCCTGATAGTTCTCACGTGCGCCTAGCAGGGATTATTCAGGGACCGTTTCACATGCGCTTCTACTCCTTTCTATTCTCTTCTCAGGACAGCATGTCCTTTTCCTACTTGGAAGATTATATAACGTATTCCACCATCGAGCGGGTCAACTCATCGAGCGGGTCAAAAAGGCTTGGCACGACCAACTTATGTTACGACTCTTCAATTTAATCGCTATCAACAATAGATTCTAAGTCCGTCGTGCTGCTATCTGATTCAGAAGATATCTTGATATCTTTTTTACAAGTTCGCGCATTATGCCCAGCTGCGCCGCAGTTCCTACTGCGCCGTTGAATTGGTCGGGCTGTTTCTTGACCACCACTACCACGAGCCTTCTTTGATCCCTGAGGCGCTATAGACGCCTCTGCAGCTACCTGCGCTGCTGCAGTCCCATACTCAATAGTACCACCTCGCTGGATCCACTTCCTTTTGCGCCATTTTCGGTTCGTTGTTACTGCTAATTGCTCTTCAAGCTCGCGGTTACGCGCAACAAGCAGAGCGTTTTGGTGTAGCATCAATTCAGCGCCCTTAACAAGCTGGGAAAAGCCTGCCTGCGCAGTAACTGGTGACCGAGTAAAAGACTCGCTTACGAGCTTGGATTGGGATCCAAATTCATAAGTATTACTTGGAGTCTTGGACTGCCACGGCGTTTCTGGGAGATGGGTTTCTGGCGGGGTTCGTAGCCGTACTTCAAGGCGATCCAACACCACCTGCGCGTCGATAGGGACTAGCCCTACTGCCTCAAAAGCCTTTTGACAGTTCTCTTTCATAAACACGTCGAAAAACGCGTCTTTGAAGGCAGGGAGAAAGCCTTCCTTGTTGATATGGTACACGCGTCGGCGTGCCAAGTCCCGGACGCGTTGGGAGTACTTGCGCTTCAACGGCGAGAAGCAGACCACGTCAAGGGGCTGGAGTATATGCGACGAGTGCGATGGCATGCAGAGGGTTATATCTTGGTTTCGAGGCAGTAGTCCTTGAAATCCTGGCTGAGATGGCTCTCATGGCCGTCCAAAATAAGCAGCCTGTATACCCCCACCTGCCGCGCCTTTGTATACGCGTTAAAGTGCTTCAACCACTCAAGACCAAGCGCATTATTTGTCCAGCCGTTCTCAGAGACCGAGAGCTTCTAATTCCGTGGTATATCTGCCTCCTCATACCACGCAGAGATATGAACGCGTCCTTTGTAGATAATGAATGGCGGGGTCGCATACCCGGCGGCGCAGATGCTCTGGATAACTGTAACCCACTCGCGATCGCCTGGCTGGATTAAATTAGGCCGTGTACGTCTTTCAGAAGCTGTGACGACCTTCATTGACCCAATAACGCCCATCTGGAAGCCAATCTCGTCAAAGTTGTGCGTATCCTCGTCGTGGATACCGTACTTTGCCTTGGTGTCTGTAACGAGCTTGAACCACGCGCCAATAATCTCTGGATCTTCCTGTAGTATCCTCTGCCTATCCTTAGCTCGATTGAAGGCCATCTTGAGCTCATCTGAGCGCGTTATGAACCTCTCAGCCCAGTTTTTCCCTACTGGCTCTCCACCGCGTACACCCAGTAGTTTATCCGCCATATCTGCTACCTCACACAGCCGGGGCGCGAATCCTCGCGAATCGAGGTCGAGGATGTATTGGACAATTGTCTGCTCTTCAGTCGTAGTGAGCTTGTGTCGGGCGTTGCGAGTATCTAGGCGATACGTAATTCCGTTATATCGCCTAGTTAATGTTGAAGGAGGTATATCAAACGCCTCAGCAGCGCGCCGGAGGCTTCGGAATTGGTGGGTATTGTAGGCAGAAAGGGTAAGCTGGATTATGCCTTCTCTGTTAGATGATTGCGCGTTTTGCTGTTGAGACATATTGTGTTGATAAGGGAGCAGCTGGTCTTGGCATAAACTGACCCGCTCGATGGGTTGACCCACTCGATGGTGGAATACGTTATACAAGTTGTTCTTCCTGTACCTACACTTTCTTCTTTGTACTTAGATACTTCGAAATACAAGCAGTCTTCTCTCACTTGCGAAACACCTTTGAGGGTTGAACTCTTACACTTTGACAACAGAGCAGATACCTGAATTGCTACCTAAGAAGGTTTCATAAGTACGCTGCTGTCTTTGATCCTAAACGGGCCGACAAACTACCACCGCATCGCCCTGTGTAAGAGTTCAACCCTCAAAGGTGTTTCAGCAAGTGAGAGAAGACTGCTTGTATTTCGAAGTATCTAAGTACAGAGAAGAAAGTGTAAGTGTAGGAAGGACGACTAGTATATATGTCCTCCGCATAAGAAAAAAGGACATGCTGTCCAGACAAGTATGGAAAGGAATAGAAATACATGTGAAACAATCCTCAAACAATCCCTGCTAGGCGCACGTGAAAGACTACCAGGAAACTACCAGGTAGTGCTAAGAATCCATCCAGGATAAGTTGAGAAAGGATCTATCCTTTGACATTACCCTTCTTCTCCCCCGTTTCCGTTGGGGCGGTTCTGCTTTTTGTACGCCTAGGAGGACGTAGTCTCGGTCCGTCGTTTGAAAAACATCACCGTAGATACTTTCAAAGGTATCTAATGCGACAGTTTGTGTCGTTCGTACTTGGCCTTTTTGCAAAGAACACACTTTCCTATTTCCTTGAAAACTTCCTGTCGCATGTGCGGGAAGTAGAAGGTATTCTGAAGTCGTGAAAGGACAATCTCTGGTCGGCAATGACCATTGAGTGGAGATTCGTGTTGATATAGGATGTACTGTTTCCTAAGGCTCGTGGGAAGATATACCAAGTTGTTGAAGAGGAGCAATCCGTCTTCAATACGGGTATTCTGATCTGCTGATTGAATGTAGCCTTGTACATCTGGATCCTTTTGCTGCGCGTTCCTGACCTCTTGCCAATAAGAGGGCTTTCCTGTCTGAAGTGATGAGACTTGGTGCACAAGTGCATCACCTTCCTGTCGGAACAAAGCGCGTTCGACTTTCTCTTTTTCTACTGCCATGAAGTCTTCTCGTCGACTTAATGCATCGGCGTTAACGTTTTCCTTTCCTTTCTTGTAAAGGATATGGAAGTTGTAAGATGACAGTTCTTCTGACCATCTTAGTTGCCGTCGATTCAATTCCTTTGTCGTCGTGAAATTCCGCAGATTCTTGTGGTCGGAATACACGGTAATCTTGTGTTTCGCTCCTTCAAGATAATGCTTTCAGTGCTTGAAGGCATCAACTATGGCCATGAGTTCCTTGTCTGAAGTGGAGTAGTTGATTTCTGCTTTCAGGAATTTTCGTGCGTGGTAAGCTACTGGTCTAAGCTTTCCATCTGAATCGGGTTGGCTGAGGCATGCTCCGAGGGCTCGATCGGACGCATCCGCCTCGACTGTGGCTGGTTTTTCTGAGTCAAACAGTTGCAGAATGGGTGGTGTTGTTAACCGTATCTTGAGTGCGTCAAAGGCCTTTTGCGCATGCTCGTTCCTTTCGAAGGTAATCCCCTTCTTCATCAATCCCGTGAGGGGTTCTGCAACTTCGGAAAAGCTTTCGATGAATTGTCGATAATAATTCGCGAAGGCGTGAAATGACTGTACTCCTTTGACGTTCGAGGGTACCGGCCAATCGCGAACCTTCTGGTAAATTTCCGGGTCCATCTCAAGTCCATCTTGAGAGACAAAACATCCAACGAACTTGATTCGTTGCTTGTGGAATTCGCTTTTCGAGGGTTTCAGCCGTAAGTTAAATTTCTGTAGTGCGCGGAGGACGGTTCAAACGTGTTTGACGTGTTCTTCTGTTACGGATACTGTCACGTGAGCGTGTACAGGATTATATTTGATGCATTCGTATGCATTTGGATTCCTAAGTGCATACCATCATGTCTTCTTATGATTGGATGATTGTTACACGGGGTTGAAGGATCACGTGGTTGATCATTCTTGGCAAGGTAAGCAGAATGAACGTTTGTGTTCATTCCGCTCAGGCTGTTCATCATGATCGGGATGATCATAATGAACGGAGGATTTCAATAGAGATGGGATCTCTATATAAAGGACGAGACACTGCTCCCTCAGTATCTCGTATCTTCACTCTCATAGTTACTTCGCTATTGCTTTAGTTACTTAGCACAATTCACGACTCTTATATCTCACAAACTTCGCTACACTTGTTTGATACGATATTGTCGCCCCAGGATTACTTGAACCTCACTGTACGGAATAGCCAATTTCAGCTATATTACTTGAGCCATAGCCTCTGCGTAACATCTTCGAACGTTCGAGAGTAAACCACAATATCATCCATATAAACAGACACAAACTTGTCTAAGTGCTCGCGAAGCACATTGTTCATATAGGCTTGCAGCGTCGCAGGGGCGTTTGTCAAACCGAAGGGCATGACAAGGTATTCGTAGTGCCCAAGGCGAGTGCGGAATGCTGTCTTCCACTCGTCACCTTCCTTAATCCTAATTCGATGAAAAGCCGCAGGAATATCGAATTTCGTGAACCATCTGGCTCCTTGGAGTCTGTCCCTCAACTCCTGGATTAAAGGCAGCGTGTACGCATTCTTCACCGAAATCTCATTCAGATGTCGGTAGTCGTATTACGGGACGGTAGCTGGAAAGACGCAGCATACTCGTAGCCAAAGATTGTTTAGATTCAGTTAAGGAGTGAAGGTATCTACAAACAGAGAACCTCAATGAGGTTCTTTCTCTATACTAGGCTCAATCAGGCTTAGGCTCTTAGCCTATACCAACCATGGGCCATGCCCATAACATTACCCCCCTCCTTACCGGGTGTGCAGGACTAAAGAGAGTGTGGTAGGTGGGATAATCAAACAGACAAACGCCATACATCGCTTCTGCCAGCTTGTAGCAGATTCGAAGGCGCTGGCCACCGCTACTCGGTTTCTTCGGGCCCCTGTTTGAGCTCCTATATCTTCGTCCACACCGTCGCCCTTGCCATACTCTGCCTCGAAGCGGTCTAAGTCCTCGACTTCTGTAAATAATGAACGTGGCTGCCAATCGGGATCTGCATAGCCTTTCCATTTGATTAATAACTGACGAACCCAGCCTCGCCCAACGCGTTTCTTCTCTGCGCGAAGTATACGTTCTACTTCAAACTCAGCCTCTGTTTCTTCGGTTTGAGGCACTAATGGTGGCGGCTGGGTATCATCGGATTCTTGTGAGGGCAGTGTGTCGGTTGCGGCTCGGCGGAGTAGGTCAACGTGGAAACGGTTATGGATATCACTTGGCAGGTCAGCCAGCTCGTATACCATCGGGGAGATCTGGTTCTCGACAGTGTATTTGGCTTGCATCCACGACAGTTTCTTTGATAGCTGCGGAGTATTGATATTCCTAAGGTTCAACCAGACTTTGTCGCCCTTTTTTAACGTTTCGGCAGCTTGACGTGACCTGTTGGCGTCGTTCTCCATCTTCTGCTGGGACCAGGCCATCGCTGCCTGTGCATATTCTTGTGCCTCTTCTATTCGTTGCACAAAGGTCTCGGCATCGGCTGTTGGTGAGTTACTGGGTGAGATTCGTTGTACTTTCTGGATTGGTTCCGCATGGTAGCCGTGGGTTAGATAGAATGGACTCATCCCTGTGACTGAAGAGTCACGATTGTTCAGTGCTAACATAGCCGTAGGTAGTAGCGTTGGCCAGTCTAGTTGGGAGTATGCGATGAAGGCGCGGAGATAGCGTAGAACTTCCTGGTTCATACGCTCGGTCGCGCCATCGGTCTGTGGATGAAAGGCTGTAGAGAGTCTCTGCTCAATCTTTGTAAGTTCGCAAAGCTTCCTCCAAAAACGACCTGTCCAATTGCTGCCTCTGTCCGACGTCAATGCCATGGGAAATCCGTGGTAGCGATAGTGGCATTGTAAGAACCTTTTCGCGCACTCTTTGGCGCTCATTGTAGTCATAGCCTCCAACGTAACACTTTTGAGGAGGCGATCTGTGATAACCATGAGGTATTTTGGGCCGTTTTCCTCCGCGGGCAAGTCAGTCATGAAATCGATTGATAGCTCGCTGTGGAAGCGGGCCGGGATTGGAAGTGGTTTCAGAAGACCTCGCTTCTTATCACGCCATATTCCTGTTCTCCCACATACGTCGCAATTACGTACAAACTGCCGGACTGTCTTGTATTGTTGGGGCCAAAAGAAACTTCTGGATAGAATCGCAAGCGTGCTATCTCTCTCTGGGTGTCCAGTAACATGGGAATCGTGAGTTTGTTGGACCAGCGTTGTTCGCAGCGGTTCCCAATCTGGTACCCATAGGATCCCTCTTCTCGTGACCGCGCCGTGGTCGTCTACTTCGCATTCGGGTAGCTGTACCGACAACTTGAGCTCTGGAGGAAAGGAACGTTCGCCAGTAACTATAGCCGTATGAATAGCTTCGTAGGATTGGTCCTCTGCTATTGCGCGATCCCAGAGAAGTTGTAACTCTGGTTTCTCGAAAAGATCGCATCCTTTTGCAACTGACCGGTTTTGACCGTACCTAGTAGTGGACCGGTGTTGACCGTTTTCGGCAGTCAGCTGGTGTCGACCGTCCAGTCCAGTATTTTGCTGGGGCTCCCGTATAACGTCCCATGTACTATTGGATGTATTCGGTGTATTGACTGGGCAGATAAGGGCTTGTATTGCGATTGTTTCGGTCGTCCTCT
Organism: Venturia oleaginea; assembly: GCA_013176395.1. Lineage (NCBI taxonomy): Eukaryota > Fungi > Ascomycota > Dothideomycetes > Venturiales > Venturiaceae > Venturia > Venturia oleaginea. Next base: position 234,670 of record JABMLP010000004.1, on the reverse strand, counting down.
CGGAAAGAGGAGGAAGCCATTCGTCCTTGATCAACTGGGCCACTCGCCCTTGTAGTCTCTCGTCGTTCTTGTCATGTGGCATATCTTGATGTCTTCTTGATAGTGCGTCTGGTCTTTGCGCTAGTTTTCCGGCGCGAAATTCCAGCTGGAATTGGTACTCAGATAGAATTAGCGACCATCTTGCTTGTCTCTCTGACAAACGCTGCGCTGTCATAAAGTAGCGGAGATTCTTGTGATCGGTAAGGACTTTGAAAGGTGCTGCAACACTGCGTAGTTCTCCTCTCCAGTGTTCAATGGACTTGATTACTGCCAGTAATTCTTTATCGTGGATCTCGTAGTTACATTCAGCCGCAGTGAGCTTGCGGGAGAAGTATGCTACTGGTCGTAGTTTTCCTTTCATATCCTTCTGCGACAACGTGCCTCCCAGCGCGTAGCCAGAGCAGTCGCACTCGAGTACCGTATCCAGGTCTGGATTCCAGTGAGCCAGTATTGGGGCGGAGATGAATAGCTCCTTCAAGACTTGAAAGGCGTTCTCATGTTCTTTGTTCCAGACAAAAGCGACGGCCTTCCGTGTTAACTTGATTAAGGGGTCGGAGAGCTCTGAGAAGTTGTCGATGAAGTCTCGGTAGAAATTTGCAAAGTCTAGAAAGGAGCGTACGCCTGTGACATTGACTGGAGCCTCCCATTCTTTAATCGCGGCAACTTTCTCTGGGTCGACTTTGATCCCTTCTCCTGCAGTGATAATGAACCCCAGATATTTGACCTCCTGAACAGCAAACTCGCACTTGCTTACGTCTAGCCGAAGTCCAGCAGTCTTGAGCTTGGCAAGAATTTGGTTAACCTTAACCATGTGATCCAGATAGTCGCCGTCGCTCCATATCAAGACATCGTCCATGTAGACTGAACAGCAGATATCTAGGGATTCCCGTAGGACTCCGTTGATGTATCGTTGAAAGCTCGCGGGTGCGCCAGCTAGTCCGAAGGGGGTAACTAGCCATTCGAATAGTCCAAATCGAGTGCGAAAAGCCGTTTTCCACTCATCGCCGTGCTTGATGCGGAGCCGATGAAATGCCGCTCTGACGTCAAGTTTGGTGTACCAACGCGCTGTTGCTAGATTTCGTTAGGGTTTCTCGGATTAGTGGCAATGGGTAGCGGTCCGATCGAGTGATTCGATTCAGTGCCCGATAGTCTACACACATCCGAATGCCTCCACCTGGTTTCCTTACAAATAAGACTGGGGCTGCCGCTGGTGAGTTGCTGGCGCGTATCCAGCCCTTGTCCATATAGTCCGAAAGTGTTTTTCGTAGGACTAATAGCTCTTCCCTCGACATGCCGTATAATGGGCCCCAAGGAACTTCTGCCTCGCAACCTTGTTCATCTCGTATCAATTCGATAACGTGATCGCGACCCTCTTGATGGGGCGCGATCTCTCCGTCTTCGTCGTCGAGAAAGGCATCAGCATGCTCTGCTATTTCTTCTGGTATCTCTTGTCGGATTTCTTCCTCAGTCTTTCTCTGTTTTCTTTCTGCTAACTTGCTTAGGGCCTTGTTGATATCCGACATCGAGATAGCCAGCACTTGTGTACCATCCGGTCCATCTCTTCTCAACCGTCGCTGGGCCCTTCCAACAATAGCTGCAAATACAGATCCTGACACCAGACAAGTCGCCCGCACGTGAGCGAGCCGGTCTCGCGCTTTGGTGTTCTGTTCTAGCCACCCCTTTTCTCTTACCGTGATGCGCTGGGATCCTTGACCAATAAGCAGCTTTCTCTTAGCTGCTATATATCGCACCCAGTTTCTCTCTGCCCATGCCTTGCCTAGAATAATAGGGAAGCTCAATTCTTTCACTATATACCCATAGACTCGCTCTGCTCGACCATCAATGTCGATCGTAGCGTAGGTCATGTGCGTAATACGGAGGTCTTCTCCGTTCTCGTGACTCTCTTTAGCCAGTGCCAATTGTTTGGTGTCAATTGGGATGCGCGGTAGACGATGTGTTTGGACACTCTTCTCGCTGAAAGCAGCATAAGGGAGGCAGCCGTTATCAAAGAAGGATTCGGTGAAAGAAGTTCCATTGATCAAGGTATCTATCAAGAAGGGTGTACTTTCCATCCTATCCTTTGCTGCTTTGATTTCTCTTATGCCTGGTAGCTTTGTAATGTCTTCGCCATGTACATCTACTTCAGACCCTCGTGCGCGACGATGCACAAGGGTAGCTAGTTTTCCGACTCTGATGAGGCTTCCTGTAGGGAGTCATCGGTATGTTGTGTGATTACCGCAGTGACCTGAGTCTTTGAACGTGTTGCTGGTCGGAATTCGCATACGTTCGGGTGGTGCTTGGGCTTCTTACAGCGCCCGCATTTGCCCGCTTGTATAAGTGCCAAGAACTCTGTTTGGGATCGCCATTTCGCTCTAGGTCGTCGGTCCTTCTTCGCATCCTTTCCGAGTGTATCGACCCGAGCTATCAGTGCTGCGATCTGCGCTGAAAGGGCGTTGATGCCAGTCATTTCGACATCGCCTTCTGCGTCACGACTGACTGTTTGGGGTGATTGTGGCCTCCCTCGAGTCGTTGGCGTCTCCTTATCCGTACTTGGATAGCGGCGTTGGTGGGATAGAGCCTCTGTCTTCGTCGCGAAGTACTGTACATCTTTTACGTAAGTGTCGTAGTCGTCCCTGGACAATCGCACTGATTTCAAGGTCTGTTGGAGGGAGTAGTTGAGCGCGTTGTTCATGATAGTGATCTTTGAGGCTCTTTGCGGCGCTAGGGATCCAGCGTGCGATGTCAGTTGTTCGAACTGCTGGCGAAAGTCTTCGAACGGTTGTCTGCTGCCTTGGCTAATCTTGCTCAGCTCGTCGAGAGCTTTAGCTTCCACTTCATGATCTAAGAACTTGTCGTCCATATGCTTGATAAAGGACTCGGGTTCGTAGTTGTCATGTTGCTCTCCATTGCTTAGCCATTGGATGACGCGTTGTTGTTTCTCTGTCGGAAGCCCGTTGAAGATGTTCGCGCATATTCCTTGATTGCTTCCAAGCTTCCCATTTTCAACAGTGATTTTTGTCTTGATCTGCCATCTGAACAGCGTGTAGTTGTCTCTTTTCCCGTCCCATTTAGGCCATGCAATAGCTTTTGCACCGGTGTTCCCATCAACACTGACTGCGGTCAGAGCTGCCACCAATTGTTGTACGGTGTCAGGCGAATTTGCTCGAGCCATTGAGAGTTTGTCGATTCCTTGCGTAATGCTCGCGATTGGGTCGTCGTCGGTAGTAGGGGTGTAGGTTGTAGGAGTCGATAGGGTACTGTTGCTACGCATCAAGTACACCTAGGTTTGTAAAGAACTGAATCTATATTACGGGACGGTAGCTGGAAAGACGCAGCATACTCGTAGCCAAAGATTGTTTAGATTCAGTTAAGGAGTGAAGGTATCTACAAACAGAGAACCTCAATGAGGTTCTTTCTCTATACTAGGCTCAATTAGGCTTAGGCTCTTAGCCTATACCAACCATGGGCCATGCCCATAACACAGTCTTCTCTCACTTGCGAAACACCTTTGAGGGTTGAACTCTTACACCTACTCTATCCAGATACGTAGGCTATTGGCCCTCCGCAGCGTTACTAAAGATCAAGTTGGACTATATTCGTACCGAAGAGTGCCGACGAAGAAAGGCTATAATGACACCAAAGGTTCCTCGAAAAAATGGCAGGGCAAAGTTGAAATCTACACCGATATCTACACCAACTTCATTAGCAAGTCAAGACACCGAGGGTGCCAGAATGATCGATTTTACACCTTCAAAGCCATCAAAACAGTCCTCTCATGTCGCCGAGGTGCTTGCTACACCTGGTATCTATTCGAGGTCGATTTCTGCCGAGCCATCTTTGCCATATACATACGACGATGAGGCCGCCGATTTCGAGGACTCTCAGGATCAGATCAATATCGATGATGATATTAGCGTCTATAGCGATGACCAACGCAATGACTACGGCGCTCGAATTGACGAGATTGATGGCGACCTTGAAGCGCTAGATTCCACTCTACAATCTACTCAGATAGCCTCGAAAAAGCGCAAGGAACGAGACCCTCAAGACTCTACTCTTATATTGGCCCCGAGTGCTAAAAGAAGCTTTCAAAAAACGTCAATTGTTGTGGATGTTAACGATAATAACGAGAGAGAGAGCTGAAAAGAAAGATTCTTTGGCCAAACAAGCTCTTGCATTGAAAAAGAAGACAAGGCAAGATGCAGCCCTGGTACGTCAGAAAGGAAGCAGTTGGTTCAAGTCACTGAGTGGCCAATTACCCGAAATTGACGAAGAATCAGAGTCATGGTATATCATCGCTTCCACGGTATCTAACAAGAAGATGGCATTTGGAAGAGTCTGCACGTACGAGTGCTTCATTGGGGCAAAGACCCTGGACGCGAAGGATGCATAGCCCCCAGTTTAGGGCCTGGATTGGAGGCTATCTGCCTATGTCGCTGTAATTATATAGTTAATCTGGTGATAGAGCTAGATTTGTTGTTGTTTTTGCGGCGATGCGGCGATGCGGTGCACGTGACTTTGGAGGGGGGATCTCCCCGCCAAAAACCCAAAAAAAGGGCTGAAATTTACAATAGACTGAATGCTAGATTGTTTACGGACTTTTTTTGAGTACAATGAGAATTCCTGAGAGAATTCCCGTAAAAAAAGGTGATTTGGTTGTATTTTCCGTGATTTTGGCGTTTACAATGTGTTTGTGACCGTAGTGTATGTGAGAAACATAACATGAGATAACCACGAAGAGAGAAAGGAAAGTCCGTCCAACGTCCTCCCTATATACCCTTCTGGTTCTGGGTGCCAAGGTGTATTCCCACACCTCTTGGCTCTTCCCACACTTCCCACACTGTGGGCAATGCCAAGTGCTGTGGGAACTGTGGGAATATCACGTGACTCCTGCACGTACTATTCTCTCTTAGAACTGACCTGGTTGCACCAGTCCCCTCTTGTGCGCCCAACGGATTCCACTCCACATCAGTCCTAACAACAACTTCTTGTTATCCAACCATCCTCTGCAAGTCCCGTTGTCCCTGCTCTTTGGTCTTGAGGTGATCTGTAACATTACTCTACTTTCAGCCAATTCCATCCCTTCGATCTAGGGGTACTATATTTCGGAGCTCGGAGCTCGGAGCTTACCTTTCAAATATTTTAGAACTACCGTTCCGTGTAATCGTCCGATCGCCGTCCCTCTTAGCATCCCACGACTTCAACTAGATCTATTATTCTAAGAGAATCGCCTTTTATATCCTCTTCCCCTCCGCAATACTCCCATGATATTCGGCTGTAATTTGGGAGAAACTAACGGCAGTCTCTAGGTAGCTTAGCTAAGAGAAGCAAACTAACTTACAAACTAATCTAAACCCTAGCTTTCTTAGAAAGCGAGGCTATCAGTATGACCGATTCCTCTATCGTTCCATCACATCGGAATAATATATTTATCCTTAAATCTTACTGCTTACATTCAAAAGAGCAATCAGAATTACCTACCCGATTCTCAGAAGTTTTAGCCATTGTGGTACCAAGAAAAGACGATCTATCACGAGGCTGGTGCGCGGAAAATCGGTCTGTTTTCGCTCACACTGATACCGTAGGCGAGGCCAAAAAAAAGCAGAATCAAAGCCATCCCAGTCGCGATTCTAAAGCATCGTTTGCGATACTCGGAACATCGTAGCGAATATATATTCAGCTTCTCACCGCTTTTACCTTACGCTCTGACACCTTAGATTTCGGTCTTTCTCTCCTCTTTCCCTGATTTAGTACATTCTGGACAATATTAAGGTATCTTGCTAAGCTGTGGGAACATCGTGGGATTTTCGTGGGAACTCGTGGGATTTTCGTGGGAACTCGTGGGAGCTCGTGGGAACTCGTGGAATTATAGTGGAATTATCGCAGGAACATCGTGAGAACATCGCGTCTTGCAGACGGACACTTCCTCAAAAACCACACTGCAACACGCCGCACCAAGTCACAGGAAAGGCCTTCTCAAAACCATCTCTTTCCTGAAAACGGATAAGAATAACACAATTGACATATTTAAGCCAGGCAGGCTTCGCTGTAGTGCAGAGTCGCTCTCGGAATCACTCAACCCGCCACTAAATCTGCCACTCAAAAAAATAAAATATATAAAGAGTATCCACGTTGATGTATAAAGTATCTTACAATATCGTACTTTGTAATATACGTTAACGAGGGCGTTAGCAATATGTGATCGAGTGGTTTTCTACATAAGAGCCAAGACAGACGCTGATGAATAACTATAGGATTTTCATACGAGTTTTCGCTGTATGAGATTCCGATTGAATCTCGAGATTTTATATTCCAGAATGGGAAGTTTATGGAGGGGGCGTAATCGAATCGACGGAGCGACGTGAAACGACGTCTTTGACCGGCCGGGTCTTCATACTATTACTTGGCTATCTTGGCTCTTAGAAAACCACTCGATTGTGGGTATGTTGTAAATGTCCTCGTTGCTAGGAAACCACTCGATCGCTGTTGCAAATGTCCTTGTTCTCGTTGACGTGCAAAGAGCACATCAATTGGCCGAATGGAGTAGCTCCTCTCGGCGCGATCACGCTTTCTTTCAATCCTCCTGTCTTCGGAAGTTGATAGATATTAATCCTCAATTTTGCCAGATAACACGGTACCGGTTCATTTCCCAGCTTCCTCCTCGCCATCATGCTCGTGGTAATCGCAGTCGTCCAGGTAGGGTGATTTGACCAGTCGAGAGAGTTGTAGATTCATTGCCTGTGCCTGCAGTTTGACAGCCACACTGTACAGAAATGTTGCTGGCAGTTGGCTGTCAACCCAGTCTGTTGAATCGGTTATGGGGTCCCATTCGCAAGCATAATGGTCGACGAGAAAGCGTAGCATTAGTGAGTTTGAGGGAAGTCGGTTGTAAACCATGGAGATTACGTCGAAGCCAACGTATTGCGTGTACTTCTTCGCATGCCTGGTGAAGACCTGAAGAACATCTCGCCGAAGCTGTGGGTGGTCGTACTCGTCTGCAAGGAGGTCTAGTTTAAGCAAAATCATATGCTGAGACGTGTCCGTTTCCTTCTCTCCAACAAAGGCTTCCCCATCTGTTTCCACGATTTGGCGACTGTTCAACCATTCGACGTAAAGGCCGAACGTTTCGACCTCAACATTAGACAACTGAATCGTCTTCTCAATCGCCTCGCGGAATGATTCTTTAAACGCGTTTTCGAAATATGGCGATACTGATGAGAGACATTCCATTGGGAGGTCAAACTCTTGCTTTTCGCCAAAATCTTCCCCGATGAAGACTTTTACCATTATGCCAGAATGCCTGTGATGCCCTTCGCTCTTCAACACAAATTTCCAGATCGAAACGCAAGATATCGGAGGAATAGGAGGAGAGGGAAGATCAGTACGGTTACTGTTGAATTTGATAGGCACTTGGTTGTGCGAATTTTGTGGAAATACCTAAGCTGGAGAGTTGAGTGGTCGAGTTGAAGCTACGCTATGGAGGCGTGACAGGTACTTTAGGGAGCGGGAGAGAAAGCCAATGCTATGACATCATACATCGCAAATGTCTGAATTGAATCACGGGTAAGAGTTTCGGTGTTTCTCGCGAAATCAGAGACCATGGATGTGTAAATAACAATACTCAGGTGAATGCCATCAATCATGGATGCCAGTTTCACAACCCTCCATTTCTTATTTCCGTTGTACTCCCCGTCCATTCCCCATGGCGCCTTGTGCGATATTCTCCACGCTCACTCTCCGCTCAACTCCGTCAATCCACGTCCGAAAACACAATAAAGTTTATCCGCGCTTATATCTCAAACCCCTTCCCCCTCATGATCTCCTGCCTCTTCAGCCTCTTCCGTCGACCCATCCAAAACAACTACCTCTCCCGGCTGACCTTTCTTTGGCGGCTTGAAGACTGGCTTTATGATGCTGTAGTTGAGTGTGTATATTCGTGTAGTTGGATGCATGTTGAGACCGATGAAGAGATGGGGAGTAGACGGCGGGTTAATATTTATAGGTGAGTGATTACCAAGCAATACGCTTAAAGCCCAGGTCAATGTTATAGAACAGGGTCAGATCTGGAAATTATGGAGTTTTATACAGCAGAAGTTACCTGGGAATTGAAGAGGCCGATGATGCAAGGCCGGTTCACGCGAAAATTTTTCGTGGCGTGCAAATTTGTGTCTCCCTCCATCTATCCCATAGCCCTTTATCGTGCGCACCCCTTCGTCATGCCCGCCACGTCGAACATCGGCCTGCTATTTCCTTGAGCCTCTCCTTGCAATATTTTCTTTCTCTCAGTAGTCCATGGCATGTTCAGAGACTTCTTGAAGCTTCATTTTTCCGCCTTCTCTTCGTCCCAACTCTCTTGATAGTTGGCAAGGTTCTTGTGTGGTGACTCCCTTCCACAATCTCCATGACATCGCAATACTTCGTCCCTGAGCTTGACTGCCATATCATACATGAACTTGGGTGGCAATTCGTCAACCATATCAGGGTCTGGTCTCTTTTCACACAGGTACGCGTCAACCAAGAACTGGAGAAATGGCGAATTTGGTGGAAGACGATTATAGGCGTCTGTAAGGGTCGAATATTCGCAAACTTGAGGAATGAACTCTTGATATTCGATGAAGACCTCAAGGGTATCTTCTCGAAGCTGCGGGATGTCGAAGTGGTCAGCGAGGCAATACGTTGCCAGTAGCTCATAGGATCAGCTGTGATCGTGCGGATCTGCTCTGTCTCTCTTGCCATCGTATTCCTCTCCATCTGAGTTCAGCAACTTGCGTCCGTGAAGCCATTTGACGAAAATTCTGAACGTTACAGCTTCCACGTCGTCCAAACGAAGTGTTTTCTCCTTAGCCTCGAGAAAAGAACCCTTGAAGCTGATTTAAAAGAACTCTGAGACGGTGGTAAGGTATACTCGTGGAAGCACGAAGGCCTGTTCCTGACCGAGGTCCTTGCCGACCGTGATCGTGACCATGGTGCTGTCAATCAATCTTTCACAAGTCAGTGCAATGTCCTTCGAGCGGCTACGAGGGACTTACGGCCTGCTTGGGCGATACCCGCGCCTTGAGCGCACAATTGTGCTGTTCTCAGCCATGTCGGTAAGAGAGCTTTGTGGTTGTGGTGAGGCGTAGAGACGAGGACCGCAACCTGTTGAATTCGGGTGAGAGGATTGAGAGAAGTTGTTGATGAAGGTCAGTGAGCCTATGTCAGTTTGCTAGCGCGGCAAAGTCGAGTGTTGTGATGATGTGTTGTTATGACTTGATGGCACAGTTCACAAAGATGGCTAAAAATCTTCAAACAAGGCTCTGAGAGTCCGCCTCAGGTCGCAAAATGTATTTGTCAGGTCCCAGAGAAAGGCCTTAGGTGTATCATCGCGATGATGATCGACTGGTCCATTGGCAGCGTGACCCTTATCAGGTGTTATTCGAATCCTTGTGTTGGCTATGGCCAAAGGTGACCTGGACATCCACAAACCGGAAGAACGATGTCGATGTTGTCGACGCCGTCCATGTCAGCAACAAATACATCAAGAGAGAGTACTTGAAGCTATGAAAGCATGAAATCGACTGGAAGTCTCAACCCTCTTTTCAGTATCGGTCATCCTAACCGATGGGCAAACCTTGCCAGAATCCCGACGTCCCTGCCCAACCACAAGAGTCCCCCGCAATGACTGTGAAGTGCGTGGCCTCTACCCAGTTTCTCTCCAACTCCATGTCACCGCCAATCATCAAAGCCGATATCTTCCTCCTCTCTTCAGACCTTGATCTGTTCCAATGATAATCGTAGGGCCGATTATGCGGGTCTAAACAATGCCCGCAAGGATCCAAAGACATTTCAAGTCCCCTGTGAGTATGAAAAGTTTGCCCACAGAATATCTCGGCCACCTCCAACAGAAAACAAAAAGGTGGATCGTCACTATCCCCATCTTCTCGGCCGTCCTAGTAACAAACACGCTCATCGACAAGAAAGCGTATCAAAGGAGATGTCAAAGGTAAATTGTCATAGGCGTATTTTACCAGCTTGGAAGGAAATGAGAGTCCAGATACAGAGGAGAAGTGGATGCAAGTGTCCAAGGCGTCTTTTCGTAGCTGGGGAACATCGTACTGATCCGCGAAGATGTATATATCCAGCAAGTTTCCGAAGGACGCGGGTTTATTCTTTCGCATTTCCGCTCGCGGCACAATCTTCGGTGCTGTAAATGGTTGTCAAGGCTTCCTTGAGAATACTGCACGCAACCAGTAGCTGTCTCGAGAAGAAGGATTTGAGATCATCTCTGAAGGGGATAGGGCTAAGACAGAAACAGAGAAGATGTGGGGTCCCGGCGTTGGTAGAAAGAGGGTGCTCCGGAGTGTTTCTCATGTGTCAGTTATTGCCTGTTTGAAGTCGAGTCGTTGCCAATGTTTTGATGAATCGCGTTTTTCTAGAAGATTTCTGGAAAAGGTTCCGAGGCCCACTAGAATCGCTTTGGTTAGCGGTCTTGGTTGAAAATCTCTACCACGGTTCATTAGCAGTCTAACTTTCCGATGACGGATTGATCCTGAGAACCGGGTGATGAGGCCAAGAGGAGCCGTCTAGACAGAGCAGCATGAAACGGAGTAACACTTTCAACTAGAGATTGATGGCGATGGAAATCTGGAAATCTTCGCCATGGAATTATCGCAGGATAGGTAAGATAGTCAGGGGGCAAGGACAGTGAGATGAGGAATTGTTTGTGCTGGGTGATGTACTGAAATAACCGCTATAATCTTTTCATGAAATCGCCTCTGCGACATTAAGAAAGAAGGTGGAAATTAATGAGCTAGAGTCTTGTTGGGCCAGAAAATAGTCAATCGGCTCTAGTAAGCATTGTTAAAAAGTCAGGTGTGATTTGCTAATTGACGAGGTTCGAGTATCACCTTGATGCTCCATCGAGATCCCCTGAGGAAAGGTAGAGTATCGAGGAGAGAACAGCGGGCTGGGGTTTTGATAGCTTCGGCATCATTGCGATTCTTCAGCGATGCTCACAGAAGAAGGTGCCTTACACCATTTTCCCTTCGCCTATCATGGACGGATCGCTTGTACATCGGAAACGAGGACATTACAAATCTGGCTCTTCTGGATTCCTTCAGCCAGTGTTCTCGGAAACGCGAGAGATAACCAGTCGTGATCAGTTTTGCTGCGCCGTGATGAAGTGCGCGCCTTCGTTCTTTTTGCGGAAACCGGATGACGGGCGGGAGGCCTGCAAGGGAGCACCAAAGCATCCGAAATATGGTTTGTGCTCGGATCGCCCGCCGTGCTCGTGCTAATAACAGTCGAGCAAACAACACATGGGCGAATCTTCACATTTGAAAACATTGTTTGACAATCGAAACTCCCATTTCTCATTGCTCAGTTTTCTGGTAGGAACCTGGCCTGGTGATCTCGTAAGGCGGTAGGATAGTATATCATGGCCGGGAATTAAATGAATTCTCGCTGCCAAATTAAGGAACGGCGGAGATGGATTCGAGCATGGGATGGTTACGCAGAGCAAGGAAAAATGAAGGTTGGGAATCCACTTGGCAGGTAGGATGAATTGCGAACGGTCTATCGACGTTCGTCCAGCTTCCTCGAGAGGGCTATGGATTGCCTGTCGACGACGCGATGGATATTGATTATTGACACACAAAATGAGCATCAGAATTGGTGTCAATGGAACATGTCCAAGTCTTTTACAGGCCTACATCTAGAGTTGCACCGCCTCAGGGGAGACGGTGGCATCGTCGTTCGCGGCACACGAAGTGGAACCTTCATCTCTCCCACGTCCGTGACGGAGGATGCCGATGCTGCGAAACAAAATCCAGCGGCCAGGCAGCAGATTGCGGCCAGGGATGCTTGGGGACCTGCATGGAGAGCTAGGCCTGATTGGGTAGTTCCCGTCGTGCTAATTAAACGTCGGCCTCGGGCCACCAACGACTCTGCAAGAGACTCAGAATCAATCGACGCGCAGAGGTGGAAGCGACTCGGTGGAAGCGATTCGGTGGAAGCGACTCGGTGGAAGAAGACTGACTGGACGTGAAAATCCCTCTGAATTTGCAATGCTCGTGACAGCTTGAGAGCCATGAAATGCACAATCAAGTCTCGACGGCCTCGCAATTAGCTCAGCAACATTCGTGGCTTGGTCCAAACTCAACCCTGCGGCCGCTTCAACCCAATCAGAGCCGGCCCCTGGCCTACAATTGCAGGCCGTCCATCTCCTCCCAGTCCGTCTCCATTCATTCATTCTCCACCGAGCTATCACCACTTGCGCTCTTCCACCTCTTCACCACTCACTCTCTTTTGCTTTGCTTGCCCCGACACTCTTTTGATCGAGCTGCTTCCATTCACCATCCTTCGTTCCTGTATTGCATTACTCGTTGGCCTACTCACGGCTGTCCTCTCGTTTCACACTTAACGACCGAACGAAACAAAACACGCTCTCTATAATCCTCCCGCTTATTACTGCCTCACCAACTGCACGCTATTGTCACAAGCCCAATCCGCCTCTCCATCCTCTTCGAATCGAGCTCCCCCACTCGACCAACATCACGTCTCGGAACCCAGACCCGCCTTGATGTCCCTGTGAACGGCATTGACGACTATCAACACCGCTCCGGATTCCTCTCAGCCTCTGGACATGCTTCCTCACCTTTCTTTCGGCATCCGGGATGTCGCTTCTTTTCATGGCCACGGGCTGGAGCCGGCCACTGGAGTCATACACGAGCGCAGATCTGCCACCACCAGTTCCACATCATCAACACCATGTACCACGACCGGGAACTCGGACACCTGCCAGAAACCAACAGACGCGACTGCAACGCTGCCAATAGCACTCGGTGTTGTGTATGTAGCGTCGCGATATTGTCCACGCCGTACTTTGACTGACTTTGCTCTTTAGCATCCCTCTCACCCTCGCCTTTACCGCTTTCATTATCCTTCACCGGAGGTACAAGAAGAAGTTGCGCGCCGAGGATATGGAAGACGCTGAAAAGTACAAGTCCATGGATTTCGGAACGGATTTGCGCTACGGTGGAAAGGAGAAGAAAGGAAAGAAGCGCGACCCGGAGATGGCGGCTATGGGCGGTGTGAAGTCAGGACATAAGATGCGAGGACTGTCCCTGGACGACCAACCATACCTCTTCCCGGCTGCCCGAAACTCGCAGGAGTCTTTGGCTTCCATCTCGCGCTCTGTTATGGATGCGGACCACCGATACCAGTTGCATGCTTTTGGCAAGGCAGACGATATGTCCTCCGTTCGCTCTCCAAGTGGACTTGCACGACGAGGTACCGAATCTACCGATGGCGCCGATGCTCACCTTGTGGGTCATGCACAGGCCTTTGGCAAGTCCGCTCCACCGAGGGGTAACTCCATGGGACCAGTAGACCGCGGATATCCAAGCATTCAGGAACCAGAAAAGGCCATGATTGCAGCCAACCAGTACGCTCCACCTCGTTCAAAAGCCCAGGGCGGTTTGGCACCCACTGGTCCCGAATCTCGTGAATCATTCATTGAGCAAGGTGCTTTCCGAAAGAGCAACAACTATCTTGGCAACTTCATTAACAGCAGAGAACCATCAATGATTGAGGAAGAGAAGCCAGCCGTACAACTTGCCCATCTGGATTCATCCACGTCAACGTTGATTGGATCCTTCGGAAGTGACACCTCACCAAAGATCTCCATCACTGATACCGCGCCAGCGCCTCGTCACTCACCTGCAGAGAAAGCTCTCCCAGTCGATCCCCGTGAGAATGTCCAGTCAATGGTCGGCTCTGTTCACGATGCCAACACCAACAGTTTTATGCAACCATCCAACACCGACAGCATCATGAGCGATGGCGACAGTTTTATGTACGGCGACGCATCTATGAAGGTGACTGCTCCGTCTCCTCGTGACTCCGAAGCATCGAATTACACTGTTGCCACTCGTGGCCAGTCTCTAGCAGCACCCCTTGGTGAGATTCAGGAACAGCGTGAGTCGACGTATCTTGGTGAAGGTCTGAACGATTTCAACCAAGACAACCAGAGACTTTCCGTCCTCATGCGCCCACTCCCACACAATGACCCAACTGAAAACCCCGAGGAACGCGCAAACAGGATTCGATCGTTTTACAAGGAATATTTTGATGACTCCAAGGGTGGTGCACCTGGACAAGGACCGCCCCCAATGCCACAACAACCACCACGCACCGACTACTACGAAGACTATGACACTGAGTACTTAAACAACGCCTACACCGTTTACGACACTCAGCAACAAGGATTTGTTGTTGGTGGAGCACCATTCGCTCAACCCATCACTCGCCGTGCAATGACTCCTCCACCTCGTGCTCCTCCACGTAACTTCCGTTCCAGAGCGTCCAGCAAGGCTAGTCAATCGCAGTACGGAGGCCACGGTCCCCCACGTGGTCAGTCATCGATGAGCAACTTCCACTCCCAGCGTCCTTACTCTCCCCATGGAGCTGGTAGCGAGCGTGGTCGCACTCAGAAACGAAATCTTCCTCCGCCAACTCCGTTAATGTCTCTGAAGACTCCTCATCTGTTGAAGGATGATTCGGCGCTGTACACCACAATGGACCTCGCACCACCTCCATCATTCCGAGACCGACAAGCTGGGAGACGTCCAGACAGCCCGCTCGGTGTTGAGAGACCATACTCACCCGTTGTGCGTGCCTACACACCACTCCAAGGTGCTTATGAAGAGCTCAGCCCCATGCCCAGCCCGTGAGTACTTCTATCAATTTCATCAAGAACACAACTAACATCACCTGCAGGCATCTCTTGAGAAGATCTGGCACGTTCACTGCCCTTGATTTTGCACCCCCAAACAAGTTCCGCAACGAGGGCTCCGGTAGCGACGCTGGTAGTGTTCGCAGCGGCCGCAGCGGCATGTCCTACGCGCAGCAAAATGCCCTCCGGGCTGGTGCCCACCGCCTGAGTCGACTTCCCAAGGACCTCGCTGGTACCAAGGACGATTTGATGACCAGCCTGAAACCAAAGTGGGACTTGAAGTATTGAGATGGTCTCCCATACAATTAACAACAATAGACGTGGTTTGGCGCAGTATTCGGTATATACCTCAGCTCAACTGGCTTGACACCATCATCAATATAGAGTTTACGACTTTTTGGCGGGCAGAAACACCTTCATTTTTTGCTTGCATTTCTGCATTTTTTGCGCGTTCTGACGATACGAGGCTTTTTGCAGCAAGTTTACTCTTGCACACATACTTACACCTATATGCCGGTGGCCTTATCTTCTAATTTCTTGAATACCGGAAGATCTCGCCTTACTAGGCAGACTTTCGGGATAATGTACAATTGTCGAGGTTTAGTGTGTCCGGCGATTCGGTATATCTTTATATGGGATTGGAGATGGCATTTGGTGGATTACCGTTTCTTCTTCTTCTCCTTTGCTTGGACTGGAATCTTGCTAGACCAGTTCCATGAGGGTTCGCTCACACCCTTTCTCTGGGACAATTTGTATCTGTATATATTGGCATCTTCGGGTGGGTGATTGAAAGAGGGAAGGGACATTAGCGATGGAGTTGTACGATAGGACTACATTGCTAGGAGAAGAGAAAAAGAAAATTTACTTCACTACTTCGCTTGAGTGTCGTTTTTGATCGTGACTCTACCATCGACATCGATAAAATTATGGCGACGTTCTTCCTTGAGATTGCTGGAAATTTATCAACATCGATCTTGAGTTGAGATATTGCTGTCTGAACGTGTAATTCCATATGCTATTATCTACGGGCTAGAGCGAGTCGAGACCACTCAGTGTGGCTCTTAGTATTTGAACCGGCCAATAGCATCACGTGAATGCTTGCTCCGATGCGATTTGAAGATTTATTTCATCCATCCATCCGTCCACAACCATCTCACATCCACCTTCATCAGACCCCCACCAATTCCACACCTCACCGTGCCCACTTCGCCCTTCTACATCCTCTAACTTCAACTCTCCCCTCCCCGCCGTCTGACCATCACCATGCCCACAACCACCCTCTAATAACCATCCACAATGTCCTCACCTAGTCCTGGGAACATGAACAAGAACCAAATCACAAAAACAATCGCAATCACAGTCACAAACCAAATTAACCGACCGAGTATTGAAGTGGGGGAATCGGAATGACGCTTCTTTCGCACCTTTCGAAACTGAGGAAGACGGAGTTGACGGCGTTGTTGGCGGGGATTGGGGCGAGGAGTACGGGGAATAAGGGGGTGTTGGTTGAGCAGTTGGTTTGGGATTCTGGGGTTGTGAAGATGCCGAGGAATGGGAGGTCGAATTTGGGGTCTGGGTTGGAGGGTGGTGAGGGTTTGAAGGGTGGTGAGGGTTTGAGGGAGTTGAGTGGTTTGGAGACGTCTGGTTTGGAGACGTCTGATTTGGAGGGTGAGTCTTTTGCGCCGGCGGCTGGTCTCGGCTCGCCCTTTGCCTCTGCGTCTGGTCTCGACTTGTCCTCTGCCTCTGCGTCTGGTCTCGGCTCGTCCCTCGCCTCGACCAAAGAAACAATTCGCATCCTAAGCATCGACATGGGCATCAAAAATCTTGCTTTTTGCGTCTGCGACGTTCCAGTCCTCTCCGCGCCCGCAAAATCAACGCAGGCAAAAGAAAACAGCAAAAAGCAAGGGAATGAGCGGATTGAATCGGTCCTTGAATTATCCGTTGTGGCTTGGAAACGCATCGCTGTTACGGGATCTACCACGCCTATTGGTCGGAAGAAAAAGGGCGTTGCAGAAGATGAGGATGATGTGGACAGGAAAGAGAGAACGCAAGCTTATGTCGAGGGAGATGATCCATTCTCACCGATGCAATTATCGAGAACGGCGTATAAACTTGTGAAAGAGGTGCTTTTGCCATACGATCCGGATACGATTCTGATTGAGAGGCAAAGATTCAGGAGTCAGGGTGGAAGCGCAGTACAGGAATGGACAGTGAGAGTAAACATGTTCGAGAGTATGATCTGGGCGACCCTCACCGCTCTCAAAAACGAAAACATCTCAGCCCAATCCGTGCCCGAGATCGAGATCGAGGACGAAGAAAAGAAGGAAATGGTCTCGAGACCGCAGATGTGGGACGTCTCGCCCCAGCGCGTCGCCTCGTTCTGGATCGGCAAGGAGGCGAAGACGCGTGCTGAACGGGGCAATTTGGATATACGCAATGTCAAAAAGGGAAGAGCGAAAGTGGAAAAGAAGGAGAAGGTCGATCTAGTACAACGCTGGATCTTATCCGACGCGGAGGGAATCGAAATCAACGAAGCTGTCAACATCAGCTTTGAAAACGGGGCCGCGAGAACGAGAGACGCATTCATGGCTTCGAAGAGTGGGCCGAATCGGAAACCGGCGGCATTGAGGAAGGTTAGGGAGTTGAAGGGGCCGAAGATGCCGAGGGGGGAGAAGGGGAAGCAGATTGTCGTTGTGCCTGTTGTTGAGGTACCGGTTTTACCTGGTAGTCCTGCCACGGAGTTGTTGCGGGAAGAGCCGTTGCTTGATATTGGGAAGATGGATGATTTGGCGGATTGTCTTTTGCAGGCTGGTGCGTGGGCGAAGTGGGAGATGAATCGGGTGGTGGTCAGGGAGATGATTGAGGAGAGGGATGTTGAGGGGTTGGTGGAGTGGGCTGGTGTGCAGGATTGAATATATAGCTGGTTTGGTATTTTAATCCATACAAGTTCGTTTTATCTTGTGGTTGAGAGTATTTCTGTAAGGTGAGCTCGATATCGATACCGATGATTTCCCACCAAATAAATCCGTGGTACATCTCATCCAAACTTGACGACATCATGGCGAGTTCGATAATCCCCTTTTCGACTAAGTAATAAATCATCCATCTATAATTCAAGCCTGAAATCCAAGGAAGAAGAAAGTAGACTGTCTCATTCTACACCGAAAGAAACCCATTGAATCGGCTCAACGCAATCATAAGCCAAAATACATTTGATCCGTCCGATATGATATATAGACCAATCATGAAGCCGACCCAGACTCATCACGTTTAGACGATGTAATGCAATTAGAGTAGAAGTTAAATGGTTGGAGACTAATAGGGGAAGAAGTTAACGTACTTCACAAGCGAGTGGGCCACCCAAGCGAGTGGGCCACCTCACAAACGTAAACCGCCTTCGTAACAACGTCGCGTAATGCCTCAACAACACGAAAAGCAGAAGATCTATAAAGAAGGAGATAAATTCCTTGCTATCTCAGATATCAATTCAAAGCAAATCCAAAGCGAAAGACGCGCTGCAGTAATATATAGCGTACCTCGAACAACAGTACAACGCCGACGCGCCGGACAGCGCCCTCGACGCGAATGCGAGCCGAACTCGAAGCGATTGACAAAGCTAGAAGTTCTATTGATGAGCAGGTCAGGCAGTTGAGTAAAGGCGCGCAGCAGATAGCACATGAAATGGTGTTGATGCGCGAAGAAACAGCGCGCCTTCGAGACGCAATTGAGGCAGTTACAAAGCGTAAGAGTCGCAAAAGGAGATATATACGGACTGAGCAGACCTTGACAGCTGGTGAAGTAACTGACTTAGTTACTATAAGGGAGGGTGGTAATCGTAACGATGGTGAGAAGCCTGCGAAGAGGGTACGTGGAGAGAGGCACTGCGGCCGTTGCGGCGAGACTGGGCATATAACTCCCGCACTTGTGAGGTAGGAATACCCTCTTCGCAGGCTTCTCACCATCGTTACGATTACCACCCTCCCTTATAGTAACTAAGTCAGTTACTTCACCAGCTGTCAAGGTCTGCTCAGTCCGTATATATCTCCTTTTGCGACTCTTACGCTTTGTAACTGCCTCAATTGCGTCTCGAAGGTGCGCTGTTTCTTCGCGCATCATCATGAGGGGGCGCTTCGAACTCGATCTAATTCATTCAGACGTCACTGGGCCCTACCCAATGCGTGGTTTTCGCGGAGAACTATGGGTTGTCAGCTTTATTGATAACTATACTGGCTATTCTGAGGTCCATTTCATGAAGCACAAAGATCAGGCCTTTGCTCTCTTCCAGCAATTCAAGCTCACCCACGAGACTGCTACTATGCGAATACATTTCTACCAGACTGATAATGGAGGTGAATACGTCAAAGCAGCGGATAAAGCCGTCCTCCTTTCTCAAGGCATTACCCACCACTGCACGACTCCATACAATCCTGAGCAGAACCCTCGATCCGAGCGCTTCAGCGGCGTTATCTCAATGGCAAACCCTATAATGATTGCCTTACAACTTCCTACCAAGTACTGGCCTCTCGCATATGCCTACGCCAACTTTGTACGCGTCTTGGGACCTCATTCCAGCCTTACAATGACCATCTTTGAGGCCTGGACCTCCATTGCTCCCTTAGTCGCCAACATACTCATCTTTGCCAGCAACGGCTGGGCCGTCACTAAGAAGACCAAGGGCTTCAAAGATCGCTCCCTAGCAGGCAAATTCATTGGCTTCGATGGCCACAGCATCTACAAAGTCTTGCTTGAAAACGGTCGCATTATTCGTACATCAACCTTTCACGCCGACGAATCCGTATCACTGTATTAGCGTGGAGCCAACAACTAATAGGCCGGCAACGTAATAAGGGGGAAGTCTTATCAGGGATGAACATAATTCTAGGCTTTGATGACAATCCACTCCAGGGAACATGCGTTCGGGGAATTCCAAAGGTTGGAGGAAGGGGACATATTGCGAGCGGGGTATTTAGTGCGCCTTGGCATACATCTACAAGCTTTACATCAGTAAGTACGAACTGTATCGACAGATAAATAATGATTTCGAAATCAAGCGCAGTTCGATGGTGCAGTCAATCAATCGCGAGGGGGAGTCTTCGAAGACATTCCCAAATGCAAGTGTAGTGCTTTCAATCCTTATTAAGGATCCCATCCTCAATCAGTTGCTGACATTCCCCTCGAATTCGGCTACAGTACTTCTTTTCTAAAGCAGTGGCGCGAGGAAGGCTAATAGCCCCAGGCAAGAGCTTGGTCTCGCCGGCCAAATCTTTCAAAGTGTTAAATTTTCCTTTCCAGCACCGTTCTATAATCGTATCCAGTTTCTCTTCTCCCAGTGGCGGGAATTCCATTTGCTGCAAGAGATCAACCACCTTTCCAGGCTCGATAGTTCCTTCTTCATACGGCTCATACCCACGAGTCATAAGATACAACACTGATCCTATAGCAAATTGCTCATACCGGGCTCCGTTAAACCCGAATGATCCACATTCTTCTCCTGCCTCAGGGCCGAGAACACGCGCCCATGGAGCAGCGCTACCTTCTGCAAGCGTCCCAATCTTTTGTACAGAATCAAAGTCGGTGAGTTTAAGATTATCGTCACCGTCCAGAAGTAGATTAGGTGGTCGAATGTCAGTGTGACACCATCCGAGAGATTCAATCCATTCAGCCGCATTTGAGAGTTCCATGATCCATCGCTCAACGAGACTGATAGGTTCTTTTTGTGTGACTTTCATGAAAATTTCCCCACTAGGCCCTGCGCTCCAAGTTTGATGTCCTCCCAAACGTTTTTCCAATGTACCGCCAGTATAGAGGGCGAGAAAGTTGCCCGCTGAAACCCGTAAGAAGCTTTGCGAGAGATTAGGACAAGGAGGAGGATACGATCCAAAGATGTCGTAGATTTCGTTTTCGTGAGCGAATTTGGCGCACTCATCTTCTAGAGGACATTTCAAGGCGATGCGATTGTCGATTTTGCGGACCCAGCCGACAGCTCCGAGGGAGATGAATTCCCCGCGAGATACTGGAATTTGTTTCCGGGGATGTGATATGATGAGAGTCGAGCGTAAAGATTGTGTAGAGACGATATCGAGAAAGATTGAGCGATGGAAGAGAAAGAAGGACTTTGGATTGATTGATTGATTGATTGATTGATTTTATCCTACTCGGTTGCAGCCGCTTAATCACGCAGCTATGTCCGGTTAGGAGGACTTCATCAGACAGCCGACACGTGATAGATTATATAATCCACCGCGCCCCACTTCGCCCCGTTCACTGAAACAAGACCAGCTGTCCCCTCGGTCCTCCCTCTTTTCCCCTTAACCAGTATCTCCAAATGCCCGCTGGCTCTTGTAGATACTGGTCACTCTGCTAGTATATCTGTGCTATGTAGACTCAAGAGGCAATGTCTCGTGTTTCGCTATCCTTCTACCTACAGTCTCCCTCTAGTGCTCAGCTTTGTCTATCTGTTTCGCCTTATCCCTCAAGGCCAATGGGTTCCCTAGTATGTTTCTGCTTGTGAAAGTTGCCTTGCACCAGATTCCCATGCGGCAGTGTATTTGGTTGTGTGATGCTGGAGACAATAGTAACCATCGTAGTCGTGATTTCGCTGCTTGAGTGTGATACTCCGGGTATGCCCGTAGACGAGGCTGTCTGGTAGCTGCCGTATTGTATGGCGCCGATCGTGCTATAGACCTGCCGTCTTATAGTCGGAGCCTACCTGCTGCTAGTCGCTCTCCCTGCTTGCTATATCGCGCTCCTACTCTTGCCAATGCCATAACTGGGACGCAACAGTCTGGGGAGAGGCTCAAGGCTACGTCTGCTAGCTTACAGGGAGGAGATTTGCCGCCAATAGGCTCCTTCTATGCGTCCTTACTACTTACTGTGTCGCGCACCTACTCGAAGGACTTTGGATTTTGATGGGAGGAACTGGAGATTGCCCCGGGGTAGGGCACGTGATCTAATAACCGCTTCAATCTCCTAAAGCGTGACGCTTAGAATTACATCTCAAAACGCTCCCTTCCGCAAAATGGCCGCGCACCCCTACAAGAACCGTAAGCACTAAATAATCCTTTCGCCTTATCTCTCGCCTTTGATTCTGGCGGAGGTGCCGCCTCCCCAATCATGCAGCAGGGCCCGAACACAGCTAACGTAATCCACAAGCGAGCGACTCATACAACCGAACGACTCACGAAAGCCATCATCCCGTCAATACACCTCAATGCCGCCACAACACCGCCTAACAAAGGCGCAGAAAGAAGGACATTTACTTCTTACGGCCCAGGCCTATCATAAAGGCCAATTCTCAAGTATTCGCCAGGCAGCGTTGGCATATAATACACCATCTGCTACTCTCACGAAACGCCTCAACGGACGCGTCGCACGCGTAGATTCGCGTGCAAATGGCCACAAGCTTACCTCTACCGAAGAGGAAGTCCTCCTTCAGTGGATCCTCTCAATGGACGAACGAGGCTATCCTCCTAAAGTCTCTGCAGTACGCGATGCGGCAAAAATCTTACTTGAACAACGCCTAGGCCCTGAAGCCTCAATCGGTAAAAACTGGCCTCACAACTTCGTTAACTGCCAAGCCGCCCTACCATCGATATGGACGCGGAAATATGATTATCAGAGAGCTCAATGCGAAGATCCGGCAATAGTTGAGGCGTAGTTTCGGCTTGTATACAATACAATTAGGAAATATGGCATTGTAGATGAGGACATCTACAACTTTGATGAAACCGGCTTTGCAATGGGTATTGCAAGTACCTCACGTGTTGTTACTACTTCAGATCGACGGGGTAGACCTCCTCAATTACAGCCAGGCGATCGTAAGTGGGTGACTGCAATTGAGACGATTAATGCATGCGGCTGGCATCTACCTCCGATGGTTATCTTCAAGGGCAAAGTACACATCTCAACTTGGTATGATGGCACCGCTCTACCACCTGACTGAGTGGTTGCTCTTAGCGAGAATGGCTGGACAAGTAATGAGCTTGGATTAAAGTGGTTATCTGAGATCTTTGAGAGGAGCACCAAAGGCTATCGGAAGATATCGACTTCTTATCCTCGATGGGCATAACAGTCATTCAACACCCGAATTTGATTACTACTGCAAAGAGCACTCCATTATCACGCTTTGTATGCCGGCACACTCATCCCATCTACTACAGCCTCTAGATTTAGGCTGCTTTTCACCTCTCAAGCGCTCATATGTGTGAGAGGCGTGGTCAATATGTTTTTCAATTGACTATCCTGATTGACGAGTATTACAAACTTGAAGAAAAGAGAGAATGACTAGAATACATGGTTTTATAATCAGTGGTGGTGGGGTTGTGGAATCTTCCAGCAGTTTCCAAAGGTTGAGAGCATAGCCGAGAACCACAATCTAGGCCATAGCCTGTGACAATATGGTCGGCAAATCAGTGAACATCTACGCCTTGGTATCAATCACGTGGACAACGCTGAGTTTCTTCACGCGTTCAAACAAGCACGGATTGAGGCTCTCACAAAGAGTAATATCCAGAGTGGCTTGGCAGCAACAGGCCTAGTGCCATACTGTCATGATCGAACTATGTTGGTATTCGAATGCAGTTAAATGTAGTTAATGTCACGGGCTAGACCCTTGGTGTCAAAGGATAGATCCTTTCTCAACTTATCCTGGATGGATTCTTAGCACTACCTGGTAGTCTTTCACGTGCGCCTAGCATGGATTGTTTGAGGATTATTTCACATGTATTTCTATTCCTTTCCATACTTCTCTGGACAGCATGTCCTTTTTTCTTATACGGAGGACATATATACTAGTCGTCCTTCCTACACTTACACAGTCTTCTCTCACTTGCGAAACACCTTTGAGGGTTGAACTCTTACACTTGGGCCTTTATCTAGGCTTTGCCTATCTCTCTAGGGTAAGCCTGTGAATGGCTTGGCATCTCCTGTCAAACCTCGGAATGATTCAGCGGCAAGCATGTGAATGGCTTGGCATCTGCTTCAAAAGGACTTTGCAACTGTGTATCTATCTTTTCCTCCTTAGCTAGATTGTATTGCACATTTGGGTGGTTTTCTCTGGTATCCAGGCATGATCTTAACCCGTCACACATCCATTGTCAAACATTGCTCGTGTGAAATGGATTTCATTGATACCAATGTTGACGTAAACACCCTTCTGATCCATTCTGCCATTCTGTTGAAAGTGTCTCCATTCTGCTGCAACTTCTGCGTGTCCCGATTGGTCATATGTTTCCTTCTCTTCTTCAGTAGTTGCTTCTGTGACCTTTGTTCGCGACACTGAGGTATTTGAGCTAGTTTGGGCAGATGGAGGTATTGCTGCTGCTAAGGGACATCGCTCAATACGACAGTCATCTCTTCCACAGCGAATGCATCTTCCTTCATTGCGTCGCTTGTCTATCTCTGATTTCTCAACCCATTTAGCTCGTTTTCCTAACAAGGCCTGGTCCATTGGTCGTTTTGAAGGAAATCCATTGACATTCCTTTGACTGCGTGCTGATTTGACTTGGATAGGGGTTGTGGGTTCCCATTCCATCATGTTTTCTCTGCTGGTAGTAACTTTTGGCAGAGGCAATCGAGCGTTTGTAGCTTGTTGGCTATTGTTCTCTCTTTGGGTACTCATTGTCCATTCTCCAAATAGTTCCATTTGATTGCTGACCTCTTCACATTTTGCAGCAAAAGTTGTATAATTCTCAAAATCGGAGCTGCTTGCTCCAATCAAATGAGTTTTTAACTTTGGGTGAAGAGCATTCCGGAGATAAGAAATTTTTGAAGAATCTTCCCAAGATTCTGCTTCTGCATTTGCAATCTCTTTCTCAAATCGTGGGTAAAATGTTGTAAAAGATTCATCCTTCCTGTAAGAGTTCAACCCTCAAAGGTGTTTCGCAAGTGAGGGAAAACAGCTTATATTTCAAGTATCTAAGTACAAAGAAGAAAGTGTAGGTACAGGAAGAACAAATTGTATATATAATCTTCCAAGTAGGAAAAGGACATGCTGTCCTGAGAAGAGAATAGAAAGGAGTAGAAGCGCATGTGAAACGGTCCCTGAATAATCCCTGCTAGGCGCACGTGAGAACTACCAGGTAGTGCTAAGAATCCATCCAGGATAAGTTGAGAAAGGATCTATCCTTTGACATTACCCTTCTTCTCCCCCGTTTCCGTTGGGGCGGTTCTGCTTTTTGTACGCCTAGGAGGACGTAGACTCGGTCCGTCGTTTTGAAAAACATCACCGTAGATACTTTCAAAGGTATCTAATGCGACAGTTTCTGTCGTTCGTACTTGGCCTTTTTGCAAAGAACACACTTTCCTATTTCCTTGAAAACTTCCTGTCGCATGCGCGGGAAGTAGAAGGTATTCTGAAGTCGTGAAAGGACAATCTCTGGTCGGCAATGACCATTGAGTGGAGATTCGTGTTGATGTAGGATGTACTGTTTCCTAAGGCTCGTGGGAAGATATACCAAGTTGTTGAAGAGGAGCAATCCGTCTTCAATACGGGTATTCTGATCTGCTGATTGAATGTAGCCTTGTACATCTGGATCCTTTTGCTGCGCGTTCCTGACCTCTTGCCAATAAGAGGGCTTTCCTGTCTGAAGTGATGAGACTTGGTGCACAAGTGCATCACCTTCCTGTCGGAACAAAGCGCGTTCGACTTTCTCTTTTTCTACTGCCATGAAGTCTTCTCGTCGACTTAATGCATCGGCGTTAACGTTTCCCTTTCCTTTCTTGTAAAGGATATGGAAGTTGTAAAATGACAGTTCTTCTGACCATCTTAGTTGCCGTCGATTCAATTCCTTTGTCGTCGTGAAATTCCGCAGGTTCTTGTGATCGGAATACACGGTAATCTTGTGTTTCGCTCCTTCAAGATAATGCTTCCAGTGCTTGAAGGCATCAACTATGGCCATGAGTTCCTTGTCTGAAGTGGAGTAGTTGACTTCTGCTTTCAGGAATTTTCGTGCGTGGTAAGCTACTGGTCTTAGCTTTCCATCTGAATCGGGTTGGCTGAGACATGCTCCGAGGGCTCGATCGGACGCATCCGCCTCGACTGTGGCTATTTTTTCTGAGTTAAACAGTTGCAGAATGGGTGGTGTTGTTAACCGTATCTTGAGTGCGTCAAAGGCCTTTTGCGCATGCTCGTTCCATTCGAAGGTAATCCCCTTCTTCATCAATCCCGTGAGGGGTTCTGCAACTTCGGAAAAGCTTTCGATGAATTGTCGATAATAATTCGCGAAGGCGTGAAATGACTGTACTCCTTTGACGTTCGAGGGTACCGGCCAATCGCGGACCTTCTGGTAAATTTCCGGGTCCATCTCAAGTCCATCTTGAGAGACAAAACATCCAACGAACTTGATTCGTTGCTTGTGGAATTCGCTTTTCGAGGGTTTCAGCCGCAAGTTAAATATCTGTAGTGCGCGGAGGACGGTTCGAACGTGATTGGCGTGTTCTTCGAACGTTCGATAGTAAACCAAAATGTCATCCATATAAACAGACACAAACTTGTCTAAGTGCTCGCGAAGCACATTGTTCATATAGGCTTGCAGCGTCGCAGGGGCGTTTGTCAAACCAAAGGGCATGACAAGGTATTCGTAGTGCTCAAGGTGAGTGCGGAATGCTGTCTTCCACTCGTCACCTTCCTTAATCCTAATTCGATGAAAAGCCGCAGGAATATCGAATTTCGTGAATCATCTGGCTCCTTGGAGTCTGTCCCTCAACTCCTGGATTAAGGCAGCGTGTACGCATTCTTCACCAAAATCTCATTTAGATGTCGGTAATCGACACACAATCGTTGTGAACCATCGGGCTTGGGTACGTAGAAAACTGAATATCCGGCGGGTGACTTCGACTCCCGGATGAACTTCTTCTTCGTGAAATCGTCGATATATTCACGAAAGGTTTCAAGCTGATCTTCCCTCAATGGGTAGATCTTGAACTTCTTTGGTTGTTCATTATTCTTGAGCTTGATCTCATGATCCCATGGTTGGTGTGGTGGAAGAGAATCTTCGATCGATTCCCCTTTAAAAAGTTCTGCAAATTCCTGGTACCCATGGGGAATTTGGAACACTGACCTATCCTCCTCTGTCTGGAGACGATAGCAGTATGCCACTTCAACGTGTGTAGGCCTTTTCCGCAAAGGTCTTTGTGCTGTCCGTGTTCTAGCGCGCATGCTAGCCTGCACGGGATATCGTTGGTCTGGGAACGTGAGCGTCAATGTTCTTCAGTCGATATGCGGATTGTGAGTTCGAAGCCATGGCAGACCAATGATCAAATCCGAGTCTCCAATATTCGTGACGTCTAGAACAATCTGTTCTTTCCTCCCTTGTATCCACAAGATTATGTCTGCTTCGTAGATCACTATGCCTCCATTGAAGTTGACAGGTCTTCCATCAGCGATAGTTAGTGGATATGGATGCCGTTTCGACCGTACGGGTAGTTTCCATTCGTCGACCAATTTCTCGCTTAGAAGATTCCTATCGGCACCAGTGTCGATGAAGGCCCATGCTGGTACGTCGTCGATCTTTCCTTCGACCAGCATCTTAGATGTACCAAGGTTGTTCAGAAAATGAGGCGCTTCATTAGGATTCAACAGGGCCTTCTCTACTGTTGATCCTCCTCGTTTCCCGAATTCTCATGCCATTTGCGTGCTTGCTTTGTTTTGACTGCGATGTCCAATCGTCGGACAAGGTGTCGAAGGTTCCTTGCCCCATTCGGATGGTATGGGCAGGTGAAGTCAAGGCATGCATTTGGATAGACGTCTTTGCACTGAGAATCGTCCTGATCAATTGCTCGTTCAACGTCTCGTGTCAAACGTGAGAGCCGGAAGGTCATAAACTCTAGATCTTCCTTCGATTCTCCTTCGTTGGAGTTGTCTTCTACTGTAGACTCACTGTCGTCGCCCGACATAGACTGTAGAGATTCGTTTTCGTTTGGTGTAGACCAACTCCCGGAAATGGCTGGCAACTCTTGGAGTATTTCTCCAAGATCTTTCATTTCCTGGTGCTGAGGTAAATCGCATTCCTCATACTCGCAGCAATTCATAGGTGAGTGTCTGTGGTGGACGTGCTGTACATCTGTACTGATGTTTGGGATTTTCATGATCTTCCTGAGGGTCGTATTGTTGACTTCCTTTTCGTGAACCAGTGGAATTCCCAATCTGGTTCTCCTGGGTCTTCCTCGGACTTGTGCTCCCACAGTGGGCATTCTTTGACTTTGTACCAGTTCGATGGAATCATCCAGTGAAGATCGTGTTCCAGATTCTTTTTCATGCTTGGGTATCTGCTGATAACTTTGACAGCAGCCATTGTATTCCCAACCCCGAATTGGTTTGTGCCATACTCTGCTTTTGGCAATACCAACTGAGTGCCATAAAGACCGGGTGAGCTAGATGACGAACTCATCATAGCGAGATGTCCTTTGACATTGCCGTTACCTTGGTAACCTCCTCTATCCCGAGGGTAGTATCCGGAGCTCTGCTTCTCGGAATATACTTTGCAGTCGTCCTCATAACAAGCCGTCCAGCTCAGTATGTTGTGGATTGGCGGTACTGACGCATCGGATTGTAAAGCCTTGAGGTGTTCTGAGCCCATGGGTGAGTTTCCGAATCGTTGTCCCTGATTCGTGAAACGTCCAGTGTTGTTCTTTTTGGGCTTTCTGACCTGTAACTTTCTTGGATCCACGTGGACCGCTCTGAATCTTGTCGAGCTCCATTGGCTGCGGTCCGTATGAATCAACTCAAACACCTATATTCGCACGACTGTTGTTTCCATGTCCTCGATAAGAACTAACTCCCTTCCTCTGAAGTTTTCTTTCGAATAGGCGGTTATCAATCTTGATTGACGTTCCAATCATCGAGTACAGGCTCTGAGGCTGAGTTTCCTTCCGACTGATTTCATCCTTGACAGTCTGCTCTGCAACCCTTATTACTAAGGACGGAGCTCCTAGGGACTATGAAGGTCAAGGGTATTGAATCTCTCTTCCTAACTCTTTCTTTCCTCAGCTTATTACAGCTTCAACTCCTAAGACTACGCTGTCTTAGGATGACCTCTGATTTCCTCTTTGTAAATTTTGCGAGAATTTACTGTGGATTGGCCCTTACAGTTGGCCCTTGCTTCTTGGAGATTCTAGCACCTTCTAGAAAATCTCAGCTTGAATTCTCTTGAATTCCCTTTTTGTTTGGCCCTTGAGGTTGGCTCTTGAGGTTGGTCTTTGAGGTTGGCCCTTGCTTCTTGGGTTAGGACAAGTGTTCTCTTCTTGAAATTCCTTTTTGTTTGGCCCTTGAGGTTGGCCCTTGCTTCTTGGGTTAGGTGTCCTCTTTAGGACCTTGACTCTACAGGCTCTTCCTGAGAGTACTGAAATGGCTGGGGTGTTCTCTTTAGGACCTTGACTCTGCAGGCTCGTCCTGAGAGTACTGAAAATGGCTTGGGTGTCCTCTTTAGGACCTTGACTCTACAGGCTCTTCCTGAGAGTACTGAAATGGCTGGGGTGTCCTCTTTAGGACCTTGACTCTGCAGGCTCGTCCTGAGAGTACTGAAAATGGCTTGGGTGTCCTCTTTAGGACCTTGACTCTGCAGGCTCGTCCTGAGAGTACTGAAAATGGCTGGGGTGTTCTCTTTAGGACCTTGACTCTGCAGGCTCGTCCTGAGAGTACTGGAAATGGCTTGGGTGTCCTCTTTAGGACCTTGACTCTACAGGCTCTTCCTGAGAGTACTGAAATGGCTTGGGTGTCCTCTTTAGGACCTTGACTCACCAACAGGATTGACCTGGGAGTACTTTCAACTTGTGGGTGTCACTTTGGACGTTGTTGATATCCCTTCGCAAAGGACAAGTTTCAACAACTCTCAATCTTCGACGTTCGTGATTACTACACAATGAGAAGATGTAGCATCCGTCCTAGGTTATGAGGTACCTAGCAAACTCTTTCTCAATGCCTCGCTCAATGGAGGGCTTTCTCAGTGCCTCGCTCGATGGAGGGCTTTCTCGGTACCTCGCTCGATGGAGGGCTTTCTCTTTGCTCTGACGATTGCTGCAGAGACTCTCTCTTACTGTCAGCAAGAGGTATTGGTGCGGTACTTAGATAATGTAAGAGTTCAACCCTCAAAGGTGTTTCGCAAGTGAGGGAAGACAGCTTATATTTCAAGTATCTAAGTACAAAGAAGAAAGTGTAGGTACAGGAAGAACAAATTGTATATATAATCTTCCAAGTAGGAAAAGGACATGCTGTCCTGAGAAGAGAATAGAAAGGAGTAGAAGCGCATGTGAAACGGTCCCTGAATAATCCCTGCTAGGCGCACGTGAGAACTACCAGGTAGTGCTAAGAATCCATCCAGGATAAGTTGAGAAAGGATCTATCCTTTGACAGATTTCATCCTTGACAGTCTGCTCTGCAACCCTTATTACTAAGGACGGAGCTCCTAGGGACTATGAAGGTCAAGGGTATTGAATCTCTCTTCCTAACTCTTTCTTTCCTCAGCTTATTACAGCTTCAACTCCTAAGACTACGCTGTCTTAGGATGACCTCTGATTTCCTCTTTGTAAATTTTGCGAGAATTTATTGTGGATTGGCCCTTACAGTTGGCGCTTACTTCTTGGAGATTCTAGCACCTTCTAGAAAATCTCAGCTTGAATTCTCTTGAATTCCCTTTTTGTTTGGCCCTTGAGGTTGACTCTTGAGGTTGGTCTTTGAGGTTGGCCCTTGCTTCTTGGGTTAGGACAAGTGTTCTCTTCTTGAAATTCCTTTTTGTTTGGCCCTTGAGGTTGGCCCTTGCTTCTTGGGTTAGGTATCCTCTTTAGGACCTTGACTCTACAGGCTCTTCCTGAGAGTACTGAAATGGCTGGGGTGTTCTCTTTAGGACCTTGACTCTGCAGGCTCGTCCTGAGAGTACTGAAAATGGCTTGGGTGTCCTCTTTAGGACCTTGACTCTACAGGCTCTTCCTGACAGTACTGAAATGGCTGGGGTGTCCTCTTTAGGACCTTGACTCTGCAGGCTCGTCCTGACAGTACTGAAATGGCTGGGGTGTCCTCTTTAGGACCTTGACTCTGCAGGCTCGTCCTGAGAGTACTGAAAATGGCTTGGGTGTCCTCTTTAGGACCTTGACTCTACAGGCTCTTCCTGACAGTACTGAAATGGCTGGGGTGTCCTCTTTAGGACCTTGACTCTACAGGCTCTTCCTGACAGTACTGAAATGGCTGGGGTGTCCTCTTTAGGACCTTGACTCTGCAGGCTCGTCCTGAGAGTACTGAAAATGGCTTGGGTGTCCTCTTTAGGACCTTGACTCTACAGGCTCTTCCTGAGAGTACTGAAATGGCTGGGGTGTCCTCTTTAGGACCTTGACTCTGCAGGCTCGTCCTGAGAGTACTGAAAATGGCTTGGGTGTCCTCTTTAGGACCTTGACTCTACAGGCTCTTCCTGAGAGTACTGAAATGGCTGGGGTGTCCTCTTTAGGACCTTGACTCTGCAGGCTCGTCCTGAGAGTACTGAAAATGGCTTGGGTGTCCTCTTTAGGACCTTGACTCTACAGGCTCTTCCTGAGAGTACTGAAATGGCTTTGGTGTCCTCTTTAGGACCTTGACTCACCAACAGGATTGACCTGGGAGTACTTTCAACTTGTGGGTGTCACTTTGGACGTTGTTGATATCCCTTCGCAAAGGACAAGTTTCAACAACTCTCAATCTTCGACGTTCGTGATTACTACACAATGAGAAGATGTAGCATCCGTCCTAGGTTATGAGGTACCTAGCAAACTCTTTCTCAATGCCTCGCTCAATGGAGGGCTTTCTCAGTGCCTCGCTCGATGGAGGGCTTTCTCGGTACCTCGCTCGATGGAGGGCTTTCTCTTTGCTCTGACGATTGCTGCAGAGACTCTCTCTTACTGTCAGCAAGAGGTATTGGTGCGGTACTTAGATAATGTAAGAGTTCAACCCTCAAAGGTGTTTCGCAAGTGAGGGAAGACAGCTTATATTTCAAGTATCTAAGTACAAAGAAGAAAGTGTAGGTACAGGAAGAACAAATTGTATATATAATCTTCCAAGTAGGAAAAGGACATGCTGTCCTGAGAAGAGAATAGAAAGGAGTAGAAGCGCATGTGAAACGGTCCCTGAATAATCCCTGCTAGGCGCACGTGAGAACTACCAGGTAGTGCTAAGAATCCATCCAGGATAAGTTGAGAAAGGATCTATCCTTTGACAGATTTCATCCTTGACAGTCTGCTCTGCAACCCTTATTACTAAGGACGGAGCTCCTAGGGACTATGAAGGTCAAGGGTATTGAATCTCTCTTCCTAACTCTTTCTTTCCTCAGCTTATTACAGCTTCAACTCCTAAGACTACGCTGTCTTAGGATGACCTCTGATTTCCTCTTTGTAAATTTTGCGAGAATTTATTGTGGATTGGCCCTTACAGTTGGCGCTTACTTCTTGGAGATTCTAGCACCTTCTAGAAAATCTCAGCTTGAATTCTCTTGAATTCCCTTTTTGTTTGGCCCTTGAGGTTGACTCTTGAGGTTGGTCTTTGAGGTTGGCCCTTGCTTCTTGGGTTAGGACAAGTGTTCTCTTCTTGAAATTCCTTTTTGTTTGGCCCTTGAGGTTGGCCCTTGCTTCTTGGGTTAGGTATCCTCTTTAGGACCTTGACTCTACAGGCTCTTCCTGAGAGTACTGAAATGGCTGGGGTGTTCTCTTTAGGACCTTGACTCTGCAGGCTCGTCCTGAGAGTACTGAAAATGGCTTGGGTGTCCTCTTTAGGACCTTGACTCTACAGGCTCTTCCTGACAGTACTGAAATGGCTGGGGTGTCCTCTTTAGGACCTTGACTCTGCAGGCTCGTCCTGACAGTACTGAAATGGCTGGGGTGTCCTCTTTAGGACCTTGACTCTGCAGGCTCGTCCTGAGAGTACTGAAAATGGCTTGGGTGTCCTCTTTAGGACCTTGACTCTACAGGCTCTTCCTGACAGTACTGAAATGGCTGGGGTGTCCTCTTTAGGACCTTGACTCTACAGGCTCTTCCTGACAGTACTGAAATGGCTGGGGTGTCCTCTTTAGGACCTTGACTCTGCAGGCTCGTCCTGAGAGTACTGAAAATGGCTTGGGTGTCCTCTTTAGGACCTTGACTCTACAGGCTCTTCCTGAGAGTACTGAAATGGCTGGGGTGTCCTCTTTAGGACCTTGACTCTGCAGGCTCGTCCTGAGAGTACTGAAAATGGCTTGGGTGTCCTCTTTAGGACCTTGACTCTACAGGCTCTTCCTGAGAGTACTGAAATGGCTGGGGTGTCCTCTTTAGGACCTTGACTCTGCAGGCTCGTCCTGAGAGTACTGAAAATGGCTTGGGTGTCCTCTTTAGGACCTTGACTCTACAGGCTCTTCCTGAGAGTACTGAAATGGCTTTGGTGTCCTCTTTAGGACCTTGACTCACCAACAGGATTGACCTGGGAGTACTTTCAACTTGTGGGTGTCACTTTGGACGTTGTTGATATCCCTTCGCAAAGGACAAGTTTCAACAACTCTCAATCTTCGACGTTCGTGATTACTACACAATGAGAAGATGTAGCATCCGTCCTAGGTTATGAGGTACCTAGCAAACTCTTTCTCAATGCCTCGCTCAATGGAGGGCTTTCTCAGTGCCTCGCTCGATGGAGGGCTTTCTCGGTACCTCGCTCGATGGAGGGCTTTCTCTTTGCTCTGACGATTGCTGCAGAGACTCTCTCTTACTGTCAGCAAGAGGTATTGGTGCGGTACTTAGATAATGTAAGAGTTCAACCCTCAAAGGTGTTTCGCAAGTGAGGGAAGACAGCTTATATTTCAAGTATCTAAGTACAAAGAAGAAAGTGTAGGTACAGGAAGAACAAATTGTATATATAATCTTCCAAGTAGGAAAAGGACATGCTGTCCTGAGAAGAGAATAGAAAGGAGTAGAAGCGCATGTGAAACGGTCCCTGAATAATCCCTGCTAGGCGCACGTGAGAACTACCAGGTAGTGCTAAGAATCCATCCAGGATAAGTTGAGAAAGGATCTATCCTTTGACAGATTTCATCCTTGACAGTCTGCTCTGCAACCCTTATTACTAAGGACGGAGCTCCTAGGGACTATGAAGGTCAAGGGTATTGAATCTCTCTTCCTAACTCTTTCTTTCCTCAGCTTATTACAGCTTCAACTCCTAAGACTACGCTGTCTTAGGATGACCTCTGATTTCCTCTTTGTAAATTTTGCGAGAATTTATTGTGGATTGGCCCTTACAGTTGGCGCTTACTTCTTGGAGATTCTAGCACCTTCTAGAAAATCTCAGCTTGAATTCTCTTGAATTCCCTTTTTGTTTGGCCCTTGAGGTTGACTCTTGAGGTTGGTCTTTGAGGTTGGCCCTTGCTTCTTGGGTTAGGACAAGTGTTCTCTTCTTGAAATTCCTTTTTGTTTGGCCCTTGAGGTTGGCCCTTGCTTCTTGGGTTAGGTATCCTCTTTAGGACCTTGACTCTACAGGCTCTTCCTGAGAGTACTGAAATGGCTGGGGTGTTCTCTTTAGGACCTTGACTCTGCAGGCTCGTCCTGAGAGTACTGAAAATGGCTTGGGTGTCCTCTTTAGGACCTTGACTCTACAGGCTCTTCCTGACAGTACTGAAATGGCTGGGGTGTCCTCTTTAGGACCTTGACTCTGCAGGCTCGTCCTGACAGTACTGAAATGGCTGGGGTGTCCTCTTTAGGACCTTGACTCTGCAGGCTCGTCCTGAGAGTACTGAAAATGGCTTGGGTGTCCTCTTTAGGACCTTGACTCTACAGGCTCTTCCTGACAGTACTGAAATGGCTGGGGTGTCCTCTTTAGGACCTTGACTCTACAGGCTCTTCCTGACAGTACTGAAATGGCTGGGGTGTCCTCTTTAGGACCTTGACTCTGCAGGCTCGTCCTGAGAGTACTGAAAATGGCTTGGGTGTCCTCTTTAGGACCTTGACTCTACAGGCTCTTCCTGAGAGTACTGAAATGGCTGGGGTGTCCTCTTTAGGACCTTGACTCTGCAGGCTCGTCCTGAGAGTACTGAAAATGGCTTGGGTGTCCTCTTTAGGACCTTGACTCTACAGGCTCTTCCTGAGAGTACTGAAATGGCTGGGGTGTCCTCTTTAGGACCTTGACTCTGCAGGCTCGTCCTGAGAGTACTGAAAATGGCTTGGGTGTCCTCTTTAGGACCTTGACTCTACAGGCTCTTCCTGAGAGTACTGAAATGGCTTTGGTGTCCTCTTTAGGACCTTGACTCACCAACAGGATTGACCTGGGAGTACTTTCAACTTGTGGGTGTCACTTTGGACGTTGTTGATATCCCTTCGCAAAGGACAAGTTTCAACAACTCTCAATCTTCGACGTTCGTGATTACTACACAATGAGAAGATGTAGCATCCGTCCTAGGTTATGAGGTACCTAGCAAACTCTTTCTCAATGCCTCGCTCAATGGAGGGCTTTCTCAGTGCCTCGCTCGATGGAGGGCTTTCTCGGTACCTCGCTCGATGGAGGGCTTTCTCTTTGCTCTGACGATTGCTGCAGAGACTCTCTCTTACTGTCAGCAAGAGGTATTGGTGCGGTACTTAGATAATGTAAGAGTTCAACCCTCAAAGGTGTTTCGCAAGTGAGGGAAGACAGCTTATATTTCAAGTATCTAAGTACAAAGAAGAAAGTGTAGGTACAGGAAGAACAAATTGTATATATAATCTTCCAAGTAGGAAAAGGACATGCTGTCCTGAGAAGAGAATAGAAAGGAGTAGAAGCGCATGTGAAACGGTCCCTGAATAATCCCTGCTAGGCGCACGTGAGAACTACCAGGTAGTGCTGAGAATCCATCCAGGATAAGTTGAGAAAGGATCTATCCTTTGACAATGTTCTATTCCTACTTAAAAGATTATATATACAAGTTGTCCTTCCTGTACCTACACTTTTTCTTTGTACTTAGATACTTCGAAATACAAGCAGTCCTCTCTCACTTGCGAAACACCTTTGAGGGTTGAACTCTTACACTTTCCCTTCTGCAGAAGGCGAACCTATTCCCCTTGACGAAAGTGAGGAGCTGTCCCCATCTCTCACTAGGAAGAAGGCTCAGTGGGAGCTATGGCATAGAAGGTTTGCCCATTACGGGGCCAAGTCCCTAAGATACGTCCACAAGGTTACTACCTTAGACCAGCCAATTCCTACCTTTGAGTCAAGAGACTGTCCATGCAAGATCTGTCTTACTACCAAAATGAAAAGAAGCTATGGTAGGGTGACGGAACCGAAGCAAGAAATTATGGAACTTATCTCAGTCGATATCTGTGGACCATTGCCCGTGTCAAGAAAGGGATTCAAGTGGTTCCTACAGATCGTCGAAAATGCTTCCCGAAAGAAATGGACAAGGCCAATGAGAGAGAAGTCGGATGCACCTCAAGAACTCAGACAATGGAAAGTGTCAGCTGAGACTGAAACTGGGAAGAAGCTGAAAGCTGTGAGGATCGACAATGCGGGAGAACTTGTCAAGCTGGCGAGAGATTGGGAGAAATAAGAGGGTATTCACCTTGAGTTCACAGATGCATATAGTTCCAAACAGAATGGGGTTGCGGAAAGAAATATCCAGACCTCAGAGAACAATGTCCGGGCTATGTGCGAGGATTCCGGAATGCCTATTGAGTTCTGGCTAGAAGCAATCGAAACCCATACCTATGTCAGCAATCTTCTCGCCAACGGTCCAGAGGTTGAAGGATTCAGGCTCTCCCCAGAAGAAGCATGGTCAGGAAAGAAACCCTCAATTGATCACCTCCGAGTATGGGGATGTCAGACTATCGTACATGTCCCGAGAGAGGAGCTTGCAGGGGCAATGCACAACTCCTCAAAGTCGAGGGCTGACAAATTCATGAATACTGGCAAGCCTGTAGTCTTCATGGGATATGTCAAAGGTACAAGAAAAATGTGGAAGTTCTGGGATCCAGATTTCAGGGACATCAAGACACACAGCTCGGTAAGGTTCCTTGAAGATAAAAGAGGAGGTGACTTGAGTTTGAACCTCGGAATAGCAAGTCAAACCAACTCAGCAAGCCTTAACAGGAATCCAAGAGGAAGACCGAGAAAACTCCCAATAATCCCAGAGACTGTTGAGACACCCAGGCCAGCTAGGGAATTGGTACCTAACTTCTCAGTCTTTGAGAGAATTGTTAGGAAATCCACGCCAGAAGAAATTGCATTGGCAGACTCCCAAGGGCCAGAAGCAACAAGTCGAACAGAGATATCTTACCCGGTTGAGTCTGAGACAGCAATCTCTACTCAACCTACCTCTACACCTGTGCATTCTACACCTTCATCAACTCAAGCTCAGGAACCAACAGGGCGTAAGAGACTTAGGTCAGACTCTATCACCTCGGACGAGAGACCATCGAAAAGACTCGATTACTGTGACGGCATGGCATGGTGGCCATCTTTGTCACATGACAACGTTTCGCAGCCACACTGTGGCGAGAGGAACATCAACTCGCGCGCCCCGTAGTTACTTACTCTCTATCTGATATTCTCTCATCACACTGAGTAAATGGAATCTTAGTTCATTCTGTCTGGTTCAATGCTCGCCGTGACAATTACGCTATGTTCGCCCAGATCATGATGATGGCTAGTGAGCTTGCTGCAGATGGGAAAGATTTCC
The DNA here is from genome assembly GCA_013176395.1 of Venturia oleaginea. Lineage (NCBI taxonomy): Eukaryota > Fungi > Ascomycota > Dothideomycetes > Venturiales > Venturiaceae > Venturia > Venturia oleaginea. The sequence continues at coordinate 197,302 of JABMLP010000004.1, read as the reverse complement.
TAGGTGAGATCGACGAAGCTGCTTTCATTGCGTGCAAGGAGACAGTGGGAGCCAAGCACAACATCCCTATCCCCAAGACCTACAAAGAGGCGATCCAGGACGAGAAATAGGGCCACCTATGGAAGGAGGCTATTCAGAAGGAACTGGCTGCACTGGAGAGTAACCACACATGGAGCCAGGTTGTCCCCCCCAAGGAAGCCAATCTTGTGACATCCAAATGGATATTCGACGTGAAGTACCTCATCAGTGGAGCAATCGATAAATTCAAGGCAAGGCTTGTGGCCAGAGGATTCTCACAGAAACTAGGTGTAGACTTCACGGACACCTTTGCACCTACTGTTAGGCATGATACCCTGAGATGCTTTATGGCTACTGTTGCCAAGAAGAATCTCCACATGCATGTAGTTGATGTAAACAATGCATTCACCGAATCATTCCTGAAAGAGGACATCTTCATGATCCCTCCCCCAGGAGTAGACATTCCACCAGGCAAAGTCTTCAAGATGCTGAAGAGCTTGTATGGTCTGAAACAAGCAGCAAGAGACTGGAACCAACTCTGTGTAGAGAAATTGAAGAAGCTGGGCTTTGCCCAATCAGAAGTTGGCCCCTGTCTTTTGGTTCACAAGGAGAGAGACATCATGATTCTTACATGGGTAGACGACATACCTATTGCATCCTCAAATCTCGACAATATCAAATGGTTCAAGCAAGAATTTGGGAAGATCTTCCAGATCAAGGACCTAGGAGAACCAGACAAGATTGTTGGCATGAGGATCGCCAGAGATAGAACGAAGGGATCTCTGAAGCTTGACCAAGGACACTACATCAGGGAGGCCCTCGCAAAGTTTGGAATGTCGGCGGAAAAAGGGAAGCCAACACTGTCACCCATGGATTCCTATGATGATCTGAGGAAATCAGGACCAACAGATCCTCGCGCAGATAGTGGGAGCTACCAGGAGCAGACGGGAACATGGATGTGGCCAATGGTGATGTGCAGGCCAGATATAGCTTTTGCTATTGGAAGACTCAGCTCCTATGCATCTGACCCAACGGTATTCCATGAGAAGGCAATCAAGAAGCATTGGAGGACGTACTGGGCTTGTGGGATACTCAGATGCAGATTACGCTATGGACAAGGTAGACAGGGTCTCCATCCTAGGATGGGTGTTCTTTCTTGCTGGAGCACCAGTTGCCTGAATGAGCAAGAAGATGAAGTCAGTAGCAACCTCTACGATGGAAGCTGAATACATGGCAATGAGCAGCGGTGGTAAACAAGCTCAATTCCTTTCATCGCTCTTGAGGGAAATGGGACATCCGGACATGGTAGGCAAGAACGCTTTTGAGCCTCTCATGGTTCTGAAGGGAGACAACCAAGCTTGTCTCAGCCTGGTTAAGGATTCCCATGCTCATGAGAGATCTAAACACATTGACATCGCATACAACAATGTCAGAAGAATGAGGGAAAGGAACCAATTGATCGTGGAGTTCTGTCCTACTGCAGACATGGTTGCAGATGGGTTGACTAAGCTAAAGAATGGTCAACAGTTCCAGAACTTCTTACATCAACTGGGAATGGTATAGCTAAGGTCTAGGCATGAGTGGGAGTGTTGAACAGTGGCATGCCAGTTCTTGATACCTCAGGCATAGTGCACGTGATAGATGCCAAGGAATGCATTGTCATGCATATATATGCATGCAGATGCCACGCAGCACACACAGCGAGAACTCAATTTTTGGAATTTACAGAAGTATCATCTAAGGATCATCAAAACACCTCTGCCAGTGGCCGCTCCGGCCTCTAGAGGCCATCGCGCGTCCCTCAGCGTCGATGAGATATCTCTAGAGTCGCCGTCGCGGCCACGGCAGAGCAAGCAGACGAATACATGAGCAAGCTACACGAACGATGCGTCCACCAAAGACAACAGCAACCATCTAGTCACTATCTCCCGGCTAGTCCATCACCCCAGATGACACTGCAACGCTCCGAGTCGACGAGTCACTGCTAGAACGGCAATACCTTCAACACAACTCAAACACCAGACGCCCGGTGCGCAACAATCGGCACCACACACCACTGCAACGACTAGACAACCTCTCCCAACGTCTTGGCAAACCGTCCTGCTACAAGCTGTTGCCCAGAGCCTTGAGCCTCTCCCCAAACTGTTGCCTCCCAGTTATGGCATTGGCAAGAGTAGGTGCGCGACACAGTAAGTAGTAAGGACGCATAGAAGGAGCCTATTGGCGGCAAATCCCCTCCCTGTAAGCTAGCAGACGTAGCCTTGAGCCTCTCCCCAGACTGTTGCGTCCCAGTTATGGCATTGGCAAGAGTAGGTGCGCGATATAGCAAGCAGGGAGAGCGACTAGCAGCAGATAGGCTCCGACTATAAGACGACAGGTCTACAACACAATCGGTGCGACACGATACGGCAGCTGCTAGAGAACCTCATCTACTATCGTCTCCGCAAACCGTCCTGCTGCAAGCTGATGTCCAGAGCCTTGAGCCTCTCCCCAAACTGTTGCGTCCCAGTTATGGCATTGGCAAGAGTAGGTGCGCAACACAGTAAGCAGTAAGGACGTATAGAAGGAGCTTATTGGCGGCAAATCCCCTCCCTACAAGCCAGCAGACGTAGCCTTGAGCCTCTCCCCAGACTGTTGCGTCCCAGTTATGGCATTGGCAAGAGTAGGAGCGCGATATAGCAAGTAGGGAGAGCGACTAGCAGCAGATAGGCTCCGACTATAAGACGGCAGGTCTATAGCACGATCGGCGCCATACAATACGGCAGCTACCAGACAGCCTCGTCCACGGGCATACCCGGAGTATCACACCCAAGCAGCGAAATCACGACTACGATGGTTACTATTGTCTCCAGCATCACACAACCAAATACACCGCCGCATAGGAATCTGGTGCAAGGCAACTTTCACAAGCAGAAACATACTTAGGGAACCCATTGGCCTTGAGGGATAAGGCGAAACAGATAGACAAGCTGAGCATTAGAGAGAGACTGTAGGTAGAAGGATAGCGAAACACGAGGCATTGCCTCTTGAGTCTACATAGCACAGATATACTAGCAGAATAACCAGTATCTACAAGAGCCAGCGGGCATTTGGAGATACTGGTTAAGGGAAAAGAGGGAGGACGGAGGGGACAGCTGGTCTTGTTTCAGTGAACGGGGCGAAGTGGGGCGCGGTGGATTATATAATCTATCACGTGTCGGCTGTCTGATGAAGTCCTCCTAACCGGACATAGCTGCGTGATTAAGCGGCTGCAACCGAGTAGGATAAAATCAATCAATCAATCAATGCAGATGCCACGGTGTACTTAACCTCTGCAGTCAATACAGTCAAGTCACAGGGTGACACTCGTTCTGTTCATCGGCTCCTATCGTTAAGTTCGTGTTGAATCTACTTCCGAATAACTCTGTTTTGCTCGTTCAGCGTAAGAAGTAAGACAAATCTTGCGTGGACAGTCTCTTGACTCAAAGGTAGGAATTGGCTGGTCTAAGGTAGTAACCTTGTGGACGTATCTTAGGGACTTGGCCCCGTAATGGGCAAACCCTCTATGCCATAGCTCCCACTGAGCCTTCTTCCTAGTGAGAGATGGGGACAGCTCCTCACTTTCGTCAAGGGGAATAGGTTCGCCTTCTGCAGAAGGGAAAGCCCATTCAAGCTCATGGACTTTTCTCCCTTTCCTCTTTCCCTTTTCCTGCAAGTTCTTGATGTTTGTAACGATAGGGACTCCTCTTCTAACGATAGTTTGAAGAACAGGTTCGCCATTGGTGCTTGAGATAACATTGAAGTCTGGTGGCCGAATATAAAATTGAGTGGAGAGTTTATTCCATGATACAAGATTGACTCCGAGTCCAGGTACAAGCAAAACCTTTTCAAGAACTACTGTAAGAGTTCAACCCTCAAAGGTGTTTCGCAAGTGAGAGAAGACTGCTTGTATTTCGAAGTATCTAAGTACAAAGAAGAAAGTGTAGGTACAGGAAGGACAACTTGTATATATAATCTTCTAAGTAGGAAAAGGGTATCCTATATCCATTTTATCCTAGGTAGATTCTTAGCAATTCCTGGAAGGTTCCTGATAGTTTCTCACGTGCGCCTAGCAGGGATTATTCAGGGACTGTTTCACATGCGCTTCTACTCCTTTCTATTCTCTTCTCAAGACAGCATGTCCTTTTCCTACTTGAAAGAGTATATATACAAGTTGTCCTTCCTGTACCTATACTTTCTTCTTTGTACTAAGATACTTCGAAATACAAGCAGTCTTCTCTCACTTGCGAAACACCTTTGAGGGTTGAACTCTTACAATCTGCATGCATATATGCATTCCTTGGCATCTATCACGTGCACTATGCCTGAGGTATCAAGGACTGGCATGCCACTGTTCAACAAGAGGCGTCTTTAATTTTCTCAAGTGTAGAAGTGACACGGCGGTGGAATCTTACGGGCGCTACTTGTTGTATATCAAGTTTGTCTTCAAATTTAGCATCGCGAATGCTAATCCCGTTTGCAAAGGTAAGAGTACCTTTAGATTCATTGATAACGGCTTTGGTGTCCTTGAGAAAAGGCCTGCCTAGTAGAAGATCCTCAAATTGTCCCGGGACTATATAAGCAAAAGCGTTGCATATAAGTCCCCCTAAATCTAGGTTCAACTTCGCAATTTTTGTCACTTGGGTCTGTCCTTCTTCCTTAAGAACTCCACCTATAGTACGCGGACTAATAGGGAGTACTTCAAGGTCCATCTGCGAAGCTTTCTCCTCATTTATTGATGCGTAGCAGCTAGATCCATTATCAAGGAGAGTTTTAAGAGAGTATATATCGTTCACTTTAGTATTTGTGTAGAAAAGGCGGGAGAGCATCTTGGGTCTGAACTGCTTCCATTCTTTTTCTAGAGTGTGGACCCCAGATATGATGACCCAACCCCAGATATGACCCACGTAAATCAAACCTCGACATGTGAGAACCCTGCGCGCCGCCCACGTGCCACTGGCGTTTTAATAAAACCATCTAATAAATCCTCACAATCCTCATCTTGCTCCTCCGAGCTAGTCTCAACTATAATAACTTTGCGTTGGCGCCCCCGTGGCTTTTTTGCTTCAACGTGCGCCTCCTCCTCGCGGGCTATACGCAACACTTCCGTAGTCGAATACCCCACACACTTGACCCTAAGATTCGAAAAGAACTAGCGCTCCAAGTCCACAATCTTTCATTATGCCCAGTTACACTTCGTGACCACTCCTCTCCACAAGACTTCGAGAAAAACCCAGACTACCGCGACTCTTCCGAAAATGACGGGGACGAATCCCTTGAGCTCCTCAACGATATATGGAACAAACCTAGCAACGACGCAGAAGCTGAAGAACAAACCCCAACCACCCCGTTCTCCCTTCCGGATATATTCATCCCTTCGCAAGACCCAGACGACGAAGAGCTTATTTGGGATTAAGACAAGTTTGAAGAACTCTACGCTAGAGCGTTGACTAAAGACAAAGAACCACGCGAAGTCTTGAAAAAACTACGCGATGGCAAAACCCACCACCGAACGTTGCGGATGCAGGACTGCGAAGAACGCGACGGCCGCCTTTGGTATAAAAAGTGTCTATTTATTCCCCAAGACGATACACTACAAGGATACATTCTGAAAGCGAACCACGACTGTAATGTCGCAGGTCACCCGGGTAAAGCTAACAACTTCCTCAAACTCCGCAAGTCCTACTACTGGCATGGCATGCACGCCACCTCGGACAAATGGGTCTCACGATGCGACGCCTGTCGACGCGCAAAACCGAGCAACCTAATGTACCAAGAACTCCTCAACACTCTCGAAGCCCCTCAATGAAGATGGGAAGACATCCAGATGGACTTCATTACCGATTTACCTGCCACACGCAAAGGAGGTAATACCTGCCTCTTAGTAATTGTCGATCGCCTCACCAAAATCAAGCACCTTATCCCCTGCCAAAAACTCCCAGAAGCCCGCGAATGCGCCTTACTCTTTCTCCAACACGTCTACCGCCTCCACGGCTTACCTCGAAGCATTGTCTCCGACCGAGGATCCCAATTCGTTGCTATCCTCTGGAAAGTACTCTGCAAACGCCTCGGAATCCGAATCCGCCTCTCTACCAGTTTCCACCCCGAGACAGATGGCGGGGCCGAGCGAGCGAATGCCCAAGTCAAAATCTACATCCGTGCTTACTGCAATTATCAACAAGATGATTGGGACGAATGGTTACCACTCTGCGAATTCGTGATCCACAACACACCCTCCAATGCAACAAAACTCACACCATTTTTTGCCGCCTACGGCTACGATCCACGCTCCGGATTGGAAGCGCCAATTCAACCAGACCGTAACGCCTCTCGCCACGAGATTACCGAGACACGAAAAGCTAATTCCATGGCTGACTTCATGGCAAACCTTGAGAAGATTTGCTACAACGAAATCCGCCACGCCAGCGCTACCTACGAATATTTCAAGAACAAACATCGGCTTGGTTCTCCAAACTACAAAGTTGGTGACTGGGTTTGGCTAAACCTCAAGAATATCAAGACCACGCGCCCATCCAAAAAGTTCGACTGCAAGTTCGCCGGCAAATTCAAGATTCTACAAGCCCTAGACCACGACGCTTACAAACTCGAGCTCCCTACTTCTATGCATTGCCATCCCGTCTTTCATACAAATCTACTGCTCCCTGCCTACCCCCCTTCCGACAGGATGTTTCCAAACCAGAATGACTCGCAACCTCCTCCCGTCGATGTTGAAGAAAACGATGGAATCTACACCCTGGATGAAGTCGTTGATTCACGATTCAACAAAGCTACGAAGAGATTTGACTACAAGGTTAAATGGGAAGGCTATTACTTACCGACATGGGAACCCCTTCAATTCTTGCACAACGCAAAGAGCGCGGTTGATGAATTTCACCAGAGATATCCAAGAAAACCAAAACCAACCGGGTACATGCCTGGTTAGAATTCGATCATGCTTCAAGTTTGTCAGTCATCTCGCCAAATAGTTCAGTTTGAACCATTGCGCCTCGGCCTTGTTGGGGGGTACTGTCATGATCGAACTATGTTGGTATTCGAATGTAGTTAAATGTGGTGGTTCTGCTCGATCAGGTCTAGCGCGATCAGGTCTAGCGCGATGAGGTTAAGCGCGAGACCGGTCGTAAGTATTTAGACTCGTCTCTACCTCTTAGTTAGCTCCTCATCCTTATAACTTCGCACATCCCATAGAATTCAAGTCATGCTTCCAAATCAAGTCCAAGGTCAAACGTGACAATAGTTCGATCATGACAGAAGGGCGCGAGCTTCGTTCTCAGAGGCTTCGAGCTTGAGTTCTTGAATTTTACGGGACATGGTATCCTGGTCTTGCTGAGCTTTGTTGAACATATGAGAGATGGTAGCTAAAGCTGGAGGAGTAGGAGCGCCGAAGCGCGGTCGAGGGTGACATGGGTAACTGAGGTACCGTTATCTTCGTCGACTGAGTGGGGGTCTACTGGAGTTGCGAAGGTGGTTTGGATTTTCTGGGTGAGGATTGCTGAGAGTCTAGGGGCTACAGAGAAGTCGTAGAAGGCTAGAGGTTTGTCGAGAGTACTATTTTCGAGGGTGTGTCACAGGCTATGGCCTAGATTGTGGTTCTCGGCTATGCCCTCAACCTTTGGAAACTTCTGGAAGATTCCACAACCCCACCATCACTGATTATAAAACCATGTATTCTAGTCTTTCTCTCTTTTCTTCAAGTTTGTAATACTCGTCAATCTGTAAGAGTTCAACCCTCAAAGGTGTTTCGCAAGTGAGAGAAGACTGCTTGTAAGAGTTCAACCCTCAAAGGTGTTTCGCAAGTGAGAGAAGACTGCTTGTATTTCAAAGTATCTAAGTACAGAGAAGAAAGTGTAAATACAGGAAGGATAGCTCGTATAAATAATCCTCCTCTTACAATAGATCCTTCTAGAAAGTATCTTTAAATGGAAACGTGACAGCTTGCGAAATAGAACATGGCAGCTTGCGAAATAGAACATGACAGCTTGCAAAATAGAACATGACAGCTTGCAGAATAACAAGAGAACAATTGGAAATCCAGTCATGGATAAGCTAGAGAGAAGGATTCCATCCCTTAACATTATCCCCTCCCCCCCTCTCTTGTAGATCGATGTGAGCGTAGTCTCTGAGGGCGTAGTATAGGTCCGTCGTTTTCAAGAACGTTGCCGTAGGCACTTTCAAAAGCGTCCAGAGCTGTAGTTTGTTGGAGTTCGCTAAGGGGTTCCCACGTAGGATCAACGTAGCCTACCCACTTAACTAAGACTTCTCGTGTTTGTTGTCGACCTCGCCGGCGCCATCTTGCGGCTAGAATAGCCTCGATACCGTATTCCTCGTCTCCTTGTTCAGTTACTATAGGAGGCGGCTGTGTATTATCTTGTATTTGTGAAGGTAGGGGATCTGTGCCAGCTCTCCTAAGTAAAGACGTATGAAATCGGTTGTGGATTCCTCTGGGTGTATCAAGCTCGTAAGACATTGAGTTGATAACTCGTGTAACTGTATACTTCCCATGAATCCAGTCTAGTTTCTTACAAGGACGTAGGGTTTTTACGTTCTTTAGGTTGAGCCAGACTTTGTCTCCCACTTTAAAAGAGTCAGCCGGAGCACGATCTCTATTAGAGTAGTATTCTTGCTGTTGCTGAGCTGATACCATTGACGTTTCTGCCCATTCTTGTGCGTCCTTCAATTTTGCTACAAGATCTTGTGCTTTTTCTTTTGGATTCTCAGGGGTTTCTGGGGAGCTTCAACAGTTCCTATATGCTCAATGTTATAACCGTGGGTTAAGAAGAAAGGCGATAGGCCCGTAGCTTGGTTTGGTCTATTATCGAGGCATATTTGAGCAATAGGCAGGAGCTCAACCCAGTCGTCCTGACTAAATGTACAGAACTTACGTAGATAGGCTTCAACTTCTTGATTTCTTCTTTCCGTAGATCCATCAGTCTCAGGGTGATACGCTGTAGAGAGTCTTCTCTCTATCTTAAGAAGGTGACAAACTTCTTTCCAGAAAGCATTAACAAATTGCGTGTCCCTATCTGAGACTAGAGATCTAGGAAGCCAGTGTAATCTTACGTAGTTCTGCATAAATAGTTTTGCAAATCCTTCAGCTCCAAACTGTTCTTTAGGCACTGGGAACAGGATAGTTCCTTTACCCAAGCGGTCAGTAATAACGCAGAGTCTTGTGCATCTTTGGCTCTCTGGTAATTCGACTATGAAGTCTACTGAAATATCTTGCCAGATACGGCTAGGGACAGGAAGAGGTTTAAGTAAACCTTTCTTTTTGTCTCGCCAGACTGAAGTTCTTCCGCAGACGTCACAATTGCGTATAAACTGACGTATATCTTGAGCAAATCCCGGCCAGTAGAACTGTCTGGAGAGAATAGCAATAGTAGCTTCTCGTCCAGGATGCCCTGATAGGACTGAATCGTGTATTTCTTGAATTACTCCTGTTAAGAGAGGCTCGTAGGAGGGCAACCAGATTCGGTCTCTATAGTAGAGCTGGTTGTTTTCGACTTTACAATCTCCTATAGAAGTAGGAACCTTTAGCTTAGATGGGAACTGCCTATCTTGCTTTAGAACGCTTTGGAAAATACGTCTGTAGTCTAGATCTCCTTCGAGTGCAGTTTCCCATCTATCCCTTAGATCACCTGAGAGAAAGGGATTTTGTATAAAGGGGATAGGTTCTTTGTCTACTTCTTGAGCATTTTCTTGGGCAGCTTCTTCTCTTGCAGGAGTCTTATCCTCTAGAACGTTAATCCAAAGCTTTGGAGGTAATAACGTTCTAGTTCTTTCAACGATTCTTGGGTCTTGAATATCCTTTGGGAGATCTTGATCCCTTCGAGTTAAGGCGTCTGGAACTACAGATTCAGAGCCTGGGCGATAGCCTAGTTTGAAGTTAAACTTAGCTAGTATCTGCGCCCATCTCATTTGCCTTTCATTTAGTTCCCTTTTTACCATAAACTTCTCAAGGTTCTTGTGATCTGTGAGGATAATGAATGGCTTACTTAGGCTTAGTAGCTCGCTAGTCCAATGGACTAGAGCTTTGACTATAGCCATAAGTTCTTTGTCGTGGATATCATAATTGCATTCGGCTGGCAAGTGCTTAGTAGAGAAGAAAGCACATGGTTTCCAGTTACCTAGCTCATCTTTTTGACTAAGTACTGCTCCGGAAGCCCAGCCTGAAGCATCAGGTTCTACTCGCGTAGGCTTATCTTCATCAAGTGCAGACAGGACAGGTTCTTTGCAAAACTCTGCCTTAAGTTTTTGAAAAGATTCTTCTTGCTCCTTTCCCCATAAAAATGGAGTATTCTTCTTTGTAAGGCGAACCAGAGGCTCCCTTATTGTTGAGTTATCTTTTACAAAGTCACGGTAGAAGTTTGTAAAGCCTAGGAAGCCACGTACTCCTCGTAGAGTAGTAGGACGTTCCCATTCTTTAATTGCTTTGATCTTCTCCGGATCCATGTGTAGGCCCGTTTCAGTATCTATAACGAAGCCTAGATACTTGACTCGTTTGGTATTAAACTCGCACTTCCGAATATCAAGGTACAACCCAGCGTTAAGGCAGCTTTGAAGTATCTTTTCAGTCTTTTCTTCATGGTCTTTAAGGTTCTTTGAAGAGTATATTACTATATCGTCTAGATAAGCTGAGCAGAACTCGTCTAGGTATCGTCGAAGGATATAGTTTATATACCGTTGAAAAGACGCAGGTGCACCGGTTAAGCCAAAGGGAGTAACTAGCCATTCAAATAGACCATATCTAGTTCGAAAGGCAGTTTTGAACTCATCTCCCGTTGCGATTCGAATCTTGTGGAAGGCAGCATTTACATCAAGCTTACTAAGATACTTAGCACGAGCTAAGGTTAGTAAAGTCTCTTTTACTAACGGTAGCGGGTACCTATCCTTTCGAGTAATTGCGTTTAAGGCTCGGTAGTCTACGCAAAAGCGTAAGCCCCCTCCTGGTTTCTTCACAAAGAGAACTGGAGACGCAGCAACTGATTTACTCTCTCGGATAAAGCCTTTATCTAGTAGCTCTGTAAGAGTCCTTCGCAAAACAAGGAGTTGTTCTCGACCCATACCATATAGAGGTCCCCAAGGAAGTGGTTTTCCTTCTTCTATAGGTATTTCGTGATCAATCCCAGGGCGATGCGGTGGTAGTCTCTCGGCCCTTTTAGGATCAAAGACAGCAGCGTACTTATGAAACCTCTTAGGTAGCAATTCCAGTATTTGCTCTGTTGTCAAAGGGACTTTCGGCTTCAAGGCAATATCAATATCTCGAAGAGTAACAGCAAATACTCTAGACGCGTCTTTGATTTTCTCAAGTGTAGAAGTGACAAGGCGGTGGAATCTTACGGGCGCTACTTGTTGTATATCAAGTTTGTCTTCAAATTTAGCATCGCGAATGCTAATCCCGTTTGCAAAGGTAAGAGTACCTTTAGATTCATTGATAACGGCTTTGGTGTCCTTGAGAAAAGGCCTGCCTAGTAGAAGATCCTCAAATTGTCCCGGGACTATATAAGCAAAAGCGTTGCATATAAGTCCCCCTAAATCTAGGTTCAACTTCGCAATTTTTGTCACTTGGGTCTGTCCTTCTTCCTTAAGAACTCCACCTATAGTACGCGGACTAATAGGGAGTACTTCAAGGTCCATCTGCGAAGCTTTCTCCTCGTTTATTGATGCGTAGCAGCTAGATCCATTATCAAGGAGAGTTTTAAGAGAGTATATATCGTTCACTATAGTATTTGTGTAGAAAAGGCGGGAGAGCATCTTGGGTCTGAACTGCTCCCATTCTTTTTCTATCCGAGAACGGTGTGAATCAGTGTCTTTGTTCGAATTCAAAATACTATTTACTCTCTCAATTGACTCCTTTGACAATTTTGCTCTATCTACTCTACGCCTCCATCCACGACTTTGGATAGAGGCTACTCTTTTTCCGAGTAGTCCTCTTCTTCAACTTCTTCATTCTCCTCAGTGGTTCCTTTGGCCCTTTTTGAACCAAGTTGCGTGACTCTTTCTACCTCTGTATCCAACCAGCAGTCTTTCATTCTATGGCCGGCCTTCCCACAGCGTAAGCAGAGGTTATTTGCCTTCCTATATTCATAGGCTTTAGACGAAATTTTTAACTTGTTTACGCGTGTAGGCTCCCAGTCCATAGCGTTCAGATCTTTAAAAGACTTCTCTTTATCTCTGAATCGTAACTTATCTTCTGAGGAAGAGAGCATCTTTGCTGTAGTGATTTGCATACTTGTATTCAAAAGATCGGACACAAACTGCTGGTAGGAGGTACTCTGAGATTGGCCTATTCTCTGGTTTCGCAGCTCTTGATTTATTGCTTTGTGTAGAAATGCAATTTTAACAGCGTCAGGCCAAGTCATTCCTCCAGCATTAGCAAGAGTGGTTTCAAAACGGGGAAGAAAAGAGAAGAAGGGTTCTTTCTCTTTTTGTTTGATTGTGGACAGGCTTACAGTAGCTCTTTGTTGTTGTACTGGATCGCCATAGAAGTTGTCCATATACTGTAACAATTTCTGTCCCGTTTTATCTTCCTCTGGAGCTGTCTTTACGTAGGCCAGAGTAGCCTGAGCTGCGGAGCCTCGTAGAGAGGAGAAGATGTAGGCAAATTGGTTCCTACTATCCCCTATAGACTCTGCGTCTATCTCCAACTTCATCCTTGCTTGTTGAAACCACTGAGCCCATTCAGAACGCTTGCCATCAAATTCTTGGAGCTTAGGAAGTACAGCTTTCTTCCTATGTATTCTGTCTTTTTGTGAATTCTTAGTCTCTTGTCCTTCTACTACGTTCTCAGAGCGAGTAGTGTTAGGTAAGATTGTAAGAATACGCGTAATAGCATCGTTCTGAATGGCTAGTTGATGTTGTAATGCTGCCATAGCTTCTTGTAGGGCTTGGGGTTCTTGAGGAACTCTTTGTTCCTGATCTTCTCCTTCCATATTTTTACCTATGAGAGATAATAGAGAGCACTACTATACACACTCCTAGGCTCTACTCTAGAGATTTGCTAGGCAGTATAGAGTCAATGCCTATTAGTATAGGAAGGTGACTATAGAATCCCAGAAGGATTTTTACACTATAGTCCGCTCTGCAATCCTTATTACTAAGGACAGAGCTCCCAGGGACTGTGAAGGCCAAGTGTATTAAATCTCTCTTCCTAGCTCTTTCTTTCCTCAGCTTATTACAGCTTCAACTCCTAAGACTACGCTGTCTTAGGATGACCTGCCCTTGCTTCTTGGAGATTCTAGCACGTTCTAGAAAATCTCAGTTTGAATTCTCTTGAATTCCCTTTTTGGATTGGCCCTTTCGGTTGGCCCTTGCTTCTTGGAGATTCTAGCACCTTCTAGAAAATCTCAGCTTGAATTCTCTTGAATTCCCTTTTTGTTTGGCCCTTGAGGTTGGCCCTTGAAGTTGGCCTTTGAGGTTGGCCCTTGCTTCTTGAGTTAGGACAAGTGTCCTCTTCTTGAAATTCCTTTCTGTTTGGCCCTTGAGGTTGGCCCTCGCTTCTTGGATTAGGACAAGTGTCCTCTTCTTGAAATTCCTTTTTGGAGCTTGCTCTCTGTGAGCCTTTCTTCCTTTGTAAGATTGAGGTACTTAGATAATGTAAGAGTTCAACCCTCAAAGGTGTTTCGCAAGTGAGAGAAGTGTTAAGGGATGGAATCCTTCTCTCTAGCTTATCCATGACTGGATTTCCAATTGTTCTCTTGTTATTCTGCAAGCTGTCATGTTCTATTTTGCAAGCTGTCATGTTCTATTTCGCAAGCTGCCATGTTCTATTTTGCAAGCTGTCACGTTTCCATTTAAAGATACTTTCTAGAAGGATCTATTGTAAGAGGAGGATTATATATACGAGCTATCCTTCCTGTACTTACACTTTCTTCTCTGTACTTAGATACTTTGAAATACAAGCAGTCTTCTCTCACTTGCGAAACACCTTTGAGGGTTGAACTCTTACATTATCTAAGTACCTCAATCTTACAAAGGAAGAAAGGCTCACAGAGAGCAAGCTCCAAAAAGGAATTTCAAGAAGAGGACACTTGTCCTAATCCAAGAAGCGAGGGCCAACCTCAAGGGCCAAACAGAAAGGAATTTCAAGAAGAGGACACTTGTCCTAACTCAAGAAGCAAGGGCCAACCTCAAAGGCCAACTTCAAGGGCCAACCTCAAGGGCCAAACAAAAAGGGAATTCAAGAGAATTCAAGCTGAGATTTTCTAGAAGGTGCTAGAATCTCCAAGAAGCAAGGGCCAACCGAAAGGGCCAATCCAAAAAGGGAATTCAAGAGAATTCAAACTGAGATTTTCTAGAACGTGCTAGAATCTCCAAGAAGCAAGGGCAGGTCATCCTAAGACAGCGTAGTCTTAGGAGTTGAAGCTGTAATAAGCTGAGGAAAGAAAGAGCTAGGAAGAGAGATTTAATACACTTGGCCTTCACAGTCCCTGGGAGCTCTGTCCTTAGTAATAAGGATTGCAGAGCGGACTATAGTGTAAAAATCCTTCTGGGATTCTATAGTCACCTTCCTATACTAATAGGCATTGACTCTATACTGCCTAGCAAATCTCTAGAGTAGAGCCTAGGAGTGTGTATAGTAGTGCTCTCTATTATCTCTCATAGGTGAAAATATGGAAGGAGAAGATCAGGAACAAAGAGTTCCTCAAGAACCCCAAGCCCTACAAGAAGCTATGGCAGCATTACAACATCAACTAGCCATTCAGAACGATGCTATTACGCGTATTCTTACAATCTTGCCTAACACTACTCGCTCTGAGAACGTAGTAGAAGGACAAGAGACTAAGAATTCACAAAAAGACAGAATACATAGGAAGAAAGCTGTACTTCCTAAGCTCCAAGAATTTGATGGCAAGCGTTCTGAATGGGCTCAGTGGTTTCAACAAGCAAGGATGAAGTTGGAGATAGACGCAGAATCTATAGGGGATAGTAGGAACCAATTTGCCTACATCTTCTCCTCTCTACGAGGCTCCGCAGCTCAGGCTACTCTGGCCTACGTAAAGACAGCTCCAGAGGAAGATAAAACGGGACAGAAATTGTTACAGTATATGGACAACTTCTATGGCGATCCAGTACAACAACAAAGAGCTACTGTAAGCCTGTCCACAATCAAACAAAAAGAGAAAGAACCCTTCTTCTCTTTTCTTCCCCGTTTTGAAACCACTCTTGCTAATGCTGGAGGAATGACTTGGCCTGACGCTGTTAAAATTGCATTTCTACACAAAGCAATAAATCAAGAGCTGCGAAACCAGAGAATAGGCCAATCTCAGAGTACCTCCTACCAGCAGTTTGTGTCCGATCTTTTGAATACAAGTATGCAAATCACTACAGCAAAGATGCTCTCTTCCTCAGAAGATAAGTTACGATTCAGAGATAAAGAGAAGTCTTTTAAAGATCTGAACGCTATGGACTGGGAGCCTACACGCGTAAACAAGTTAAAAATTTCGTCTAAAGCCTATGAATATAGGAAGGCAAATAACCTCTGCTTACGCTGTGGGAAGGCCGGCCATAGAATGAAAGACTGCTGGTTGGATACAGAGGTAGAAAGAGTCACGCAACTTGGTTCAAAAAGGGCCAAAGGAACCACTGAGGAGAATGAAGAAGTTGAAGAAGAGGACTACTCGGAAAAAGAGTAGCCTCTATCCAAAGTCGTGGATGGAGGCGTAGAGTAGATAGAGCAAAATTGTCAAAGGAGTCAATTGAGAGAGTAAATAGTATTTTGAATTCGAACAAAGACAACTGATTCACACCGTTCTCGGATAGAAAAAGAATGGGAGCAGTTCAGACCCAAGATGCTCTCCCGCCTTTTCTACACAAATACTATAGTGAACGATATATACTCTCTTAAAACTCTCCTTGATAATGGATCTAGCTGCTACGCATCAATAAACGAGGAGAAAGCTTCGCAGATGGACCTTGAAGTACTCCCTATTAGTCCGCGTACTATAGGTGGAGTTCTTAAGGAAGAAGGACAGACCCAAGTGACAAAAATTGCGAAGTTGAACCTAGATTTAGGGGGACTTATATGCAACGCTTTTGCTTATATAGTCCCGGGACAATTTGAGGATCTTCTACTAGGCAGGCCTTTTCTCAAGGACACCAAAGCCGTTATCAATGAATCTAAAGGTACTCTTACCTTTGCAAACGGGATTAGCATTCGCGATGCTAAATTTGAAGACAAACTTGATATACAACAAGTAGCGCCCGTAAGATTCCACCGCCTTGTCACTTCTACACTTGAGAAAATCAAAGACGCGTCTAGAGTATTTGCTGTTACTCTTCGAGATATTGATATTGCCTTGAAGCCGAAAGTCCCTTTGACAACAGAGCAAATACTGGAATTGCTACCTAAGAGGTTTCATAAGTACGCTGCTGTCTTTGATCCTAAAAGGGCCGAGAGACTACCACCGCATCGCCCTGGGATTGATCACGAAATACCTATAGAAGAAGGAAAACCACTTCCTTGGGGACCTCTATATGGTATGGGTCGAGAACAACTCCTTGTTTTGCGAAGGACTCTTACAGAGCTACTAGATAAAGGCTTTATCCGAGAGAGTAAATCAGTTGCTGCGTCTCCAGTTCTCTTTGTGAAGAAACCAGGAGGGGGCTTACGCTTTTGCGTAGACTACCGAGCCTTAAACGCAATTACTCGAAAGGATAGGTACCCGCTACCGTTAGTAAAAGAGACTTTACTAACCTTAGCTCGTGCTAAGTATCTTAGTAAGCTTGATGTAAATGCTGCCTTCCACAAGATTCGAATCGCAACGGGAGATGAGTTCAAAACTGCCTTTCGAACTAGATATGGTCTATTTGAATGGCTAGTTACTCCCTTTGGCTTAACCGGTGCACCTGCGTCTTTTCAACGGTATATAAACTATATCCTTCGACGATACCTAGACGAGTTCTGCTCAGCTTATCTAGACGATATAGTAATATACTCTTCAAAGAACCTTAAAGACCATGAAGAAAAGACTGAAAAGATACTTCAAAGCTGCCTTAACGCTGGGTTGTACCTTGATATTCGGAAGTGCGAGTTTAATACCAAACGAGTCAAGTATCTAGGCTTCGTTATAGATACTGAAACGGGCCTACACATGGATCCGGAGAAGATCAAAGCAATTAAAGAATGGGAACGTCCTACTACTCTACGAGGAGTACGTGGCTTCCTAGGCTTTACAAACTTCTACCGTGACTTTGTAAAAGATAACTCAACAATAAGGGAGCCTCTGGTTCGCCTTACAAAGAAGAATACTCCATTTTTATGGGGAAAGGAGCAAGAAGAATCTTTTCAAAAACTTAAGGCAGAGTTTTGCAAAGAACCTGTCCTGTCTGCACTTGATGAAGATAAGCCTACGCGAGTAGAACCTGATGCTTCAGGCTGGGCTTCCGGAGCAGTACTTAGTCAAAAAGATGAGCTAGGTAACTGGAAACCATGTGCTTTCTTCTCTACTAAGCACTTGCCAGCCGAATGCAATTATGATATCCACGACAAAGAACTTATGGCTATAGTCAAAGCTCTAGTCCATTGGACTAGCGAGCTACTAAGCCTAAGTAAGCCATTCATTATCCTCACAGATCACAAGAACCTTGAGAAGTTTATGGTAAAAAGGGAACTAAATGAAAGGCAAATGAGATGGGCGCAGATACTAGCTAAGTTTAACTTCAAACTAGGCTATCGCCCAGGCTCTGAATCTGTAGTTCCAGACGCCTTAACTCGAAGGGATCAAGATCTCCCAAAGGATATTCAAGACCCAAGAATCGTTGAAAGAACTAGAACGTTATTACCTCCAAAGCTTTGGATTAACGTTCTAGAGGATAAGACTCCTGCAAGAGAAGAAGCTGCCCAAGAAAATGCTCAAGAAGTAGACAAAGAACCTATCCCCTTTATACAAAATCCCTTTCTCTCAGGTGATCTAAGGGATAGATGGGAAACTGCACTCGAAGGAGATCTAGACTACAGACGTATTTTCCAAAGCGTTCTAAAGCAAGATAGGCAGTTCCCATCTAAGCTAAAGGTTCCTACTTCTATAGGAGATTGTAAAGTCGAAAACAACCAGCTCTACTATAGAGACCGAATCTGGTTGCCCTCCTACGAGCCTCTCTTAACAGGAGTAATTCAAGAAATACACGATTCAGTCCTATCAGGGCATCCTGGACGAGAAGCTACTATTGCTATTCTCTCCAGACAGTTCTACTGGCCGGGATTTGCTCAAGATATACGTCAGTTTATACGCAATTGTGACGTCTGCGGAAGAACTTCAGTCTGGCGAGACAAAAAGAAAGGTTTACTTAAACCTCTTCCTGTCCCTAGCCGTATCTGGCAAGATATTTCAGTAGACTTCATAGTCGAATTACCAGAGAGCCAAAGATGCACAAGACTCTGCGTTATTACTGACCGCTTGGGTAAAGGAACTATCCTGTTCCCAGTGCCTAAAGAACAGTTTGGAGCTGAAGGATTTGCAAAACTATTTATGCAGAACTACGTAAGATTACACTGGCTTCCTAGATCTCTAGTCTCAGATAGGGACACGCAATTTGTTAATGCTTTCTGGAAAGAAGTTTGTCACCTTCTTAAGATAGAGAGAAGACTCTCTACAGCGTATCACCCTGAGACTGATGGATCTACGGAAAGAAGAAATCAAGAAGTTGAAGCCTATCTACGTAAGTTCTGTACATTTAGTCAGAACGACTGGGTCGAGCTCCTGCATATTGCTCAAATATGCCTCGATAATAGACCAAACCAAGCTACGGGCCTATCGCCTTTCTTCTTAACCCACGGTTATAACATTGAGCATATAGGAACTGTTGAAGCTCCCCAGGAAACCCCTAAGAATCCAAAAGAAAAAGCACAAGATCTTGTAGCAAAATTGAAGGACGCACAAGAATGGGCAGAAACGTCAATGGTATCAGCTCAGCAACAGCAAGAATACTACTCTAATAGAGATCGTGCTCCGGCTGACTCTTTTAAAGTGGGAGACAAAGTCTGGCTCAACCTAAAGAACGTAAAAACCCTACGTCCTTGTAAGAAACTAGACTGGATTCATGGGAAGTATACAGTTACACGAGTTATCAACTCAATGTCTTACGAGCTTGATACACCCAGAGGAATCCACAACCGATTTCATACGTCTTTACTTAGGAGAGCTGGCACAGATCCCCTACCTTCACAAATACAAGATAATACACAGCCGCCTCCTAAAGTAACTGAACAAGGAGACGAGGAATACGGTATCGAGGCTATTCTAGCCGCAAGATGGCGCCGGCGAGGTCGACAACAAACGCGAGAAGTCTTAGTTAAGTGGGTAGGCTACGTTGATCCTACGTGGGAACCCCTTAGCGAACTCCAACAAACTACAGCTCTGGACGCTTTTGAAAGTGCCTACGGCAACGTTCTTGAAAACGACGGACCTATACTACGCCCTCAGAGACTACGCTCACATCGATCTACAAGAGAGGGGGGGAGGGGATAATGTTAAGGGATGGAATCCTTCTCTCTAGCTTATCCATGACTGGATTTCCAATTGTTCTCTTGTTATTCTGCAAGCTGTCATGTTCTATTTTGCAAGCTGTCATGTTCTATTTCGCAAGCTGCCATGTTCTATTTTGCAAGCTGTCACGTTTCCATTTAAAGATACTTTCTAGAAGGATCTATTGTAAGAGGAGGATTATATATACGAGCTATCCTTCCTGTACTTACACTTTCTTCTCTGTACTTAGATACTTTGAAATACAAGCAGTCTTCTCTCACTTGCGAAACACCTTTGAGGGTTGAACTCTTACAAGAAGACTGCTTGTATTTCAAAGTATCTAAGTACAGAGAAGAAAGTGTAAATACAGGAAGGATAGCTCGTATAAATAATCCTCCTCTTACAATAGATCCTTCTAGAAAGTATCTTTAATGGAAACGTGACAGCTTGCGAAATAGAACATGGCAGCTTGCGAAATAGAACATGACAGCTTGCAAAATAGAACATGACAGCTTGCAGAATAACAAGAGAACAATTGGAAATCCAGTCATGGATAAGCTAGAGAGAAGGATTCCATCCCTTAACACTACTCCACTTCAGACAAGGAACTCATGGCCATAGTTGATGCCTTCAAGCACTGGAAGCATTATCTTGAAGGAGCGAAACACAAGATTACCGTGTATTCCGATCACAAGAACCTGCGGAATTTCACGACGACAAAGGAATTGAATCGACGGCAACTAAGATGGTCAGAAGAACTGTCATTTTACAACTTCCATATCCTTTACAAGAAAGGAAAGGGAAACGTTAACGCCGATGCATTAAGTCGACGAGAAGACTTCATGGCAGTAGAAAAAGAGAAAGTCGAACGCGCTTTGTTCCGACAGGAAGGTGATGCACTTGTGCACCAAGTCTCATCACTTCAGACAGGAAAGCCCTCTTATTGGCAAGAGGTCAGGAACGCGCAGCAAAAGGATCCAGATGTACAAGGCTACATTCAATCAGCAGATCAGAATACCCGTATTGAAGACGGATTGCTCCTCTTCAACAACTTGGTATATCTTCCCACGAGCCTTAGGAAACAGTACATCCTACATCAACACGAATCTCCACTCAATGGTCATTGCCGACCAGAGATTGTCCTTTCACGACTTCAGAATACCTTCTACTTCCCGCGCATGCGACAGGAAGTTTTCAAGGAAATAGGAAAGTGTGTTCTTTGCAAAAAGGCCAAGTACGAACGACAGAAACTGTCGCATTAGATACCTTTGAAAGTATCTACGGTGATGTTTTTCAAAACGACGGACCGAGTCTACGTCCTCCTAGGCGTACAAAAAGCAGAACCGCCCCAACGGAAACGGGGGAGAAGAAGGGTAATGTCAAAGGATAGATCCTTTCTCAACTTATCCTGGATGGATTCTTAGCACTACCTGGTAGTTCTCACGTGCGCCTAGCAGGGATTATTCAGGGACCGTTTCACATGCGCTTCTACTCCTTTCTATTCTCTTCTCAGGACAGCATGTCCTTTTCCTACTTGGAAGATTATATATACAAGTTGTTCTTCCTGTACCTACACTTTCTTCTTTGTACTTAGATACTTTGAAATACAAGCAGTCTTCTCTCACTTGCGAAACACCTTTGAGGGTTGAACTCTTACACCACCAATGCCTAGGGCATATTCTGAGTCGGCCAATTCCAATTATGGTCTTCGTACAATTGGCCCGGAAAGTGGTGAACGGGCTATGGTTGATATAGCCTTAGGATTATCGCCTAAAATCTCTAGGTTTCCAACGCACGCTCGGTCAAAATCACCTATTCCATCTCCCTCCAAATCTTGCGCCTCCGAGGCTGCCGCCGCCGCTGCGCCAGCCCTTAATTCCCAGCTCTCTGATAATGATAACGACGACGAACCTCCTATACGAAACTCCGGCAAACCAAAACGGGACAGAAAAGAGAGCGAGAAGCTTCGTACAAATGGAGATAAGGCTGCTACTACAGATAAGAGACAAGTAAAGCGAAAGGACATTGAACAAAGAGAAGTTCGTAGGCAAAGAAAGCATACACGGCAAGAAGAAAATGAAATTGCACGAATGAATTTGGCTAAAGTTGCTCCAGTTGTTCACACGATGGAACTGGCCTCAGATGAGGAATGGGTTGTTGTTGCTGAACCATATACGTCAGAGCATGCACCTCTAACGTTTCCTATGTTTAAACGTAAGAAACTGACGACGTTGCAGTCGAAATATGGTTTGGTATCGGTGGTCAAGATGTGGAGTTATTTTTGTTGTTTACTTCGCATTTTTAGCGTTATTGTTGGTCACGTGTGTTTATCGCAAATATTAAAATGACACTATTGGCACTTGTATACCACTCAATTATGTAAATGACACCTTTTGTGTGGATTGAATGGCCTTGGCATTATTGTTTTGGTGTCAAATGAGTGATTTGAGTGGATTTTGAGTGGATTTTGAGTGGATTTTGAGAAGTGAAGACTGTAGTGACCCTCAACCTTCATACTAACCAACAAGCTTTCAGAATTGATCTGAGGATCACATCGGTTAGACGACAATTGGATTGGGAGATACATTGGACGGCTAGGATCTAATGAGCCTCCAAAGAACCTGAGCAAGGGAAGAAGGTACTTAAGGTAAGTACTTCCAGACTGATATTGCCCTTACCCCAAACCCGCCCCGCGGCAGGTGGGGGGGTACAGGCTGCTTATCTTGGACGGCCATGAGAGCCATCTCAGCCAGGATTTCAAGGACTACTGCCTCGAAAATAAGATCCTAACCCTCTGCATGCCATCGTACTCGTCGCATATTGTGACGGTACGGCACGTGACCATTAAATCACGTGCTGTGGCTCGTGCACTTTCTACTTAGTCGGAGTTTCCTTACGAAACTCTTACCTCTCTACCTTAGATCCTAAGTGTAACTCGGTGACATGTTCTGAAGTGCCTTGTGCCTTCGTATGGATATGCCGTGCCGTCACACATATACTCCAGCCCCTTGACGTGGTCTGCTTCTCGCCGTTGAAGCGCAAGTACTCTCAACGCATCCGAGACTTGGCGCGCCAACGCGTGTACCATATCAACAAGGAAGGCTTTCTCCCTGCCTTTAAAGACGCGTTTTTCGACGTGTTCACGGAAGAGAATTGTCGAACGACCTTTGAGGCAGTAGGGCTAGTCCCTATTAACGCGCAGGTAGTGTTGGATCGCCTTGAAGTACGGCTACGTACCCCGCCAGAATCCCGTCTCCCAGAAACGCCGTTGCAGTCAAAGACTCCAAGCAATACTCATGAATTTGGATCCCAATCCAAGCTCGTAAGCGACTCTTTTACTCGGTCACCAGTTACTGCGCAGACTGGCTTTTCCCAGCTTGTTAAGGGCGCTGAATTGATGCTTCACCAAAACGCTCTACTCGTTGCGCGCAACCACGAGCTTGAAGAGCAATTGGCAGTAATAAAGAAGAGAAAATCACGCAAAAGGAAGCGGATCCAGCAAGCTGATACTATGGAGTATGGAACTGCAGCAGCGCAGGTGGCTGCAGAGGCGTCTGTAGCGCCTCAGGGATCGAAGAAGGCTCGTGGTAGTGGTGATCAAGAAATAGCCCGACCAACTCAACGGCGCTGTGGGAACTGCGGCGTAACTGGGCATAATGCGCGAACTTGTTAAAAAGATATCGAGATATCTTCTGAATCAGATAGTAGCACGACGGACTTAGAATCTATTGCTGATAGCGAAAAATTTAAAGAGTCGTAATATGAGATGGTCGTGCCAAGAAATTTTGAACGGTTGGGTGGTGGAGTACGTTAATTGATTAATTAATAATAATCAGGATTTATTGTTGTATGTAGGGCTCTGATGTGCCTGTGCCAACATCCACTGTATTTATAAGGGGTATAAAACCATGTGAGACCAAAGACATGGAAAATTCCCTTCCGTTTCTTTCCTGAGAAGTTTGATAACCGTACTAGTCGGCCTCTCCCTTCCCTTTCTGCTTGTCTCTGAGTGCTATTCGGGTCAAGACTATAGCGAGGTCGATTGCTCCAAAACCGTGTCGTAACACCTCTATGTAGAGTGACTGCATTTTAACCGTACCCAGGCGGGCCTGGGTGGGAGCGGTTATTCTGTAACTGTTGTTCGCCTTTCCCTGGCGATGACTGTTAAGGGATGGAATCCTTCTCTCTAGCTTATCCATGACTGGATTTCCAATTGTTCTCTTGTTATTCTGCAAGCTGTCATGTTCTATTTTGCAAGCTGTCATGTTCTATTTTGCAAGCTGTCATGTTCTATTTCGCAAGCTGCCATGTTCTATTTTGCAAGCTGTCACGTTTCCATTTAAAGATACTTTCTAGAAGGATCTATTGTAAGAGGAGGATTATATATACTAGCTATCCTTCCTGTACTTACACTTTCTTCTCTGTACTTAGATACTTGAAATATAAGCTGTCTTCCCTCACTTGCGAAACACCTTTGAGGGTTGAACTCTTACATTATCTAAGTACCTCAGTCTTACAAAGGAAGAAAGGCTCACAGAGAGCAAGCTCCAAAAAGGAATTTCAAGAAGAGGACACTTGTCCTAATCCAAGAAGCGAGGGCCAACCTCAAGGGCCAAACAGAAAGGAATTTCAAGAAGAGGACACTTGTCCTAACTCAAGAAGCAAGGGCCAACCTCAAAGGCCAACTTCAAGGGCCAACCTCAAGGGCCAAACAAAAAGGGAATTCAAGAGAATTCAAGCTGAGATTTTCTAGAAGGTGCTAGAATCTCCAAGAAGCAAGGGCCAACCGAAAGGGCCAATCCAAAAAGGGAATTCAAGAGAATTCAAACTGAGATTTTCTAGAACGTGCTAGAATCTCCAAGAAGCAAGGGCAGGTCATCCTAAGACAGCGTAGTCTTAGGAGTTGAAGCTGTAATAAGCTGAGGAAAGAAAGAGCTAGGGAGAGAGATTTAATACACTTGGCCTTCACAGTCCCTGGGAGCTCTGTCCTTAGTAATAAGGATTGCAGAGCGGACTATAGTGTAAAAAATCCTTCTGGGATTCTATAGTCACCTTCCTATACTAATAGGCATTGACTCTATACTGCCTAGCAAATCTCTAGAGTAGAGCCTAGGAGTGTGTATAGTAGTGCTCTCTATTATCTCTCATAGGTGAAAATATGGAAGGAGAAGATCAGGAACAAAGAGTTCCTCAAGAACCCCAAGCCCTACAAGAAGCTATGGCAGCATTACAACATCAACTAGCCATTCAGAACGATGCTATTACGCGTATTCTTACAATCTTGCCTAACACTACTCGCTCTGAGAACGTAGTAGAAGGACAAGAGACTAAGAATTCACAAAAAGACAGAATACATAGGAAGAAAGCTGTACTTCCTAAGCTCCAAGAATTTGATGGCAAGCGTTCTGAATGGGCTCAGTGGTTTCAACAAGCAAGGATGAAGTTGGAGATAGACGCAGAATCTATAGGGGATAGTAGGAACCAATTTGCCTACATCTTCTCCTCTCTACGAGGCTCCGCAGCTCAGGCTACTCTGGCCTACGTAAAGACAGCTCCAGAGGAAGATAAAACGGGACAGAAATTGTTACAGTATATGGACAACTTCTATGGCGATCCAGTACAACAACAAAGAGCTACTGTAAGCCTGTCCACAATCAAACAAAAAGAGAAAGAACCCTTCTTCTCTTTTCTTCCCCGTTTTGAAACCACTCTTGCTAATGCTGGAGGAATGACTTGGCCTGACGCTGTTAAAATTGCATTTCTACACAAAGCAATAAATCAAGAGCTGCGAAACCAGAGAATAGGCCAATCTCAGAGTACCTCCTACCAGCAGTTTGTGTCCGATCTTTTGAATACAAGTATGCAAATCACTACAGCAAAGATGCTCTCTTCCTCAGAAGATAAGTTACGATTCAGAGATAAAGAGAAGTCTTTTAAAGATCTGAACGCTATGGACTGGGAGCCTACACGCGTAAACAAGTTAAAAATTTCGTCTAAAGCCTATGAATATAGGAAGGCAAATAACCTCTGCTTACGCTGTGGGAAGGCCGGCCATAGAATGAAAGACTGCTGGTTGGATACAGAGGTAGAAAGAGTCACGCAACTTGGTTCAAAAAGGGCCAAAGGAACCACTGAGGAGAATGAAGAAGTTGAAGAAGAGGACTACTCGGAAAAAGAGTAGCCTCTATCCAAAGTCGTGGATGGAGGCGTAGAGTAGATAGAGCAAAATTGTCAAAGGAGTCAATTGAGAGAGTAAATAGTATTTTGAATTCGAACAAAGACACTGATTCACACCGTTCTCGGATAGAAAAAGAATGGGAGCAGTTCAGACCCAAGATGCTCTCCCGCCTTTTCTACACAAATACTATAGTGAACGATATATACTCTCTTAAAACTCTCCTTGATAATGGATCTAGCTGCTACGCATCAATAAACGAGGAGAAAGCTTCGCAGATGGACCTTGAAGTACTCCCTATTAGTCCGCGTACTATAGGTGGAGTTCTTAAGGAAGAAGGACAGACCCAAGTGACAAAAATTGCGAAGTTGAACCTAGATTTAGGGGGACTTATATGCAACGCTTTTGCTTATATAGTCCCGGGACAATTTGAGGATCTTCTACTAGGCAGGCCTTTTCTCAAGGACACCAAAGCCGTTATCAATGAATCTAAAGGTACTCTTACCTTTGCAAACGGGATTAGCATTCGCGATGCTAAATTTGAAGACAAACTTGATATACAACAAGTAGCGCCCGTAAGATTCCACCGCCTTGTCACTTCTACACTTGAGAAAATCAAAGACGCGTCTAGAGTATTTGCTGTTACTCTTCGAGATATTGATATTGCCTTGAAGCCGAAAGTCCCTTTGACAACAGAGCAAATACTGGAATTGCTACCTAAGAGGTTTCATAAGTACGCTGCTGTCTTTGATCCTAAAAGGGCCGAGAGACTACCACCGCATCGCCCTGGGATTGATCACGAAATACCTATAGAAGAAGGAAAACCACTTCCTTGGGGACCTCTATATGGTATGGGTCGAGAACAACTCCTTGTTTTGCGAAGGACTCTTACAGAGCTACTAGATAAAGGCTTTATCCGAGAGAGTAAATCAGTTGCTGCGTCTCCAGTTCTCTTTGTGAAGAAACCAGGAGGGGGCTTACGCTTTTGCGTAGACTACCGAGCCTTAAACGCAATTACTCGAAAGGATAGGTACCCGCTACCGTTAGTAAAAGAGACTTTACTAACCTTAGCTCGTGCTAAGTATCTTAGTAAGCTTGATGTAAATGCTGCCTTCCACAAGATTCGAATCGCAACGGGAGATGAGTTCAAAACTGCCTTTCGAACTAGATATGGTCTATTTGAATGGCTAGTTACTCCCTTTGGCTTAACCGGTGCACCTGCGTCTTTTCAACGGTATATAAACTATATCCTTCGACGATACCTAGACGAGTTCTGCTCAGCTTATCTAGACGATATAGTAATATACTCTTCAAAGAACCTTAAAGACCATGAAGAAAAGACTGAAAAGATACTTCAAAGCTGCCTTAACGCTGGGTTGTACCTTGATATTCGGAAGTGCGAGTTTAATACCAAACGAGTCAAGTATCTAGGCTTCGTTATAGATACTGAAACGGGCCTACACATGGATCCGGAGAAGATCAAAGCAATTAAAGAATGGGAACGTCCTACTACTCTACGAGGAGTACGTGGCTTCCTAGGCTTTACAAACTTCTACCGTGACTTTGTAAAAGATAACTCAACAATAAGGGAGCCTCTGGTTCGCCTTACAAAGAAGAATACTCCATTTTTATGGGGAAAGGAGCAAGAAGAATCTTTTCAAAAACTTAAGGCAGAGTTTTGCAAAGAACCTGTCCTGTCTGCACTTGATGAAGATAAGCCTACGCGAGTAGAACCTGATGCTTCAGGCTGGGCTTCCGGAGCAGTACTTAGTCAAAAAGATGAGCTAGGTAACTGGAAACCATGTGCTTTCTTCTCTACTAAGCACTTGCCAGCCGAATGCAATTATGATATCCACGACAAAGAACTTATGGCTATAGTCAAAGCTCTAGTCCATTGGACTAGCGAGCTACTAAGCCTAAGTAAGCCATTCATTATCCTCACAGATCACAAGAACCTTGAGAAGTTTATGGTAAAAAGGGAACTAAATGAAAGGCAAATGAGATGGGCGCAGATACTAGCTAAGTT
The DNA here is from genome assembly GCA_013176395.1 of Venturia oleaginea. Lineage (NCBI taxonomy): Eukaryota > Fungi > Ascomycota > Dothideomycetes > Venturiales > Venturiaceae > Venturia > Venturia oleaginea. The sequence goes on along the minus strand of JABMLP010000004.1, from coordinate 169,584 downwards.
TAACTTCAAACTAGGCTATCGCCCAGGCTCTGAATCTGTAGTTCCAGACGCCTTAACTCGAAGGGATCAAGATCTCCCAAAGGATATTCAAGACCCAAGAATCGTTGAAAGAACTAGAACGTTATTACCTCCAAAGCTTTGGATTAACGTTCTAGAGGATAAGACTCCTGCAAGAGAAGAAGCTGCCCAAGAAAATGCTCAAGAAGTAGACAAAGAACCTATCCCCTTTATACAAAATCCCTTTCTCTCAGGTGATCTAAGGGATAGATGGGAAACTGCACTCGAAGGAGATCTAGACTACAGACGTATTTTCCAAAGCGTTCTAAAGCAAGATAGGCAGTTCCCATCTAAGCTAAAGGTTCCTACTTCTATAGGAGATTGTAAAGTCGAAAATAACCAGCTCTACTATAGAGACCGAATCTGGTTGCCCTCCTACGAGCCTCTCTTAACAGGAGTAATTCAAGAAATACACGATTCAGTCCTATCAGGGCATCCTGGACGAGAAGCTACCTATTGCTATTCTCTCCAGACAGTTCTACTGGCCGGGATTTGCTCAAGATATACGTCAGTTTATACGCAATTGTGACGTCTGCGGAAGAACTTCAGTCTGGCGAGACAAAAAGAAAGGTTTACTTAAACCTCTTCCTGTCCCTAGCCGTATCTGGCAAGATATTTCAGTAGACTTCATAGTCGAATTACCAGAGAGCCAAAGATGCACAAGACTCTGCGTTATTACTGACCGCTTGGGTAAAGGAACTATCCTGTTCCCAGTGCCTAAAGAACAGTTTGGAGCTGAAGGATTTGCAAAACTATTTATGCAGAACTACGTAAGATTACACTGGCTTCCTAGATCTCTAGTCTCAGATAGGGACACGCAATTTGTTAATGCTTTCTGGAAAGAAGTTTGTCACCTTCTTAAGATAGAGAGAAGACTCTCTACAGCGTATCACCCTGAGACTGATGGATCTACGGAAAGAAGAAATCAAGAAGTTGAAGCCTATCTACGTAAGTTCTGTACATTTAGTCAGAACGACTGGGTCGAGCTCCTGCATATTGCTCAAATATGCCTCGATAATAGACCAAACCAAGCTACGGGCCTATCGCCTTTCTTCTTAACCCACGGTTATAACATTGAGCATATAGGAACTGTTGAAGCTCCCCAGGAAACCCCTAAGAATCCAAAAGAAAAAGCACAAGATCTTGTAGCAAAATTGAAGGACGCACAAGAATGGGCAGAAACGTCAATGGTATCAGCTCAGCAACAGCAAGAATACTACTCTAATAGAGATCGTGCTCCGGCTGACTCTTTTAAAGTGGGAGACAAAGTCTGGCTCAACCTAAAGAACGTAAAAACCCTACGTCCTTGTAAGAAACTAGACTGGATTCATGGGAAGTATACAGTTACACGAGTTATCAACTCAATGTCTTACGAGCTTGATACACCCAGAGGAATCCACAACCGATTTCATACGTCTTTACTTAGGAGAGCTGGCACAGATCCCCTACCTTCACAAATACAAGATAATACACAGCCGCCTCCTAAAGTAACTGAACAAGGAGACGAGGAATACGGTATCGAGGCTATTCTAGCCGCAAGATGGCGCCGGCGAGGTCGACAACAAACGCGAGAAGTCTTAGTTAAGTGGGTAGGCTACGTTGATCCTACGTGGGAACCCCTTAGCGAACTCCAACAAACTACAGCTCTGGACGCTTTTGAAAGTGCCTACGGCAACGTTCTTGAAAACGACGGACCTATACTACGCCCTCAGAGACTACGCTCACATCGATCTACAAGAGAGGGGGGGAGGGGATAATGTTAAGGGATGGAATCCTTCTCTCTAGCTTATCCATGACTGGATTTCCAATTGTTCTCTTGTTATTCTGCAAGCTGTCATGTTCTATTTTGCAAGCTGTCATGTTCTATTTCGCAAGCTGCCATGTTCTATTTTGCAAGCTGTCACGTTTCCATTTAAAGATACTTTCTAGAAGGATCTATTGTAAGAGGAGGATTATATATACGAGCTATCCTTCCTGTACTTACACTTTCTTCTCTGTACTTAGATACTTTGAAATACAAGCAGTCTTCTCTCACTTGCGAAACACCTTTGAGGGTTGAACTCTTACAAGAAGACTGCTTGTATTTCAAAGTATCTAAGTACAGAGAAGAAAGTGTAAATACAGGAAGGATAGCTCGTATAAATAATCCTCCTCTTACAATAGATCCTTCTAGAAAGTATCTTTAATGGAAACGTGACAGCTTGCGAAATAGAACATGGCAGCTTGCGAAATAGAACATGACAGCTTGCAAAATAGAACATGACAGCTTGCAGAATAACAAGAGAACAATTGGAAATCCAGTCATGGATAAGCTAGAGAGAAGGATTCCATCCCTTAACACTACTCCACTTCAGACAAGGAACTCATGGCCATAGTTGATGCCTTCAAGCACTGGAAGCATTATCTTGAAGGAGCGAAACACAAGATTACCGTGTATTCCGATCACAAGAACCTGCGGAATTTCACGACGACAAAGGAATTGAATCGACGGCAACTAAGATGGTCAGAAGAACTGTCATTTTACAACTTCCATATCCTTTACAAGAAAGGAAAGGGAAACGTTAACGCCGATGCATTAAGTCGACGAGAAGACTTCATGGCAGTAGAAAAAGAGAAAGTCGAACGCGCTTTGTTCCGACAGGAAGGTGATGCACTTGTGCACCAAGTCTCATCACTTCAGACAGGAAAGCCCTCTTATTGGCAAGAGGTCAGGAACGCGCAGCAAAAGGATCCAGATGTACAAGGCTACATTCAATCAGCAGATCAGAATACCCGTATTGAAGACGGATTGCTCCTCTTCAACAACTTGGTATATCTTCCCACGAGCCTTAGGAAACAGTACATCCTACATCAACACGAATCTCCACTCAATGGTCATTGCCGACCAGAGATTGTCCTTTCACGACTTCAGAATACCTTCTACTTCCCGCGCATGCGACAGGAAGTTTTCAAGGAAATAGGAAAGTGTGTTCTTTGCAAAAAGGCCAAGTACGAACGACAGAAACTGTCGCATTAGATACCTTTGAAAGTATCTACGGTGATGTTTTTCAAAACGACGGACCGAGTCTACGTCCTCCTAGGCGTACAAAAAGCAGAACCGCCCCAACGGAAACGGGGGAGAAGAAGGGTAATGTCAAAGGATAGATCCTTTCTCAACTTATCCTGGATGGATTCTTAGCACTACCTGGTAGTTCTCACGTGCGCCTAGCAGGGATTATTCAGGGACCGTTTCACATGCGCTTCTACTCCTTTCTATTCTCTTCTCAGGACAGCATGTCCTTTTCCTACTTGGAAGATTATATATACAAGTTGTTCTTCCTGTACCTACACTTTCTTCTTTGTACTTAGATACTTTGAAATACAAGCAGTCTTCTCTCACTTGCGAAACACCTTTGAGGGTTGAACTCTTACACCACCAATGCCTAGGGCATATTCTGAGTCGGCCAATTCCAATTATGGTCTTCGTACAATTGGCCCGGAAAGTGGTGAACGGGCTATGGTTGATATAGCCTTAGGATTATCGCCTAAAATCTCTAGGTTTCCAACGCACGCTCGGTCAAAATCACCTATTCCATCTCCCTCCAAATCTTGCGCCTCCGAGGCTGCCGCCGCCGCTGCGCCAGCCCTTAATTCCCAGCTCTCTGATAATGATAACGACGACGAACCTCCTATACGAAACTCCGGCAAACCAAAACGGGACAGAAAAGAGAGCGAGAAGCTTCGTACAAATGGAGATAAGGCTGCTACTACAGATAAGAGACAAGTAAAGCGAAAGGACATTGAACAAAGAGAAGTTCGTAGGCAAAGAAAGCATACACGGCAAGAAGAAAATGAAATTGCACGAATGAATTTGGCTAAAGTTGCTCCAGTTGTTCACACGATGGAACTGGCCTCAGATGAGGAATGGGTTGTTGTTGCTGAACCATATACGTCAGAGCATGCACCTCTAACGTTTCCTATGTTTAAACGTAAGAAACTGACGACGTTGCAGTCGAAATATGGTTTGGTATCGGTGGTCAAGATGTGGAGTTATTTTTGTTGTTTACTTCGCATTTTTAGCGTTATTGTTGGTCACGTGTGTTTATCGCAAATATTAAAATGACACTATTGGCACTTGTATACCACTCAATTATGTAAATGACACCTTTTGTGTGGATTGAATGGCCTTGGCATTATTGTTTTGGTGTCAAATGAGTGATTTGAGTGGATTTTGAGTGGATTTTGAGTGGATTTTGAGAAGTGAAGACTGTAGTGACCCTCAACCTTCATACTAACCAACAAGCTTTCAGAATTGATCTGAGGATCACATCGGTTAGACGACAATTGGATTGGGAGATACATTGGACGGCTAGGATCTAATGAGCCTCCAAAGAACCTGAGCAAGGGAAGAAGGTACTTAAGGTAAGTACTTCCAGACTGATATTGCCCTTACCCCAAACCCGCCCCGCGGCAGGTGGGGGGGTACAGGCTGCTTATCTTGGACGGCCATGAGAGCCATCTCAGCCAGGATTTCAAGGACTACTGCCTCGAAAATAAGATCCTAACCCTCTGCATGCCATCGTACTCGTCGCATATTGTGACGGTACGGCACGTGACCATTAAATCACGTGCTGTGGCTCGTGCACTTTCTACTTAGTCGGAGTTTCCTTACGAAACTCTTACCTCTCTACCTTAGATCCTAAGTGTAACTCGGTGACATGTTCTGAAGTGCCTTGTGCCTTCGTATGGATATGCCGTGCCGTCACACATATACTCCAGCCCCTTGACGTGGTCTGCTTCTCGCCGTTGAAGCGCAAGTACTCTCAACGCATCCGAGACTTGGCGCGCCAACGCGTGTACCATATCAACAAGGAAGGCTTTCTCCCTGCCTTTAAAGACGCGTTTTTCGACGTGTTCACGGAAGAGAATTGTCGAACGACCTTTGAGGCAGTAGGGCTAGTCCCTATTAACGCGCAGGTAGTGTTGGATCGCCTTGAAGTACGGCTACGTACCCCGCCAGAATCCCGTCTCCCAGAAACGCCGTTGCAGTCAAAGACTCCAAGCAATACTCATGAATTTGGATCCCAATCCAAGCTCGTAAGCGACTCTTTTACTCGGTCACCAGTTACTGCGCAGACTGGCTTTTCCCAGCTTGTTAAGGGCGCTGAATTGATGCTTCACCAAAACGCTCTACTCGTTGCGCGCAACCACGAGCTTGAAGAGCAATTGGCAGTAATAAAGAAGAGAAAATCACGCAAAAGGAAGCGGATCCAGCAAGCTGATACTATGGAGTATGGAACTGCAGCAGCGCAGGTGGCTGCAGAGGCGTCTGTAGCGCCTCAGGGATCGAAGAAGGCTCGTGGTAGTGGTGATCAAGAAATAGCCCGACCAACTCAACGGCGCTGTGGGAACTGCGGCGTAACTGGGCATAATGCGCGAACTTGTTAAAAAGATATCGAGATATCTTCTGAATCAGATAGTAGCACGACGGACTTAGAATCTATTGCTGATAGCGAAAAATTTAAAGAGTCGTAATATGAGATGGTCGTGCCAAGAAATTTTGAACGGTTGGGTGGTGGAGTACGTTAATTGATTAATTAATAATAATCAGGATTTATTGTTGTATGTAGGGCTCTGATGTGCCTGTGCCAACATCCACTGTATTTATAAGGGGTATAAAACCATGTGAGACCAAAGACATGGAAAATTCCCTTCCGTTTCTTTCCTGAGAAGTTTGATAACCGTACTAGTCGGCCTCTCCCTTCCCTTTCTGCTTGTCTCTGAGTGCTATTCGGGTCAAGACTATAGCGAGGTCGATTGCTCCAAAACCGTGTCGTAACACCTCTATGTAGAGTGACTGCATTTTAACCGTACCCAGGCGGGCCTGGGTGGGAGCGGTTATTCTGTAACTGTTGTTCGCCTTTCCCTGGCGATGACTGTTAAGGGATGGAATCCTTCTCTCTAGCTTATCCATGACTGGATTTCCAATTGTTCTCTTGTTATTCTGCAAGCTGTCATGTTCTATTTTGCAAGCTGTCATGTTCTATTTTGCAAGCTGTCATGTTCTATTTCGCAAGCTGCCATGTTCTATTTTGCAAGCTGTCACGTTTCCATTTAAAGATACTTTCTAGAAGGATCTATTGTAAGAGGAGGATTATATATACTAGCTATCCTTCCTGTACTTACACTTTCTTCTCTGTACTTAGATACTTGAAATATAAGCTGTCTTCCCTCACTTGCGAAACACCTTTGAGGGTTGAACTCTTACATTATCTAAGTACCTCAGTCTTACAAAGGAAGAAAGGCTCACAGAGAGCAAGCTCCAAAAAGGAATTTCAAGAAGAGGACACTTGTCCTAATCCAAGAAGCGAGGGCCAACCTCAAGGGCCAAACAGAAAGGAATTTCAAGAAGAGGACACTTGTCCTAACTCAAGAAGCAAGGGCCAACCTCAAAGGCCAACTTCAAGGGCCAACCTCAAGGGCCAAACAAAAAGGGAATTCAAGAGAATTCAAGCTGAGATTTTCTAGAAGGTGCTAGAATCTCCAAGAAGCAAGGGCCAACCGAAAGGGCCAATCCAAAAAGGGAATTCAAGAGAATTCAAACTGAGATTTTCTAGAACGTGCTAGAATCTCCAAGAAGCAAGGGCAGGTCATCCTAAGACAGCGTAGTCTTAGGAGTTGAAGCTGTAATAAGCTGAGGAAAGAAAGAGCTAGGGAGAGAGATTTAATACACTTGGCCTTCACAGTCCCTGGGAGCTCTGTCCTTAGTAATAAGGATTGCAGAGCGGACTATAGTGTAAAAAATCCTTCTGGGATTCTATAGTCACCTTCCTATACTAATAGGCATTGACTCTATACTGCCTAGCAAATCTCTAGAGTAGAGCCTAGGAGTGTGTATAGTAGTGCTCTCTATTATCTCTCATAGGTGAAAATATGGAAGGAGAAGATCAGGAACAAAGAGTTCCTCAAGAACCCCAAGCCCTACAAGAAGCTATGGCAGCATTACAACATCAACTAGCCATTCAGAACGATGCTATTACGCGTATTCTTACAATCTTGCCTAACACTACTCGCTCTGAGAACGTAGTAGAAGGACAAGAGACTAAGAATTCACAAAAAGACAGAATACATAGGAAGAAAGCTGTACTTCCTAAGCTCCAAGAATTTGATGGCAAGCGTTCTGAATGGGCTCAGTGGTTTCAACAAGCAAGGATGAAGTTGGAGATAGACGCAGAATCTATAGGGGATAGTAGGAACCAATTTGCCTACATCTTCTCCTCTCTACGAGGCTCCGCAGCTCAGGCTACTCTGGCCTACGTAAAGACAGCTCCAGAGGAAGATAAAACGGGACAGAAATTGTTACAGTATATGGACAACTTCTATGGCGATCCAGTACAACAACAAAGAGCTACTGTAAGCCTGTCCACAATCAAACAAAAAGAGAAAGAACCCTTCTTCTCTTTTCTTCCCCGTTTTGAAACCACTCTTGCTAATGCTGGAGGAATGACTTGGCCTGACGCTGTTAAAATTGCATTTCTACACAAAGCAATAAATCAAGAGCTGCGAAACCAGAGAATAGGCCAATCTCAGAGTACCTCCTACCAGCAGTTTGTGTCCGATCTTTTGAATACAAGTATGCAAATCACTACAGCAAAGATGCTCTCTTCCTCAGAAGATAAGTTACGATTCAGAGATAAAGAGAAGTCTTTTAAAGATCTGAACGCTATGGACTGGGAGCCTACACGCGTAAACAAGTTAAAAATTTCGTCTAAAGCCTATGAATATAGGAAGGCAAATAACCTCTGCTTACGCTGTGGGAAGGCCGGCCATAGAATGAAAGACTGCTGGTTGGATACAGAGGTAGAAAGAGTCACGCAACTTGGTTCAAAAAGGGCCAAAGGAACCACTGAGGAGAATGAAGAAGTTGAAGAAGAGGACTACTCGGAAAAAGAGTAGCCTCTATCCAAAGTCGTGGATGGAGGCGTAGAGTAGATAGAGCAAAATTGTCAAAGGAGTCAATTGAGAGAGTAAATAGTATTTTGAATTCGAACAAAGACACTGATTCACACCGTTCTCGGATAGAAAAAGAATGGGAGCAGTTCAGACCCAAGATGCTCTCCCGCCTTTTCTACACAAATACTATAGTGAACGATATATACTCTCTTAAAACTCTCCTTGATAATGGATCTAGCTGCTACGCATCAATAAACGAGGAGAAAGCTTCGCAGATGGACCTTGAAGTACTCCCTATTAGTCCGCGTACTATAGGTGGAGTTCTTAAGGAAGAAGGACAGACCCAAGTGACAAAAATTGCGAAGTTGAACCTAGATTTAGGGGGACTTATATGCAACGCTTTTGCTTATATAGTCCCGGGACAATTTGAGGATCTTCTACTAGGCAGGCCTTTTCTCAAGGACACCAAAGCCGTTATCAATGAATCTAAAGGTACTCTTACCTTTGCAAACGGGATTAGCATTCGCGATGCTAAATTTGAAGACAAACTTGATATACAACAAGTAGCGCCCGTAAGATTCCACCGCCTTGTCACTTCTACACTTGAGAAAATCAAAGACGCGTCTAGAGTATTTGCTGTTACTCTTCGAGATATTGATATTGCCTTGAAGCCGAAAGTCCCTTTGACAACAGAGCAAATACTGGAATTGCTACCTAAGAGGTTTCATAAGTACGCTGCTGTCTTTGATCCTAAAAGGGCCGAGAGACTACCACCGCATCGCCCTGGGATTGATCACGAAATACCTATAGAAGAAGGAAAACCACTTCCTTGGGGACCTCTATATGGTATGGGTCGAGAACAACTCCTTGTTTTGCGAAGGACTCTTACAGAGCTACTAGATAAAGGCTTTATCCGAGAGAGTAAATCAGTTGCTGCGTCTCCAGTTCTCTTTGTGAAGAAACCAGGAGGGGGCTTACGCTTTTGCGTAGACTACCGAGCCTTAAACGCAATTACTCGAAAGGATAGGTACCCGCTACCGTTAGTAAAAGAGACTTTACTAACCTTAGCTCGTGCTAAGTATCTTAGTAAGCTTGATGTAAATGCTGCCTTCCACAAGATTCGAATCGCAACGGGAGATGAGTTCAAAACTGCCTTTCGAACTAGATATGGTCTATTTGAATGGCTAGTTACTCCCTTTGGCTTAACCGGTGCACCTGCGTCTTTTCAACGGTATATAAACTATATCCTTCGACGATACCTAGACGAGTTCTGCTCAGCTTATCTAGACGATATAGTAATATACTCTTCAAAGAACCTTAAAGACCATGAAGAAAAGACTGAAAAGATACTTCAAAGCTGCCTTAACGCTGGGTTGTACCTTGATATTCGGAAGTGCGAGTTTAATACCAAACGAGTCAAGTATCTAGGCTTCGTTATAGATACTGAAACGGGCCTACACATGGATCCGGAGAAGATCAAAGCAATTAAAGAATGGGAACGTCCTACTACTCTACGAGGAGTACGTGGCTTCCTAGGCTTTACAAACTTCTACCGTGACTTTGTAAAAGATAACTCAACAATAAGGGAGCCTCTGGTTCGCCTTACAAAGAAGAATACTCCATTTTTATGGGGAAAGGAGCAAGAAGAATCTTTTCAAAAACTTAAGGCAGAGTTTTGCAAAGAACCTGTCCTGTCTGCACTTGATGAAGATAAGCCTACGCGAGTAGAACCTGATGCTTCAGGCTGGGCTTCCGGAGCAGTACTTAGTCAAAAAGATGAGCTAGGTAACTGGAAACCATGTGCTTTCTTCTCTACTAAGCACTTGCCAGCCGAATGCAATTATGATATCCACGACAAAGAACTTATGGCTATAGTCAAAGCTCTAGTCCATTGGACTAGCGAGCTACTAAGCCTAAGTAAGCCATTCATTATCCTCACAGATCACAAGAACCTTGAGAAGTTTATGGTAAAAAGGGAACTAAATGAAAGGCAAATGAGATGGGCGCAGATACTAGCTAAGTTTAACTTCAAACTAGGCTATCGCCCAGGCTCTGAATCTGTAGTTCCAGACGCCTTAACTCGAAGGGATCAAGATCTCCCAAAGGATATTCAAGACCCAAGAATCGTTGAAAGAACTAGAACGTTATTACCTCCAAAGCTTTGGATTAACGTTCTAGAGGATAAGACTCCTGCAAGAGAAGAAGCTGCCCAAGAAAATGCTCAAGAAGTAGACAAAGAACCTATCCCCTTTATACAAAATCCCTTTCTCTCAGGTGATCTAAGGGATAGATGGGAAACTGCACTCGAAGGAGATCTAGACTACAGACGTATTTTCCAAAGCGTTCTAAAGCAAGATAGGCAGTTCCCATCTAAGCTAAAGGTTCCTACTTCTATAGGAGATTGTAAAGTCGAAAATAACCAGCTCTACTATAGAGACCGAATCTGGTTGCCCTCCTACGAGCCTCTCTTAACAGGAGTAATTCAAGAAATACACGATTCAGTCCTATCAGGGCATCCTGGACGAGAAGCTACCATTGCTATTCTCTCCAGACAGTTCTACTGGCCGGGATTTGCTCAAGATATACGTCAGTTTATACGCAATTGTGACGTCTGCGGAAGAACTTCAGTCTGGCGAGACAAAAAGAAAGGTTTACTTAAACCTCTTCCTGTCCCTAGCCGTATCTGGCAAGATATTTCAGTAGACTTCATAGTCGAATTACCAGAGAGCCAAAGATGCACAAGACTCTGCGTTATTACTGACCGCTTGGGTAAAGGAACTATCCTGTTCCCAGTGCCTAAAGAACAGTTTGGAGCTGAAGGATTTGCAAAACTATTTATGCAGAACTACGTAAGATTACACTGGCTTCCTAGATCTCTAGTCTCAGATAGGGACACGCAATTTGTTAATGCTTTCTGGAAAGAAGTTTGTCACCTTCTTAAGATAGAGAGAAGACTCTCTACAGCGTATCACCCTGAGACTGATGGATCTACGGAAAGAAGAAATCAAGAAGTTGAAGCCTATCTACGTAAGTTCTGTACATTTAGTCAGAACGACTGGGTCGAGCTCCTGCATATTGCTCAAATATGCCTCGATAATAGACCAAACCAAGCTACGGGCCTATCGCCTTTCTTCTTAACCCACGGTTATAACATTGAGCATATAGGAACTGTTGAAGCTCCCCAGGAAACCCCTAAGAATCCAAAAGAAAAAGCACAAGATCTTGTAGCAAAATTGAAGGACGCACAAGAATGGGCAGAAACGTCAATGGTATCAGCTCAGCAACAGCAAGAATACTACTCTAATAGAGATCGTGCTCCGGCTGACTCTTTTAAAGTGGGAGACAAAGTCTGGCTCAACCTAAAGAACGTAAAAACCCTACGTCCTTGTAAGAAACTAGACTGGATTCATGGGAAGTATACAGTTACACGAGTTATCAACTCAATGTCTTACGAGCTTGATACACCCAGAGGAATCCACAACCGATTTCATACGTCTTTACTTAGGAGAGCTGGCACAGATCCCCTACCTTCACAAATACAAGATAATACACAGCCGCCTCCTAAAGTAACTGAACAAGGAGACGAGGAATACGGTATCGAGGCTATTCTAGCCGCAAGATGGCGCCGGCGAGGTCGACAACAAACGCGAGAAGTCTTAGTTAAGTGGGTAGGCTACGTTGATCCTACGTGGGAACCCCTTAGCGAACTCCAACAAACTACAGCTCTGGACGCTTTTGAAAGTGCCTACGGCAACGTTCTTGAAAACGACGGACCTATACTACGCCCTCAGAGACTACGCTCACATCGATCTACAAGAGAGGGGGGGAGGGGATAATGTTAAGGGATGGAATCCTTCTCTCTAGCTTATCCATGACTGGATTTCCAATTGTTCTCTTGTTATTCTGCAAGCTGTCATGTTCTATTTTGCAAGCTGTCATGTTCTATTTCGCAAGCTGCCATGTTCTATTTTGCAAGCTGTCACGTTTCCATTTAAAGATACTTTCTAGAAGGATCTATTGTAAGAGGAGGATTATATATACGAGCTATCCTTCCTGTACTTACACTTTCTTCTCTGTACTTAGATACTTTGAAATACAAGCAGTCTTCTCTCACTTGCGAAACACCTTTGAGGGTTGAACTCTTACAAGAAGACTGCTTGTATTTCAAAGTATCTAAGTACAGAGAAGAAAGTGTAAATACAGGAAGGATAGCTCGTATAAATAATCCTCCTCTTACAATAGATCCTTCTAGAAAGTATCTTTAATGGAAACGTGACAGCTTGCGAAATAGAACATGGCAGCTTGCGAAATAGAACATGACAGCTTGCAAAATAGAACATGACAGCTTGCAGAATAACAAGAGAACAATTGGAAATCCAGTCATGGATAAGCTAGAGAGAAGGATTCCATCCCTTAACACTACTCCACTTCAGACAAGGAACTCATGGCCATAGTTGATGCCTTCAAGCACTGGAAGCATTATCTTGAAGGAGCGAAACACAAGATTACCGTGTATTCCGATCACAAGAACCTGCGGAATTTCACGACGACAAAGGAATTGAATCGACGGCAACTAAGATGGTCAGAAGAACTGTCATTTTACAACTTCCATATCCTTTACAAGAAAGGAAAGGGAAACGTTAACGCCGATGCATTAAGTCGACGAGAAGACTTCATGGCAGTAGAAAAAGAGAAAGTCGAACGCGCTTTGTTCCGACAGGAAGGTGATGCACTTGTGCACCAAGTCTCATCACTTCAGACAGGAAAGCCCTCTTATTGGCAAGAGGTCAGGAACGCGCAGCAAAAGGATCCAGATGTACAAGGCTACATTCAATCAGCAGATCAGAATACCCGTATTGAAGACGGATTGCTCCTCTTCAACAACTTGGTATATCTTCCCACGAGCCTTAGGAAACAGTACATCCTACATCAACACGAATCTCCACTCAATGGTCATTGCCGACCAGAGATTGTCCTTTCACGACTTCAGAATACCTTCTACTTCCCGCGCATGCGACAGGAAGTTTTCAAGGAAATAGGAAAGTGTGTTCTTTGCAAAAAGGCCAAGTACGAACGACAGAAACTGTCGCATTAGATACCTTTGAAAGTATCTACGGTGATGTTTTTCAAAACGACGGACCGAGTCTACGTCCTCCTAGGCGTACAAAAAGCAGAACCGCCCCAACGGAAACGGGGGAGAAGAAGGGTAATGTCAAAGGATAGATCCTTTCTCAACTTATCCTGGATGGATTCTTAGCACTACCTGGTAGTTCTCACGTGCGCCTAGCAGGGATTATTCAGGGACCGTTTCACATGCGCTTCTACTCCTTTCTATTCTCTTCTCAGGACAGCATGTCCTTTTCCTACTTGGAAGATTATATATACAAGTTGTTCTTCCTGTACCTACACTTTCTTCTTTGTACTTAGATACTTTGAAATACAAGCAGTCTTCTCTCACTTGCGAAACACCTTTGAGGGTTGAACTCTTACACCACCAATGCCTAGGGCATATTCTGAGTCGGCCAATTCCAATTATGGTCTTCGTACAATTGGCCCGGAAAGTGGTGAACGGGCTATGGTTGATATAGCCTTAGGATTATCGCCTAAAATCTCTAGGTTTCCAACGCACGCTCGGTCAAAATCACCTATTCCATCTCCCTCCAAATCTTGCGCCTCCGAGGCTGCCGCCGCCGCTGCGCCAGCCCTTAATTCCCAGCTCTCTGATAATGATAACGACGACGAACCTCCTATACGAAACTCCGGCAAACCAAAACGGGACAGAAAAGAGAGCGAGAAGCTTCGTACAAATGGAGATAAGGCTGCTACTACAGATAAGAGACAAGTAAAGCGAAAGGACATTGAACAAAGAGAAGTTCGTAGGCAAAGAAAGCATACACGGCAAGAAGAAAATGAAATTGCACGAATGAATTTGGCTAAAGTTGCTCCAGTTGTTCACACGATGGAACTGGCCTCAGATGAGGAATGGGTTGTTGTTGCTGAACCATATACGTCAGAGCATGCACCTCTAACGTTTCCTATGTTTAAACGTAAGAAACTGACGACGTTGCAGTCGAAATATGGTTTGGTATCGGTGGTCAAGATGTGGAGTTATTTTTGTTGTTTACTTCGCATTTTTAGCGTTATTGTTGGTCACGTGTGTTTATCGCAAATATTAAAATGACACTATTGGCACTTGTATACCACTCAATTATGTAAATGACACCTTTTGTGTGGATTGAATGGCCTTGGCATTATTGTTTTGGTGTCAAATGAGTGATTTGAGTGGATTTTGAGTGGATTTTGAGTGGATTTTGAGAAGTGAAGACTGTAGTGACCCTCAACCTTCATACTAACCAACAAGCTTTCAGAATTGATCTGAGGATCACATCGGTTAGACGACAATTGGATTGGGAGATACATTGGACGGCTAGGATCTAATGAGCCTCCAAAGAACCTGAGCAAGGGAAGAAGGTACTTAAGGTAAGTACTTCCAGACTGATATTGCCCTTACCCCAAACCCGCCCCGCGGCAGGTGGGGGGGTACAGGCTGCTTATCTTGGACGGCCATGAGAGCCATCTCAGCCAGGATTTCAAGGACTACTGCCTCGAAAATAAGATCCTAACCCTCTGCATGCCATCGTACTCGTCGCATATTGTGACGGTACGGCACGTGACCATTAAATCACGTGCTGTGGCTCGTGCACTTTCTACTTAGTCGGAGTTTCCTTACGAAACTCTTACCTCTCTACCTTAGATCCTAAGTGTAACTCGGTGACATGTTCTGAAGTGCCTTGTGCCTTCGTATGGATATGCCGTGCCGTCACACATATACTCCAGCCCCTTGACGTGGTCTGCTTCTCGCCGTTGAAGCGCAAGTACTCTCAACGCATCCGAGACTTGGCGCGCCAACGCGTGTACCATATCAACAAGGAAGGCTTTCTCCCTGCCTTTAAAGACGCGTTTTTCGACGTGTTCACGGAAGAGAATTGTCGAACGACCTTTGAGGCAGTAGGGCTAGTCCCTATTAACGCGCAGGTAGTGTTGGATCGCCTTGAAGTACGGCTACGTACCCCGCCAGAATCCCGTCTCCCAGAAACGCCGTTGCAGTCAAAGACTCCAAGCAATACTCATGAATTTGGATCCCAATCCAAGCTCGTAAGCGACTCTTTTACTCGGTCACCAGTTACTGCGCAGACTGGCTTTTCCCAGCTTGTTAAGGGCGCTGAATTGATGCTTCACCAAAACGCTCTACTCGTTGCGCGCAACCACGAGCTTGAAGAGCAATTGGCAGTAATAAAGAAGAGAAAATCACGCAAAAGGAAGCGGATCCAGCAAGCTGATACTATGGAGTATGGAACTGCAGCAGCGCAGGTGGCTGCAGAGGCGTCTGTAGCGCCTCAGGGATCGAAGAAGGCTCGTGGTAGTGGTGATCAAGAAATAGCCCGACCAACTCAACGGCGCTGTGGGAACTGCGGCGTAACTGGGCATAATGCGCGAACTTGTTAAAAAGATATCGAGATATCTTCTGAATCAGATAGTAGCACGACGGACTTAGAATCTATTGCTGATAGCGAAAAATTTAAAGAGTCGTAATATGAGATGGTCGTGCCAAGAAATTTTGAACGGTTGGGTGGTGGAGTACGTTAATTGATTAATTAATAATAATCAGGATTTATTGTTGTATGTAGGGCTCTGATGTGCCTGTGCCAACATCCACTGTATTTATAAGGGGTATAAAACCATGTGAGACCAAAGACATGGAAAATTCCCTTCCGTTTCTTTCCTGAGAAGTTTGATAACCGTACTAGTCGGCCTCTCCCTTCCCTTTCTGCTTGTCTCTGAGTGCTATTCGGGTCAAGACTATAGCGAGGTCGATTGCTCCAAAACCGTGTCGTAACACCTCTATGTAGAGTGACTGCATTTTAACCGTACCCAGGCGGGCCTGGGTGGGAGCGGTTATTCTGTAACTGTTGTTCGCCTTTCCCTGGCGATGACTGTTAAGGGATGGAATCCTTCTCTCTAGCTTATCCATGACTGGATTTCCAATTGTTCTCTTGTTATTCTGCAAGCTGTCATGTTCTATTTTGCAAGCTGTCATGTTCTATTTTGCAAGCTGTCATGTTCTATTTCGCAAGCTGCCATGTTCTATTTTGCAAGCTGTCACGTTTCCATTTAAAGATACTTTCTAGAAGGATCTATTGTAAGAGGAGGATTATATATACTAGCTATCCTTCCTGTACTTACACTTTCTTCTCTGTACTTAGATACTTGAAATATAAGCTGTCTTCCCTCACTTGCGAAACACCTTTGAGGGTTGAACTCTTACATTATCTAAGTACCTCAGTCTTACAAAGGAAGAAAGGCTCACAGAGAGCAAGCTCCAAAAAGGAATTTCAAGAAGAGGACACTTGTCCTAATCCAAGAAGCGAGGGCCAACCTCAAGGGCCAAACAGAAAGGAATTTCAAGAAGAGGACACTTGTCCTAACTCAAGAAGCAAGGGCCAACCTCAAAGGCCAACTTCAAGGGCCAACCTCAAGGGCCAAACAAAAAGGGAATTCAAGAGAATTCAAGCTGAGATTTTCTAGAAGGTGCTAGAATCTCCAAGAAGCAAGGGCCAACCGAAAGGGCCAATCCAAAAAGGGAATTCAAGAGAATTCAAACTGAGATTTTCTAGAACGTGCTAGAATCTCCAAGAAGCAAGGGCAGGTCATCCTAAGACAGCGTAGTCTTAGGAGTTGAAGCTGTAATAAGCTGAGGAAAGAAAGAGCTAGGGAGAGAGATTTAATACACTTGGCCTTCACAGTCCCTGGGAGCTCTGTCCTTAGTAATAAGGATTGCAGAGCGGACTATAGTGTAAAAAATCCTTCTGGGATTCTATAGTCACCTTCCTATACTAATAGGCATTGACTCTATACTGCCTAGCAAATCTCTAGAGTAGAGCCTAGGAGTGTGTATAGTAGTGCTCTCTATTATCTCTCATAGGTGAAAATATGGAAGGAGAAGATCAGGAACAAAGAGTTCCTCAAGAACCCCAAGCCCTACAAGAAGCTATGGCAGCATTACAACATCAACTAGCCATTCAGAACGATGCTATTACGCGTATTCTTACAATCTTGCCTAACACTACTCGCTCTGAGAACGTAGTAGAAGGACAAGAGACTAAGAATTCACAAAAAGACAGAATACATAGGAAGAAAGCTGTACTTCCTAAGCTCCAAGAATTTGATGGCAAGCGTTCTGAATGGGCTCAGTGGTTTCAACAAGCAAGGATGAAGTTGGAGATAGACGCAGAATCTATAGGGGATAGTAGGAACCAATTTGCCTACATCTTCTCCTCTCTACGAGGCTCCGCAGCTCAGGCTACTCTGGCCTACGTAAAGACAGCTCCAGAGGAAGATAAAACGGGACAGAAATTGTTACAGTATATGGACAACTTCTATGGCGATCCAGTACAACAACAAAGAGCTACTGTAAGCCTGTCCACAATCAAACAAAAAGAGAAAGAACCCTTCTTCTCTTTTCTTCCCCGTTTTGAAACCACTCTTGCTAATGCTGGAGGAATGACTTGGCCTGACGCTGTTAAAATTGCATTTCTACACAAAGCAATAAATCAAGAGCTGCGAAACCAGAGAATAGGCCAATCTCAGAGTACCTCCTACCAGCAGTTTGTGTCCGATCTTTTGAATACAAGTATGCAAATCACTACAGCAAAGATGCTCTCTTCCTCAGAAGATAAGTTACGATTCAGAGATAAAGAGAAGTCTTTTAAAGATCTGAACGCTATGGACTGGGAGCCTACACGCGTAAACAAGTTAAAAATTTCGTCTAAAGCCTATGAATATAGGAAGGCAAATAACCTCTGCTTACGCTGTGGGAAGGCCGGCCATAGAATGAAAGACTGCTGGTTGGATACAGAGGTAGAAAGAGTCACGCAACTTGGTTCAAAAAGGGCCAAAGGAACCACTGAGGAGAATGAAGAAGTTGAAGAAGAGGACTACTCGGAAAAAGAGTAGCCTCTATCCAAAGTCGTGGATGGAGGCGTAGAGTAGATAGAGCAAAATTGTCAAAGGAGTCAATTGAGAGAGTAAATAGTATTTTGAATTCGAACAAAGACACTGATTCACACCGTTCTCGGATAGAAAAAGAATGGGAGCAGTTCAGACCCAAGATGCTCTCCCGCCTTTTCTACACAAATACTATAGTGAACGATATATACTCTCTTAAAACTCTCCTTGATAATGGATCTAGCTGCTACGCATCAATAAACGAGGAGAAAGCTTCGCAGATGGACCTTGAAGTACTCCCTATTAGTCCGCGTACTATAGGTGGAGTTCTTAAGGAAGAAGGACAGACCCAAGTGACAAAAATTGCGAAGTTGAACCTAGATTTAGGGGGACTTATATGCAACGCTTTTGCTTATATAGTCCCGGGACAATTTGAGGATCTTCTACTAGGCAGGCCTTTTCTCAAGGACACCAAAGCCGTTATCAATGAATCTAAAGGTACTCTTACCTTTGCAAACGGGATTAGCATTCGCGATGCTAAATTTGAAGACAAACTTGATATACAACAAGTAGCGCCCGTAAGATTCCACCGCCTTGTCACTTCTACACTTGAGAAAATCAAAGACGCGTCTAGAGTATTTGCTGTTACTCTTCGAGATATTGATATTGCCTTGAAGCCGAAAGTCCCTTTGACAACAGAGCAAATACTGGAATTGCTACCTAAGAGGTTTCATAAGTACGCTGCTGTCTTTGATCCTAAAAGGGCCGAGAGACTACCACCGCATCGCCCTGGGATTGATCACGAAATACCTATAGAAGAAGGAAAACCACTTCCTTGGGGACCTCTATATGGTATGGGTCGAGAACAACTCCTTGTTTTGCGAAGGACTCTTACAGAGCTACTAGATAAAGGCTTTATCCGAGAGAGTAAATCAGTTGCTGCGTCTCCAGTTCTCTTTGTGAAGAAACCAGGAGGGGGCTTACGCTTTTGCGTAGACTACCGAGCCTTAAACGCAATTACTCGAAAGGATAGGTACCCGCTACCGTTAGTAAAAGAGACTTTACTAACCTTAGCTCGTGCTAAGTATCTTAGTAAGCTTGATGTAAATGCTGCCTTCCACAAGATTCGAATCGCAACGGGAGATGAGTTCAAAACTGCCTTTCGAACTAGATATGGTCTATTTGAATGGCTAGTTACTCCCTTTGGCTTAACCGGTGCACCTGCGTCTTTTCAACGGTATATAAACTATATCCTTCGACGATACCTAGACGAGTTCTGCTCAGCTTATCTAGACGATATAGTAATATACTCTTCAAAGAACCTTAAAGACCATGAAGAAAAGACTGAAAAGATACTTCAAAGCTGCCTTAACGCTGGGTTGTACCTTGATATTCGGAAGTGCGAGTTTAATACCAAACGAGTCAAGTATCTAGGCTTCGTTATAGATACTGAAACGGGCCTACACATGGATCCGGAGAAGATCAAAGCAATTAAAGAATGGGAACGTCCTACTACTCTACGAGGAGTACGTGGCTTCCTAGGCTTTACAAACTTCTACCGTGACTTTGTAAAAGATAACTCAACAATAAGGGAGCCTCTGGTTCGCCTTACAAAGAAGAATACTCCATTTTTATGGGGAAAGGAGCAAGAAGAATCTTTTCAAAAACTTAAGGCAGAGTTTTGCAAAGAACCTGTCCTGTCTGCACTTGATGAAGATAAGCCTACGCGAGTAGAACCTGATGCTTCAGGCTGGGCTTCCGGAGCAGTACTTAGTCAAAAAGATGAGCTAGGTAACTGGAAACCATGTGCTTTCTTCTCTACTAAGCACTTGCCAGCCGAATGCAATTATGATATCCACGACAAAGAACTTATGGCTATAGTCAAAGCTCTAGTCCATTGGACTAGCGAGCTACTAAGCCTAAGTAAGCCATTCATTATCCTCACAGATCACAAGAACCTTGAGAAGTTTATGGTAAAAAGGGAACTAAATGAAAGGCAAATGAGATGGGCGCAGATACTAGCTAAGTTTAACTTCAAACTAGGCTATCGCCCAGGCTCTGAATCTGTAGTTCCAGACGCCTTAACTCGAAGGGATCAAGATCTCCCAAAGGATATTCAAGACCCAAGAATCGTTGAAAGAACTAGAACGTTATTACCTCCAAAGCTTTGGATTAACGTTCTAGAGGATAAGACTCCTGCAAGAGAAGAAGCTGCCCAAGAAAATGCTCAAGAAGTAGACAAAGAACCTATCCCCTTTATACAAAATCCCTTTCTCTCAGGTGATCTAAGGGATAGATGGGAAACTGCACTCGAAGGAGATCTAGACTACAGACGTATTTTCCAAAGCGTTCTAAAGCAAGATAGGCAGTTCCCATCTAAGCTAAAGGTTCCTACTTCTATAGGAGATTGTAAAGTCGAAAATAACCAGCTCTACTATAGAGACCGAATCTGGTTGCCCTCCTACGAGCCTCTCTTAACAGGAGTAATTCAAGAAATACACGATTCAGTCCTATCAGGGCATCCTGGACGAGAAGCTACCATTGCTATTCTCTCCAGACAGTTCTACTGGCCGGGATTTGCTCAAGATATACGTCAGTTTATACGCAATTGTGACGTCTGCGGAAGAACTTCAGTCTGGCGAGACAAAAAGAAAGGTTTACTTAAACCTCTTCCTGTCCCTAGCCGTATCTGGCAAGATATTTCAGTAGACTTCATAGTCGAATTACCAGAGAGCCAAAGATGCACAAGACTCTGCGTTATTACTGACCGCTTGGGTAAAGGAACTATCCTGTTCCCAGTGCCTAAAGAACAGTTTGGAGCTGAAGGATTTGCAAAACTATTTATGCAGAACTACGTAAGATTACACTGGCTTCCTAGATCTCTAGTCTCAGATAGGGACACGCAATTTGTTAATGCTTTCTGGAAAGAAGTTTGTCACCTTCTTAAGATAGAGAGAAGACTCTCTACAGCGTATCACCCTGAGACTGATGGATCTACGGAAAGAAGAAATCAAGAAGTTGAAGCCTATCTACGTAAGTTCTGTACATTTAGTCAGAACGACTGGGTCGAGCTCCTGCATATTGCTCAAATATGCCTCGATAATAGACCAAACCAAGCTACGGGCCTATCGCCTTTCTTCTTAACCCACGGTTATAACATTGAGCATATAGGAACTGTTGAAGCTCCCCAGGAAACCCCTAAGAATCCAAAAGAAAAAGCACAAGATCTTGTAGCAAAATTGAAGGACGCACAAGAATGGGCAGAAACGTCAATGGTATCAGCTCAGCAACAGCAAGAATACTACTCTAATAGAGATCGTGCTCCGGCTGACTCTTTTAAAGTGGGAGACAAAGTCTGGCTCAACCTAAAGAACGTAAAAACCCTACGTCCTTGTAAGAAACTAGACTGGATTCATGGGAAGTATACAGTTACACGAGTTATCAACTCAATGTCTTACGAGCTTGATACACCCAGAGGAATCCACAACCGATTTCATACGTCTTTACTTAGGAGAGCTGGCACAGATCCCCTACCTTCACAAATACAAGATAATACACAGCCGCCTCCTAAAGTAACTGAACAAGGAGACGAGGAATACGGTATCGAGGCTATTCTAGCCGCAAGATGGCGCCGGCGAGGTCGACAACAAACGCGAGAAGTCTTAGTTAAGTGGGTAGGCTACGTTGATCCTACGTGGGAACCCCTTAGCGAACTCCAACAAACTACAGCTCTGGACGCTTTTGAAAGTGCCTACGGCAACGTTCTTGAAAACGACGGACCTATACTACGCCCTCAGAGACTACGCTCACATCGATCTACAAGAGAGGGGGGGAGGGGATAATGTTAAGGGATGGAATCCTTCTCTCTAGCTTATCCATGACTGGATTTCCAATTGTTCTCTTGTTATTCTGCAAGCTGTCATGTTCTATTTTGCAAGCTGTCATGTTCTATTTTGCAAGCTGTCATGTTCTATTTCGCAAGCTGCCATGTTCTATTTTGCAAGCTGTCACGTTTCCATTTAAAGATACTTTCTAGAAGGATCTATTGTAAGAGGAGGATTATATATACTAGCTATCCTTCCTGTACTTACACTTTCTTCTCTGTACTTAGATACTTGAAATATAAGCTGTCTTCCCTCACTTGCGAAACACCTTTGAGGGTTGAACTCTTACAATGACTTTCTGTGTGTGCCCATTATCCTTGATCTAAATTCAAGCCTGAATTCGTTATCTGCTTCTTTACTGTTCCTCCGTGCTTATACCGTGTCTGTACCGTGCCTTCGCCCGCCTATATCCGCATGCCTCTCGCCCTTATCCGAAAGGGCATCCAAGAATCCTCCTATCATCTTCTTTCCGCCTTAGAAGTTCTTCCCTACTGTTTGTTGATAGCACCCTGGAGGACCAATCCAGTTCCGTACCTAGTTTTCTGTCCGTGTTGTTATGGGCATGGCCCATGGTTGGTATAGGCTAAGAGCCTAAGCCTGATTGAGCCTAGTATAGAGAAAGAACCTCATTGAGGTTCTCTGTTTGTAGATACCTTCACTCTTTAACTGAATCTAAACAATCTTTGGCTACGAGTATGCTGCGTCTTTCCAGCTACCGTCCCGTAATATAGATTCAGTTCTTTACAAACCTAGGTGTACTTGATGCGTAGCAACAGTACCCTATCGACTCCTACAACCTACACCCCTACTACCGACGACGACCCAATCGCGAGCATTACGCAAGGAATCGACAAACTCTCAATGGCTCGAGCAAATTCGCCTGACACCGTACAACAATTGGTGGCAGCTCTGACCGCAGTCAGTGTTGATGGGAACACCGGTGCAAAAGCTATTGCATGGCCTGCGCCGCAAAGAGCCTCAAAGATCACTATCATGAACAACGCGCTCAACTACTCCCTCCAACAGACCTTGAAATCAGTGCGATTGTCCAGGGACGACTACGACACTTACGTAAAAGATGTACAGTACTTCGCGACGAAGACAGAGGCTCTATCCCACCAACGTCGCTATCCAAGTACGGATAAGGAGACGCCAACGACTCGAGGGAGGCCACAATCACCCCAAACAGTCAGTCGTGACGCAGAAGGCGATATCGAAATGACTGGCATCAACGCCCTTTCAGCGCAGATCGCAGCACTGATAGCTCGGGTCGATACACTCGGAAAGGATGCGAAGAAGGACCGACGACCTAGAGCGAAATGGCGATCCCAAACAGAGTTCTTGGCACTTATACAAGCGGGCAAATGCGGGCGCTGTAAGAAGCCCAAGCACCACCCGAACGTATGCGAATTCCGACCAGCAACACGTCCAAAGACTCAGGTCACTGCGGTAATTACACAGCATACCGATGACTCCCTACAGGAAGCCTCATCAGAGTCGGAAAACTAGCTACCCTTGTGCATCGTCGCGCACGAGGGTCTGAAGTAGATGTACATGGCGAAGACATTACAAAGCTACCAGGCATAAGAGAAATCAAAGCAGCAAAGGATAGGATGGAAAGTACACCCTTCTTGATAGATACCTTGATCAATGGAACTTCTTTCACCGAATCCTTCTTTGATAACGGCTGCCTCCCTTATGCTGCTTTCAGCGAGAAGAGTGTCCAAACACATCGTCTACCGCGCATCCCAATTGACACCAAACAATTGGCACTGGCTAAAGAGAGCCACGAGAACGGAGAAGACCTCCGTATTACGCACATGACCTACGCTACGATCGACATTGATGGTCGAGCAGAGCGAGTCTATGGGTATATAGTGAAAGGATTGAGCTTCCCTATTATCCTAGGCAAGGCATGGGCAGAGAGAAACTGGGTGCGATATATAGCAGCTAAGAGAAAGCTGCTTATTGGTCAAGGATCCCAGCGCATCACGGTAAGAGAAAAGGGGTGGCTAGAACAGAACACCAAAGCGCGAGACCGGCTCGCTCACGTGCGGGCGGCTTGTCTAGTGTCAGGATCTGTATTTGCAGCTATTGTTGGAAGGGCCCAGCGACGGTTGAGAAGAGATGGACCGGATGGTACACAAGTGCTGGCTATCTCGATGTCGGATATCAACAAGGCCCTAAGCAAGTTAGCAGAAAGAAAACAGAGAAAGACTGAGGAAGAAATCCGACAAGAGATACCAGAAGAAATAGCAGAGCATGCTGATGCCTTTCTCGACGACGAAGACGGAGAGATCGCGCCCCATCAAGAGGGTCGCGATCACGTTATCGAATTGATACGAGATGAACAAGGTCGCGAGGCAGAAGTTCCTTGGGGCCCATTATACGGCATGTCGAGGGAAGAGCTATTAGTCCTACGAAAAACACTTTCGGACTATATGGACAAGGGCTGGATACGCGCCAGCAACTCACCAGCGGCAGCCCCAGTCTTATTTGTAAGGAAACCAGGTGGAGGCATTCGGATGTGTGTAGACTATCGGGCACTGAATCGAATCACTCGATCGGACCGCTACCCATTGCCACTAATCCGAGAAACCCTACGAAATCTAGCAACAGCGCGCTGGTACACCAAACTTGACGTCAGAGCGGCATTTCATCGGCTCCGCATCAAGCACGGCGATGAGTGGAAAACGGCTTTTCGCACTCGATTTGGACTATTCGAATGGCTAGTTACCCCCTTCGGACTAGCTGGCGCACCCGCGAGCTTTCAACGATACATCAACGGAGTCCTACGGGAATCCCTAGATATCTGCTGTTCAGCCTACATGGACGATGTCTTGATATGGAGCGACGGCGACTATCTGGATCACATGGTTAAGGTTAACCAAATTCTTGCCAAGCTCAAGACTGCTGGACTTCGGCTAGACTTAAGCAAGTGCGAGTTTGCTGTTCAGGAGGTCAAATATCTGGGGTTCATTATCACTGCAGGAGAAGGGATCAAAGTCGACCCAGAGAAAGTTGCCGCGATTAAAGAATGGGAGGCTCCAGTCAATGTCACAGGCGTACGCTCCTTCCTAGGCTTTGCAAATTTCTACCGAGACTTCATCGACAACTTCTCAGAGCTCTCCGACCCCTTAATCAAGTTAACACGGAAGGCCGTCGCTTTTGTCTGGAACAAAGAACATGAGAACGCCTTTCAAGTCTTGAAGGAGCTATTCATCTCCGCCCCAATACTGGCTCACTGGAATCCAGACCTGGATACGGTACTCGAGTGCGACTGCTCTGGCTACGCGCTGGGAGGCACGTTGTCGCAGAAGGATATGAAAGGAAAACTACGACCAGTAGCATACTTCTCCCGCAAGCTCACTGCGGCTGAATGTAACTACGAGATCCACGATAAAGAATTACTGGCAGTAATCAAGTCCATTGAACACTGGAGAGGAGAACTACGCAGTGTTGCAGCACCTTTCAAAGTCCTTACCGATCACAAGAATCTCCGCTACTTTATGACAGCGCAGCGTTTGTCAGAGAGACAAGCAAGATGGTCGCTAATTCTATCTGAGTACCAATTCCAGCTGGAATTTCGCGCCGGAAAACTAGCGCAAAGACCAGACGCACTATCAAGAAGACATCAAGATATGCCACATGACAAGAACGACGAGAGACTACAAGGGCGAGTGGCCCAGTTGATCAAGGACGAATGGCTTCCTCCTCTTTCCGAGAGGACGACCGAAACAATCGCAATACAAGCCCTTATCTGCCCAGTCAATACACCGAATACATCCAATAGTACATGGGACGTTATACGGGAGCCCCAGCAAAATACTGGACTGGACGGTCGACACCAGCTGACTGCCGAAAACGGTCAACACCGGTCCACTACTAGGTACGGTCAAAACCGGTCAGTTGCAAAAGGATGCGATCTTTTCGAGAAACCAGAGTTACAACTTCTCTGGGATCGCGCAATAGCAGAGGACCAATCCTACGAAGCTATTCATACGGCTATAGTTACTGGCGAACGTTCCTTTCCTCCAGAGCTCAAGTTGTCGGTACAGCTACCCGAATGCGAAGTAGACGACCACGGCGCGGTCACGAGAAGAGGGATCCTATGGGTACCAGATTGGGAACCGCTGCGAACAACGCTGGTCCAACAAACTCACGATTCCCATGTTACTGGACACCCAGGGAGAGATAGCACGCTTGCGATTCTATCCAGAAGTTTCTTTTGGCCCCAACAATACAAGACAGTCCGGCAGTTTGTACGTAATTGCGACGTATGTGGGAGAACAGGAATATGGCGTGATAAGAAGCGAGGTCTTCTGAAACCACTTCCAATCCCGGCCCGCTTCCACAGCGAGCTATCAATCGATTTCATGACTGATTTGCCCGCGGAGGAAAACGGCCCAAAATACCTCATGGTTATCACAGATCGCCTCCTCAAAAGTGTTACGTTGGAGGCTATGACTACAATGAGCGCCAAAGAGTGCGCGAAAAGGTTCTTACAATGCCACTATCGCTACCACGGATTTCCCATGGCATTGACGTCGGACAGAGGCAGCAATTGGACAGGTCGTTTTTGGAGGAAGCTTTGCGAACTTACAAAGATTGAGCAGAGACTCTCTACAGCCTTTCATCCACAGACCGATGGCGCGACCGAGCGTATGAACCAGGAAGTTCTACGCTATCTCCGCGCCTTCATCGCATACTCCCAACTAGACTGGCCAACGCTACTACCTACGGCTATGTTAGCACTGAACAATCGTGACTCTTCAGTCACAGGGATGAGTCCATTCTATCTAACCCACGGCTACCATGCGGAACCAATCCAGAAAGTACAACGAATCTCACCCAGTAACTCACCAACAGCCGATGCCGAGACCTTTGTGCAACGAATAGAAGAGGCACAAGAATATGCACAGGCAGCGATGGCCTGGTCCCAGCAGAAGATGGAGAACGACGCCAACAGGTCACGTCAAGCTGCCGAAACGTTAAAAAAGGGCGACAAAGTCTGGTTGAACCTTAGGAATATCAATACTCCGCAGCTATCAAAGAAACTGTCGTGGACGCAAGCCAAATACACTGTCGAGAACCAGATCTCCCCGATGGTATACGAGCTGGCTGACCTGCCAAGTGGTATCCATAACCGTTTCCACGTTGACCTACTCCGCCGAGCCGCAACCGACACACTGCCCTCACAAGAATCCGATGATACCCAGCCGCCACCATTAGTGCCTCAAACCGAAGAAACAGAGGCTGAGTTTGAAGTAGAACGTATACTTCGCGCAGAGAAGAAACGGGTTGGGCGAGGCTGGGTTCGTCAGTTATTAATCAAATGGAAAGGCTATGCAGATCCCGATTGGCAGCCACGTTCATTATTCACAGAAGTCGAGGACTTAGACCGCTTCGAGGCAGAGTATGGCAAGGGCGACGGTGTCGGCGAAGATATAGGAGCTCAAACAGGGGCCCGAAGAAACCGAGTAGCGGTGGCCAGCGCCTTCGAATCTGCTACAAGCTGGCAGAAGCGATGTATGGCGTTTGTCTGTTTGATTATCCCACCTACCACACCCTCTTTAGTCCTGCACACCCGGTAAGGAGGGGGGTAATGTTATGGGCATGGCCCATGGTTGGTATAGGCTAAGAGCCTAAGCCTGATTGAGCCTAGTATAGAGAAAGAACCTCATTGAGGTTCTCTGTTTGTAGATACCTTCACTCTTTAACTGAATCTAAACAATCTTTGGCTACGAGTATGCTGCGTCTTTCCAGCTACCGTCCCGTAATACGTGTAGAGTTGAAGGGTTTTATCGCGATATCGTGCGGAGGAGGATAGAGGTCGAGGACGGCTCGATGCTCGCCTGGTACGTGGGAGGTCGTTCTTTACGTTTGTTTAATTGATCCTGTTGTTGCCGGTGTGTCTGGGCCTTTTCGGCGATGGTGTGCTCGCGGTACGGTCGTGGTGCAACGTGGCCTCTTGCTGCGCGAGTGCGACGACGGGCAACCACCACGAGCGTGCGTTGATCTGATCGGCTCTGGTCACTGCCCTACATCTGAGATGTGGCGAGATGAATACAGGTTCGTAGCCTCCGCCTCGTACAGGCTCAGATTTCGACTTTGGAGGCCTGATTAATTAATACTCAACTACACTCTAACGTGTTCTACCACCGAGCTGGTCAACCCACCGAGCTGGTCAGTTTCTGCCAAGGCGACCAACTCCCTTATTAACACGATATGTCTCAACAACAAAATGCGCAATTATCTAACAGAGAAGGCAGAATTCAGCTTGCCCTTTCTGCCTATAACACCCACCAATTCCGAAGCCTCCGGCGCGCTGCTGAAGCGTTTGATGTACCTCCTTCAACATTGACTAGCCGATACAACGGAATCACGTATCGCCTAGATACTCGCAACGCCCAACACAAGCTCACTACGACTGAAGAGCAGACAATTGTCCAATACATCCTCGAGCTCGATTCGCGAGAATTCGCGCCCCGGCTGTGTGAGGTGGCAGACATGACGAATAAACTACTAGGTGTACGCGGTGGAGAGCCAGTAGGGAAAAACTGGGCTGAGAGGTTTATAACGCGCTCAGATGAGCTCAAGATGGCCTTCAATCGAGCTAAGGATAGGCAGAGGATACTACAGAAAGATCCAGAGATTATTGGCGCGTGGTTCAAGCTCGTTGCAGACACCAAGGCAAAGTACGGCATCCACGACGAGGATACGCACAACCTTGACGAGATTGGCTTCCAGATGGGCCTTATTGGGTCAATGAAGGTCGTCACAGCTTCTGAAAGACGTACACGGCCTAATTTGATCCAGCCAGGCGATCGCGAGTGGGTTACAGTTATCCAGAGCATCTGCGCCGCTGGGTATGCGACCCCGCCATTCATTATCTATAAAGGACGCGTTCACACCTCTGCGTGGTATGAGGAGGCAGATATACCACGGAATTGGAAGCTCTCGGTCTCTGAGAACGGCTGGACAAACAACGCGCTTGGTCTTGAGTGGTTGAAGCACTTTGACGCGTATACAAAAAGGCGCGTCAAGTGGGGGGGTATAGGCTGCTCATCTTGGACGACCATGAGAGCCATCTCAACCAGGATTTCAAGGACTACTGCCTCGAACATAAGATCATAACGCTCTGTATGCCACCTCATTCATCGCATATCCTCCAGCCGCTTGATGTGGTCTGCTTCTCACCGTTGAAGTGCAAGTACTCTCAACGAGTTCGAGACTTGGCACGCCGACGCGTCTACCATATCAACAAAGAAGGCTTCCTCCCAGTCTTCAAAGACGTGTTTTTCGACGTGTTTACAGAAGAGAACTGTCGAAAGGCTTTTGAGATGGTAGGGCTAGTCCCTATCAAGGCGGAGGTGGTATTGGATCGCCTTGAAGTACGGCTACGTACCCCACCAGCACCCCCACCGCAGGAGACGCCGTGGCAGTCGAAGACTCCAAGCAATACTCATGAATTTGGATCCCAATCCAAGCTCGTAAGCGAGTCCTTTACTCGGTCACTAGTTACTGCGCAGGCAGGCTTTTCCCAGCTTGTCAAGGGCGCTGAATTGATGCTACACCAAAACGCTCTACTTGTTGCGCGCAACCGCGAGCTTGAAGAGCAATTGGCAGTAATGACAAAGCGAAAATCGCGCAAAAGGAAGTGGATCCAGCAAGGTGGTACTATAGAGTATGGGACTGTAGCAGCGCAGGTAGCTGCCGAGGCGTCTGTCGCGTCTCAGGGATCAAAGAAGGCTCGTGGTAGTGGTGGTCAAGAAATAGCCCGACCAACTCAACGGCGCTGTAGGAACTGCGGCGCAACTGGGCATAATGCGCGAACTTGTAAAAAAGATATCGAGATATCATCTGAATCAGATAGCAGCACGACGACCTTAGAATCTATTGTTAATAGCGATTAAATTGAAGAGTCGTAACATGAGTTGGTCGTGCCAAGCCTTTTTGACCAGCTCGGTTGGTTGACCAGCTCGGTGGTGGAACACGTTATACCAAAAGCGAAATCCCCACCAAAAATCCACTCAATCATACAACCCCAAACCACAACCCCCAAATCCAAGTCCAATCCGCTCAACGGAAAAAAAAGAGGCCCCCAAATCCCTCCCAGAAAACACCACGCTCTCACAAACCCTCTTTACAATTCACTACCCTAGATCCCCCCTTATACCGCCTTATTACCCTCTCCCCACCTCCCAACCTCCCCAAAATCTCCCCCCTCGCCAAACCCCCCAACCCAACACCAATAACAACCCGCAACAACAACAACCGGTAAAAATACTGGCCGCCGATAACTAGTATATCCCGTATATCCCACCGCTGCGATCAAGAGATAGACCAGGATGGAGAAGGAAGCGACGATGGCGGCGGGGAGGGATATAAGAATCGTTGTGATCTCGAGCATTTTTGGGGAGGCGTTGCGAATGGAGGTTTGAGTTGTTGGGTTTTGGTTTTTGGTGTTCCGTTTTTGGGTTTTCGCTTTTGGGTTTTTGTTCTCAGAATTGATTTCCGTGATTGGGATTGGGTACTGGTGTTTTTGGCTTTTCGCTTTTCGCTTTTCGCTTTTCGCTTTTGGTTTGGGGATGGGGATTTGGTTTGGTTGTTGGTTCGGGTTTGGGTTTGGGTTTGGACTTGCGATTTGCGATTTGCGATTTGGAAAGTCAGGTTTGGGATTCAGCTTTATCTTTCGCTTTAGCCTTCGCTAATTGCTTCCGGGTTTTTTGCTTTCCACCCTCCGTTTTAGACGTCGTGTGGGGGATAACAGTAAAAACCCGTAAACGTTAACAAGACCACCAACGCAGAATATACTCTTCAAACGAGCGAAACCTGAAGAAAAGCGAACATGAAGACAATCAAAACCTTCCATCCAAATATCTCCATTAACGTTAACAGAAACAAAAAAAAGTATTACACTTAGACCCAACACTCGATACTCAGACCCATCCTCACTAAACTATATACGGGCGATACACTATACTAGTCCGCGCAAGTGGAGGCGGAGCGATCCCATTGGTTACTGTAAACGCAGCGGGATCGTGTGGTCCCGTGTTGAGAAGGTGTTGATTGGTGGCTTGGTGTTCTGTTCATATTGATAGCGCATGTTTCCGTGATGTTGGGTTTGGAGCTGCGTGCATGTAGTCTCCGAGTTACGGCGGCCAGGAATCACGACATTAGCTTTGCATTTCAACTCCGAGTCTGCTAATTGAAGCACGAGATTGATGGATTTCTGGCAATTCTGGGAAATCATTTTGACAAAATTTTGTCAATGTAGATCTTCAATAGATGGATTCAACTCGGATCCAAGTGTTATCAGAGAGCAGAGAATGGATGGAACCACTGTGCACGATCAAGTCCCGTGGTGAAAACAAAACTGCGCGACGGCTGAATGCTGATGGTTCCAGTATGTATGTCGTAGTGTTTCTATCCCGAAGTCGACTTAACGATGCGACTATGACCAGTGTGCCCAAACTGTTCCACACAGTGAAACGAGTCCCACCTGCATCTTCAAGGACAGTCGCTCGTCATAATTATCCTTCCACCCCCAAAGACTCTGAGCAACGCAAAATATATCCTGCCAATTCCTTTGTCGAAGAGCCCGGAAAGCAACCGCAGCATTATTAGGTGTCCGGAACATTCTTCCCAGCTGTTTCAGTCTTGGCAAGATGGGGTTCACTTGGAAGCAATCCAAAATACCTTCCTGTTCCATAAGCAGCATTTCAAGGATCATATAGATGAATCTTGAAGTCATGGGGATGAAGGGGGCCTCTGCCGCTTCCCCCAAATCGGCATCGACGATGATGGGTTGGTGGTGGTAGTAGGTGGTATTCGCTTGTCTTTGAATCTCGTAACCCTTGCAGAGATAGCGGAGTCCGTTAATGAGGCACCGTCGTAAATTGCTGAGTCTGTAGAAGATAGTGCCAGGAACACAAGCCAGACAATCGCATGCAAAGTTACGCAATCCTGGTCGACGTTGCAATGAAGTAAAACGCGAGAATTCCGGAATGTAACAGAAGACACTCTCCCCGCCAATTTCGATGCCTTTGGTCGCCGCGCAGCGAGTGATGATCTCTCCATCGTCTTGAACATGATTGCTTTCAATCTCTGCAGCTCCTACAACCAAGAAATTTGGCAAACACGAGTGGTTGAATCTTGAAAGAACAGGATAGACGCCCCAGGTCTGATATATTCTATCCTTGAAATTGTTATGAAATTATTACGCGAGAAAATCAAGGCGGGATGTTCAGTGGCGTTGAATGATCCTCTTTCACCAAGACAGTCGAAATGCATCCGCTCCCTCGGCGGTAAAGACTTCCATGCCTCCACGGTTTTTGCAGCTGAGCAGTCGTTTTTCAGCAGTTCAAACAATGGGCGTTCCTCCATGATGGTCTCTCCGATCTTGATATTTCTAGTGGCGAAGCCGCCCCACCCTTTTCCTATCGATGGTCTCAGTTCGAAAGGTGCGTCGCTTGGCAAGGCGAGGAGAGTGTATGCTAGAGATCAGAGTGAGTATGATGAGGCTCCATAAACATAGTCGAGGAACCTGCGATGAGGTTCTGCTTCAGTCGTGTCGGCCTGTACTGATGTTTTGACTTGGGCGGATCCGCGCTTCTACGTGTTGACCTCTTCCATAAAAGTCTTCGTGACGGCCGCCGCTTTCCTCCCCGCTTCTTGCTTCTTCGCTTCTTCCTTGTTTTCTGCGTGCCTCTTCGCTGCTTGCTCGTCTGCTCGTCTCTCCGCTTCTTGCCTCTCTGCTTCTTGCCTCTCTGTTTCTTGCCTCTCCGCTGCTCGATTCTCCTCTTCTCGCCTCGCGCCTAGTTGCCTTTCGCGGCGGGTTAGATGCTTAGGCGGCATCGTGTTGTCCTTGTGTAATGAATAGAAGTAGAAGAATGGTACTTTGAAATGTTGTGCGAAGCAGAGTTCGGTGAGGATGAGAACAAGTTGCTGACATTGACGGAACTCTGAACAGCGTCGAAGCTTCCCATGTCAACGAGGTGAAACCAGGTAGATGAGAAGGTGCGATGGCGCAACCCAGGTAATCATGGACCCACAAGAGTAGTCGTACCGCTCCTTCCTTCAGTTCTTTGTCAAAGCAAATTGTTGTGGTCGCCACTGCTTTCTCGCACTGGTGATCTTAACGACTCAAGGCGCCGCTTTCTTCTCCAAAGGTCAGTATGAAGTGACGGAAACGAAGCGGAATAAGAATAGTTGATGTTTTGCGATGCAAGCCAGAAAGAATGATTTACCTCACTAAATCGAGCGAAAAAACACTGTACGCACTCATCTCTGAATCGTCAACGCCTTCCCAACACCACCGCCGAACTCAGGATTCGAATCCCATAGAACCGTCTCATTAACTGCCTTGACCTCCCTCGCATATAAAGTTCCACTACTTCTCTGCTTGAAAGTCTGCTCAGTATGTCCATAATTATAACTCTTGTTCTTCTCGTTCGAGAACGTAGCACCCCCACTTTGCATCGTATCTAAATGCAAAGGTCCAGACGCAAGATTGAAGAGACTCACAGGCCCACCAGATTCCGCATCGCTGTCGATAATGAGGCCACGTGAAATTTCGGCAGTAATCCTGATAGGATCGGTTTTCGGAAAAGCCGGATAGATCGTTGAAGTTGTACAGTCCAGGGGATAGGAAAACGTGGTTGTCGTATTGAAGGTTGAGGAGAGGGATTTTCCAATCGTGTATTGGATATTTCTTTGTGTAAGACCTAAGTTGGTGAAATCGCCTTTGTTGCTGAAAGTCAGATCTTGAGTCCAGCTCGCACCAGATACTGGATGTGTGATTTGAAGAGAGCGTGATGCAGCAACAGAGTATGTCAGCGTTCCGTTCGTCAGCGTCCCATTTCTACTTGGAACCTGGACTCGAGAGGATGAAGGGCTGATTGCGAGGCTTGAAATGGTGGTTTTTGGTGGTGAGTGCCCTTTGTAACCGAAAGTGTCCATATCGGACTTGTAGACAAAGATCTTGCCGGTCACAATCCAGTAAGGTCCCGCTGGAACGAGTTGAGATACACTGTTGTTGGTAGTACCATTGTAGCCCATAATCTGCATGGAGAATTTGTGGCTCTTTCCATCAGTCAGAAGTGGCACAAATGGTGTAATATCAATCTCCGTCTCTCGAAGGTCGTAAGCATCAATCCCCACAATCGGCTTCCAAAGTCCAGGAGCAACGCCACCAGTAAAGATGATTGGAAATGGCCAAACAACTCCAGCCAGTATGCCATCGATGTAGAGCTGAACTTCACGGAATGGCGAGTACCCGTACAAAGATCCAGCAGTATCTGGGAATGTCTCGGTATCGTTGGAAAGGACATTAGAAAACCAAAACTCTTCGTTAATCTGTCCATTCGCAGAAATGGAAACGACGGCTCTTCCCGTATTCCGAGGCAAAGTTTGGAGCACGCTCATGCTGGAATTGGCTTCTCCAGTGTTGAAAATGCTGGGCTTTCCTTGGTTTCCACGTTTCGACGAAATCGGCAAGATCAGATCCGCAGTTGTTGGTGGCGTTGCTTCAGTCCAGAATCTTGCAACCAGGGTGGTATTGAAAGGTGACGTATATACATCATTGACAATGTTACCAAGATCGAAGATGACCTTTTGTGGACTATTCCAGAGTGATAAATATGGAGTCATGTCTTTGGTGTATTTGAATACAATGCCCGCTGGAGTGGGCTCAGCCGTCGATAACCTCCAGACCTCAATATCTCCCAAGAACATGGTCGCCAGGCGGTCGAACTGCCGTCCTCGAGCTTTGGCAGTGAATTCGATCCCAACATTTGTGAAGGCGCATGACGGAGGTGTGTAGTCTCCAACAAATGGCTTCTCATATGAATTGGCAAAGGAATGTTGCATCAACACAGTCTGAGTATCGCAAGGCCGCAATGGAATCTGTTGAAGGGGTTTGTAGACTTGAAAGACATCGAGAATCGGCCGTGACTTGTTGGGAAATTGCCAGTCGGAGGTCAGTTTGTGCATGGATCGTTTTGCATGATGGAGGGCTCTGCCGTTCTGACGAGATATTGATGGTTTGGAGGCGACCAGCTGAGAGAAAGACAAGAGTCCGAGAACGCACCAGCTCCACGGTGTCGGAAACATGGTGGAACTGAGGAGACGGCGGTCGAAGAGAACGAGGAGGCTACAGCGACGAATCTGATAGGGACTATTGCGCCGAACCTGAGAAGAGATACTGAAAAAATCTGGAGAGAGAAGGGTAACGACGAAGTAGATGAGCCCTTGGTGTCAAACAGCGCAAAAAAGGAATGACGATCAACGGCGCAGTCCATCAGTAATATTCCGCAATACCAAGCTCTCAATATACCCTTTTCCGGCACGACGGACAGATTAATTAAGATGAGCCTTATATTGGGCAGCATCCGTGACTCGCGTGCATCGGTTCGTCGCGATCAATCCCCGATATCAAAGCATCGCGCACTCCGCTGGAGAAGAAAGGAGGTCAGAGGAGAGATCAGAAATGACAGATTGGTTTGCACGTAGCTTTCAAAGCTGGAGAGGTTGTGAACGAGGAATGGCACTTTTACGCGTCAAGATTGGACGTCGATTCTAAACGAAGACGGACGCACAGACCTTTATCAAAAACAGCCTAGTCGGTTCCAAGAACTCGAATTGTAGGAACATTGTCATCTCTCGTAACTCCCTAGACTATAATGTTGCAAAGGTTCAAAATGTTATGGATGGTAGATTCTGGATTTCCTCGGTAAAAAACTGCTATTACCTAACAATCATCCCCCGTAATTCACTAGCATATTCAACAACTACCAGATGGCACACAACCACCATTCCAACTATTGAAAATGGGCTCCAAGTGGCTCGCAGGACATCAAACTCGCTATCTGCGGCTGGGTAGCAGTCCCTAATCAGTAATTCCAGGCAGAGTCATTCTCCCAGGTGGTCCTTTGCGGACTGGTTTCGCGGGAATATTATCAGCCGAAGATAAATCACTGCTTGAAGACCCGTCATCGGAGATCTCTACCTGGACCTTCTCCCTCCGTTGAGGAGCTCCGACGATCTTGATGTTCTTGCGTTTCGCAAAGATGGACTGACGAGGTGGGCCAGATGGCGCTGAAGCTGGTTCCTCTTCCCCCTCATCTGAAGCATCTGACGCCTTCTCTGCTTCATCATCGTCTTCGACAAGACCTAAAGCTGTGAGCTTGGCCTTCTGATTCTCGGCTTTCAGCACCGCAGCTTTGGAAATCTGCATGGCCTTGGCCTGAGCAATGGCTTTTGGAGGGCGACCCCTTCCTCTGTAGCCTGCCGTGTCATTGGTACCATCAAGCCCACTACCGCCGGTGCTAGCACGCATGCTCGGTCGGATTGCAGGCGCCTTTTGTGCATGTGGACGCGCGGGCATCGTCTCTCGTCTCTCTCTACGCTCGCGTTCTTTTTCTCGTGCCCGTGGGTTAACATCTCCATCCTTGAAATTGTCAGGAAGAGCATCTGGCAGGTCTTCATCTCCATCCTGGTGCTTCCGCGCAAGCCACTGGGAGCTCCTGCCTTCTTTGCGAAAATTTGATGGGGCCTCATCGTCGACAAAGTCTTCCTCATCTGATTCCACCGTTATCTCCTCATATTTGGGCTTGCCACCTGGGCCCTTTTTCTGGTCTCGATTGCCCTTGTTACTACGGTCCCACGAGTGAAAGTCTCTATCATCTTCGACGCGAACTTTGAACGCCTTCTGCTTCTTCGGTTGCTGTGGTTTATTAATGGCTTGGAACCCGCTGGATTTTGGGGGAGCGATGTCTGATGTTAAAAGGACATTCGGTACAGGCGGGTGTAAAGGCGAATGGTTTACAGATGGGTCCAACTCTGCGAGTTTTGCTTCAAGGCGGAGAGGGTCGATTTTCAAAACTACCTTGCATGAGCGCCCTTTAATGGCAGCCATTACTTGGATGTAACGACCTGCTTTTCGTGCTTCCTCAAGACGTTTAGTCTCTTGTTGCACCTGAAATTGCTTTGAGGCCTTATTCTTCGGCAAGGACTTGTCATTGTGGTTCAGTTTCTGCTTCTTAGATGTCACGAGTTTGATCTGCTCGATGTCATCAGGTTTTGCCCGCTTCTTCGATTTCTTCGACGAGGCAGTTGATGCTTGCGCTTCGGCATCGTCGGCGATCCCGGAGCGATTCAACGACGATGGGGCGACGAAACCACTGTTCAACTCCGTTGGATCTGGGTACATTGACATGTCTGCATCAAAGTTGTCGATACTGGAATCTGCGCTCCCATTCACATCGCCTATAGGTGGCGCTCCAGCAAAGCTGCTCTGCGATGCCGGCCACACAGTACCCGAGTTCCCACCCAGAGCTGGGTCGATGAGGTTGCTAACCTGAGGGGAATACTCGATCTCACCACGTGCATCTCTGTCTGCGACAATGCCTTCGTCCTCGTCTTCATCAAACTCGTTGAGAGTGTCGTCGTTGAGCTTGGCAAGCTCGGCTTCTGCCTTCTTACGTTGCAACCTTGCACTGTCTCCTGGTGGTTGGTCGGCTGTCTCTTTGATCCAGTTGAGGTTAGAAACGCTGAAATCCACTAGGGCCTCCACGCTTCGGACGTCCGCCACAATCTTGGTATCGTGTCCAAGTAGCGTGCCTTTGGGCTCATATGGATGCTGTCGCGGATCTTTCCGACATGCGCCAGTCGAGCAGACTCGCCGACAGTGAGGGCATTCCCAGTTGGGATCCTGCATGATATCCTGAGGAGCCTGATCATGGGCGCGCCATAGGCTCCCATAGCACCAGCCACGTTCGCACATTGTACAAACGGCCATTTTCCACTTGGGATGTCTATGACAGCACACATGACAAGACTTATTGTTTTCCAACCATGCCTTCGATCGCTTCTTCTTAATGCGTTTCACCAGACCATTTTCGTCGACTTCGATCTCCTCCTGCTCATCCTGTGAGCCTTCCTCCTTTTCGGGCTTCGCTGCCTTGATATCAACCCAAGGACGCATCTTCAATTGCTCCTGACAAACTTGTGCAAGTGTCCGTTTTGGATACAGCTGCCTCTCTTCTTCGAGTGACAAAGGCGTCTTTCCAGTCATGCCACCGTCGATATCGATTATCTGTTTCCGCCATTCGTCGTACCGAGCCACCAGGTCCTTCCACCGCCACTGCTCCATCCACTTGTATTTCGACTGGCAGCCGCAGGATCGGCCCATGGCGAAACAATTCATGCATACATCATATGGTTCGTCAACGCCGGTGTTCAACATGTCCATGCAGGATTTGCAAGACAAAAACCGATTGAATATGTTGCCCCGACAGTATGCACATGTGATGTTACTGTCATACGGCAACAGCTCCGTGGTCTCCTTGGTGCCTGATGCAAAGGATTCAGAAATGAGTATGTTCTTGAACAACTCAAAAAGTCGTTTAAAGTCTCGCTGAACTTGCCTGACTTTGCGTGACTGAGAGATACGTTGTGCTTCGTATTGCGACCGCGATGCCTGGAGACGTGCCTGCTTCAATAGTGCTGAGTATTTGAGCAAAGTGTAGTAGACGATTGCTTTGTTCTTGTACTGCTCGTCACGGCAAACCATGCGAGCGTTGGGCAAGGCTTCGGCCATAGCTTTCTCCAGGGTTTCCACGGTCGTGCGATTCCATGCAACCTTCATGGTTCTTGTTCCGCGGTTCCAGACCTGGTGAGGTGCGAGCGGAGGAATCAAGATGAAATCTCCGGCTTTCTGTTCGACGACATGGACTCTGAATGGAGCCCGCTGCCAAGCAGCAATCTGTGCAAAATGGTTCTCAGTCTCAATGTCATGTCCAAGTACCGAAAGCCAGTATTCTTGAACAATGTGGCGATCCTCGGCCTCAGTCATGAACCAAATCGAAGATCCAGGTTTCTCGGGTTGTCCATTCTCATCGAAGGCTTCTGAAGCGTTCACCATGATGTTGTGTCCAAGAGAAGCGCACATCTCACGATGTGCTGGTGTATACGTGCCTTCATGTCCAATATAGCACATCAAGTTTTCTGCCCTCATCTCTTGCGGCAAGCTGGACATCAAGTCGCCCGCAGTGGCAATCTCTCTGCCTTTTCTGCGTCCAGTGCCGTTGGGAATGGGTTCGTCCACGGCACCTGGTCCTCCGGCTTCGCCCGTGTTGTCATTCCAATAAAATAAACTAGCTGGTATATGTTCCTTCAACTTCTCTTGCCAGACTGGAGGGCAGTCAATGTCTTTTAGGTACACTCGTTGTCTATTCTTGTCCTTGTAGTTTTCCGGGGCGTCGAAGTACTGATCTGTGAGCTTGCCCAAATTGCTTAGGTAGTGTCCGATGGTGAGGGGCAGGTTCTCTTTGGTGGTGATGTTGCGCGCATTCTCAACTGGAAAGAAGTCAGTGGCGTATCACTTGTTGCAGGCATCTGCATACCTTTGTCGCCGTGGTTGTCTTTCAACCACTTTGGTGTGAAGGTCCATGGGTCCAATTTCTCTTCAAAACCATCGACCACGAGCGGCTTGCCTCCATTTACAACGTGAAGAAGAATCAGCTTCTCAAACTTTTCCAGTCCCTGCTCCTCAATTGTGTTGCATGAAATGCGGAACACGTACTGGAAGTTCTCGGTGGTCTCCACAAGCTCTCGAAGATCGATGTGTGGTGAGATGGGTTCGAAGGAAGCGCGAGGGCGCGATGCGGGCATGACTGCGGCTATCTTTATCACGAAGCGTGGTATCCATGCATAGAGGGTACAAAGTGAGCTCCCGCTCTCAGCGCAAATCGTCTGGATGATGGGGCATGGGACGTCCTGGACCCGTCGCGTACTGCAATCTCTCTCGAGTGCCTCTGTGTCTTTCTCAAGTCGCGTAGACGGTTGTGAAGTAGTATGGGTCGAGTGTGGTTTGTCCGAGGTCTGGAGGTGGACGAGCGAGTCGCGAATCGCGAGGGTGGCTGGCCGCTGGTGAGCTTAGAATAGAAGAACACTGCACCTACCACCTACCACCATACCTTCCACCTCGCTTCCACCTCCACTACCTACACTCCACACCAATCAGATGGAGATGAGTATTGTCGAATCTCGGCGACGGTAACGGCTGCTGTCTGTGAGTCTAGGCCGTCAAAGTAGAGAGTAAATTCTGATGGCCAACAGTGAATCCCTGAAGCTCATTATCGAGCATGCGTGCCTCTTCCTTGGGTTTCATCAAGCACCATCTCGTTCGATTAGGATGCAATGATATCTCACTTCGATTATCTAAATTAACATGTCAAAGTCATGTTCAACCAAGTTCAATACGAAGCCATTTTTCACTCATCTCCAGATCATCATCATCACTCTCGAATCGAAGATGGCTGTGCTTGACTACCTCTCGAAAAGCCGCCTCAGTATCACCAGCCACCCACACGCCAAAATCTGAGCCACCTCTTCAACCATACAGCCCTCCAACTACCGGTCTTCTCTCGTATCTCCCTTCATCAGTCGTCCCATACGCTGAGCTCATCCGTCTGGATAAACCGACGGGAACCTACTACCTCTTCTTCCCATGCCTCTTCAGTACCTTGCTGGCCGCGCCATTGGCAGTTCCAATCGCCGCACCTCTGACAGTCATCGGGACATCAGCACTCTTCCTCACGGGAGCCCTTGTCATGCGCGGCGCAGGCTGTACCATTAATGATCTTTGGGATCGGAATTTGGATCCTCATGTTGCAAGGACGCGGCTGCGACCGATTGCACGGGGAGCCGTGTCACCAAAAGCTGCCATCATCTTCACTGGTGCACAACTTTTCACTGGTCTGGCTGTGCTTGTTCAGTTTCCGACAGCATGTCTTTACTACGGAATTCCTTCACTATTGCTCGTGGCCACTTACCCATTGGCGAAGAGGGTCACCTATTATCCACAGTTCGTCCTCGGGCTGACATTCTCGTGGGGCGCAATGATGGGGTTCCCAGCTTTGGGAGTGGATTTGCTCTCGAATCACGCTGCGCTGACAGCAGCATCATATCTGTACGCCAGTAGCGTGGCATGGACTGTCTTGTACGATATGATCTACGCACACATGGATATCAAAGATGATGTTAAAGCTGGCATCAAAAGCATCGCTCTTGCACACGAGAAGAACACGAAGGCCGTGTTGACAGGGCTAGCGGCTGTCCAAGTTGGTCTTCTTGCCGCCGCTGGGGCTGCCGTCGGTGCGGGACCTATCTTCTTCGCCGGCAGTTGTGGAAGCGCAATTGTTACATTGGGTACGATGATCTGGAAGGTCAATCTCAAAAGTGTGGCCAATTGCTGGTGGTGGTTCAAAAATGGAGCCTGGTTCACAGGCGGCGGGATCGCAATTGGCATGGGAGCTGAATATCTCGCGCAATGGTTTGGTTTGTATGAAGATGAAGAGAAGGGAATGATTAAAAATATCTGAACATGTCAACACTCGCGCAAACAGCGCAATGCTAATCATTTTCTCCTTTCCTCTATTGGAGGTTACATCTCGAAATACAGTCCATCACCTGGCATCATCACCGAAATACTTCTAACGGTTTTTGAATAGATTTGCCGCAAGTTTGCCAACGTTGTCTTAAACTGGGGTCGAGCAATTCCTTCAGCATCCCGTTGGAGAGCATCGGACCTCGTCAACATTTTTCAGCTGGCGGAGATATTGCCTAATCGTGTCAACTTAACATTCAGTCACGCGGGGACGGGGCACTGGTTAGTCGATTCACCTTTGCGGAAGTCGATTTCACATCTCGACATCATGTTCTTCATCTTGAGGTCGAGATCGCTGGTTTTCTGGCGAGTTCTCGCAATCAAAATGCCAAAACTACGGCAACATGGATCTTGAACTAGAAGTAATGAAAAGTCTTTACAACGTTTCTTAGCTCGGCTTCACATCCATAACTCCCAGCACAATTATGATCACTCACGCAGGGTCACGAGCGCTTTCCCCGGCCGCCTTTTGAAAACGGAAGCTCTCTCTCCAATCGGAACCCATCGGTCTTAGATCGATAGAGATCCAATTTTTGGCGACTTTCCGAAAAGCAGATTGTCAGACATCTCGCAGCACCATCATTCTCGAATCATAATTCCCCAGTCTGAGATCGATAACGATGAATTTATGGCTACTATCTTAGAACAGTCTGCCAGATGTTAGCAACATCGATTTTGAATCAGATTTTTTCAGGCTGGGATCGATATCAATGATTTTCAGGCGACATTCCGGAAACTCATGGCCACAAATTTGAGAAGATTAATCTTGAGTCGGAGCTGCTCAAGCTGGAATTGATATGGACAAATTGCTGGAGACTCTCCAAACACAGACTGCTGGAGGCTCAGCAACACCAATCTTAAGTTAGACATGATCAACTCTTTTCAGTTGTGGGTTGGAAATCTTGTTGATGGCCCGTACAAAGCCGCCTTGCCTGATCATGTCAACACTCGCCGGGTGGCCTCAAAGCCGATTCACAGTTTGCGCCGGGTATTGCGTTGGATTGGGTACAAATAGGCTTCTTTTGAAGTTTGTGTTGGAAGTTCATCTCCCCGACCTCACTTCACTTAGCAGCTTCCCGCTATTTTCGTATCGCAACTCTGATTGTTCTATTGTTGGCCCGACCAACCACCACGAACACTATTGTTACTCGAGACCCTACTTTTATTGATAATAATAGAAATATTTCCTATTGTTGAGGACTTGCTGTCAAAGAGGCATCGACCGCCAACCTTCATTCCACAACTCTATTCCCTCGAAGTCTTCTTTTTGCGACAATTTTTCCACACGCCTTTCAGCAATACCTTTTTCGGTCACCCCATTTCAATTGCCACGTTCAGATCGTACACCGCAGGCGGTTACCCATCTGATCATATATCAATCAGTACATACCGAATTGTCAATTCGTCAACCCAAACGGTCTCAAAATGCCACGCATTCTCCTAGAAATCAGCACCCGCAATTCCATCAAGGCTCGCGCATACAAACAGCCCAAGCTCCCCTCTGAACGTCTCTGGCTCTCCATCACCGGTCTCTCTTCGCCATACCCAATCACTGCAGCACTATCTCGAAACGTCAATCCGCCAGCAGTAATCTCACGGCCTGCAGTTGCAACACTCGCCTCATCTCTCTCAGAACGCCCAGCATTCATCAAGGTAAAACCACAAATCAGCAAGAAACGAAAGCGAGGTGAACCGACTACCAGCTCCGATTCCGGATCCTCTTTCAACGACGACGATTCTATAGCTACCTCCAACAACGATTTGGAGGATAGCGCTATCGATTTGAGCCCTACTGTCGACCCATCTCTCGTTGATCCCGCTCTCCTCGCTAGCAAAGAGCCTTTTCATGAACCAGTCGAGGTCGAGGAAGAGGATGTTCTCCTTGATCCCGCCCTCTTCGCTAGC
Organism: Venturia oleaginea; assembly: GCA_013176395.1. NCBI lineage: Eukaryota > Fungi > Ascomycota > Dothideomycetes > Venturiales > Venturiaceae > Venturia > Venturia oleaginea. Next base: position 126,348 of record JABMLP010000004.1, on the reverse strand, counting down.
AAAGAACCTTCTCCTGAACCGGTCGAGGTCGAGGAAGAGGATGATCTCCCCATTCCTCCCAAACGTCGACGTGTTTCTCTGGATCTGGCGCCATCTTCTTGCCTCCTTTTACCTCCTTCTGAACGACCTGTTGATGCAAAGTTCTCACCTAGACAAGTTGTTTGGGCTGTTACTATGCTTGAGGCTGTGATGGATGCGAGGGTCTTGGCTGTAAATTTGTATGAGGGTGCTGATTGTGCTTTTCTTGTGCAGGCGGTTATGAATGGTGCTTTGGAGGTGGAGAAGGATCATGCTGTTGAGATGGGGATGGATGGTCATGCTCGTGATGAAAACATGGGGAAATTGGATGCGCTGCTTGCTAAATGCTTGGAGAAAGAGGCGGTCGTTGAGTAGGATATATATGATGCTGAGGAGCTTGCTGAGGAGGTTGTGGAGTATGCCAGCGACGAGGAAGTTTTGGAGGAAGTTGTGGAGTATTTCTCTGACGAAGAGGAGGAACAAGCTCCTGTCGTTGTCGTGCAAGATGATTCTTCTAGCTCTGATGAGGAGTTCTCTTCTGACGATGAGGATTAGGTGGTTCTCCTGGTTGTTTTTGTATATACTACTATTATGGATTTGAGATACCCGGCTTTACTTGTTATACGACAAGGAGTCAACGCATTTCTCGATTAGGCAATTCAATGATGTATGCTTCGTCTTATCTATCATATCACTCTAACATCGATCTTTTAACTGTTTATTTAAATATCATTCCAATATCTAGTTCTTCATCAAAGATATGATGATATCATATTGAGATTGCCAAAAAGTTGTCGATCCCTGATACAATTACCAAGTCCACAATCTTAAACAGATCAAGTATGCCAAATTCCTGTAAGATCCCATTTCGCAATGCCCAGAAAAGTCGCAATCTTCGGTTCTACTAGCAAATCCTCAATCTTAGATCGAATATGCTCAGTTCCAGGAGAAATCACATTTCAAAACCGCGAGAAAGCATTTAATCCTCAAGCCTATCACCACGTCCCAACTCATAAATAGAACTGCTAACCTCCTAAAACGATTCCATTCTAAAGGCGCCAGAAATTGTAGAGCCCCGTTTCCTTTCATCAAGTCCCCGTTTTCACATCGCGACTACCAATTCCTAGTCATCAGCCGCTTAACAATACCACAGTCTTAAGGACCCTACAAATAACCATCGAATTGCCATTTCTAGAGTGAGCTTGCTATATCTTACCAACCTTCCAATTTAACTGCGCCAAAAATCTCCATACCTTCACTCCTTTCCCCCATTGGAAATCAAGATACCCCACGCCTCTCCACCCCTCTACCTCCCCATCACCAGAAATCTCAGACCCTTCAACCTTCAGATCTTGTCTTCTCAAATCGAGACTACTAGTTTCTCACAGTCCTCCAACTAGCTGACCAGAAATTTCAAAACCCCTTAAAAGATCGACTCGCCATTTTCAGATCTAGCTCTCAAATCCTCGGCACCTCTGCCATGCAAAATTGTCAGAAGTCTGAAGAGCATATCCTCACTGCTGAACTGAAAGAATCGAGTCAAGTCTAAGGTGATGAAGTCAAGGCAAATGAGGAAAGTGAGTTTGCTGGAATTATTGGACAATGAGTTGAGGTTGTAGTGTTGGGAAGAAGTCACCTGTTTACTGGTTGATGTAAATGTGGCAAGAGAATATATTCATCAGTTCACGACCGCAGAAAAATCATTCTACGTCGTTGCAACGTCAACGCTTGACTTGAAATCGATATCGATGAACTTCTGGCGATCCAGTGAAGATAGAGGGCCAGAGATTTATCGATGTCGATCATCAATTGGAAGCGCTAGATGGAAATAAGTCATTGCGTTCTATTGTGTTTGGAAACGTCAAGTCTGACACGAAGGGACGATTGGTGTTAGAACGGAGTGCTTTGAAAAGGTATATATATAATTACACACAAATCTTACATTCCCCCTCAAAAATCTTACACAGGCTTCGTGGCACTCTCATCACCACCCGCTTCCTCCTCGTTCAGATCCAATTCCTCCAGCGCCAACCCCTGATTCGTCGCCGCCACAGCCTCAAGGTCGTCCAAATCACTGCCCGTATACTGACTCGCCCCTCTTTGATTCTCAATCTCCACCTGCTCCAAAGCCCACGTTTTCCAGTTATTGAACTTCTTGTTCTCCAATTGCATGCTGATGTCGAGGGGACCGGGACCGAACCAGGCTCCGACGTGCATGGCTTCTTCTTTTGCGATTCGACGTTCGACGTCTTCGAGGTGACGGTGGAGGTAGAATTCTTTGCGGGCGATGTCGTAGGCGTGTGATTTTGTTATGTAGGGCTTGCCGCGTTTATTTATGCGTGCGAGCTCGGGGGGTGGATTGGCCATCAGGTGGAGTTGGCGATTGATGACGCTATTGGCTTCGTGTTAGTTGATGCCTTTGAGATGAGGGATTGGAATTGTGTGTACCTTTCACCGTCTAACCTCTTCCCAGGCTGTCTGATGCCTCGACTCCAGTCCCAATTTTTTGAATCATTCCCTGAATCTTCAAGAATGACCTTCGGTCTTGCCAGCTCCCATGGGTGGTCATTGAAGAAATCGCTCCGTAGTTTATCTTCGTTATAACCGATTTTCAATGGCTTAAATATCTGCCTCATATTTCTGTCTTGTAGATTCGAGCTTAACCGTGGGTAGCCTTTACTCGCTCGTCCAAATTTTGTCCTTGATCTTTCTTCGTCTGATACTGTGCGGGCATCGCGGAACACTGGGCGGTTGAGGATGGCAGGGGGAGGGAAGTCTTCCAATACAGCCATCCATGGTGGTGGTTTATGTGCAGCTATTCGCCCCGTTCTGATGAGGAGCCTTGCTTGTGCGACGACGCGCGCAGGGCGGAAATCGTACCTGCCCATTGTGATATCGTATGTTATGAGCAGCTGGATGGCATTTCTGCGCTGGTTAGGACTTGTTTGGTGGTTGCGGGTTTGAAGATGTACAGTGTGGTTTCTCCCTGGCTGCTTCCACTTAGGCGCGTACTTCTGGAGTTGTAATAGCTCAATTGGAGGCACCGAAGTGACGGTAGTATGGCAATTGAGCGATAAAGTGTATGCGATGATTTGTCGTCCAGCTCGTCGTCCAAAACTCTCCTCCGTGAATTTTGCGGGCCGACCTCTTGCGTTACAACTTTTTATATTCTGCTACTCAATACTGCTACCGAGTTCCCACGCGCTCGGTTGAAAACAATCTTCCTTTGATGGCTACTAGCCTGCTTCCATAATACAATGGAAGACTTCTCATGTCCCTATTCGGCTCTTTGGATAGGTCGACGAGCTCCTCCTCCCTCCGTCAACTAACATCTCGCTCCCTGTGCGCCTTCCTCTATCCTAGCATATCATCCGTCTGCCATATACCATCCAAGGAACGAGGATACTCTACCCAGAGCCGTCAATCGCATCGTTCAAGAACTGCAGCGCCATCCCCACAATTCATCATGGACAACTTCTTCATCACAGCTTTGGTACGCGCTGGAACTTGTTCAGCACATTCGACATGGAAAACAACCAGAAAGACAAGCTCAATACCGAAAGAGCACCACAAAACGCGACAGAAATCTCTCAGCGGCGGAAACACCAGTCGCCAATTTCATTCGAATCGGTCAAAGGGAGAGCTGGACGACGAGGCGGACAAGCCCATCGCAGAACCACAACTGCCAAGCCCAGAGTTGTCTAGAGAAGAGCTGCAAGATCTGGTGGATATCTATGGTGAATTCAAAAGGCGATTCAATGAGAAGGCACCTGAAGACGAGCCCTCGAGTGAAGAGCCAATGCCAGGACCAGACACTGTACAGCCCGGAATCAAGGACACATTTTACTTCACTGACAACGAGGCACGCGTCGGACTGCACCATAACATGGCAATTGAGAATCTGGTACACGAGTTGAAGGTGCACCTGGACAATAGGAAAACCTCCTTGGACGTGGTATGGGACACTTATCACAAACTGCCTGCCCCACGCGCCAACTACCTTTCATTAAAACTGCTCGGCCGTCTTTTGTGGCACATGGGCATTGTCAAGAATCGGGAAGAGATTGTCATGCTACGATACATGTCCATCATTGAGGATATGAAAGCTGCCGGAAAGCATGTCAGTGTGAGGGATTGGAACACAGGCATAAGTCTTGTGGGACGAAGTATGGGCAAAATCACGGCCGAGCATGTGGAGAATTCCATAAAGCTGTGGAAAGATATGGAGAAGAATGCTGGAATCATGGGCGACCACACGACATTCAGTATTCTGTTCGACCTGGCCCTGAAATCTGAGCAATACGTCCTTGCTGAAATGATTGACAAGGAAGCACAAGCGCGAAAGTTGAGGGTTGATCGAGTCTTTTTGATGGCTAAGATCTACTACCAGGGTGTTCGTGGAGACGGAATGGGTGTCAGGAGGGCTTATTCAGACCTGGTGGACGCTGGCGAAATTGTGGATACGTTTGTCCTCACCAATGTCATCACCTCACTGATCAATGCTGGGGAACTCCCAGCTGCCGAAATGACCTTCGAACGCATGAAACGACTTCACGCCTCGAAACAAGGAGCTACGCTACCACCAGACGACTGGTACGAAGAAAGAGCTCTCCAGGATATTCTCAGAGATGCAGCAGACCGATTTCGCACCGACGTTGATGGGCGATTGAATTTTCAAGAAGCGTCGCCAATTGCTCCAAATTGGAGGACATTTCGAGCATTCATACAACATCACACCAATGTCTCTGGAGACTACGATCAGATGAAGAAACTAGTCGAAGACATGCAGGACTACGGCATTCGATTGAACGGACCCATATACTACTGTATTTTTCACGGTTTCCTGAAGCACGGCGGTGTGCGATACTCGCGCTGGAGGTTGACGCTCTTGGAAGGTTTCTGGGAGAGATATCTCATGGGCGTCCAAGACAGTCCGGACGAGTATTTCTACGGTCACGGCTTGGCTTTGCTTGTGATCAAGGCTTTTGCCAAGTGCGCTGGCAGACAGCGCGCTTCTGAGATCTGGACGGATTTAAGGGATCGATGGCATCCGCCTGATAAGACTTTGCGGGCTGTCAATGATGTATTGGAGAGTACAGCTCAGCTTGACAAGAGATCGAGATGGGAGAAATAGTTGTATACCACGGGGGATCAACCGAAGTAATGCTGCATGCATAACATCTGCGTACTATTCCACAATTCACCAAGCGCCAAACTCTTTCGTCGTCGTCTTCGAATCGAATTCCTGGACTCACGTGATGGATGAATTCTCATCTCCAAGATGGCTGCAGTCTCTTTTCTACTCACAATTGAACACATGATGACGTTCTTTTGCGAAGTATCGCCTACTGTGGTTCGGTCCGTCATCTATTTTTGCACATATGCGGCTGCCTGGTACTAATTGGTGAATTAGTGGCTTACACCGCCCCAATCAATTCTCCAAACCCCTATAAAGATGCCTATTTCGCGAGCTTCTTTGATCACCTTCTTTCTGTCTCACATCCATCCTCTTCTCCCCTTTACGAAAAGAACGTCAGAAAAGCAACAATCTGCAAAGTATGTGACACTCGGTCTTCTTAATTTCCAGCATCAAGAATCAATGAACTACAATTCCAACATATCTCACCGCACCTTGAAGGAACAGGAATACCTCTCGAACCCTCTGAGACGTTATAGACATCTCATTCCTACGTCCTGTAGCCATTTCATTCAACCTTTGACATTTCATTCATTTTGCTGTTGGTCTGGCCTTCTCCCTTTCCATCATTTCTCCATGAGCAAACATCGGCCCAAGAACCAGCTTGTCCGGAATTGCTGATGTAAGATGATAGCAAATATATTCGTTCTCTTCCCAACACACACCCCCGACTCCCTCCGCCTCGTCGTGGGAAAAACGACGGATAAAGCACTGCACTACCTCATCTCCGAACCCTCAGAACGACAACTTTTCTACGCAATATTAGTAGCCCTCAGTCCCTCATCCCCATGCACCACCTCACCTCTCCAACACACCCAAACCCAAACCCCACCACTCCACATCCTACTAAAGGGCCCCGCAGTCCCATATTCCCCCCCTCTCCCCATCGCCACCGATCCACAGGGTAGTATTTCAAAGGGTCCCTTGAACTTCAAAATCTTCTCCTCCTCTTCTTTGCATCATGTCTATCGCAGACGGGAAGATGGGGATGGGGATGTTACGGAGTGTAAAGAGAAGGCTATTACGCTGCTGATGGGGAAATTGGATGGGTGTGTTCATGCTTTTGTTGGAGGGGAGGTGGAGGTGTGGGAGGAGGGGGGTTGGAGTTTTGCAGCTGGTGTTAGGGTTGGGATGGAGGGGGTTGGGAGTGGGAGTGGGATTGTGGGTGGTGGGAAGAGGGATTCGAGTTGGTTTTCTTCCAGGGGTGGAAGTTGATTGCGTGTCGATTGGTGTTGGAAATAATGAGGGAGAGAGGGATGGATTTTTAGGGACGTTTGAAGGCGAGTTATACTTGCCAAATCGAGATCGATGCTTCTAGATTTCTACAGCTTTATATTTTCAAAATCGCCAGTGATTTTCGAAGCAGTCGCTTCATTTCACCACGTTCTATCAAACTTAAACATTTTAATTACTGTCAGAAATACTACCGGTCGTCCGAATCTCTCTGTCTATTTTCCCTCTCACGCCGTCTGACTTTTCGCACTTTGAAGCCGACGAGTGATTCTTTGACCCCATAATTATCCTTCAGTAAAGCGACCACTCCCTCCATGCGTAGACCGGCCGTTTCAGGATAAATCACATACACGGCAATCCAACTGAGAAAGCAGATGGCCGCATAAGTGGCAAATGTACCCATAGGTGTACTTGCCTCCATCATTGGCAAGAAGGTCAAGCCAACCACGGTATTCGAAGCCCAGTTGGTAGCCGTGGCCAAACTCGATCCCAAAGACCTGACAGAGAGTGGAAACAACTCGGATTGTTGCCAGGGTACGCACCCAAGGCCCAAGGCGTATGCAGCGACATACAAAACCATGCTACCGACGATTGTAAGTGGCCAAGGGCCCGTGGATGTGGATTTGGTGGCTGTGATTCTAGCAAAATGGAGACCAAGAATGGCGCGGGATTTGATAGCATGCTCAGGTAAATCCACAAAATTGAATGCAATTGCACAAATTGTGAGACCCAGAACCATAATCGGGATGCTTCCAAGTAAGATACGGCGCCTGCCGAGTCGATCGATGAAATGGAATGTACCGAGCGTGAATACGAAGTTTGTGAGGGCGATTGTGAGAGATGTGGTGATTGGGTTTTTGAAGCCGACCATGGCGAAGATGGTTGCTGAGAAGTACATGAGGGAATTGAAGCCACATAGCTGTTGGGAGGCCTGTAGCATGCAAGCGATAACGAGAGCCCTTCGATTACCGCCGACGATGCATAATTCGCGTATGGTGTATTTGAACGCTCGAAAATGACGGCGTAGAGTGGATGGTGTGGTCGAGTCGTTTATTGAAGATATCTTCCGTGCGGACGATTCTTCTTCAATCTCGTCGGATATACTTTTCAGTATGCCCTCCACCACTCTCTCCTCGTTCAAGCCATACACTTTTGTCAAAACCTCCCTTGCTTTCTCATCTCTCCCTGCTTTTACGAGCCATCGCGGTGTTTCTACATCACACGGGTTAGCTGATGTTCTAACTTTGGAGAACGCAAATGTGCCATTCAGTCTACAGAACCCTGAAGCGAGATCGATATCAATAATTTTCTGGCGATCAATCTTCAAAATTGCTAGAAACTTCACATATTGAGCTCGACTTGAGCATTGCATCTTCGAAATAGGTGTGCCTCAACAGACGGAAATTAAAAAGGATGCACCCACCTGGCATGAAAAGCAGCGCCAACAGCTGTAGAACAGCCGGGACAGCACCAAGTCCCACCATCCACCTCCAACCTCCATTGACTTGAGAGAATGCCCAGCCTACCAGATAGGCAACTACTTGTCCTCCAGTGATAACTAAAGAGGACACAGTAACAAGTCGTCCTCGCCATTGCGCCGGAGCAATCTCAGATATATAGAGAGGAGTGACAAAACTAGCCGAGCCAACAGCAAGACCAATCACACTCCTCCCCAAAATCATCCCCCAAACCGTTGTACTGAAAGCCTGCCCTAACGCACCAAGCACAAACAGTGCATCTGCCAGCAAAATAACCCTCTTCCTCCCCAACCCATCAGCCAACAATCCCGAAATCGGCGAAACCAGCAAAGCGAATAGGGATGTACTCGAAGTAATAAGACTCTTATCCGATGTCGTCAACGCTCTCCGAGAGAGACTGGAGTCAATGCTGACAAGCGTCGACGATATAACGCCTGTACTATAGTATGCATTAGATTGATTGTTTTAGTTTCACCTCCACAGCCAGTGCGGTAGGTACTCACTCATAACCGAATAAGAGCCCGGATACACCGGCGCAGAAGGTCAGTATCCAAATGAATATGCCGGGTACGTCGAAGCTCCTTTCTTCGTCCTGGCGGTCCCGTTCTGCGGTGTTGTGGGAATCTTCTTCGGTTTCTTCGGGTTGCGGAGATAGGGGGCGGATTAAGGGCTCCTGGGCGCCATCTTCAGACATGAGTTGGAGGTGGGTGCCGTCTTCGTGTCGTACTCTGGTGTGTGTATGGTGGGTGGCCGTTTTGCGTATCGAGGGGCCGTAACGGCTTTGTTTATGGTCCTTGCGTTGAGGTGAGGTCGTGTTTGCTGCGAGTCAGCTTGGGGTTCGCGATGCAGATCATCGGCTCATGCTTTAGCGTGAAAGGGAGATTTGCACGTCCTCAGCCTGATTAAGGAGGCTCAACTCTGGCAGGCATCGTTTTCAATATTGCCAGGAACTCATCACCATCCATCTGAATCCAAGCACATTGAAATCCACCAAGCCTTTCCATCCTCCCAAAACCTCAGCAGAAATCCAAACCCAAACCCCCAAACCTCCACACAAGGAGTAAGCTCCGAAGACCCCCACCGACACTTAATCTCGGTCCCAGCTCATCTTCCAGTATTCACTTCCATCCATTCCGTCTTCCACCACACTTCTCTTCGCCTCTATCCAACCATAACTGTATGTGGTCATCTCACTCAGACTTTCAGTCCAACTCATCGAGCGCAGTTGGGGAAGCATGTAATAATCACAGCAATCACGTCATCAGAGACGAGAACATCTCGATTTGTCAACTACCTTTCCATCCCCCACTACTATCTCCAGACATCACGACCACCAGCCTCATCAAATCAGACTAAGTACCCAACCAGCAAGCCTATTCTCGCAAGGTAAGTTACCATTATCAAGCTATTATGTGAATTGATCCATCCTGATCATTCATTCCTCAAAACACTCGCTTGGTATTGCCAATCACCTTCATCATGCGAGGGGAATGCTTTGTTTCGACACCATACAATTGGCCCTCTGACGGTCCTCCTTCTTGATGCCTTGCCAGAACCTTCAAAAGTTCCCCTTTGGGCTTCGCTAGGCTCTTGGACCGCTCCTCTGACACACTGGTCACAACCATCGATAATGCAGTCATGGAAATCATCGCCATTGCAGTTCGAAGACGATACGCGTGTTCAACGCCAGTTGATGGAGGGCCGGCGAGCCGTGCGGAACCACCGCGATGGCACAAGGCCGAAGCCGGATCTCTACCCAGAAATATTGTCATGCATTTGGTGCATTCACTTGCCATCATCGACGTTCTCAGATGCGATTGGGGCGCCATTTGAGACCATGCCCTGTGGAGGTGCACCTGGCATCATGTTCGGTGGAGCGTAGCTGCCGCTGGGTGTGGGACGGTGTGGTTGGCCATGAAATTGTCCAGGACTGTTGCCGTAGTGCGGTTGATGAACCTGTTGATAGCCGACTCCACCTCGCATTTGTGGGACTAGGTAAAAAGGTTAGCCTGGGAAAATAGACAGAAGGAATGAATTGAACGTACTTGGACCTCCCTGAGTATACATTGTTCCTGGTGACATAAAGATGGGCATTCCCGGCTGGACGTGGCCTTGCTGGGAATTTTGCTGCATCATTGGAACGCCATGAGGACTGCCATAGCCATTGGGTGCTTGGTGAGGCATGCCATTGCCGGGATGGTATACTTGGCCTGGCCCCGCGTACATCATCGGGCATTGATTGGGAACTGCGCAACTGGTTGTACGGGCACCATGCGACCACTTTGTGGCTGCTGAGGGTAGAACTGTTGACCCTGTTGCGAACCTTGTCGATTCACCATTCCATGGCCGCCGGGCTGGAAACCTTGAGTAGGATAGAAGGCGGCGGGTTGTCCAACTTGATTACCGAAGGGAGTATATTGCTGCATATGCTGAGCTGGGGCTTGGAAGGACGAGTTTGAGTGGGTGTATCTCATTTGAGGCGCGTGGTTATCGTCGTAACGTGGCGTTCCAGGGCCGCCATGGATCAACTGCGCAGGCTGATGGCGAGGCGTGTGCTGTGGAGTCTGGCCATGCTGTATCGGACCGCCATGTTGTGTTTGAGGAAATGATCCAATCTGACCTTGGAATGGCGGTTGATTTGGCATTATCGAATGTGGGGGCGAAATTGATGGCTTCCTAGCAGGCTCAAAAACGTCGTTCAACTCCTTTCCAACCATTTCCTTGGACACCTCCCATCTTGGTAGGGTCTTGTACGCCGGCGGGATACCACCGTTGTCAGCCCAGGTAGGTCTGTTAGCCTCCTTCGCAACAGCATCCTTAACCTCCTTCTCCACTCGGGTGATGGGATTGAAGGTTTTCAAGGAGACGCGGTCAGAGACTGGAATAGGTCCTTTCCTACCTTCTGTACGGCCTTCGAATAGATTACCCTGTCTAGACTTTTTCTCCGCGGGTGGTGGGGGTCGGACAGCTTGGTCCCGCACTGGGCTCGAGCCACTGCTTGGGTTGGCGTTGGGAAGGAATGGGCGGGTGTTTGGATTCGGTGTGAAGCTCGCGGTAGGATTCCATTTTGTGGAGCTACCGTTAGGACTATGCACTCCACTTGATGGACCTGCAGGTGGCATGCGAGGATCGTGAGGAGGCATCTGGTGATGCTGGTTTGCAAGATGCTGGCGCTGGTTCTGGTTCTGGTTCTGCTGAAGGCGCTGACCGAGATTGCCTGGGCCACTAGGACGTGCTGACATTCCACCCATCTGCTGTTGCTGCTGTTGCAGCTGTTGCATGTGAGCTTGCGCATTACGGCCCAGGTTCGAGTTAAAGTTGGACTGGCTTGGTCGTGATCGCTGTTGGTTCTGTCTGTCACTCGGAGCTTGGGGAGAGGTGACACCGGAGTCAGGACGGTTCACAGCTGGTTTGGCGGTTTTCGAGTCCGCTGGCGCAGTAGTGGTCGTGCGTGGTGGGGTCGCGGCCTTGGTCTCGCCGATATTCTTCTTTGCTCTGTCCATAATGGCCTGCTGCTTGTCCTTATCCTTTGTCAGTATAGGGATCAAATCTGACGGGACTTCAGTGTTCAGCTTGAAGTTCTCGGCGAACTTCTTCAAGTCATTGAGCTTTACCGCTTTGTCCCGTCTCGCTGCAACCCGGTGAACGTCTTGGATCCGCATTTTCTCGGTGGCAGAAAAATGCTTGAAGGCTGTGAAAACATCCTTCTCCACTGTCTCAGTTGCACTGCCTTCCTTGGGCAGAGGACGGGTGCTTGATGCCTGCGTGCTTGCGAAAGATTTAATTGGGGGTATCGACATTGTGGCTTTCTCAGTTGTGCTAGGAGCAGTGGTGGCTGAGGGCTCCTTCAGCACAGGTGTGCTTGTGGAGGCTGGCTCTGATGGTTTCGTGGCAGCGGGGGCTTGTGCCTTGCTCGGTGCTGCGCTCTGTGGTCGTGATGAAGATATGATGGCCGGGTCATCAAGGGTCGTGGCATCGGCGGGAGGAGGTGGGCCACCAGGTGCACGTCGTGCTGGCGGTGTATATCGGTTAGGCTGTCCCGAAGCCAGAGGCTGGAAGCTGCGCTGAACTCCACTGTACCTGGGATGGGTCAGCATTTTGAACGTTAGGTGGGGTTCAATTGACTTACTTGGCCTCTTCGTCAATGTCATCGTCTCTAATGTTTATCTGTCCACGCTCTTCTGCCTGATGGGCATTATTTGTGGAGGAGGTTTCGATCTCCCGAGCGATCTTCGAGGCATGGGCCATCTTCTCTTTGAAGTCTGGAGCGGACGTGTCCAGCTTGGTGGTATAGTTGTTCTCATCGTAAGTGCTGTCTTTACCAGTCATCTGCTTATGAGCAGCGAACTGGTCCCAGCCATCTAGATTGCCGCTTAGGGACATGTTCACATTAGAGTCGGATGCTCCCTCCCATTTTTTGAGGTCGCGCTCACGCACTGCACGGCCAGATGAAATGTCTGTGTCGGTTCGGAAATTTGAAGATATTCCTATGATCGAAGCATCAATATAAGGTCGGGTGGATCATTGCGGCCGCATTGCTTACCATTCTGTGCTCTGCCTTGCGACTTGTCGAGGCGCACGCCATCAACCTTCAGATCAACCACGTCGGTTGTCGAGAGTGTCAAAGAGCGGTCGTCACCTTCTCCGACTTCCTCTCCAGTCACACCATTGGACTGTTTGCCCGACGAAGATGTCTTCTTGGCCATTTTGATTGTGTAGCCCTTGTCACCAAGGGAGGAGAATATTCCAGAGTAACGATCGCCGTTCTTGTGCATGAGCGTGGCATTCAGGCCCTAGCAAAAGACGCAGATTAGATTTATCCATGGCGGTCGAGTTCGGAGAGAGCTCCAGTGATATACCATGAGTTGACAAGGCCGAAGATGGGGATTATTCACGCGACAGGACAACAGACATACCTTCATATTTGCAGCCAAAAAGGCCAAATTGTTGGCAGGCGTCTTTTGGGGGCCAATGGCGTCTTTCGGCGAGGTTGGGAGACCTTTGGAGGACATGTTGGTTTTTGAGGCTGAGGTGCCGTTTGATGCAGTCACGGTGCTTCGCTGGGTGATGGGGTTGACACCGGAAGCCCAAGCATTAGCCGGAGCGGATTTCCTGCTGAAGTGATTAGGAAACGTGTGTGCGCGATCGGAGGTTAATGGGAGTTTGAAGTGCACAGCGACAGCTTTGGTGGAAGCTGTAGTGAACGAGGTGGAGGGTGGTTAGGTAGGACACACGAGGCGCTGGGACGAGAGAGCGCTTGGGTTGGACAAGACGTGACGTCGACTTACTTCTGTTCCTGCGCATTGAGCGCCTTAGCACTGGTATTCATTCTGGCCGTAGTCTTGTTCGCACTTGCATTGGTGGAAGTGATGGAGCTCGTGAGGTTGAGATTAGTAGAGGTCGAGGAGACCATGAGTGGAACCTCAATTCGGGCCGTTGCCGGTATAGTCCGTCCTCGTTGTTTTCGCTGACCGCGTATAGCAATAGCAATTCGAGGGTCGGGAGAGAATTGACAGAACGAGATGGCAATCGAACTGCGGGATGTAAGATGGGGAGAATTGGGGTTGTTGTTCAAAGCAGTAAAAGCTAGACGATAGAAGCTAAGCGGACGGGGAGTTCATCGCTAGATGCCATTAGTGGTGCTTGGCAGTAGAGGGTTGCACAGGCGATGGGTTATTATCGTACATGTTTTAATTTTGTATCAGCGGGGTGGGTGATGTATATACATCATGGACTCAAGGTCACGCAGTGAGGTCTCTTCTCGAAAGCAGAAATTGAGTTCAAGCAACCCAACACTCGTCCGTTCGAACGTCTTCTCGCGGCATTATAGTGCTATACTGACTACTCCATACCTAGAGGTAGCTACTTTTGTCTCTGCGCTAATAGCATCCTCCTCTGAGCATGATGAATTGTACGTATTCTGACACCGGTTTTGATAGCTACAACTTCTCGACAGCGGTTCAAGCGTCTGGTCACAGGTACCGCGTCTGTTCTCGGGTACCTCCACATGTAAATACAAGGAGGGTGCGGAGGTATCTATATCAAGCCTCCTCGCTCCTTTTTGTTTCAACCGTGGTCAGTGCTGGGCAGTTCGGATGGCACGTTTTTCTAGCTTCGCCCGCTCACGATGAGGCTGGCACTGGCTAGGTCTAAACAAGCTTCCACGCTTTCTCACATCCACCAATCCACTGACTTGAGCTTACCACACTATTAATACATACTTACATAGTACTAAGGTGGCATGACTTCTCAATATCAATGTGAGATTCCCATGCTAGCGCTGCTCTAGGAATCACCTGCACGAAAAGGGGGAATGCGGAACTTGTACCATAGTAGACTTGGAATGGAAGTAGAATGGAACAACGCAGGTGGTGGAATGGATACTTTACAGCGGGCATGTGCAGCATCTAGCCTGTCATTTTATTTCGACTACTGCAGGTCGTCGTCCGCTATATACAAACCAGTGCATACAAACTCTCTGCCTTGTGTTTCGTCTGAGTCGCCAAGGGAGAGATGGACGCATCGTGAGAAGGCCAGCGACTCATCACCCCGTCCATCCCAGACAGCACAGGACCCGAGACGTCACAGAACGGAGTGCATGCCGACTCGAAAGAATGCAGACGTCCCTCTCTCAACAACAGCCTTCTCTGAAGCGCGTCAACCTCGTAGACTCGGGTGTTGGTCTGTCCTCAGGAGAGAGCACCATGGACAGCGCTCCATCCACCCAGAGCGACATCAGAGCGTCTTCAGGCTCCGGCCGCTCCGCAGGCTCGCGGAGACAAAATGTAAGTTCAAATCCCCCGCCGCCATCAAAACCATACCCTGACATGTACCAGCCAAGTCAGCAGCTCCACCAGATCGAGAAGAGCGTCACCCACCTCCTTGTCGCGACAAAACTCCTCCTAGAGACTCTCACCCAATGGTCCCGCGGTACCGCCACCGAGGGAGAGGTCTCGGACGTGTACGTGCGGTTGGGATATGAATTCAACATCGCCTGTCGGGCATTCAACGCCATCGGCGTCGATACTGGAGACCTTGGCCCAGTCCCAGACTTACTAAGAGGAATCTTGGAGGACACATTAAGTCAGGAGGCATCACAAGCCAGCTTGGATAGGTTTCTCCCCAGGATACGCGACATCATAATAAATCTACTCCAAGGTCTCAAGAAAAAGCAAGCGAAGCTACGCGCGAGGGCTGCCAGAGAGACGGAGCGCACGTCAGGATCAAATGTACCCACCAGGCAAGCTTCTATTGATGTGTTGGGAGACACCCCTATATCAGATTCACAGATACCCTCACGACAAACAAGTGGACTGTCTCGGCAGTCAGTACAAAGAGCAACGAGTCGAGATCTACCCACTGGTCCAGAACTGCCGCCGCGGACGTCGTCCAGAAACGAAGGAAGAACATCTCCCAACTATAGCATTGATCGCTACGACAGCCAGAGCACATTGCAGTCCTCGAATTCCACCATGTCAAGTACCACGGCGCAAGACATGCCAATAATAGCGCCGTATCCAGCCGAAGACACTATTCCTTCGGGGCCTCAACCACCACCACATGGTGGAGCCGCCCACAACTTCCCTCATCCTCCTCCGCCTCCACCGAAACAAGACGCACTGCTGGCCTTACAACGGGGTGGTGATCTGGAAAGGAGAGCTTCAAGACGATTTTCCACATACCAAATCAAGCAACAGCTAGGAGGCGCAGCAAATGGCATACCCATGATACCAACCCAAAACTCTCCAGTACCAAATCGAGGACGCGAAGTCCGTGAATCGATACAGGCTGTTCGGCAAAGAGGGTCGACGCAATACAATCGAACAAAGACAGAGAGAAAGTTGATCGGTGAAACATCGCCGACACGGACGGTGTCGAGTCGGATAGCAGAAGAGAGCCCCAAGCCTTCCAGTCAAGCTCCTGAAATTGTGGAACCAGGGAGCCCCAATGTCAAAACCCCGGAGGACAAGCTTGCTTCATACTTTGAAAAAGATGGCACGGAACGGCCGCGTATGAGCGCAGTACTTGCTGGTCCAATAGATGAGCCTAGCTTTACTGGAGAATCTGTTCTCTCTGCCCCTGCAACAATACCCCAGCGTCGAATCTCCCGCAGAGCACAAACAGCCACGCCTCCGCCTCAGATCGAGACGACGTTGAACAACGAAGACTCACCGCAACCCGGGAAACCGTTGACGTTATTTCTGCAATACAAGAGCAAGGTGAAGAAGATCATACTGGAAGACGGATACAATGATTTATCAGTGGGCCGCATTCAGCTAGCTTTTATCGACAAGTTCGCATGGAATACACACAGCGAAGGCATTGATTTGCCCGAAATTTACATCCAGGACAACCTGTCAGGCGTCCGATATGAGCTCGAAGATCTCAGCGATATCAAGAACAACACCGTGCTCGTCTTGAATGTGGAGCCCTTGGATGAAGTCAAGCGGCACATTGATGATGGTCTCTCCAGCCTTCGACGAGTGGTGGAGGGCATCAAGACCTCGATCGATGATCAACAAGGCGCTATCCAACTCGTCAGCGAACGACAAACAGAGTCTGCTAAAGAGATTGCCAGCATTTTGGTCGCACCAACCCACTCTGTAGCTTCTACGCCAAGTACGAATGGCCAACGAGGTCTCGCGCCCTCCACATCGAATATTTCAGGTCTGGATCAGCTCTCAGAGATTCAAACCCTGCGCCGTGATTTGGCCATAATGCGACAAACATACTCTTCCTTCACATCTGACGTCGAAGCTTCCATGGCTGCAGTCCGCACCAAAGCCGCTTCTGTCAAATCTGTGGCTCTCAAAGTGGCACTCCCAAGTATCAGTGGCGAAAGTGGTCGTGCATATGTCAAGAAAGGGACTTTATGATACTCTTCACAAAGACCAGACAGCTGCTTTCGAACGCGTGGACGAAATCCAGGACTCCATTGAGGACCTGAGGAAAGACGTCGTCACACGCGGTGTTCGTCCTTTGCCTCGCCAATTGGAGCAGGTGGCTAAGGATCTGGCCAATGCGGCTACGGAGGTGAAACGACTCGAGGGCTTTTTGGCAAAGGAGAAGCCAATGTGGATCAAGGTCTGGAAACAAGAATTGCAACAGGTTTGCGATGACAAGGCCGCTGTTCAAGAGTCGGAGATGCTGGTCACGGACCTGACGGCCGATTTGGAGGATGCGGAGAGTACTTTCCGATTAGTCGAGGAAGCATGCAAACAGCAGAATCTCGAACCAGCTGATGGCAAGGGATCCCGCAATGTTTCGGGTGGACGAATGGTCACCCTCAATTCTATCGACCAATCTCTCGACCCGAGAAAAGCAAAAGATAGCGTTTTAGGCGAAGTCAAAGGTCTCCAAGTCGATCACGAATCTCGTCTCGAAGCCATTGCCCGCGCTGAACGCAATCGACAAAAGGAACTTGAGTCGAGAAAGGAGGGGGAGTTCACCAAAGAGGTGGCATCTTTTGTGGAGGAGGGCAAACTCAAGAAGACGGGTGGTGTGGAAGAAGCGGAGAGATTACGGAAAGCGAGAGACGAGAGGGCGAGGAGGGAATATTATGAACGACAGAATGGGATAACGCCCAGTGCGCCGCCACCACCGGTTGTGGAGGAGAGTAATACCAATAGTGATGAGGGGGCTAAAGAATCAGAAGAGGTTGTTGGGGAGCCGCCTGAGACGTCGGCGAAGGATTGATCTTGTGCTGGTTCGGTCGGCTCTATGGGTTGGTTGTGTTTGGTGATGATTTATTGTGGTACAGATGAGGGCGGATGTTTTGATGTTGATTCTTCATTTTTGAGCTCGTGGCGGGAGGTATGATATATATACCCCTCCTCCCTCTCAGCTACGGCATGGTATGACTACTTTCTTGTATCCCACTTTTCTTTCGACCTACTTCTTTCAGGAAGAACACGTTACGATATTCATGTATACAGCAGGGGATTAAATTGGTATGACTGTGATTTTTATATAATACGATGCGATGTATGGATAGGATGTGGATGTGGATGTGGATAGTTTGGTGGGATGGGACTTTGTAAACAAGGAGGGGCTGATGTGTGGGAATATGTAGGGTAGAGAATCAATCTCGTGTGGACTACTTGAGTGTTTTTAACTCTCGTATGCTAGCTCGTCTTTTTTGTCCTGTCCTGTCCTTATTCTGAACATAGGCTTGTTTGGATTCTCCTTGCCTTGATCTATTCAATCTAGCCGATTAGTAGAGGATCTATCTACCTTTACCTCTCCAACCTTTTCCCCTTTCCCTTTCCTTTTCAGTCCACAATCCACTACACCATCTCCTTACTTATCCCATATCCACAACCTATCTTCTATTATTATCCTTATTCATCTCCCCTACCCTATCCTCTCCTATTCCATCCTACCCATTCCAATTCCCACACCCAATACACCCAAAAGCCAGATCAACCCTCGAACCCAACCCAAAAACTAAAATTTGTGAAATGAGATGACAATCAGTATATCCTAAAAACCATGCATAAATATGTAGATTAGGAGAGGGTTTGATTTATCAAGGCAATAAATATAGGGTTATATATACTATTTCTTACCTGCCCTCTTTCCCTTCTTCCTTTCCTCTTACTAAAGGCTTCCCTCTTACCTTTTACCTTCCCATCTCTAATATCCTCACTCTTACCTCCCCCATCTCTAATACCTCCGCTCTTCCCTCCCTATCTCTATCTATATCATCTCTATTTCTCTCTTCTTTATCCCACTCCCCCGACTAGCAAATCATGAATTCAATGCTCAACAAGGAAATAGATAAAACCGACAAAACCATTAAAGCGGATCGAGAAGAACAAGTAGGAAGAAGAGAAGGAGAATGATAGAAAAGGGGAGGGGGGAAGATTTACTAATAAGTTACTATTTCCTCCGAACGAAGAATCCATCTATCTGACAGAAAGAAATATCGAGAACAAACATTGAAGTTGTATCAAACACGCATGATGAAGCAACCGGAACATTCCATTGAAAAGAGCCAATGGATAAAAGCAACAAACGAATTGGATATTTCATAATCTATCTCAGTGAGTCCGTACACACAAAAACAGACAATGCAAAGAAAGCCTCGGACAAATCCGCAACAGAACCCTTCGCATCATAGCATAACAAAACTTCCGAATCATGTCTCATCCTGCGGATCTAAGACTCCTCCATTACCACATCCGCCGGCTCTGTCTCAGGAGCATTCGTCTCCACCAAAGATTCCGCAGGGACTTCAGCCGTCTCAACATCCATAGCCTCAGCAGCGTCGCTCTCCTTCTTTGCCTGAATAGCTGCTATAGCACGTCCCCTAGCCTCCGCTCGAAACGCCTCAATCTTCGCCTTTGTCTCGATATCGGGAATGACGTCCTCCAATTTCAAATCCGTTCGATTGAAAGGGTCGTGGGGATCGCTCAGAAGATGTTGCCGGATAGTGCTCCGGTCAATGACCGTCCTGCTAATAGGCAAGATAACAGGATCTTCCATAAGCGTTGCAAGAAGGGGGTCTAAGAACTCGTCCGGAATTTCTCCAAGCCAATCTTCTTCCGCCTCCTCGCTCAACTTGGTGGTTTCGATATCGTCAGCGAGTTTCAAGAATTGCTTAAGCTCTTCGGGGCTCTTCTGAGCAGCGCCTGACTTGGCCATGATTTCCGTGGCATGTTTCAGCGTCCCGTACTTGTACGAGCGTTTATCACGAGCCACAGCTAAATGGAAGGCAGGCTTATCTTTCAAGTTGAGATAGACCGACATGATATCGCTCAGTAAAAGCAGTGGAGTGAACTTGTACTGCTGAGGATCGCGTACCTTCAAGTCCTTCTGCTTTGGGCCAACCAAGGATTCGAGATTGTAGTCCAACATATCTGCCAAACGCTGGACAATTTCAGGACTGGTAAAGGCATCAGCAAGAGCCTCGGTAAACATCTTGAGCATGCTGATTGTCTCGTTGGTCAAGGACATCCAGCTCTTAGCTTTCCTCTGGTTGTCCTCGAGTAATTCTTCCTTCTCTTGCTTCTTGGTCTCATCTAGAAGCGCCGCCTCTGGTCCCTCAAGCTCTTTTTGCAGAGCATGGATACATTTAAAGGCGCCAAATGACTCATCAAGTAAGAAGGTTACGTCGTTGAGCGTCAAGTTGACGAACTGGACAAAGAAGGCGTGATTGACTCTTGACTCGATCTCGAGGTTCTGCCGGTACACTGAATTCGTCCAAATGCATCGGATGACTTGAAAAATTTCGTACCGAACGTTGAACTTGTCGTAAAATTGAGTGTGAGTGCCCGTTACTTCGCATTCGATATAAATCTGCATCAAAGCGTGGAACAAGTTCTCAAGGGCAAATTTCGAGGAATTTAAGAGGTCTCCGAGGACGCCTTTCGGCTTTCGGGAGTACGGTAATACGCCGTAGTACAGAATCTGCACCAGGCCAGACTTGAGACCAGGGTTCTTGATGTAATCAGAGCTGCGCAAGAAGGTTATGCACATCGTCAATAGCTCGTCGCATTGTGTTGAGGTGATGATCCAAGGCAGGTTGCCGGTCACAAACTTGAAGTTGTCCACGATGTCCTCAATAAAGTACTCAGGAAGACATGAGAATACTTTAGGTTGCTTTTCCGGCAACGGTAATGTGAGCTGGCCCTTGGGATATTGGGATCCTGGAGCTACCAATCTCAACAACCATACTATGATGTACCGCATTAGCTGCATTGAGCGTTGTTGCGCGACATCATCAAGCAAGACTCCATTGATAGCGTGTACGCGACATTTGTCATTGTCTAGTCGATCCTTGTACTTCTTCATGGCAGCTTCAAACATAGCAAGCTGTTGAGGACTATGGGCAAACTTTGGTCGCTCTTCTTCAAACTCTTTCAGCTGCTTCTCGAGATTTTTCATGCGACGTTTGATTTCCAACAACTTCGTTTCTGCGGCTTCGGTGCCATAGTGATGTGCAGCAACTGTCAAGAAAAATACTTCTGAAATAAAGTTGTTCGTTCCACCTGCAGGCTGGGCGTAGAACTCGTCCGAGGTCTTTTGATCGGCATTGATTTTCGTTTCGTCTTCAATCACAACGCGAGGAGAGCGGCGGAGATAGGCAGGGTCAATCTTGTCTAACTTGGTATATGAAACATCCATAAATGGCTCGCAGAGGCGGTCCAGAATCGCCTGCAGATTTTAGTCCAGGATCCTCAAAGGAGTGGCCACAACTTACTGTAACATTGACCATAAAGCCGTCGCTGGAAACTTTGCGATCGTCCACATTCATAGCCCGTCGCTTGTGATTCTTGTTGACAGTCATAGCAAACCAGTCAAGCATCCTCTCACGTGGCTCTTTCGCCGATTTAATGATGCAATTTGTGATATCAAGCAGCTCCTCTTGATGTGCTCGTAAGGTCATCTGCAAAGCGTTTTGCGATTGGTGAATGAAGGCCTCGTCTCTTGCATGTGCGCCCATGAAGTAATTAGCAGCGACATCAGCATGCAACGGTGAAAGCGCGAAGAACGGGCCGAGAAAAGTATGATTCTCAATCTGTTCTGCTGGAATACCATCCAGGAGAAACGTAGGTGACTGGGTGAGTGCTTCCACCAAGGGCACGTATCGGACGCAATTGCGAAGCGCTTGAACGTGCGGCTTGAAGCTATCGTTCATTGTCTTCTTCGAAGCGTCTCGACTCAGTTGTTCCACGGCCTGAACAAGCGCCTCTCTGATGCCATCGTCTTCCGCGAATCGCTCAGTAGCTTCTTTGAGGAAGTCCGGGCAGATTCCTGCGTCACAATCCGAGTCCCGTAACAAAGCATCGGTGATCGGATTGCTCGCTGAAGGTTCTTCTCCAAACATCTCAGGCATCGTGACGGCAAAAATGCAGTAGCTCATACATATCCGCTTGACCTCTTGCAATATGGTCATCTTCTCGCCGGTTGGGTCATCCCGCTTCGCTGGTCCTCGGATTTGACGCATGACACGCTTCCAGCATGCCAATAAGTATGGGAAGCATTTGCCTTCTGCAGCATTAGATCCAGCCTCAACCAGAGCTTGATCTAGATTGTTCTTGCTAATCCGTAGCTCAGCAGACTCGGCCTCGAGATCTGACCGCACGCCGGGTAGGCAGTTCAGCCGGGCACCAGCAGTGTCCGTCTTCTGCTCCTCATCCAAAGTGATTCGGAATATGCTGCATATCGTTCGATGCTCCCAAGTCTCTATCGACACAGCTCCGCCTACTTTGTTTCGCTTCGAGCTGGGTTCGGTACCGGCGGCGCCGGCATGTATTCGTATGCCTCCAGAGCTGGGAGCTGAAGGTTTGGCTGCAATGTGTGGCGAGGGTACTGACTGCTGTGGGGCGGCCGGCTTCGATTCAGCGTGATGTGTGAGGGATTGTGGGGTTTGAGACGGCGAAGGAGCTGCTGAGGACGGCTTTGAGGTCGAGGAAGGTGAAGGGCGTTCGCTGCTGTTCGAGTTAGCACCTAGCTTTGCGAGGCGTCGGGCGCGAATCTGGTCGAGGTTAACCATGGATATATTAGCTGGGGAATCAAGCTCACTCGTTCCGCATCCGACATCTCGGGCGGTGGTGGTGGAGGATCCATGATGGCGTCTGAATGTTGGTAGTGGAAGAGTGGGAAGTAGATTGCGAAGAATAGAGGGTTGGAATAGGTGAGAGAATTGGCTGTTCATATATTATTCAGCAATGTTGATGGCAATGGACCCCGACAGTGTCAGTGGTAGATATTCTACGGACACGGGCAGGAGGGCCTGTCGGGGTTCAAGTAGTTCTAGTACTCCAGCTCCATCTTCACTTTGAACACTCCATGCAACCAACAACTTCCTTAGAACAAAGCGACGAATGTGGTCTAACTTGGAATCACTTTTATTATAACCCATCACAGATTTGGTGCAGCAGATATTTCCGAATCTTTCATGATGTTTCAGCACTTATGAAGCCTCTCTTCATTTTATCGACTCCCTATTCGGCATTGGATCGTTGTTTAGTTTGCTCCTCACAGCTTGCACTTTGATGAGATCCCCGTCATGTTGGTATAGTAAATGTCGAGGAAGGTTTATCTTGTGCGTTTGGCAAACTCGGAGTGGGTAAGATGTGTGTTTACAAAGAGAAAACAAAGACAAAGTGACCCAGGCAAAACAAGCCAAATGTTTTCAGATATCATTGAAAGAACGATAACGTATTCCACCACCGAGCCGGCCACTTTTCCTTGGCACGACCAACTCATATTACGCCTCTTCAATTTTATCGCTATCAACAATAGATTCCAAGTCTGTCGTGCTGCTATCTGATTCAGAAGATATCTCGATATCCTTTTTACACCTTCGCGTATTGTGCCCAGTCGCGCCGCAGTTCCCACAGCGCCTTTGAGTTGGTCGGGCTGTTTCTTGATCACCACTACTACGAGCCTTATTTGATTTCTGAGGCGCTACACACGCCTCAGCAGCTACCTGCGCTGCTGCAGTCCCGCACTCTATAGTACCACCTTGCTGGATCCACTTCCTTTTGCGCGATTTTCGCTTCGTCATTACTGCCAATTGCTCTTCAAGCTCGTGGTTTCGTACAATAAGTAGAGCGTTCTGGTGCAGCATCAATTCAGCGCCCTTGACAAGCTGAGAGAAGCCAGTCTGCGCAGTAACTGGTGACCGTGTGAAAGATTCGCGTACAAGCCTTGATTGAGATCCAAATTCTTGAGTATTGCTTGTAGTCTTCGACTGCCACGGCGTCTCCTCCGGTGGGGTACGTAGCCGTACTTCAAGGCGATCCAATACCACCTCCGCGTTAATAGGGACTAGCCCTACCATCTCAAAAGCCTTTCGACAGTTCTCTTCTGTAAACACATCGAAAAACACGTCTTTGAAGGCCGGGAGGAAGCTTTCTTTGTTGATATGGTAGACGCGTCGGCGTGCCAAGTCTCGAACTCGTTGAGAGTACTTGCACTTCAACGGCGAGAAGCAGACCACATCAAGCGGCTGGAGGATATGCGATGAATGAGGTGGCATGCAGAGCGTTAGGATCTTATTTTCGAGGCAGAAGTCCTTGAAATCCTGGTTAAGATGGCTCTCATGGCCGTCCAAGATGAGCAGCCTATACCCCCCCACTTGACGCGCCTTTGTATGCGCGTTAAAGTGCTTCAACCACTTAAGACCAAGCGCGTTGTTTGTCCAGCCGTTCTCAGAGACTGACAGCTTCCAATTCCGTGGTATATCTGCCTCCTCATACCACGCAGAGATGTGAACGCGTCCTTTATAGATAATGAAAGGCGGGGTCGCATACCCAGCGGCGCAAATGCTCTGAATAACCGTAACCCATTCGCGATCGCCCGGCTGAATGAGTTCAGGCCTTGTACGTCTCTCGGAGGCTATAACGACCTTCATTGACCCAATAATACCCATCTGGAACTCAATCTCGTCAAAGTTGTGCGTATCCTCGTCGTGGATGCCGTACTTTGCCTTGGTGTCTGCAACGAGCTTGAACCACGTGCCAATAATCTCTGGATCTTCCTGTAGTATCCTCTGCCTATCCTTGGCTCGATTGAAGGCCATCTTGAGCTCATCTGAGCGCGTTACGAACCTCTCAGCCCAGTTTTTCCCTACTGGCTCTCCACCGCGTACACCCAGTAGTCATCCACGTACGCAATTGCGCCTTGGTGCCGGCTGATCTTTCTCTCTACCAGGTCAGCGTTGAAGAAGAGGTAGAGTATTGGGGATAGAGGTGAGCCTTGAGGCAGCCCTGGGGAATGCAAATCTACTTCCTCGCTGCTCTGCTCGTTCACTGTAATTCTTGCTCTCCTGCCTGAGCAGAAGTTCTCAATCCAACGAACAAGCTCCTCTGGAATACGTCGTCTTTGTAATCTGGCCAAGAGTACTTCTTTGTTGACCCCGTTGTACGCTCCTTTGACGTCAAAACTGAGCAGGCTAAGGACTCGGCACCTTCGCGCCTGTTTGATGCGGTCGGTGAGGAGCAACAGTGCCTGTTCTGTGCTACGTTGCTTCCGAGCTCCAAAATGATTCTCTGGTAGGAGGCCGTGTTCTTCAGCTAGGTAGGAGATGCGGGTAGCGACCACAGCCTCCAGTGCTTTCCCTAGGGTTGCTAGCAACGAGATTGGTCGATACGCGTTTGGCTGTGTATAGTCGTCTTTTGCTGGCTTTCGAAGTGGTAGGATTCGCGCGCATTTCCACTGCGCTGGGAGGATGCCTTGTGTTATAGACGCTTGAAACAATCTCGTTATCTCGTCTTGGAGGACTGGCCAGAGCTGTCTCCATATAACCGCGGGTAGACCGTCTAGGCCTGGTGCTTTGTGTGCTTTCATGCCCATGATCGCTTCTTCGATTTCGTATTTTGTTAGTGCTG
Organism: Venturia oleaginea; assembly: GCA_013176395.1. Taxonomy (NCBI): domain Eukaryota; kingdom Fungi; phylum Ascomycota; class Dothideomycetes; order Venturiales; family Venturiaceae; genus Venturia; species Venturia oleaginea. Next base: position 101,080 of record JABMLP010000004.1, on the reverse strand, counting down.
GTGATGGGAGTTGTGTTGCTCGCTGCTCTGCTGCTGGTTCTGGCTCGATCACCTCAGCCGCCGGGGGAAAGAAGGCTTGCAGCAGGATAGATCCAATCTCTTCTTTACTTTCGGTCGTGTCGTCAGAGTTTGGCCTCGCTAGTTCTGTAATCTTTGCAAAAGAGGAGGTACTCTCTGGATCAAGATACTTAGCGGCCTTCCATACATTTTCAGCGTCGTCTAGAAATTCCTTCCAGTGAGTGTTTCTTTCCGATCGGATTGCTCGATGGTACGTGCTTTGAGCTTCTCTGGCTTCCGCTCGGAGCCGCTGCAGTGTTTGGTGTGTGAGAGCGTTCGTTTCGGTCGTCCACCGGCTCGCCTTAACTTCTCTGCATAGCTGTCTTCTGACGTGTGTGTATTCCTTGCGAAGGTTGGTCAGATATGGTGTCCACCATGGTTTTTGGTACGGCGACGGTTTTGCAAGAGGAACGTATTGCTCGATAACAGGGACTACCACTTCCATCAATCGTTGCAGCATATCGTCCACGTTTTCGTCTGCATTCTCTTCCGGTGGGGCAACTGCTTGCCGCTGCTTTGCGTGTTCTATCTCCTGGCGGATGCGCTCCCAATCTGCATTTTTGTAAAGTCGTCTGGGTGTTGTGGTCTCCTCCACGCACGTCATAGCTAATGTCGCACTGATGGGCCGGTGGTCCGATCCGTGTTCGTTGACGTGGAATCCACACCGTACCAAGCTGTCGGTGAGAGCCGATGAGGTGAGGAAGAGGTCGATGGTACTGCTTACTTGCGTTCCGTAGAATGTGGCCTCTCCCCTGTAGACAAGATTAGAGAGTTGATATACCGCCATATACTCAACGATGGCGTCTGCTTCATCCTGTCGCCTTGTTTCTGCTACTTGCTCGCCTCCCCAGAGCTGGTCGTGTCGGTTGAAATCTCCGGTGATGAGAAGTTCTGGCTCGTGTCCAAGCTCTTGAGCTGTATCTTTGATTGCATCTTCTAGTAACTGAAGCCGTTCTGTCACTGCGGTCTTGTCCCGCTCTCGGTGTGCTTCTCCTGCTGGCACGTACACTGAAGCTGTAAAGATGACTTTGCCTTGAGTTTTGATAAGGATTGCCGTGATGTCGGGAGACGCAATCGGGATCTGTTTGTAGTCGAGCGTTTTCCGGGCCAGATCATCGATCGGATAGGCCATGTGTCGTCTCTAGTGCACGTTGGGAAAATCTGAATAAATTTGTTGTTTGTTGCTGGTGCCGCCATTACCTGTCCTGTCTGTGTCTTGAAGCAGTGTGGTTCTTGTATTAGCAGCGCGTCGAAATCTCTGATAGATTCGTCGTTAAGTAGACTAGGTAGCGTCTCTCTCCTCTTCCCTGTGTTATATGAAATCACGTTGAAATGTCCTCTTGTTGTCGCACGGATTGTATCTAACATAAATGGCGCGCTCGGGTCTGTTCCATCGCTTTCTTGTACTCAGGGCATCCTGTGTCCGTTGCTCGGTGGGCGTCTCCACAGTTGCGGCATTTGGGATGCTGCTCTACACAGTCCTGCGCTTCGTGCCCAATACACGCGCAGTTAGCACACGTCAGCTCATTGTTGCACCGTGTGCTCATGTGTCCAAACTGTTGGCATTGGTAGCATCGTCTCGGTCTTGGTCGATACTCATACGGGCTGACCTGGGCCAACTCTCCTCCAATCTCGAGCTGTTTCAGCGCTCTGTCAGCTTCTATCTTAGAGCTGAGATATACCAGGATGGAGCAATAGTTCTTGTATGGGTCAGGTTTGCTGAGCATAGAGATCTTTGTAATGGTGACGTTGTTCTCCTCGGACATATCCGCTTTCAGACTGCTTTTCAGCGTGATTCGATCTTCGTTCAGTATAGCCATCTTGTCCACGCGATCGACCTTAACGGGGTACCACTTCTCGCCTTGAACAGACGCGCCAGGGAAGAATTTGAGCCATTGCTCCTGGTTCTGCCGTATTACCTGCTCGTCCTCCTCTAACCTGAGGACAACTCGGACCAGTTTTGTTTCTCTGCCAATTTTCTCGATTCCTGCAATCTGTATGTCCTTTGTAGCTTGCCCTGCCGCAATGGCATCCTTTACTCTCTCTTTTATCTCGATAGGGTTTGTGAGGTCAATGTGTGTATGAGCGCGTGCGAAGTTGAGAGTTAGGCCGGGTCTGCTGATCGATGAGGTGTTTGTATTACTTGCTTGCTGACTGATAGAAGCAGGTGGAGTAAGTGAGTTAGTCCTAGCTACAGACGCGTACGACTGTGCTGGTGAGCTGATTAGTGGGTTTGCCCGCAATAGCTGAGCTTGTATCAAACAAACATCCTTTCTTAGCTGTTGGGTTTCCTGAGCAAGTTGCTCCCGGAGCTGCTTAGTTTCCTGAAGGAGTTTCTCTTTCATCTTCTTCATCTCATTCTGGAATGTTACGCCACGTTGTTGGAGAGTGTTTCGCAGGTCTTCGATAACCTTTCTGTTACTTGTTGCGTCGCCTTGAAGCTGTACCAGAATTTGGAGTATCTCTCTGACCGGTATCTCGCCGTTGTCTTCAGGTATTTGCGCTGCACGCTGTGATTTAGCCCTCGGTGCTTTGGCTACCTCAGTACGCTTCTGCTGGTTCAGAGAGTCGTCCATTATCGCTGCTGTTCTGCCTTTGCTTGCTATAGTTGACTGTCGTAGCGTTGGGCCGGTTGGCTTTGCCATTGGAGGGGGCGTAGTTGGCGCGTTTCTTTCCTGCAACGGCGTAGTTGGTCCTTCTATTAGAGACATCTGGATCTCTTATTCTCAAGGCAATACCGAGTATCTTGAGTTTGATTAGTTAGGTTGGGTGCCTGTCGTGCGTGTTGTCGTTCTGGGGCTGCTGTGATATGTTCGCCTTGGTTGATCGCCCTTTGTGTATCGCTCCACCACCAACGCGACTTCGAAGGAATCTACGCGCTATACGACGCAGAATTTCTAGTGCTTGCTATTACTGTCTATAATAACTGGTCACGTAGATTCCCTATCAAATAGCGGCCGTCTATATTGTTAGTACGCCGCCACCAGCCAGGGGGCTTACAATTTTAGCGCATATGAACGCGGTATGCCACCTACTGTTGCCGCCGTACGGACTATGGCAAGCCTTTTAGCCAGTCAACATGGCCAACTCGTCTCTGCAGGCCAATGCTGGGTACGCAACTTTATTAACCGCCACGACGTACTAAAATCGAAGTACAACCGCAAGTACGACTACCAGCGAGCAAAATGCGAAGACCTAGACCTAATTCGAGCCTGGTTTGAACGCGTACGACGTACACAAGCTGAGCATGGCATCCTCGATGACGATATCTAGAATTTTGACGAGACTGGTTTTCAGATCGGGGTAATTTCAACTGCAAAGGTTGTTACAGGAGCAGATAAGGCTGGGAGATCGAGGACAACGCAGCCAGGCAACCGTGAGTGGGTTACGGTTATTGAGGCTATTTGTGCGAAAGGGTTTCCAATCCCTCCGCTCGTTATTTTCGAGGCAGTAATGCACCAGGCAGCCTGGTATTCAGACGGGATCCTACCACCAGATTGGGCAATTGGCGTGAGCGAGAACGGCTGGACAACCAACGAGATAGGTCTCTGGTGGCTACAGCATTTTGATAGGCATACAAAGGACCGTACCGTCGGTCGCTACCGGCTCCTAATACTCGATGGCCACGGCAGTCACGTTGCCCCTGAGTTCGACCAGTACTGCTTAGACCACTCAATTATTGTGCTCTGTATGCCCCCTCATTCGTCGCACCTCCTTCAGCCACTCGATGTCGGCTGCTTTTCAGTCCTCAAGCGTTCGTACGGGCCGCCTCGTCGAGCAGAAAATGAGCCTTGGTATCAACCATATTGATAAGCAAGAGTTTCTACCTCTCTACTAGCAAGCGCGCGCTGAAGCACTGCATACAAACAATATACGAAGTAGTTTTAGTGCTACAGGCCTTGTTCTGTACGAGCCTGACCGTGTACTATCACTACTACACGCTCAATTTCGTACACCGTCCCCCCACCTACCTCCGCAACCTACCGCAGCGTGGGTCTCTGAAACACCGCACGATACTACGCAATTGCAGCATCAAACAGACCTCCTTAGGCAATACCTTGCGCGCCGTACTCACAGCCCTCCTCCAACAGACCAGGCCATGAACCAGCTTGTCAAAGGTTGTCAAATGGCGATGCACAGCGATGTCCTACTAGCTAATGAAAATGAGAAGCTACGTACTGAAAACCACCGTCAAAAACGAAAGAGAGCAAAGCGAAGGTCTGTTGAACAGTGGCATGCCAGTCCTTGATACCTCAGGCATAGTGCACGTGATAGATGCCAAGGAATGCATTGACATGCATATATATGCATGCAGATGCAACGGTGTACTTAACCTCTGCAGTCAATACAGTCAAGTCACAGGGTGACACTCGTTCTGTTCATCGGCTCCTATCGTTAAGTTCGTGTTGAATCTACTTCCGAATAACTCTGTTTTGCTCGTTCAGCGTAACAAGGTCGTATATTTCGAAGGGAGGTGTTCTTACAGGGGCTGAGGCTCAATCTTTACTTGTAAATGAGCAGAATACGCCTACTGAGGGGGTTGAAAATGTACCTGCTCAGGTACGGCAACGAGCACCACCAAAGTGCAGCGTATGCCAATCGCTTGAGCATAATGCTAGGACCTGCCCAGAGCGTCAGAACCAATTAAAATGTATATTACTGTCATAGATGGCGGTGTTGTTGAAATATATACGTTTTTTGTAAGAATACTGGGTGGGGTTGGCGCACAGGCATATATGGCGCATAGGCCTATAGACTACGTTAAGCCCGATCGCCTTTATACTTAATAATATGTTGTTACTGTGTTTTATACTCTACCTACGTGTTCCTAAAGGCATACCTGGCTTGTGTATACGACCAAAATGCCCCCTGTACGCCAAAAACAACCAGATCTTTCACGCGATGAGCGTTTACAAGTCAGAACCCTCCGAGATATTGGCTGGACTTACGAGCACATCGCCAACCACCTCAAAGTCACGCAGAGGCAGGTCTAGAATACGTGCCAAGCCGAACAAACTACGCCAAAGAAACGGAAAGGCCGAGATCCTTCTCTCTCAGAGGAGCAGATTGAGGAGCTTGTCACCTTTATTCGCGACTCACGAACAAATCGGTTGATGTCCTACCTCCACCTCGCTACTGGTCCCTTTGCATCTTGGGAAGTAGGAGAGTATGCTATACGAAATGCCCTCCGAAAGCATGGCTTTAAACGATACTTTGCTCAAGCAAAACCTCCTCTCAGAACGAAATAAAGCAATACGCCTTGAATGGGCTCTCGCACACGTCAATTGGACTCAAGAGCAATGGAATACTATCTTATGGACTGATGAGACTTGGGTGACAGGAGGGAGGCATCGCAAGCAACGGGTTACTCGGCAATCTGGTGAAGAGCTAGATAATACTTGTGTAGCTGATAAGATCCGGAAGCGGCGTGGTTGGATGTTCTGGGGCTGTTTAGCGGTACCCAAAAGGGGCCTTGTCTCTTCTGGGAGAAAGATTGGGGTTCAATTAACCAGCGCTCATACTGTGAGCGTACGGTACCTGTTATTGATGGATGGCTACGGATAAATCCAGGTCTCCAGCTTATGCAGCATGGTGCTCCTGGGCATGCTGCTGGCGAGACTTTTCAGGAGCTTAAAGAGCGAGGGATTACACTAATCTTCTGGCCTGCATACTCTCCAGATTTGAACCCAATTGAGGCAGTATGGAATCTAATGAAGGACTATATTGAAAATAAGTGGGGTGATAAACAGCTTTCCTATAACCGGCTTCGGATAGCAGTGAAGGAGGCATGGGAGGCAAAAACAGAACTGCAACTCCAAGATTTTGTAGCTAGTATGAGTACACGATGTCAAGATGTAATCAATGCCCAGGGTGGGCATAACTATACAAGACCCTTGGCCGATGGCTTAAGCCACCATACTAACAATATATCGGCCGGCTACCGCAGTATCGTTCATCACCCATTGAAAACCACTTCTGATGAATTCAAGGAACCGAGATTGCCCAATCCATGTTTAACCCATCAAAGATGATAGCATCATCTACAGGTCTGATCCAGGTAGAACAGTCTGTGACTTCTCGCTTCCGCTGTGTCGAGATATTCAACAGTTGGTGCCCTACGAATACGTTAGCATGAACCCCATACTCGGAGAGGCAAAACATACGCAGCACTTGTCAGAATTGTCCCAGACGTCGACGATGGTGCAGAAAACGGTGCATGTAGCGCTACTGTAAGAGTTCAACCCTCAAAGGTGTTTCGCAAGTGAGAGAAGACTGCTTGTATTTCAAAGTATCTAAGTACAGAGAAGAAAGTGTAAGTGTAGGAAGGACGACTAGTATATATGTCCTCCGTATAAGAAAAAAGGACATGCTGTCCAGACAAGTATGGAAAGGAATAGAAATACATGTGAAACAATCCTCAAACAATCCCTGCTAGGCGCACGTGAAAGACTACCAGGAAACTACCAGGTAATGCTAAGAATCCATCCAGGATAAGTTGAGAAAGGATCTATCCTTTGACATTACCCTTCTTCTCCCCCGTTTCCGTTGGGGCGGTTCTGCTTTTTGTACGCCTAGGAGGACGTAGTCTCGGTCCGTCGTTTGAAAAACATCACCGTAGATACTTTCAAAGGTATCTAATGCGACAGTTTGTGTCGTTCGTACTTGGCCTTTTTGCAAAGAACACACTTTCCTATTTCCTTGAAAACTTCCTGTCGCATGTGCGGGAAGTAGAAGGTATTCTGAAGTCGTGAAAGGACAATCTCTGGTCGGCAATGACCATTGAGTGGAGATTCGTGTTGATGTAGGATGTACTGTTTCCTAAGGCTCGTGGGAAGATATACCAAGTTGTTGAAGAGGAGCAATCCGTCTTCAATACGGGTATTCTGATCTGCTGATTGAATGTAGCCTTGTACATCTGGATCCTTTTGCTGCGCGTTCCTGACCTCTTGCCAATAAGAGGGCTTTCCTGTCTGAAGTGATGAGACTTGGTGCACAAGTGCATCACCTTCCTGTCGGAACAAAGCGCGTTCGACTTTCTCTTTTTCTACTGCCATGAAGTCTTCTCGTCGACTTAATGCATCGGCGTTAACGTTTTCCTTTCCTTTCTTGTAAAGGATATGGAAGTTGTAAGATGACAGTTCTTCTGACCATCTTAGTTGCCGTCGATTCAATTCCTTTGTCGTCGTGAAATTCCGCAGATTCTTGTGGTCGGAATACACGGTAATCTTGTGTTTCGCTCCTTCAAGATAATGCTTCCAGTGCTTGAAGGCATCAAATATGGCCATGAGTTCCTTGTCTGAAGTGGAGTAGTTGATTTCTGCTTTCAGGAATTTTCGTGCGTGGTAAGCTACTGGTCTAAGCTTTCCATCTGAATCGGGTTGGCTGAGGCATGCTCCGAGGGCTCGATCGGACGCATCCGCCTCGACTGTGGCTGGTTTTTCTGAGTCAAACAGTTGCAGAATGGGTGGTGTTGTTAACCGTATCTTGAGTGCGTCAAAGGCCTTTTGCGCATGCTCGTTCCATTCGAAGGTAATCCCCTTCTTCATCAATCCCGTGAGGGGTTCTGCAACTTCGGAAAAGCTTTCGATGAATTGTCGATAATAATTCGCGAAGGCGTGAAATGACTGTACTCCTTTGACGTTCGAGGGTACTAGCCAATCGCGAACCTTCTGGTAAATTTCCGGGTCAATCTCAAGTCCATCTTGAGAGACAAAACATCCAACGAACTTGATTCGTTGCTTGTGGAATTCGCTTTTCGAGGGTTTCAGCCGTAAGTTAAATTTCTGTAGTGCGCGGAGGACGGTTCGAACGTGTTTGACGTGTTCTTCGAACGTTCGAGAGTAAACCACAATATCATCCATATAAACAGACACAAACTTGTCTAAGTGCTCGCGAAGCACATTGTTCATATAGGCTTGCAGCGTCGCAGGGGCGTTTGTCAAACCGAAGGGCATGACAAGGTATTCGTAGTGCCCAAGGCGAGTGCAGAATGCTGTCTTCCACTCGTCACCTTCCTTAATCCTAATTCGATGAAAAGCCGCAGGAATATCGAATTTCGTGAACCATCTGGCTCCTTGGAGTCTGTCCCTCAACTCCTGGATTAAAGGCAGCGTGTACGCATTCTTCACCGAAATCTCATTCAGATGTCGGTAGTCGACACACAATCGTTGTGAACCATCGGGCTTGGGTACGTAGAAAACTGGATATCCGGCGGGTGACTTCGACTCCCGGATGAACTTCTTCTTCGTGAAATCGTCGATATATTCACGAAGGGTTTCAAGCTGATCTTCCCTCAATGGATAGATCTTGAACTTCTTCGGTTGTTCATTATTCTTGAGCTTGATCTCATGATCCCATGGTTGGTGTGGTGGAAGAGAATCTTCGATCGATTCCCCTTTAAAAAGTTCCGCAAATTCCTGGTACTCATGGGGAATTTGGAACACTGACCTATCCTCCCCTGTCTGGAGACGATAGCAGTATGCCACTTCAACGTGTGTAGGCCTTTTCCGCAAAGGTCTTTGTGCTGTCCGTGTTCTAGCGCGCATGCTAGCCTGCACGGGATATCGTTGGCCTGGGAACGTGAGCGTCAATGTTCTCCAGTCGATATGCGGATTGTGAGTTCGAAGCCATGGCAGACCAAGGATCAAATCCGAGTCTCCAATATTCGTGACGTCTAGAACAATCTGTTCTTTCCTCCCTTGTATCCACAAGGTTATGTCTGCTTCGTAAATCACCATGCCTCCATTGGAGTCGACAGGTCTTCCATCAGCGATAGTTAGTGGATATGGATGCCGTTTCGACCGTACGGGTAGTTTCCATTCGTCGACCAATTTCTCGCTTAGAAGATTCCTATCGGCACCAGTGTCGATGAAGGCCCATGCTGGTACGTGGTCAATCTTTCCTTCGACCAGCATCTTGGATGTACCAAGGTTGTTCAGAAAATGAGGCGCTTCATTAGGATTCAACAGAGGCCTCTCTACTGTTGATCCTCCTCGTTTCCCGAATTCTCATGCCATTTACGTGCTTGCTTTGTTTTGACTGCGATGTCCAATCGTCGGACAAGGTGTCGAAGGTTCCTTGCCCCATTCGGATGGTATGGGCAGGTGAAGTCAAGGCATGCATTTGGATGGACGTCTTTGCACTGAGAATCGTCCTGATCAATTGCTCGTTCAACGTCTCGCGTCAAACGTGAGAGCCGGAAGGTCATAAACTCTAGATCTTCCTTCGATTCTCCTTCGTTGGAGTTGTCTTCTACTGTAGACTCACTGTCGTCGCCCGACATAGTCTGTAGAGATTCGTTTTCGTTTGGTATAGACCAACTCCCGGAAATGGCTGGCAACTCTTGGAGTATTTCTCCAAGATCTTTCATTTCCTGGTGCTGAGTTAAATCGCATTCCTCATTCTCGCAGCAATTCATAGGTGAGTGTCTGTGGTGGACGTGCTGTACATTTGTACTGATGTTTGGGATTTTCATGATCTTCCTGAGGGTCGTATTATTGACTTCCTTTTCGTGAACCCAGTGGAATTCCCAATCTAGTTCTCCTGGGTCTTCCTCGGACTTGTGCTCCCACAGTGGGCATTCTTTGACTTTGTACCAGTTCGATGGAATCATCCAGTGAAGATCGTGTTCCGGATTCTTTCTCATGCTTGGGTATCTGCTGATAACTTTGAAAGCAGCCATTGTATTCCCAACCCCGAATTGGTTTGTGCCATACTCTGCTTTTGGCAATCCCAACTGAGTGCCATAAAGACCGGGTGAGCTAGATGACGAACTCATCATAGCGAGATGTCCTTTGACATTGCCGTTGCCTTGGTAACCTCCTCTATCCCGAGGGTAGTATCCGGAGCTCTGCTTCTCAGATAGGTGTACCTTGCAGTCGTCCTCATAACAAGCCGTCCAGCTCAGTATGTTGTGGATTGGCGGTACTGACGCATCGGATTGTAAAGCCTTGAGGTGTCCTGAGCCCATGGCTGAGTTTCCGAATCGTTGTCCCTGATTCGTGAAACGTCCAGTGTTGTTCTTTTTGGGCTTTCTGACCTGTGCCTTTCTTGGATCCACGTGGAGCGCTCTGAATCTTGTCGAGCTCCATTAACTGCGGTCCGTATGGATCAACTCAAACACCTATATTCGCACGACTGTTGCTTCCATGTCCTCGATAAGAACTAACTCCCTTCCTCTGAAGTTTTCTTGCGAATAGGCGGTTATCAATCTTGATTGACGTTTCAATCATCGAGTACAGGCTCTGAGGCTGAGTTTCCTTCCGACTGATTTCATCCTTGACAGTCTGCTCTGCAACCCTTATTACTAAGGACGGAGCTCCTAGGGACTATGAAGGTCAAGGGTATTGAATCTCTCTTCCTAACTCTTTCTTTCCTCAGCTTATTACAGCTTCAACTCCTAAGACTACGCTGTCTTAGGATGACCTCTGATTTCCTCTTTGTAAATTTTGCGAGAATTTACTGTGGATTGGCCCTTACAGTTGGCCCTTGCTTCTTGGAGATTCTAGCACCTTCTAGAAAATCTCAGCTTGAATTCTCTTGAATTCCCTTTTTGTTTGGCCCTTGAGGTTGGCTCTTGAGGTTGGCCTTTGAGGTTGGCCCTTGCTTCTTGGGTTAGGTGTCCTCTTTAGGACCTTGACTCTACAGGCTCTTCCTGAGAGTACTGAAATGGCTGGGTGTCCTCTTTAGGACCTTGACTCTGCAGGCTCGTCCTGAGAGTACTGAAAATGGCTTGGGTGTCCTCTTTAGGACCTTGACTCACCAACAGGATTGACCTGGGAGTACTTTCAACTTGTGGGTGTCACTTTGGACGTTGTTGATATCCCTTCGCAAAGGACAAGTTTCAACAACTCTCAATCTTCGACGTTCGTGATTACTACACAATGAGAAGGTGTAGCATCCGTCCTAGGTTATGAGGTACCTAGCAAACTCTTTCTCAATGCCTCGCTCAATGGAGGGCTTTCTCAGTGCCTCGCTCGATGGAGGGCTTTCTCGGTACCTCACTCGATGGAGGGCTTTCTCGGTACCTCACTCGATGGAGGGCTTTCTCGGTACCTCGCTCAATGGAAGGCTTTCTCTTTACTCTGACGACTGCTGCAGAGACTCTCTCTTACTGTCAGCAAGAGGTATTGGTGCGGTACTTAGATAATGTAAGAGTTCAACCCTCAAAGGTGTTTCGCAAGTGAGAGAAGACTGCTTGTATTTCAAAGTATCTAAGTACAGAGAAGAAAGTGTAAGTGTAGGAAGGACGACTAGTATATATGTCCTCCGTATAAGAAAAAAGGACATGCTGTCCAGACAAGTATGGAAAGGAATAGAAATACATGTGAAACAATCCTCAAACAATCCCTGCTAGGCGCACGTGAAAGACTACCAGGAAACTACCAGGTAATGCTAAGAATCCATCCAGGATAAGTTGAGAAAGGATCTATCCTTTGACAGCTACATTTAGTGCTTTTCTAAATAATTTTATTAGCTAATACTAGAGATGGATAGTCAAGAGGCCTTGATAGTCTTTGGTGGAACGTACTAGTGTACTTTTGCCTTCAACAGAGCACTTGGTGCATTGGAGCGCATTAGCAACTCCGGGAGCCTCTGCAACAGGGGACACGACGTCATTGTTGGGAAGAGCGGCTCCAGAGGCTTGCTGTACGGCAGCAAGGACCGCTGCTGAGAAGTAAAGGACTGAGCGCATATTTGGAGTTGATATGTGGGGTTGATATTTGGGATTGAAGAGGAGATCACGATGTTTGAATCCCACCATCCCCAAAGGTGATTCTCAAACATATATGCAGTCCAGTACCCAGAGGAACCGCAAATCTATTCTTGTAATACACCTCCGTAATCGTTATATTAAAACCTCCGCACCGCAATTCGTTATCTTGCAACCTCCGCAACTCGTCATACTTGGTCAACAGACCAGAAGAAAGATGAATTCTACTAGCAATCCTTGCCCTAGTCTATGCACCTAGGTTATCTCTACACTGTGTCTTCACGAACAGTAGGTCTTCCCACATCGGCTTTGTACAAGTCTGTTCTCCAAACCAATCTCCTCCTACAGATCGCAAGATCTTCATCATAATCCTACGTCAGGAGAGCGAAAGAGAAGTCGGGGTACGAAGAATTTCATTTAATCGCTATCACCTTATTTTGGCCGGCTTTTAGCCGGTTTCCATAGTACAACGGTATCTCCGCAATTCTATAAATACCGTACATTGTATATTCCCTGCAAAGTTGTTACGCAAGCCAAAGATTAGAAAGCCTAGGGCCTCCCTAAATAGCTCGGGGAAATCCAAGTATACAAGTACTACCGTACGTAGAGTCAAGCCTTCCGCTCAGGCGAGTCTCGAAGGGTACTGGTTTCTCAAAGCCTATCAAGACCTAGGAAGCGCTTGTATTATTCTCCGTACCTATTACTTACTTGCACGGGCTATTTGCATTGACCTTTTTTCCCAATCCTTACTCCTACCTCTCAGTCTCGTATAACTTTGTACGGAACCTACGGTACTCTTCCTATGTTTCAACTAAATGAGTGAGTAAGTAACGCCCGCGATTTAGTCTGTATCGAGGTGGTTGGTAAAATTGATGGCCAAGACTCGGAACGGACCCGAAGGCTCTTACTATAGTTTTCGAGTAATCGAGGAGTACGATCCCCCCAGAACCCACGTAGTTGAGAGGGAAAGTAAAGGCCTATACAGCCCTATTATACGACTTACTTGTTACGGGGAACTCGTTTCTCAACACAGTTGATTATGTCAAGACCTTCTTGACGCCTGTGTTCTCTTGTTCTGGTCCGCGGGTTTGGGGTAAGGGCAATATCAGTCTGGAAGTACTTACCTTAAGTACCTTTCCTTGCTCAGATTCTTTGGAGGCTCACTAGATCCTAGCCGTCCGATGTATCTCCCAATTCAATTGTCGTCTAACCGATTTGATCCTCAGATCAATCCTGAACGCTTGTCGGTTAGTATGAAGGTTGGGGGTGGGCTTGCTTCGTGTGCATATGACTTGTGCTTGATTGTATTAAGTAAAAGGTCGTTACTGTAGTAGGTTGAAGAAGCTCCTATGTGAGAAACATAACATGAGATAACCACGAAGAGAGAAAGAAAAGTCCGTCCAACGTCCTCCCTATATACCCTTCTGGTTCTGGGTGCCAAGGTGTATTCCCACACCTCTTGGCTCTTCCCACACTTCCCACACAATGATTGATTGATTGATTTTATCCTACTCGGTTGCAGCCGCTTAATCAGGCAGCTATGTCCGGTTAGGAGGACTTCATCAGACAGCCGACACGTGATAGATTATATAATCCACCGCGCCCCACTTCGCCCCGTTCACTGAAACAAGACCAGCTGTCCCCTCCGTCCTCCCTCTTTTCCCTTAACCAGTATCTCCAAATGCCCGCTGGCTCTTGTAGATACTGGTTATTCTGCTAGTATATCTGTGCTATGTAGACTCAAGAGGCAATGCCTCGTGTTTCGCTATCCTTCTACCTACAGTCTCCCTCTAATGCTCAGCTTTGTCTATCTGTTTCGCCTTATCCCTCAAGGCCAATGGGTTCCCTAAGTATGTTTCTGCTTGTGAAAGTTGCCTTGCACCAGATTCCTATGCGGCGGTGTATTTGGTTGTGTGATGCTGGAGACAATAGTAACCATCGTAGTCGTGATTTCGCTGCTTCGGTGTGATACTCCGGGTATGCCCGTGGACGAGGCTGTCTGGTAGCTGCCGTATTGTATGGCGCCGATCGTGCTATAGACCTGCCGTCTTATAGTCGGAGCCTATCTGCTGCTAGTCGCTCTCCCTACTTGCTATATCGCGCTCCTACTCTTGCCAATGCCATAACTGGGACGCAACAGTCTGGGGAGAGGCTCAAGGCTACGTCTGCTGGCTTGTAGGGAGGGGATTTGCCGCCAATAAGCTCCTTCTATACGTCCTTACTGCTTACTGTGTTGCGCACCTACTCTTGCCAATGCCATAACTGGGACGCAACAGTTTGGGGAGAGGCTCAAGGCTCTGGACATCAGCTTACAGCAGGATGGTTTGCGGAGACGATAGTAGATGAGGTTCTCTAGCAGCTGCCGTATCGTGTCGCACCGATTGTGTTGTAGACCTGTCGTCTTATAGTCGGAGCCTATCTGCTGCCAGTCGCTCTCCCTGCTTGCTATATCGCGCACCTACTCTTGCCACTGCCATAACTGGGACGCAACAGTCTGGGGAGAGGCTCAAGGCTACGTCTGCTAGCTTACAGGGAGGGGATTTGCCGCCAATAGGCTCCTTCTATGCGTCCTTACTACTTACTGTGTCGCGCACCTACTCTTGCCAATGCCATAACTGGGACGCAACAGTTTGGGGAGAGGCTCAAGGCTCTGGGCAACAGCTTGTAGCAGGACGGTTTGCCAAGACGTTGGGAGAGATTGTCTAGTCGTTGCAGTGGTGTGTGGTGCCGATTGTTGCACACCGGGCGTCTGGTGTTTGAGTTGTGTTGAAGGTATTGCCGTTCTAGCAGTGACTCGTCGACTCGGAGCGTTGCAGTGTCATCTGGGGTGATGGACTAGCCGGGAGATAGTGACTAGATGGTTGCTGTTGTCTTTGGTGGACGCATCGTTCGTGTAGCTTGCTCATGTATTCGTCTGCTTGCTCTGCGGTGGCCGCGACGGCGACTCTAGAGATATCTCATCGACGCTGAGGGACGCGCGATGGCCTCTAGAGGCCGGAGCGGCCACTGGCAGAGGTGTTTTGATGATCCTTAGATGATACTTCTGTAAATTCCAAAAATTGAGTTCTCGCTGTGTGTGCTGTTTTTTCACACTTCCCACACAGTGGGCAATGCCAAGTGCTGTGGGAACTGTGGGAATATCACGTGACTCCTGCACGTACTATTCTCTCTTAGGACTGACATGGTTGCACCAGTCCCCTCTTGTGCGCCCAACGGATTCCACTCCACATCAGTCCTAACAACAACTTCTTGTTATCCAACCATCCTCTGCAAGTCCCGTTGTCCCTGCTCTTCGGTCTTGAGGTGATCTGTAACACTACCCTCTCCTCCATAGGTTGTCGTCCCGAAACCTTGTCTTTGCTTATCAATCACCTGACGTCCTGTCTCGGTACTTAAGGTTTGTGAGCTCCCTGGGGTCCTTATGTTATCCTTCATCAATCCTCTAACCATGCCGAAGGCCTCGTCTTCAAAGCTGTCTCGCTCTTCCCGTGCCTCGCGCATCTGGTCTTCCGGTAGCATCATGCCATTGCCTTGCAAACGCTGTCGCTCCTCCAACCTCGAGTGTCGCATTGATGTGGCCTCGGGGAAATGCTCTGCGTGTGTTGGTTCCGACCGCAGCTGTGATTTGATTTTATCCAAGGCAGATTGTAAGTTGTCCCTGGTTCTTGTGGCTCCTCGTGCCTGGCTGAATTTTCCGCTGTGCCCTTGGTCAAATCCTTGGTTTTTCCATTCTTCATCCGCGTGATAGAGCTGGTAGTCCATCCATGCGTTGTGCACAAGTTCCCAAGTGTGGCCTCCACTCCAGCCCTCTGGCTGTATGGCCACATTGTCTTTAGCAATAACTGTCGCCTTATCGGTCGTGTCCAAGTCCTTCCACTTACGCATCTTTTGCTTGCTTGCCCACGTCAGATTCTGATCCACCTGTCGTAGCCTATGTGCTAACTGTTGTCGCAGGGGATAAAATTGACGCGCAGAAGGCCAAGATCCACTCAGCTCTTGATGCTGTTGAGGATGAAACAATAGAAGACGACATCCTCCGCGAACGCCTTCGTCAGCGTGAAGCGACTCGTCACCAAAAGAAACTGCGCCTCCGCAAGCAGCTTCATCTTCTGACCGAGAGGGAAAAAACCCTTTGGGCGGAAGATCTTCGATCTATCGAAGCACTGTAGCGTGTTGAGTACGAAGCAGCCCTTTGCGGTGAGGTGACCCTGTCTGATGGTCATCCTTACGAAACCGCCCTGTTGCATGGATACCTCGTTCCCATTGGCGAGGCTCCTCCGTCTCCGTCTCAATTGCCTGTGCCGGAAGCCAACCTGCTTCCGTTGTCGACACCTGGGTCCTCATTCGAACCGACCGTCGACTGGGCTTCGGACCCGTCACTGTTGGATCCGAACTCTGATTTTTGGAAAACTGTGGGTTTTGTTGATGGAATTGGCGAAGCACCTCCTGTGCCGAGTTCAAGTGGCTGAGGGGTTCCCATGTACTCTCTTCGTTTCCGTACCCTTTCCATTTTGTCAAGTAGTAGGGTTGTCCACGGATCTTCTGGCAGTCCAAGAATTCCTCAACCTCGTACTCTTCTTCCTCGTTGTTGGTGATTACCGTCGTGGTATCAACCTGGGCACTCGGTGGAGCCTTTTCCAACAACGCTACATGGAACACCGTGTGTATTCTCATGCTCTGGGGTAGTTCGAACCTGTAGTTGACTTTCCCAATCCTTTCCACAACCCGGAATGGTCCAATCTTGACATGGTCCAATTTCGCGCTTGGTCGCTTTGTTTTGATGTTTTTTCGGAGCAGGAAGACCTTATCCCCCCCTTCAAAGGTCGGCGCCGAAGACCTCTTGTTGTTGTAGTACTTTGCTGCTCTGTAGCTTACAAAACGTAGATCTTGCGTCAATTGCCTTTGCACATCCTTCAGTTGTGACACTCTGAACTTCGCATTCTGGGACACCTCTGTTGGTCCTAGCGGTTCGTAGTATGCTCTCGGTTGATATCCATACAATGCCTTGTGTGGTGAGACCTTGGTTGTTTCTGTAACAGCGCTGTTATAAGCGAATTGAGCGAGTGGTAAGAGCTCAACCCAATTGTTCTGTCGATAGTTCACGTAGAACCGCAGGTACTGCTCCAAAGTCTGGTTCAACCGTTCCGTTTGTCCGTCTGTCTGGGGATGGTATGCTGTGGACATCTTCTGTTTGATTCCCAGCTGTCCTATCAACGAGGTCCAGAACTTCGATGTTAACCACTTATCTCGATCCGAGATGATTCGTTGTGGCATGCCGTGATCGCCGAGGACATTCCTCATAAACACATATGAGAGTTCCTCCGCACTCGAGCTTTCTCGATACGGGATAAACTTGCCACTCTTGGTAAGTTTGTCGGTAATGACTAGGATAGAGTCGAATACTACTCCTGTCATTGGTTCCTTGGATGGTGGAAGCTTTGGTATCCAATCCAATGCGATGTGTTGCCATGGTTGTGTTGGAATTTCAGCAATCTGCATCACGCCGTACGGTGCATGCCGGCTGGCCTTGTTCCTTGCACATTCCACACAATTGCTAACCACATCCTTTACCTTCTGCCTCATTGCAGGGAAGTAATATGTTTCCTTTAACCTGTCAAAGGTCTTCTGGGAGCCCTGATGTCCATGCGCCAATGCGCCATGTACATCTTCGACAAGTTTCTGTCGCATGATGTCTGGCACGTATACCTTCTCGTAGTATCGTATGAGACCTTCATTGTCGATCAGAATATGGGATTCCTCGTGCTGTCTTTCGCCGAGTTCTTTCGCCATCAAGTCGTTCTTGTACTCGTTGCGTATGTTCTCCTTTTGCTCCTCGTTGGAGATCATTAACATCGCCGAGATTTGAGGATTCGCGTAGCTTAGCGATCCGTCCTCGTTCTCCTTCAGGATCTGGTATCCTGGCCTAGGACCGTTGTCCTCATAGTCTGGGCGTCTGCTAAGAGCGTCGGCTCTCCCGTTGTCAGACCCTTTTCGGTAGACTATTTTGAAGTCGTATGCGGCTAACTGTTCAGCCCACCGAGCTTGTCTTCTGTTCAATACTTTTGTTGTTGTAAAGTGTAACAGGTTCTTGTGATCCGTGATGATTGTGAAGGTTTGTGCAGCTCCCTCGAGGTACACCCTCCACTCCTTGAGTGCTGCCACAATTGCTAGCAACTCCTTGTCGAATATGTCGTAATTCTGTTCCGCAGGAATCATTTTCCTGGAGTAGAATGCGATCGGATGCAGGTGACCCTTCTCATCCTTCTGGCTCAGACATGCCCCAATGGCAAAGTCTGATGCATCTGTTTCAACGATGATTACCCGATCCGGTCATCAGGATTGGGTAACTTGTAAAGGATGCCTTGATCCTATCGAAAGCTACTTGACACTCTCTTGTCCATTTGAACTCCTGGTTCTTCTTCGTAAGTTCCGTGAGTGGCCTGGCCTTGCTGCCATGGTTCTTGATGAACTTGCGATAGTAATTGGCTAACCCCAGGAATGACTGTACGTCCCTGACTGTTTTGGGTTGTGGCCACTCCAGGACAGCCTTGACCTTCTGTTGGTCCATTGCTATCAATCCTGGCATGATGCGGAATCCTAGGAAATCAAAGTCCTCTGTGTAGAATTCGCATTTGGAGAGCTTTACTCTGAAGCCCTTCTCCAAAAGTGCTCCCAGTACGACACGGACTTTCTCTGTGTGCTCCTCCTTCGTTCCTTCGGTGTAGATGAGTACGTCGTCCAAGTAAACAACCACGAACTTGTCGATGAAGTCCCTTAGTGCGTTGTTTATCGTTGCTTGGAACGCTGCCGGTGCATTGGTGAGCCCAAATGGCATAACCAAGTACTCATACAAGCCATACTTTGTGCGGAATGCCGTCTTCCATTCATCACCTTCCTTGATCCGGATTCGATGGTATGCGTCCCTGACGTCAACCTTGGTGAAATGTGTGGCTCCCGTAAGTCGATCCTTGAGCTCTTCAATCAGTGGTAGTGGGTAGACGTTCTTCACCGTGTTGTCGTTCAGTTGTCGATAGTCTACGCACATCCTCTTAGTGCCGTCCTTCTTCGCCACAAAGATGATTGGTGCTCCACATGGTGACTTGGATTCGCGAATGTATCCTTTCTTCAGCAAGTCGCTTAGCTGGTCTCTGAGCTCCCTTAGCTCAGCTTCATTCAGTCTGTAGATGGATTGCGAGTGCAACTTTGCACCTGGCTTCAGCAATATTTCCAAATCCCATGGCTGATGGTCTGGTAGGTTCTCGTCGTCTGTCAATTCCCTGAATGCATCTTCGAGACCTTGATATTCCGGTGGTATCTGATTGGTGGCGGCGATCTGCCGTTCTTCGTTGGATGGTTGCTCAGTCCTATCCGAGACTCTGGGGTGACGCACCCTCTCGTTCTCTTCACTCCTCTCGTTGGGGTGATGTTTCGGAATGTGGTTGCTAACGGCTCTTCTGCACGTTGTCCCACACCAATCTGAGAAGACAACACTTCTCGCTTTCCAGTCAATGTTTGGATTATGCTTGCGAAGCCACGGTGCTCCCAAGATAATTTCGTGTCCATCCATTGCAACTACATCTAGGACAGCCTCCTCAAAGTGACTCTGAAGTCTGATGGTCAGGGGTGTTGTTTCATGTTCCACTGTTCCGTCTTCGTTTACTGTTCCATCATAGGCTCGCACAGGGTAAGGCTCTTCCTTTTCCTTGGTCTTGAATCCATGTTTTTCGACGCAGTTCTTACTTATGAAGTTCGCATGGGCATCGGAATCGATCATTGCCTTGATCCGCTTTCTGTCTACCACCACATGGAACTCTAAGTGTTGAGCATACTCCGACACTGCGCAGGCCTTCTGTGGCTCTTGTTTGGGTACGAGGGCACGGTCCTTTGTTATCCGGTCTTCCTGGTCCACTACAGTCGTCGTTAGGTCGTGAGATTGGTGACTCTCCGCCTCTTTCCTTCGCAAAGGAGTCCTATTCCGTGGTTCCCTTGGATACCATCCGGAAGCATGCTTGTCAGACATATGCACCTTGCAATGTTCGTCATAACAAGCCGTCCAGCTCAAACAGGCGTGTTGGCTTTCCTTTCCATACGTCCCGTCTGTTTGACTCTTGCTGGGAGAATCCTCTTGATTCTGTACTTGGGGAGGATCTGACCGATCTCGTCCCTTCTGAAGATCTAACCGATCTTCTTCCATCACATTGAGCTGCCTCGTCCTGTTCGGGCATTCTTTCGCAAAGTGATCTCTCTTCCCGCAGGTAAAGCATGCTCGGTCCTGGAAGCGCTTCTCGTTTCTCGGGTTGAATTGCATCCTGGGTATCTTCGCTGCACTGAGGTCCATCGGATCTCCCCAGCGTGGTTGCGATGGTGGCTGTCGAGGAACCTTCGCATTAGGTTGCTGCTGTCGCCGCTGCTGTTGTGGTTGGTCTTGTTTTCTTGGTGCATGGTTCATGAACGTTGGCATTGCGCCCTTGCGCTCCAACTGCCTCTCGTAATGTCGGTTGTCGATCTCGATCGTGAGGGTCATGAATGCATGAATGGTCTCGGGCCTCTTGACTCGAATCAGGTCGTCCTTGATGTGTGGCTTCAGTTCTTTGTAGTAGTGGGTGATGAGTGGCCCGTCGGCCCAGCCCAACTTGCTGGATATCTGCTGGAACTCTGAAGCATACTGTGTCGCCGACCCTCGCTGGGTAATAAGTTGGATCTTCCGCTCCGCCTCGCGGACCTCGTCCACGTTCCCAAAGATTTCCTTCAACTTCTCCACAAAGTGTTCGTAGTCTCCGAAAATGTCCCTGGTCTCCTTGTCCTGCTTCTTTGCATCGTAGTCCAGGTAATCTCGTAACTTTGGTTCGAACCAATCGAAGGCTCTTCCGGTCAGTCGTTCTGCCACAAACTTGACTTGATCTTCCGGTTCTGGTTACCCTTCCTTGTTGGCTTCGATGAACAAATCTGCCTGGGTAAGGAACTTCTTTAGTCCCTCCCGGTTTCCGTCGTATCTCTCAGGGGGATCTCTCTTGATGAATCTACCTCCTTTGAGTTTGGCGAGTTCAGTATTCTTTGCTGTTAACTCGACTTCAATGCGGTCCATCTGTTCCTTCAGCTCCATGAGCATAGCCGCTTGCTGTGCTGGGCTGGGAACCGAGTTGGTCCCGCCTACAGTCGACATATCGCCTATGTTGACTGCCTTCTTCACAACTGATGTGAAGGACTGTTTGACTGTTGCGCCTCTACTCGTGATGAGGGTGGTTATAGTGTTACGGTGAACTCGTTTCTCAACACAGTTGATTATGTCAAGACCTTCTTGACACCTGTGTTCTCTTGTTCAGGTCCGCGGGTTTGGGGTAAGGGCAATATCAGTCTGGAAGTACTTACCTTAAGTACCTTTCCTTGCTCAGGTTCTTTGGAGGCTCACTAGATCCTAGCCGTCCGATGTATCTCCCAATTCAATTGTCGTCTAACCGATTTGATCCTCAGATCAATCCTGAACGCTTGTCGGTTAGTATGAAGGTTGGGGGTGGGCTTGCTTCGTGTGCATATGACTTGTGCTTGATTGTATTAAGTAAAAGGTCGTTACTGTAGTAGGTTGAAGAAGCTCCTATGTGAGAAACATAACATGAGATAACTGTTGAAGTATGAAAGTTGAGTGACAAGTGTATTGAGGGTGAGATCCGGAGGATCTCAGCTATATAGTAATACACTAAGCCCAATTGGGCAGTAAACAAACTCCAGTGACAGAGAGTAGCCACGCTGGCGCAGGTGGAGGCAATAGCATGAGGATACTCCTTCCAACAGTCCCCCGAATCCGAACGATGTTCCTCCCATCAGTGCCAGTCCCCCCATTCATGGCGCAGTAGTTGCACAAATACGGCCTCGGAGGTTATCCAGGAGGGGTCGTGGTAGTGATTTAGTACCAATGTCGGCGAGGTTGTCAGCGGAGCAGACATGCTCGATGGCGTAGTCACCCAGGACGAATCGCTCCCGGACGAAGTGGTAGTGAACGTTGATATGTTTAGAACGATTGCTGATCCTGTGGTCCTTGATGAGCGACAGGGCGGGCTCGTTGTCAAAATCCACCCCAGGACGTTGTGAGAAGCCTTGTGCCACCAGGCGGGCTTTGCGCTTGACGACCTTTCCATGCTCGTCGCGCTTGATGTCAAAGACCCAGCGTGTGCCAACGAGCTTGAGGTTTGGCGGAGGATTGTGTTCCATCACCCATGTGCCATTGTCACGATGTGCTTGGATTTCTTTGTTGATCGGTGTAACCCACAAAGGGGAGTTAGTGGCGTTGACAGCTTCATTGAACGTGCGAGGTATCTCGTGGTCGATGTCTGCCTTGGTGACGCAAGCCACAGCGTGCGCCATGTTCTCATCATCTGGCGCAAGCATGTCTTCCAAAGCCAATGACGCTTCAGCGTTGTCTGCGGCTTTGCGTGAAGGTTTAGCAACTCGTTTGGAGCGTCGGAGCTCGACTGGATCAGACAGGTCCTGTGACGGTCGCGTCTCCCTTCGAGTTCCTCTTGCTCCAGCGCCGGGTGCAGAGGTGGGTGGAGCGGAGCGCGTGTGTTGTCCATTTTCTGCGCTGGGCTGCACAGGCGTTGGCGCAGGCTGATCGTACGAGTGGTCCAAAGGTACCCCAGCTTCAAGCCGGGATGGGGTGTACGCTGTCGTCGTGGACCACGTTGGTGATGTAGGAGGTGTGGCAAAAGTGTCCCCCGACGGCCGACGATCTTTGTTTTGAGGCCGTCTTGGAGATGTAGAGACTGGTTCAGCAGCTGGTATCTCATTCTCCGCCACCGGTTGGAAATACGGCGCAGTCTGAGACCTTGAGAAAGGCTCAAAGCGCAGGTTGCGAGTTTCCATGATGACATGACGCGATGGGATGTAGACCCTCGCAGTTTTGGTGTTGCGCCCATACCCAACGAAGATGCCTTCCTCCGCTCTATGCAAGAGCTTGGAGCCAGGCTTGCGAGCTTCTACAGGTATGTGAGCGAAGATTTTGGAGCCGAATGGGTGCAGATGCTTGATGGATGGTTTCGCGCCAATGAGTAATTCATGCGGCGTACGACCCAGTTTGTCAGCAGCGTGAAGGGATATGTTCTTGAGGAAATTGGCTGTCTGCACAGCCTCACCCCAAAGGAACAGCTGACTGTCAGTAGGGATCATTGATCGAGCGATCTGAATGATGGACTGATTCCACCGTTCTGCGACGCCATTGAGCTCATGATGGTAAGGTGGGACCATGTCATGTTGTATGCCCATGCGCCGAAGGTCCTGGGCAGCGGCGCGGTATTCGCCGCCGTTGTCAGACTTGAAGCGTTTTACCGTAGAGCTGTGTATGTGGATGTTCGCAGTACTCATCTGAGCGTTGTATTGAGTATTTGCGAAGGCGATGAATTCGCGGATCGCCTGGGGGCCATCAGACTTCAGCTTAAGAAGCTTGATCCAGGAGTAGCGAGTTGCTTGGCAGATGAAGGATATGAAGTAACGTGCGCCTCCAAGGCTTGGGCGAGGAAACTTCCCTGACAAGTCTGAGTGTATGACTTCGAGCGGCTTGATGGTGCGCGCCAGTACTGGTGGGGATGGCGCAGGCCGCTGTCGCTTGGACTTGCTGAGGGAGCACATGTCGCAGTGGAAGTCATGAGGTTTCGCCGGTACCAGGTGCCCATCATTGTATATCCTTGCAGGGTTTGGGACGTGAAGATGACCGACTGAGTGATGAAACTCCGTATACGATGAGAAGCATGCAGTCTTCTGCGCCAGTGTTGGCCAAGATGGTGCACTGACGGTTGCAGCAGGTGCGGTCTCGGTTTTGTGTAGTGACGATTTGCGCGTCAGGTCTCGGTTAGTTGGCGCGTGGGATTCGGTCGAGGCAACGTGCGCTGTGGGTTTCGTTTTAGTTTGGATTTGTACAACGCCGTCCGCGTGCCGTGCCCACAGTACCGTGGCGCCGTTGCGCGTGAGGAAGATGTCGTTTGCTTTGCCGTGCAATTCGAGGTTGTGATGGTGACGGACATAACTCCAGGAGAAGAGCCGTGTACCATAGAGCTCGCTACTGTAGAGGACGTTGGTCAGTTCGACGATCTTTGTGGATCTGTCAGGCATTCTGCAGCGTAATCGAACGAGTCCAACACCATTGATGGGTAACTTGATACCGCCGGCCACCGTGATCGTTCCTTGCTTGGGTGACAAGGACACGAAATCATCGGCGCAGCCAGTCATGTGCCGCGAGGCACCAGTGTCAAGAAGCCATACTGTGGGAGGATTGATTGCTGAGGGCCGACGTATTGCGGCGTGAGCACTTATAGTTTCGCGTGATTGCTTGCCGTTTACGTTGATCATCGTGGTCCGCGTCGACTGCGGTGGTGATCCAGTCAGGTCAATGGTTGCGCCGGCAGTGGCGTTGGTGGCGCGGTAATGTGCTATGAAGCTCACCACCTCAGTTGCGCTGTCCTCGTCGTCCTCATCGTCTGATGATTCAGCGGCGTTCGCGTTGTTCGCCTTTTGACGTTTTGCGCCATTCTTCGTCTCCTTTGGCGCGCCGTTGCCTTTGCGCTGCTGTTGCTCCTTGTGTTTCTTGAGCTCGTTACAGTTCGTGTAGGCGTGCCCAATGAACGTCATGTTGTGCTTGCGGCACCAGGAGCATTCGGTAGTATTAGTAGCCGGACGCGTTCCGCGTGCGCCACCTTGGTTCTGTTTGGCGCCGCGCGCGGCGGATTGTTTCGCAGCGTACGCGGTAGAGGAGTCAGCGTCGAGGGAGTGCTTGTCGGAGATGTCGAGGATCTTGGGTTCGATGTCGACAAACTTGGTAACGTCACGAGAGCTGAGGTTGTCGATGACGTGGTCCATAGTATCTGGTAGGGTGGCCAGGAAGAATGAGCCCTTGACCTCATCCGATTCAAACATTGCCTTCATGGCTTTTGCGACGCTCTGTGAAGAGCCAGCGCATCGCTTTGCCATGCGAGTCCATCGCTGATGGAACTCGTCCAGGTGTAGTCTGAGGTCGTCTCCATCCGCGTAGCGGAGGTTTGTGAGCGACCGGAAGAGGGTGATGGACGCGTTGCCGGTATCGCGGTCGAATCGGCTGCCGAGGTGTTTCCAGGCCTCGGGTGACGTGTCGCACGACGCGATGGACATCGTGAGGTCGTTGTGTACCGACGAGAGCAGCATGACCATGGCCTTGTTGTCGTCGGCGTCCCACTTGTCGATGAGCTCCTCGCGAGCTTCTACGCCAGTCCCAGCGACGGCGGCGGGCTTTGTCTTCTTGCCAGACACGATCGGCCAGAGGCCAGCGTACCTGAGTGCGACAGTCCACGCGGAGCGCCATTCTGTGTAGTTATCGCCGCGGGCAGAAAGCTTGGGCAGCGAGTTGGGGTCAAGCTTGAAGCTGAAGGAAGATGACATGATGACAGAGGTGGTCTGAAGTCTGCTTCAGAGGTAAAGGTGGGTGCCGTGCTGTGCTGGTACGGTGTGCTGTACGCCGGGTAGCGGAGCGTCGGCAGCAACAACAGCAGCGATGATGAACAACAAATGTGAAGCAGTGATGCTCAGTAAGGTGCTGTATATCGGAGGAGCGCGCGGCGTGATGCCGGGCTCATAACCTGTTGAAGTATGAAAGTTGAGTGACAAGTGTATTGAGGGTGAGATCCGGAGGATCTCAGCTATATAGTAATACACTAAGCCCAATTGGGCAGTAAACAAACTCCAGTGACAGAGAGTAGCCACGCTGGCGCAGGTGGAGGCAATAGCATGAGGATACTCCTTCCAACAATAACCACGAAGAGAGAAAGAAAAGTCCGTCCAACGTCCTCCCTATATACCCTTCTGGTTCTGGGTGCCAAGGTGTATTCCCACACCTCTTGGCTCTTCCCACACTTCCCACACAGTGGGCAATGCCAAGTGCTGTGGGAACTGTGGGAATATCACGTGACTCCTGCACGTACTATTCTCTCTTAGGACTGACATGGTTGCACCAGTCCCCTCTTGTGCGCCCAACGGATTCCACTCCACATATTACGGGACGGTAGCTGGAAAGACGCAGCATACTCGTAGCCAAAGATTGTTTAGATTCAGTTAAAGAGTGAAGGTATCTACAAACAGAGAACCTCAATGAGGTTCTTTCTCTATACTAGGCTCAATCAGGCTTAGGCTCTTAGCCTATACCAACCATGGGCCATGCCCATAACATTACCCCCCTCCTTACCGGGTGTGCAGGACTAAAGAGGGTGTGGTAGGTGGGATAATCAAACAGACAAACGCCATACATCGCTTCTGCCAGCTTGTAGCAGATTCGAAGGCGCTGGCCACCGCTACTCGGTTTCTTCGGGCCCCTGTTTGAGCTCCTATATCTTCGCCGACACCGTCGCCCTTGCCATACTCTGCCTCGAAGCGGTCTAAGTCCTCGACTTCTGTGAATAATGAACGTGGCTGCCAATCGGGATCTGCATAGCCTTTCCATTTGATTAATAACTGACGAACCCAGCCTCGCCCAACCCGTTTCTTCTCTGCGCGAAGTATACGTTCTACTTCAAACTCAGCCTCTGTTTCTTCGGTTTGAGGCACTAATGGTGGCGGCTGGGTATCATCGGATTCTTGTGAGGGCAGTGTGTCGGTTGCGGCTCGGCGGAGTAGGTCAACGTGGAAACGGTTATGGATACCACTTGGCAGGTCAGCCAGCTCGTATACCATCGGGGAGATCTGGTTCTCGACAGTGTATTTGGCTTGCGTCCACGACAGTTTCTTTGATAGCTGCGGAGTATTGATATTCCTAAGGTTCAACCAGACTTTGTCGCCCTTTTTTAACGTTTCGGCAGCTTGACGTGACCTGTTGGCGTCGTTCTCCATCTTCTGCTGGGACCAGGCCATCGCTGCCTGTGCATATTCTTGTGCCTCTTCTATTCGTTGCACAAAGGTCTCGGCATCGGCTGTTGGTGAGTTACTGGGTGAGATTCGTTGTACTTTCTGGATTGGTTCCGCATGGTAGCCGTGGGTTAGATAGAATGGACTCATCCCTGTGACTGAAGAGTCACGATTGTTCAGTGCTAACATAGCCGTAGGTAGTAGCGTTGGCCAGTCTAGTTGGGAGTATGCGATGAAGGCGCGGAGATAGCGTAGAACTTCCTGGTTCATACGCTCGGTCGCGCCATCGGTCTGTGGATGAAAGGCTGTAGAGAGTCTCTGCTCAATCTTTGTAAGTTCGCAAAGCTTCCTCCAAAAACGACCTGTCCAATTGCTGCCTCTGTCCGACGTCAATGCCATGGGAAATCCGTGGTAGCGATAGTGGCATTGTAAGAACCTTTTCGCGCACTCTTTGGCGCTCATTGTAGTCATAGCCTCCAACGTAACACTTTTGAGGAGGCGATCTGTGATAACCATGAGGTATTTTGGGCCGTTTTCCTCCGCGGGCAAATCAGTCATGAAATCGATTGATAGCTCGCTGTGGAAGCGGGCCGGGATTGGAAGTGGTTTCAGAAGACCTCGCTTCTTATCACGCCATATTCCTGTTCTCCCACATACGTCGCAATTACGTACAAACTGCCGGACTGTCTTGTATTGTTGGGGCCAAAAGAAACTTCTGGATAGAATCGCAAGCGTGCTATCTCTCCCTGGGTGTCCAGTAACATGGGAATCGTGAGTTTGTTGGACCAGCGTTGTTCGCAGCGGTTCCCAATCTGGTACCCATAGGATCCCTCTTCTCGTGACCGCGCCGTGGTCGTCTACTTCGCATTCGGGTAGCTGTACCGACAACTTGAGCTCTGGAGGAAAGGAACGTTCGCCAGTAACTATAGCCGTATGAATAGCTTCGTAGGGATTGGTCCTCTGCTATTGCGCGATCCCAGAGAAGTTGTAACTCTGGTTTCTCGAAAAGATCGCATCCTTTTGCAACTGACCGGTTTTGACCGTACCTAGTAGTGGACCGGTGTTGACCGTTTTCGGCAGTCAGCTGGTGTCGACCGTCCAGTCCAGTATTTTGCTGGGGCTCCCGTATAACGTCCCATGTACTATTGGATGTATTCGGTGTATTGACTGGGCAGATAAGGGCTTGTATTGCGATTGTTTCGGTCGTCCTCTCGGAAAGAGGAGGAAGCCATTCGTCCTTGATCAACTGGGCCACTCGCCCTTGTAGTCTCTCGTCGTTCTTGTCATGTGGCATATCTTGATGTCTTCTTGATAGTGCGTCTGGTCTTTGCGCTAGTTTTCCGGCGCGAAATTCCAGCTGGAATTGGTACTCAGATAGAATTAGCGACCATCTTGCTTGTCTCTCTGACAAACGCTGCGCTGTCATAAAGTAGCGGAGATTCTTGTGATCGGTAAGGACTTTGAAAGGTGCTGCAACACTGCGTAGTTCTCCTCTCCAGTGTTCAATGGACTTGATTACTGCCAGTAATTCTTTATCGTGGATCTCGTAGTTACATTCAGCCGCAGTGAGCTTGCGGGAGAAGTATGCTACTGGTCGTAGTTTTCCTTTCATATCCTTCTGCGACAACGTGCCTCCCAGCGCGTAGCCAGAGCAGTCGCACTCGAGTACCGTATCCAGGTCTGGATTCCAGTGAGCCAGTATTGGGGCGGAGATGAATAGCTCCTTCAAGACTTGAAAGGCGTTCTCATGTTCTTTGTTCCAGACAAAAGCGACGGCCTTCCGTGTTAACTTGATTAAGGGGTCGGAGAGCTCTGAGAAGTTGTCGATGAAGTCTCGGTAGAAATTTGCAAAGCCTAGGAAGGAGCGTACGCCTGTGACATTGACTGGAGCCTCCCATTCTTTAATCGCGGCAACTTTCTCTGGGTCGACTTTGATCCCTTCTCCTGCAGTGATAATGAACCCCAGATATTTGACCTCCTGAACAGCAAACTCGCACTTGCTTACGTCTAGCCGAAGTCCAGCAGTCTTGAGCTTGGCAAGAATTTGGTTAACCTTAACCATGTGATCCAGATAGTCGCCGTCGCTCCATATCAAGACATCGTCCATGTAGGCTGAACAGCAGATATCTAGGGATTCCCGTAGGACTCCGTTGATGTATCGTTGAAAGCTCGCGGGTGCGCCAGCTAGTCCGAAGGGGGTAACTAGCCATTCGAATAGTCCAAATCGAGTGCGAAAAGCCGTTTTCCACTCATCGCCGTGCTTGATGCGGAGCCGATGAAATGCCGCTCTGACGTCAAGTTTGGTGTACCAGCGCGCTGTTGCTAGATTTCGTAGGGTTTCTCGGATTAGTGGCAATGGGTAGCGGTCCGATCGAGTGATTCGATTCAGTGCCCGATAGTCTACACACATCCGAATGCCTCCACCTGGTTTCCTTACAAATAAGACTGGGGCTGCCGCTGGTGAGTTGCTGGCGCGTATCCAGCCCTTGTCCATATAGTCCGAAAGTGTTTTTCGTAGGACTAATAGCTCTTCCCTCGACATGCCGTATAATGGGCCCCAAGGAACTTCTGCCTCGCGACCTTGTTCATCTCGTATCAATTCGATAACGTGATCGCGACCCTCTTGATGGGGCGCGATCTCTCCGTCTTCGTCGTCGAGAAAGGCATCAGCATGCTCTGCTATTTCTTCTGGTATCTCTTGTCGGATTTCTTCCTCAGTCTTTCTCTGTTTTCTTTCTGCTAACTTGCTTAGGGCCTTGTTGATATCCGACATCGAGATAGCCAGCACTTGTGTACCATCCGGTCCATCTCTTCTCAACCGTCGCTGGGCCCTTCCAACAATAGCTGCAAATACAGATCCTGACACTAGACAAGCCGCCCGCACGTGAGCGAGCCGGTCTCGCGCTTTGGTGTTCTGTTCTAGCCACCCCTTTTCTCTTACCGTGATGCGCTGGGATCCTTGACCAATAAGCAGCTTTCTCTTAGCTGCTATATATCGCACCCAGTTTCTCTCTGCCCATGCCTTGCCTAGGATAATAGGGAAGCTCAATCCTTTCACTATATACCCATAGACTCGCTCTGCTCGACCATCAATGTCGATCGTAGCGTAGGTCATGTGCGTAATACGGAGGTCTTCTCCGTTCTCGTGGCTCTCTTTAGCCAGTGCCAATTGTTTGGTGTCAATTGGGATGCGCGGTAGACGATGTGTTTGGACACTCTTCTCGCTGAAAGCAGCATAAGGGAGGCAGCCGTTATCAAAGAAGGATTCGGTGAAAGAAGTTCCATTGATCAAGGTATCTATCAAGAAGGGTGTACTTTCCATCCTATCCTTTGCTGCTTTGATTTCTCTTATGCCTGGTAGCTTTGTAATGTCTTCGCCATGTACATCTACTTCAGACCCTCGTGCGCGACGATGCACAAGGGTAGCTAGTTTTCCGACTCTGATGAGGCTTCCTGTAGGGAGTCATCGGTATGCTGTGTGATTACCGCAGTGACCTGAGTCTTTGAACGTGTTGCTGGTCGGAATTCGCATACGTTCGGGTGGTGCTTGGGCTTCTTACAGCGCCCGCATTTGCCCGCTTGTATAAGTGCCAAGAACTCTGTTTGGGATCGCCATTTCGCTCTAGGTCGTCGGTCCTTCTTCGCATCCTTTCCGAGTGTATCGACCCGAGCTATCAGTGCTGCGATCTGCGCTGAAAGGGCGTTGATGCCAGTCATTTCGACATCGCCTTCTGCGTCACGACTGACTGTTTGGGGTGATTGTGGCCTCCCTCGAGTCGTTGGCGTCTCCTTATCCGTACTTGGATAGCGGCGTTGGTGGGATAGAGCCTCTGTCTTCGTCGCGAAGTACTGTACATCTTTTACGTAAGTGTCGTAGTCGTCCCTGGACAATCGCACTGATTTCAAGGTCTGTTAGAGGGAGTAGTTGAGCGCGTTGTTCATGATAGTGATCTTTGAGGCTCTTTGCGGCGCTAGGGATCCAGCGTGCGATGTCAGTTGTTCGAACTGCTGGCGGAAGTCTTCGAACGATTGTCTGCTGCCTTGGCTAATCTTGTTCAGCTCGTCGAGAGCTTTAGCTTCCGCTTCATGATCTAAGAACTTGTCGTCCATATGCTTGATAAAGGACTCGGGTTCGTAGTTGTCATGTTGCTCTCCATTGCTTAGCCATTGGATGACGCGTTGTTGTTTCTCTATCGGAAGCCCGTTGAAGATGTTCGCGCATATTCCTTGATTGCTTCCAAGCTTCCCATTTTCAACAGTGATTTTTGTCTTGATCTGCCATCTGAACAGCGTGTAGTTGTCTCTTTTCCCGTCCCATTTAGGCCATGCAATAGCTTTTGCACCGGTGTTCCCATCAACACTGACTGCGGTCAGAGCTGCCACCAATTGTTGTACGGTGTCAGGCGAATTTGCTCGAGCCATTGAGAGTTTGTCGATTCCTTGCGTAATGCTCGCGATTGGGTCGTCGTCGGTAGTAGGGGTGTAGGTTGTAGGAGTCGATAGGGTACTGTTGCTACGCATCAAGTACACCTAGGTTTGTAAAGAACTGAATCTATATTACGGGACGGTAGCTGGAAAGACGCAGCATACTCGTAGCCAAAGATTGTTTAGATTCAGTTAAGGAGTGAAGGTATCTACAAACAGAGAACCTCAATGAGGTTCTTTCTCTATACTAGGCTCAATCAGGCTTAGGCTCTTAGCCTATACCAACCATGGACCATGCCCATAACAAGTCGACACACAATCGTTGTGAACCATCGGGCTTGGGTACGTAGAAAACTGAATATCCGGCGGGTGACTTCGACTCCCTGATGAACTTCTTCTTCGTGAAATCGTCGATATATTCACGAAGGGTTTCAAGCTGATCTTCCCTCAATGGATAGATCTTGAACTTCTTCGGTTGTTCATTATTCTTGAGCTTGATCTCATGATCCCATGGTTGGTGTGGTGGAAGAGAATCTTCGATCGATTCCCCTTTAAAAAGTTCCGCAAATTCCTTGTACTCATGGGGAATTTGGAACACTGACCTATCCTCCTCTCTCTGGAGACGATAGCAGTATGCCACTTCAACGTGTGTAGGCCTTTTCCGCAAAGGTCTTTGTGCTGTCCGTGTTCTAGCGCGCATGCTAGCCTGCACGGGATATCGTTGGTCTGGGAACGTGAGCGTCAATGTTCTCCAGTCGATATGCGGATTGTGAGTTCGAAGCCATGGCAGACCAAGGATCAAATCCGAGTCTCCAATATTCGTGACGTCTAGAACAATCTGTTCTTTCCTCCCTTGTATCCACAAGGTTATGTCTGCTTCGTAAATCACCATGCCTCCATTGGAGTCGACAGGTTTTCCATCAGCGATAGTTAGTGGATATGGATGCCGTTTCGACCGTACGGGTAGTTTCCATTCGTCGACCAATTTCTCGCTTAGAAGATTCCTATCGGCACCAGTGTCGATGAAGGCCCATGCTGGTACGTGGTCAATCTTTCCTTCGACCAGTATCTTGGATATACCAAGGTTGTTCAGAAAATGAGGCGCTTCATTAGGATTCAACAGAGGCCTCTCTACTGTTGATCCTCCTCGTTTCCCGAATTCTCATGCCATTTACGTGCTTGCTTTGTTTTGACTGCGATGTCCAATCGTCGGACAAGGTGTCGAAGGTTCCTTGCCCCATTCGGATGGTATGGGCAGGTGAAGTCAAGGCATGCATTTGGATGGACGTCTTTGCACTGAGAATCGTCCTGATCAATTGCTCGTTCAACGTCTCGCGTCAAACGTGAGAGCCGGAAGGTCATAAACTCTAGATCTTCCTTCGATTCTCCTTCGTTGGAGTTGTCTTCTACTGTAGACTCACTGTCGTTGCCCGACATAGTCTGTAGAGATTCGTTTTCGTTTGGTATAGACCAACTCCCGGAAATGGTTGGCAACTCTTGGAGTATTTCTCCAAGATCTTTCATTTCCTGGTGCTGAGGTAAATCGCATTCCTCATACTCGCAGCAATTCATAGGTGAGTGTCTGTGGTGGACGTACTGTACATCTGTACTGATGTTTGGGATTTTCATGATCTTCCTGAGGGTCGTATTATTGACTTCCTTTTCGTGAACCCAGTGGAATTCCCAATCTAGTTCTCCTGGGTCTTCCTCGGACTTGTGCTCCCACAGTGGGCATTCTTTGACTTTGTACCAGTTCGATGGAATCATCCAGTGAAGATCGTGTTCCGGATTCTTTCTCATGCTTGGGTATCTGCTGATAACTTTGAAAGCAGCCATTGTATTCCCAACCCCGAATTGGTTTGTGCCATACTCTGCTTTTGGCAATCCCAACTGAGTGCCATAAAGACCGGGTGAGCTAGATGACGAACTCATCATAGCGAGATGTCCTTTGACATTGCCGTTGCCTTGGTAACCTCCTCTATCCCGAGGGTAGTATCCGGAGCTCTGCTTCTCGGATAGGTGTACCTTGCAGTCGTCCTCATAACAAGCCGTCCAGCTCAGTATGTTGTGGATTGGCGGTACTGACGCATCGGATTGTAAAGCCTTGAGGTGTCCTGAGCCCATGGCTGAGTTTCCGAATCGTTGTCCCTGATTCGTGAAACGTCCAGTGTTGTTCTTTTTGGGCTTTCTGACCTGTGCCTTTCTTGGATCCACGTGGAGCGCTCTGAATCTTGTCGAGCTCCATTAACTGCGGTCCGTATGGATCAACTCAAACACCTATATTCGCACGACTGTTGCTTCCATGTCCTCGATAAGAACTAACTCCCTTCCTCTGAAGTTTTCTTGCGAATAGGCGGTTATCAATCTTGATTGACGTTTCAATCATCGAGTACAGGCTCTGAGGCTGAGTTTCCTTCCGACTGATTTCATCCTTGACAGTCTGCTCTGCAACCCTTATTACTAAGGACGGAGCTCCTAGGGACTATGAAGGTCAAGGGTATTGAATCTCTCTTCCTAACTCTTTCTTTCCTCAGCTTATTACAGCTTCAACTCCTAAGACTACGCTGTCTTAGGATGACCTCTGATTTCCTCTTTGTAAATTTTGCGAGAATTTACTGTGGATTGGCCCTTACAGTTGGCCCTTGCTTCTTGGCCCCTTCACGCCTCGTCGACCACAAAATCGAAATTCAAGAAGACAAGAAAGACCAGTTACCCAACGCTCCTCTCTACGGTATGTCCCAGAACGAACTCAAATGCCTCCGGAAATGGCTGGAGGAGAATTTGGGAAAAGGTTTTATCAGAAAAAGCCAGTCCGACGTCAGTTCCCCATGTATCTTTGTTAAAAAACCAGGTGGTGGTCTGCGATTCTGCGTAGACTACCGAAAACTCAACGCCATTACTCGAAAAAACCGATACCCTATTCCCTTACTCCGCGAAACCCTAGACAAACTCAGCAAAGCCAAGTACTTCACGAAGATCGATATTATCTCAGCATTCAACGCACTCCGAGTCCACCCCGACAGCGTTCCTCTCATTGCATTCAGAACCCGCTTCGGTCTGTTCGAATCTCTAGTTATGAACTTCGGCCTCTGCAATGCCCCGGCGACCTGGCAGTTGTATATTAACGAACAACTTAAAGACTTCCTCGACGTTTTCTGCACCGCGTACCTCGACGACATCCTAATCTACAGCGAAACTCTCGAAAAGCATAAAATTCAAGTGCGGCAGGTTATCGAACGAATGCACGCAGCAGGACTCAACATCGACATCGACAAATGCGAATTCTACCAGACAGAAGCCAAATTTCTCAGTTTAATTATCACAGACCACGGAATCCGGATGGACCCGGACAAAGTCAAAACAATCATTGATTGGCAATACTGTACCACTCGCCATGACGTCCAATCCTTCCTCGGTTTTGCCAATTTCTACCGCCGTTTTATTTTCAATTACTCCTCCACCGCGAACCCTCTTACCGACTTACTGAAAAAAGACAAGCCGTTCTACTTCGGCCCAAAACAGCGCGCCGCTTTTGATAAACTCCAAGAAGCCTTCATCTCCGCACCAATCCTCGCACATTTCGACCCTACAAAGAAGTGTATTGTCGAAACAGACGCCTCCGACTGGGTAGGCGCTGGAGTACTCTCACAAATCGGCAATGACGGTTTGCTACACCCCGTCGCCTTCTTATCTCACAAGTTCACACCCCAGGAGTGTAATTACGAAATCTACGACAAAGAACTCCTAGCAATCATTCGCGCATTTGAAGAGTGGCGAGGAGAGCTCGAAGGAACTGAAGACCCGATCGAAGTTATTACAGAGCACCGAAACCTCGAATACTACATGTCAACCAAAAAACTCACTCGCCGACAAGCCCGTTGGGCCGAATTCCTCTCCCAATTCCACTTCGAAATCAAATGGAGACCAGGAAAAGATACTACGAAACCCGACGCCTTGACCCGCCGCTCCCAAGACCTCCCCTCAAACGTATCCGACCCGCGTATCCAGCACCAGTCACAGGTTATGCTTAAACCCCACACACTTGACCCTAAGATTCGAAAAGAACTAGCGCTCCAAGTCCACAATCTTTCATTATGCCCAGTTACGCTTCGTGACCACTCCTCTCCACAAGACTTCGAGAAAAACCCAGACTACCGCGACTCTTCCGAAAATGACGGGGACGAATCCCTTGAGCCCCTCAACGATATATGGAACAAACCTAGCAACGACGCAGTAGCTGAAGAACAAACCCCAACCACCCCGTTCTCCCCTCCGGACATATTCATCCCTTCGCAAGACCCAGACGACGAAGAGCTTATTTGGGACGAAGACAAGTTTGAAGAACTCTACGCTAGAGCGTTGACTAAAGACAAAGAACCACGCGAAGTCTTGAAAAAACTACGCGACGGCAAAACCCACCACCGAACGTTGCGGATGCAGGACTGCGAAGAACGCGACGGCCGCCTTTGGTATAAAAAGTGTCTATTTATTCCCCAAGACGATACACTGCAAGCATACATTCTAAAAGCGAACCACGACTGTAATGTCGCAGGTCACTCGGGTAAAGCTAACAACTTCCTCAAACTCCGCAAGTTCTACTACTGGCATGGCATGCACGCCACCTCGGACAAATGGGTCTCACGATGCGACGCCTGTCGACGCGCAAAACCGAGCAACCTAATGTACCAAGGACTCCTCAACACTCTCGAAGCCCCTCAACGAAGATGGGAAGACATCCAGATGGACTTCATTACCGATTTACCTGCTACACGCAAAGGAGGTAATACCTGCCTCTTAGTAATTGTCGATCGCCTCACCAAAATCAAGCACCTTATCCCCTGCCAAAAACTCCCAGAAGCCCGCGAATGCGCCTTACTCTTTCTCCAACACGTCTACCGCCTCCACGGACTTACCTCGAAGCATTATCTCCGACCGAGGATCCCAATTCGTTGCTATCCTCTGGAAAGTACTCTGCAAACGCCTCGGAATCCGAATCCGCCTCTCTACCAGTTTCCACCCCGAGACAGATGGCGGGACCGAGCGAGCGAATGCCCAAGTCGAAATCTACATCCGTGCTTACTGCAATTATCAACAAGATGATTGGGACGAATGGTTACCACTCTGCGAATTCGTGATCAACAACACAACCTCCAATGCAACAAAACTCACACCATTTTTTGCCGCCTACGGCTACGATCCACGCTCCGGATTGGAAGCGCCAATTCAACCAGACCGTAACGCCTCTCGCCACGAAATTACCGAGACACGAAAAGCTAATTCCATGGCTGACTTCATGGCAAACCTTGAGAAGATTTGCTACAACGAGATTCGCCACGCCAGCGCTACCTACGAATATTTCAAGAACAAACATCGGCTTGGTTCTCCAAACTACAAAGTTGGTGACTGGGTTTGGCTAAACCTCAAGAATATCAAGACCACGCGCCCATCCAAAAAGTTCGACTGCAAGTTCGCCGGCAAATCAAGATTCTACAAGCCCTAGACCACGACGCTTACAAACTCGAGCTCCCTACTTCTATGCATTGCCATCCCGTCTTTCATACAAATCTACTGCTCCCTGCCTACCCCCCTTCCGACAGGATGTTTCCAAACCAGAATGACTCGCAACCTCCTCCCGTCGATGTTGAAGAAAACGATGGAATCTACACCCTGGATGAAGTCGTTGATTCACGATTCAACAAAGCTACGAAGAGATTTGACTACAAGGTTAAATGGGAAGGCTATTACTTACCGACATGGGAACCCCTTCAATTCTTGCACAGCGCAAAGAGCGCGGTTGATGAATTTCACCAGAGATATCCAAGAAAACCAAAACCAACCGGGTACAGGCCTGGTTAGGATTCGATCATGCTTCAAGTTTATCAGTCACCTCGCCAAATAGTTCAGTTTGAACCATTGCGCCTCGGCCTTGTTGGGGGGTACTGTCATGATCGAACTATGTTGGTATTCGAATGCAGTTAAACGTAGTTAAATGTGGTGGTTCTGCTCGATCAGGTCTAGCGCGAGACTGGTCGCAAGTACTTAGACTCGTCTCTACCTCTTAGTTAGCTCCTCATCCTTACAACTTCGCACATCCCATAGAATTCAAGTCATGCTTCCAAGTCAAGTCCAAGGTCAAACGTGACAATGGCCCTGGTGTACAGTACTGTTTCTAGTTGTATCTAGTCGGTATGATGGCCTTCTGACATGCAGTTGAAATCTGGTACGACTTCAACAAATAAAGCGCTGATCATCGCCGATACCCACGTCACGTTGGGTACTGATTGATGTTTTCATAGTGATGTTCAGATTTTGTCACATCCTGGTACAGAAGGCACACTTGAGCTATACCGTTCTTACTTCCTTTATCACAATAGCTCCTGCTAGAGTACACACATCATATGTAAACATCAGCTATACGGCTGAACATAGAACAATACAATACACAATGATAGACATCATACATGTTTACATCACCTTGCAACCCTTACTGCAACAGATTTCGGGTGCGTCATGAGCCAAGCGCTCTGATCGAATGGTTGTACCACAGCGAATCGAGGCTTTCTTGGTGCGCAGAAATGTTGTGGTTTTATCAGTTGAAGCCCTCGGACTACTTTTGGTGGCCCTACCTGTTGCAGTAAGGGTTGCAAGGTGATGTAAACATGTATGATGTCTATCATTGTGTATTGTATTGTTCTATGTTCAGCCGTAGAGCTGATGTTTACATATGATGTGTGTACTCTAGCAGGAGCTATTGTGATAAAGGAAGTAAGAACGGTATAGCTCAAGTGTGCCTTCTGTACCAGGATGTGACACCCCCCCCCAGATATCTTGTGCAGCGGGGTATCTGAATGCTTGCTGTATAACATACAATGCCTCCCATGGGATAACTTCTATCAGCTTCTATCTCTAGAGGGTATAACAGTCCTCAATCCAATCTGCCGAACAAACTCCAGATGCTTTGGTGCTGAAAGAGCCTTTGTAAGCCCGTCGGCCGGCATTTGATCTGTACTTGTCCAAAGGACCTCAATCTGGCCTTTTTGAGCCTCTTGCCGGAGCCAAAAATGGTGAACGTCGACGGGTCGGAGCTTTGTCGTTAAGTTTGGCGTAGGTTTGTTAATGATGCCGACTGTCTGAATATTGTCGCATTTAATCTTGATGCCATGCTCTGGGTCAAAGTTGATCTGGTTGAAAAATCTTTGGAGGGCGATTAACTCTTTTGATGCTGTAGAGAGTGAGAGAAGCTCCGCTTCGGTTGTCGATGTTGTGACCGAAGTTTGCTCAGATGATTTCCAAGCGATTGGACCTTGGACAGCTGAGATGATGAATCCCTGAGTTGATTTCCGAGTTTGTTGGTCATCTGCGAATGAAGCATCACTCGAGGCATCAATTACTGTCTCTCCTGGCGGAATAATACGACCATCGAAGAAAGGTCCAAGCCACTTTGTACCATTCAGGTAGCAAATGACCCGATCTGCCTCTCTTAGGTGCTCTGGAGATGGATTCATGCTGAATTGACTTAATACGCTAACTGCCTGCGCGATATCTGGCCGTGTAATGACAGCAGGGTGAATTAAAGAACCTATCCGCTCTTGAAATGCCATGGTCTGTTCCGGTGTGGCTATCTGATCGTACGGTTCAAGCATGCGTCCCGAGAGTGGCGTTGTAGGTATCCTTGCGTGTTCTAGGTGGAATTTTGTAACTAGCTTCTCAATGTAGCTATCCTGACAGAGATGGAGAGTCTTTGCAGCTCGATCTCTCGTAATTCGGATATTGAGAAAACTGGATGTCGTTTTGAGGTCTCGTACGTTGTACTTCGAACCGATGCGGACCTTTAAGGCTTCAACCTCATGCCTAAGGTGCCTTGGTGCAACAATCAGGAAGTCGTCGACGTAGACGAAGATGAGAATCAGGATTTGGCGATGTACAAATAGACATTGATCTTCTTCACACGGTTGGAAATCAAGTGTGGTTAGGAAGGTCGATAGCTCTCCGAACCAGAGCTTTGGAGACTTTTTCAGGCCGTAGAGAGCCTTAATAAGGCGGTATACTTGTCCTTTTACCTCAAATCCTGGGGGACATTCAACGAAGACCACTTCGTCGAGCCATGCGTTGATGAAAGCGTTGATTGCGTCCAGCTGGTCGCAATCGAGGTCGAAGTAGGCTATGAGGGCGCAAACAAGGCGAAATGTCCGATATGCCCCGGTTGCTGCATAGAAGTCTGCTCCTGTGATCCGCTGTAGGTCTCCACGCACGCAGATTCTGGCCTTGAATTTTATGAGGTATCCATCAGCATCAGATTTATACGAGAACACCCACTTCAGAGGGAGGACTTGGGCGCTGAGTGGTCTTCCCACTAGCTCAAGTGTCCTTTGAAGTTGTAGTGCCTCTATCTCAACCTTAGCAGCAGCAAGAAACTCTACGTGGTATGGATGTGACATCAATTCCTTCCAATTGCGTGGTTCCAGTGGCAGATCATCCCGATGTGCCCTCCGGAACATCATTGCAGCTGAGAATGCGTGGAAAATAGGGATATATGTCTCTGTTTGGGCCAATCTGGCGCAGTGTGCGGCCTTCCGGGTTTTGGTGTCTATTCCAAGGTAACTGCGTGCCTTTTCTGTAGGCTTTCGAGTCCTTCCGGAGCGCGATGGCTGTGTGAAGGAATCCTTGAGATGTTTCTCTTTGCCGTCTTTCTCCTTACGCTTTCTTGTTGTGCGTGTTTGAGACGTGGATGACGTGGTCTGCGTTGCTGATGTATCCGCCGGCGTATTGGGTTGTGTTACACTTTGGATCGAATGCTCGTCTGATTCCGACTCGTAGTGCTCTTGTGACATAGGTGTGGGGCTAGGTGTTGGACAAGGAGCAGTGTCTACCTCCTTGTTCGTTGGTGCCTGTAGACTGCATCTGGATTCCTGTCTGGGATGGGATTGGCTCATCGTCAAAGAGTGTGTCCAAAATGACTTGATTTGCCGTATCAGACTCCTCGAGTTGAGTCAATCGAATTGTACGAGTTGCCTTTGAGACGTTGGCTGGTTGCTCTAGATCTTCAGAGGAGTATTTAGAAGCTTCGTCAATGATGGCGTCCCTAGTAGTAACAACCTCGTCTAGGAATGGAATCCAAATGACATAGATGTTGCTTGCCGATGGACCGATGTAGAATCCGATCTCAGCTCGTGGTTCGAACTTCTTGCTGCGCTCTTTGATATCCTTTTTGACGTAAGTGCGAGATCCTGGTATTCGTAAGGCTGCAAGGTTCGGTTTTCGACCGTAGAGGACTTCGTACGGTGATTTCCAGCCAGAACGGGCCATTGGGGTTCGGTTGAGAATGTACACAGCTGATTTGACAAAATGTGGCCAAAGATGGTTAGGAAGACCTGCTTCCAGCATCAATTTCCGTGCTCTTTCGACAATCACTCCCCCAGAGCGTTCGGCAGATCCATTTGGCTGCTTAGTACGCACTGGAGCCTTTTCAATCGAAATCCCCCTATTCCTTGCAAAGGCATCGAACTCCGTCTGAAGCCCTGCTTCCGGATCTAGTCGGTAGACTCTTGTTGCATGTCCGAGGGTCTGCGTGATGTTGTATGCTTCCTCAAGGCAGAGAATAAGGTCTTCTTGCCGCTTTCGTGCAAGTGTCCAAGCCATGTGAAGTCCTGAGAACTGACAGTAGATATGTAACGTATACTGGTCGTTATTTAGGGCCTTCTCATTGTAAATAAGATCCATGTGAAGTACCTCGAATGGGTAAGAGCCTTGATGCATGGGATATCTGGAGATTTGTTGATGTGACCGGGCCAAAAGGCACTCCTTACAACGAGGGTTCTCGTTAAGGCGGTCGTGTGCAGGAGAATGAGTGAATTTGACTCCGTCAACGGCAGTTGGAAGCTGTTTCAGGGCTGAACAGCCAATATGGCCCATTCTGCGATGCCATCGGTCGGATGTCGCCAGAGAGGTGTGTTGTTGGTGAGAATTCACCGCAGCAACGCTGATCTGGCGAAACTGTTGGGTCGTGAGGCTGCTTGATAGACATATGTCTAAAGGACTTGGTTCGAGGACGTAAAATCCTTGATGTTTGAAAATGTAAGCAAAGATTGTCGAACGGTCGTTGAGGGAACGCATGGTCCTCGTTGCGCCGTCGAAATACACCCCCTTAGCTTCAAACTTATCGTACGAAGCCAAGTTGACATGGAAACCTGGGATATAGGCAACATCTTGCAGAGTGATAGTGCTTGTTCCTTCAGGGCTGTGGATAACGATTTCAACGGTGCCGTAACCTTTGATTTGGCCTTCAGTGTCCCCAAACAGGCATGTCTCGCTGCTGGTCGTGTGCTGGAAGGTCTTGAACCGGGATATGTCATGGCAGAGGTGTGTATCTGAGCCGCTGTCAAGGATGAAGCTGTCGTGAAGGCGGTTTGATGACTGTTCAGCCATGCTAGCTACCTTGCGAGCTAAAGTATGTGAGATCTGGCGCTGCACAGAGAAGTACTGAGGCTTTCCAGTGGCAGTCTGCCCCAGATTGGCGCTGTTTGTTGCTGCTTTTGGCGTTTCGGACGCAACCGTCGTCGTGGTCGTCGAAATCCAATCAGGCGGTGTCAAATGTATCCGAGCAAGGGCTTTTTGGATGAATTTAATTTTGTTTGGGTTCTTGATAAGATCATTGGTAATCCGTTGCTTTGTCGTAGCGTCTTCAGTCCATCCTGGTCCTCTCTTTGTAGTGTTGAGATATGGACAGTCCACGTACCGCTCGCTTTGACCGCACACACAAGTATACGACCTGTTTTGATCCGATCTGCGTTCCGACTGACTGGGATTGTTGTATGTAGCTTGTCCTGGTCCAAGAACTGCTTGTGCTGACCGTACATTGTCGTTTATAATTGATCGGGTCATGTTTGCTGTCAACTCATACATCTCCACCAGTTTCTTCAGGGATGATGTGGACTTGGTCGTGGCTCCTAGATGCTCTGATAGAGTCTGAGTGACCATAGCTTGAGTGAACTCCGGATTCGATGCCTTTGATGCCTTAATGAAGTCCTTGCAAAGTCGTTTCTCCGTTAACACTGTGCCGTCGATCCGTTTGGCCATATCCAGCAGCTTGAGCCATCGATGAAGCCAGATTGTGACATTCTGGGCCTTGGTGCCTCTGATAAGCCGTGCGTGCTCGTCCATGGCGTCTGTTTCCGGTTGATCGTCGTTGATGGCGACTGCATCTCTGATAGCTGTCAAACGCTCGCGTGGTGACGGATCTAAGTCCAGGATATGCATCTGATATCCAGAGGAGTTCGTCGTGGCGATTTGCGTCGAAACTTTGAGCAATTGCTCCTTCAAGCGTTCATTTTGAGCCACTTTAAGCTTAAACACAACGTCCCAGCCTGCTGGCTGATTGACCGGAAGCGGTATCTCATCAGGTACTTCATCTTCCCTGTCTGGATCGCAGCACTTCCAAAGGCCGAAGCTTTGTGCAAATGTCTTGATAGAACGGAACCAATCGTCGTAGTCTGAAGGCTTCTCGAGAGTGTACATAACGCTTGCCATAGCGGAAATGATCGCTGCCAATGCGTATAAAGCGAAGTAAAGGTCGGAGGTAAAGAATTTAGAATTACTTAAGTAGTGTGACCGGGCTCATAACTGTTGCAGTAAGGGTTGCAAGGTGATGTAAACATGTATGATGTCTATCATTGTGTATTGTATTGTTCTATGTTCAGCCGTAGAGCTGATGTTTACATATGATGTGTGTACTCTAGCAGGAGCTATTGTGATAAAGGAAGTAAGAACGGTATAGCTCAAGTGTGCCTTCTGTACCAGGATGTGACACTACCTGGCTCCCATCTCGTTGCTGTCCTGTTCCTGCTGGATATAGTCTTGATAGCCCATGTGAAAGAAGTAGCATGATAGGAGTAGCGCTTATGGCACGATGTTTGCAGATTCATGTCCCCACGTATGGTTGCAGCTGGATCGTCGCCCTCGTATTTGTGGCCCTATAGAAAGACAAGGCAAATCCCGATCTGGATGTCGATAACCAATGCTGACTTGGGATGACCGATGCTCAAGTCAGCAGGGCAAACACCATGATTCCAATGCACAGACGAAACGCGTTTGAGAGTGGATCAATGCCGTGCGCTGAGCTTGAGCCGAAGAGGTAAGACCATGGTCTACGCATAGACTTGGCCGAGAAATGCCATCGAGAATTATAAGAATAAATAGATAGTAGATAGTAGATAGCATCCTACCCCGTATCTCACAGCGATGGAGGCGGCATGATTGAGCCACAGCACGTCGGTATAAATAACTGCATCCTCAGCACAGCGAATGGGAGACACGGATGCGGCCGAGTGGATCAAGCACCGCCTTAGCATGTATCATGGCTCCGAAGGGAAGCTGAGCTGGGGCGACTCTGTCTGATCACGAATGCAATTTCCATCAGAGCCTCTGAGTAAGACTCGCTTTCCATCAGAGCCTCTGCCTAAGACTCGCTTTCCATCAGAGCCTCTGCCTAAGACTCGCTTTCCATCAGAGCCTCTGCTTAACTCAGGTGTCACACCGACTCGACGATTGCAAGCTGAGACTCGCCGAACGTCAGGGAGTGCCCAGATACCACCTATTCTAGCGCCCGTCGCGCCAGGCCAACCAACTTTTGCTAGAGCTGAGCCTCTCCTTCACCGACGCGACGAACAAACATCTCTCCTCCATCCAGCGACGGCATCGTGAGAGGGTGCAAGTCCTCCACCCGCAGTCCACAACAATCAACATCCACGGTCCTTTTTTCCATCGCTGTCGCAAAGTCGTTCCTTCACCTGCTCCCTCACCTCCACTGCGCAATCATTCTTGAGCTGCCGCACCAGCACGAGTCTGCATTGCGTATCGCCGTCCATTTGCCTTTTGCCTTCGAAATGGCCACCAACGGAACAGGTAATCAACATTCCTCCTCTGTCTACTCCCACTTTCCTCGACGCTTCTTCCCCATCGCCAGTTGCTAAACATGTCCACAGTCTCAACCGCTCCGTTGACATCAACGACGCCAGTAGCCTCAACAACTCCATTACCCTCCACAACTCCTGCCCCTACGCCTACTACTCCTGCCAATACTCCTACCACCCAAGCTCCCACCAACCCCACCACCACATTAGCCCCGGTCACTTCTGTAGTGACTGCCTCTTCGGTTCCCCCATCGACCCAGCTCGTTACATCAGTCGTCGTTGCGAGCACCTCCAATGGCTCGGTAATGCCACCTTCGACCGTGGTCGTGACAGTGATAAGCACGCCGCCTCCCACCCCGGTCACTGGCGATGCCTCTTCTCAAGCCTCTGGCACTGCATCGGCCTCGGCCACGTCAAGCGCTGCTCTCAACGGACAAGGAAAGTCTTCCAGCAACTCAGGAGGACTGTCCCCAGCTGGAACCATTGCCATTGCCGTTGTAATACCAATCGTGGTCATCGCCGCGCTTGTTTTCGCTGGCCTG
The DNA here is from genome assembly GCA_013176395.1 of Venturia oleaginea. Taxonomy (NCBI): domain Eukaryota; kingdom Fungi; phylum Ascomycota; class Dothideomycetes; order Venturiales; family Venturiaceae; genus Venturia; species Venturia oleaginea. Next base: position 56,582 of record JABMLP010000004.1, on the reverse strand, counting down.
TTCTTCTGGCGCCGGAGAAAGCAGCAAAAGGTTGCCGAAGAGGAACGCAGGAAAGAGATGGAGGCATATGGTTTCAATCCCAACAACGATCCCACACTGCCAGCTGTCGGAGGCGTAACGGGAGGCTCGGAAATGATGGAAGATGACAGCGGATATCGTGGCTGGGGCACAGCGACAACAGCTTCGAACATGAAGACATCCACTGCCATTTCGAGCGGGCTACACCCGTCATCAGATGGAGGCTATCACAGCCCGGGCTCGCCGAACGCAAGCGACAAACACTCTGGAGACCCATTGGTAGCAGGCGCCAGACGCTCGACGATGGACTCAGAGACCATTGGTGCTTTGGGTGCGGCTCCAGTGGCCGCAGAAAATATCCGTCGCGGCCCATCTAATGCATCCTCGTCATATTCCATGGGCGCTCACTCGAACGGATCTGCTGATGCGCCCATTCCCGTGGACGGCAACGATTACTACACCGACAACATGTACTATGGAGGCAACCCATATGACAACTCTGGCCCAGGACAAGAAGCAGTCATCCGAGACAATCCAGCAAGACGGAACACACAAATCCAACGTAACAACATCTACCCGCAACAAGGTTCGAGCGGCATTGCTCAGAATTTCTGAGCAACTTTCGCCTGTGATTTTTTTTCTTTTGAAATATGCGGGCGCTTTTCTGATATTGGATGGACCTGTGCGACATTCTCACCCTTCGCTCATGGTATTCAAAAACCAGTACATCGATTTCTGTTCTCCCTGCATTGGATACCCAACCTTAACGTCGAGGGTTCGAGTTCTCATTTGGCCGAACATGCGAGACACTTTGCACACTTGATGCAATTTAATTGATCCTCCGTCGTTTGTGGCAGCTCTCTGTGTATACATGCGCCGAATTTTTTATTTTTTTTTCGTTTACATAGAAGGGTGAGCAGGCAGGTTTCTGGGCGACCTTGGTTGAGTCTTTGGGTTAATGTGAATGGTATCCGCTATGGCAGACCGCAGCAAAACGATAAATATGGTTTGGATGGGAAGAAGGTGAAGAGATGGGGTTTCGGTGCGGAAAGAGTCGATTTGCTAATCGCGAATTGAGGAGGATATGTAAGTAGATGAGAGGAATCTAGTCTTTGCTACTTTTTCCCCGTCTTTTTCCGTTCTGTTCCTGTTTAGTGTGTGTGCCTGTCTCTTTTATGGTTGGATGTGGTGCTAATGTCTTTCTACGGTACAGAGGGTATCATTGTTTGAATATTGACGGAATTTTTTTTTGGATGGGGGTTTGGAGATATTTGACACAGAAGCTTCCTTCTTCTCTCTATATCTATCCCTTGCAATGTAACGCCTCTCAGTGCCTCTCCTCTTCATCTCCCTCTCCCTCTCTGCTCTACGCTCCTCAATTTACATCCTCGCTTGAGTTCTCCCCAAAGTCTACACTACTGAGCCTAAAGATATCTATCACAGTGAGTTGTTGTTATATTTGTATTGATGTCGACGGCTTTTTGTCTATCTAGTAGGTAGTAACTTTGTTTATAGTTTTAAATCTGGGATAGGCAAGGGCGGTGGGTGACTTCTTTGTTGTTGTGGAAATATCTCCTATGGATTTCGATGCTCGCTTTGGCCTAGACGTATTTATTTTGCCTGGGCTGGGCTAGAGAGGGTATTGAAATTATGGGAAGAGGCTTTGATGAGATACTTGTTATCGAGCTGATTTTGAGTTCGTTGGTGGCCTGTTTGGTAAAGGTTGATAGAATACTATCCTATATAAGGCTGGGATACCACAAGAACGAGTCTTACGCTTTTACGATATTCTAGCGTTGTATATAAATAGTGTTTTATCTAATTGGTTATTTCAACTACGGTATGTTGAGAATAGTAACTACGGTACGTAAAGTAATTAAACACGGTAAGAATAGTAACGGCCTCAAATATAGGTTTTATTATAGGTATGGGTTAGGTTATACACTGATTTTTGATGTAAACAAGTACTCGGATAGTATACCTCGAGCCCGAATTAGTACGGCCTTAATTAGTTCATGTATATACGGTAGGGTCGCACAAGTTTCCGTACAGCCGAGATCGCTCAAAAAATGGTGATTCTTGTAATTACATTATCGCGCTTTCAACGTGATCATTTTCGCTCATATTCTCGTATAATGTACAGTAATACCAGGGCTACAAAATGAGCCATTCAGTGAGCTATTTAGTATTTTGTGTGCCAACCATCTGCCGCCAGTAATGCCTCAACCCTCCTTGGCATTGACTCAAGTACAGCATCAAAATAATGTTGTTCAATAAGCCGCCAGGCCTTAAAAAGTGCTTCTCCTAGAACCTCTCGTATATTGTCTACACCGCCAGTAACGTATTCAATCATAGGTTCCACTTTGTAGACCAATTCCTTGAGCCTCCGCCAGAGGTTTTCAATCGGGTTCATATCAGGACTGTAGGGCGGCGCATCTTGTAGTGGAATGAGGTTTTCCTTAAACCAGACTATAGTCTTTTTGGCTTTGTGGATAGGCGCGTTATCCTGCATAAATTTAAGGCCCGGTTCGTATACTGTAGGTAGCATTTCGTCGAGTAACTTGATATACGAGTTCGTAGAGTAGCCTTGACGCTTGCTCTCTAGGTCACGCTTAAGAATGTACAATTCAGAGCGCCCTGCTTGGCCAGAGAAGCATGCCCAAATCATGATAGACACTCCTTTACCCTTCTTATAGGTATCAATCATTGAGGTCTCCCATTTTTGTCCTGGTGTGCGAAAACACCATGTGCTTGCCTTGCCGGTCCCTCGCTCAACTGAGCACTCGTCAGACCATATAATCTTCGCCCAATCTTCAGCTTTCCACGAGATGTGCTGCTCTGCTCAGAGCTTCCTGGCGTCAGCATGTACCTGTGTGAGGAAAGGGCGCCTTGCAGACCTCCAATTTGCGATTCCGTACTCTTTCAATATCCTCCTGATGGTATCCTTCGAAAAATCGATGCAAGCCTGTCTTTTGACCTCCTCGTACGTTAACTTAGGCTGCGTACGTATAATGCGTAACAGAGATCGTTCATCTCGGTCTGTATACGAGCGTGGCCGGCCGCTGGAAGGTAGGGATTCGCCGTTCTGGCGTAATGGGGCCTTTTCAAGGCTGTATTGGATGGTGGAACGCGGTAGTTTTTGTAGCGCCGCAATTGCGTCTAAACTGAGCCCGGCTTCACGCTGCGCATCAATTTTGCCGCGTTGATATGGAGTAAGACGATGATTAGGAAGCCTCTGCGGGTTTATAGGAGTCAATGGCTTTCGTTGAGGTGGCATAATGGTAGTGCAAAGATAATGTGTTAAAAAATGAGAGGTGTAGATTTCGCGTTTTCGCTTAATTGTACGGAAACTTTTGCCCTAGTACTGTAGGATAAGAGTATTGGCTACAGCATAATGTTACCTCCAACTCCCGTCGGGTGTAACAACGTTCAATCTGAAAATACAATTGTAGGCTATATTCGTCGTACTTATCTCGTCTTACGGGACGGTCCCCGCTTCCAATTTCCCGATTCGAACATATGACGTCCCTTTTCCTGGTTATACAAGACCTGATCCTCCAGCCCGTATTTTTCCCCTGCTCCTAATCAATATTTCTAGCACAATAACTGTTTGAACAATCACGCTCGCTTTTTTTTTCTTTTTTCATGCTAAGGCTGACGGACTTTGTTTCCCAAAGCACGAAGACATCATCCCAGATTCAAAGTTGATATCCTTCTCAATCGTAAATGGTCTCCGTTATAACAGAAGTTCACAAAGCGATCTCAGTCACCCAAGCTGTGCCTTCATTCTTCGCCTGATCGCTCATGAGCGCTTCAACTTCTGGAGGATTGTAGCCGCCTTCTAATTGTCTGGGCTTAAGACCTGGAGAAGAAATAGATTTTGTTGAAGCAGTGTCGCTGTCCATTGTCGTTGTAACGGAAGCGGTGTGATGACTTCTAGATGCTGTGGTGATGATGACTCGTGTCATGGTGGTCTTGATCGTTGTTGGTACCCCCAGGTCCATGGAATCGGAAAACTCGTCAAGTAGTTCAATTGGATTGCTAAACTATAGGATAGCGGAAGCCTGGAAACCGTTGGTGTTTCGGGAACAGATCTTTGGTGACAATGTAGAGGTACTGGACTTCGAACATTCAGTCATGGTTTCGTTCTTGATTACATTGTTTCCGGATGTCCACGACGATTGACGGTAAGCTTTAGTGCATTTTGCTGCCTCGTGTGTTGGTGTAAGGAACGCTAGCCAAAGTAAGAAGATGTTGATACTCTGCGAAAGCTTCATGTCTTTGACTTTTCAACCGGGAAATAGATATTGAGTATGGTTGTTATCGGAGGCAAAATGATGTCCGATGAGAGATGCAATATGGACCAAAGATTATACGGCAATGCTGACGGTCAAATACTGGCTTGCTTTGTAGATACTACCGTTTAAACATTTGCATGTCAGACATAGGAGCCTGGCTAAGAATCGCTATGAGTAGAGGAAAAATGATGGGGTCTCAAGAGTTGAAGCTGTTTTACGCGTCTAGTCTCGGTATGGGTCGTAAGGTGAACCTGTTTCACAATCGGTGTTGGCAAGCTGAACTCGCGCTTCTTGTCCTTTATGGCATTGGAAGTGTGGCGTTCCAAGACAACCGATATCAATAAAACTCATCTGTATTGGTGGGATGGCTGGAGTCATGGTTGAAGTGAATAACTTGAACCAATTAGGTGTTGGCAGAATTGTATGTATGAAGTCTACAAAGGTCAATAACCATCGCAAAGAGTTTGGGATGCTTACGATCAATTGATGATGCGAATCAGAGACGCCGTCTAACCTATTGAGATATTTCACAGAGCTGTTTTTTTGATGAACTCGACGGATCCAATTAACATGGCCATTCTGCGATGTGCTCACCGCCTTGCTCAAAGATCGAAATCTTGAACCGAGAAGATCTCAGCTTTAAACCTGTCCGGGCGCATCATCCTTAGCACTCTCCCAAATGCAATTCAACTTTTCCTTCACACCTTCCGGCACATTTCCCTTCTTAATCCACTCCAAGTTCTGCACCAATTGCTCTTCATTCCTCGCCCCAAGAATAACACCGTCACCCTTCCTCAATGGCGAATCATGAACAGCCCATCTCAAAGCCAACTCCATAGCTTCTATCCCATTCTCTTGAGCAATCTTTCTCACTTTCTCGATACTATCGTCCAGGTTTGATTTTCCTTTGTACATGCCGATCCAGTTCGCGGCACCGGGATTGTTCTCCTGATAGCGTGAGCTGGGAGTCGAGGTGAAGAGACCGCCTGCTGTTGGGCTGTAGACATTATAGCTGATGTTGTGTTTGGAGAGCACAAGGAAGAGTGATTTCTCTGCATGGCGGCAGAGAATGTTGTACATTCCTTGGTAGACTGTTGGTTTTACAAAGTTGTTTTCTTCGCAGACTTTGAGTAGTTCTTCAAGTGTCGCCGTAGATTGATTGATTGATTGATTGATTTTATCCTACTCGGTTGCAGCCGCTTAATCAGGCAGCTATGTCCGGTTAGGAGGACTTCATCAGACAGCCGACACGTGATAGATTATATAATCCACCGCGCCCCACTTCGCCCCGTTCACTGAAACAAGACCAGCTGTCCCCTCCGTCCTCCCTCTTTTCCCTTAACCAGTATCTCCAAATGCCCGCTGGCTCTTGTAGATACTGGTTATTCTGCTAGTATATCTGTGCTACGTAGACTCAAGAGGCAATGCCTCGTGTTTCGCTATCCTTCTACCTACAGTCTCCCTCTAATGCTCAGCTTTGTCTATCTGTTTCGCCTTATCCCTCAAGGCCAATGGGTTCCCTAAGTATGTTTCTGCTTGTGAAAGTTGCCTTGCACCAGATTCCTATGCGGCGGTGTATTTGGTTGTGTGATGCTGGAGACAATAGTAACCATCGTAGTCGTGATTTCGCTGCTTGGGTGTGATACTCCGGGTATGCCCGTGGACGAGGCTGTCTGGTAGCTGCCGTATTGTATGGCGCCGATCGTGCTATAGACCTGCCGTCTTATAGTCGGAGCCTACCTGCTGCTAGTCGCTCTCCCTACTTGCTATATCGCGCTCCTACTCTTGCCAATGCCATAACTGGGACGCAACAGTCTGGGGAGAGGCTCAAGGCTACGTCTGCTGGCTTGTAGGGAGGGGATTTGCCGCCAATAAGCTCCTTCTATACGTCCTTACTGCTTACTGTGTTGCGCACCTACTCTTGCCAATGCCATAACTGGGACGCAACAGTTTGGGGAGAGGCTCAAGGCTCTGGACATCAGCTTGCAGCAGGACGGTTTGCGGAGACGATAGTAGATGAGGTTCTCTAGCAGCTGCCGTATCGTGTCGCACCGATTGTGTTGTAGACCTGTCGTCTTATAGTCGGAGCCTATCTGCTGCTAGTCGCTCTCCCTGCTTGCTATATCGCGCACCTACTCTTGCCACTGCCATAACTGGGACGCAACAGTCTGGGGAGAGGCTCAAGGCTACGTCTGCTAGCTTACAGGGAGGGGATTTGCCGCCAATAGGCTCCTTCTATGCGTCCTTACTACTTACTGTGTCGCGCACCTACTCTTGCCAGTGCCATAACTGGGACGCAACAGTTTGGGGAGAGGCTCAAGGCTCTGGGCAACAGCTTGTAGCAGGACGGTTTGCCAAGACGTTGGGAGAGATTGTCTAGTCGTTGCAGTGGTGTGTGGTGCCGATTGTTGCGCACCGAGCGTCTGGTGTTTGAGTTGTGTTGAAGGAATTGCCGTTCTAGCAGTGACTCGTCGACTCGGAGCGTTGCAGTGTCATCTGGGGTGATGGACTAGCCGGGAGATAGTGACTAGATGGTTGCTGTTGTCTTTGGTGGACGCATCGTTCGTGTAGCATGCTCATGTATTCGTCTGCTTGCTCTGCCGTGGCCGCGACGGCGACTCTAGAGATATCTCATCGACGCTGAGGGACGCGCGATGGCCTCTAGAGGCCGGAGCGGCCACTGGCAGAGGTGTTTTGATGATCTTTAGATGATACTTCTGTAAATTCCAAAAATTGAGTTCTCGCTGTGTGTGCTGTTTTTCCGTGTCGCCGTAGAGTAGTTTGAGACGCCCCACTGGCAGATCTTGTTTAGATCAGGTGATTGATTATCTTGGGGTGTGGAGAACTTACATGATCAAAAGCTTCCTGATTATGCAATTCGTCAAATACCGCCGCTGTCTCAACAAGGGGTGTCCCATCATCAGGACGATGACAATACATGTTGAAACATCTTGATGTATGGGATGTTGATCACCACGCCAAGAGCACATGTTTGATATATATGATCTACAAGTGGCTGTACACACTCACTTCTTGACACTTCTCGAATCTTCTACATCTTATGTATATAGTTACGTCTTATTTCTCAGTTTAGGAGAATGAGCCATTCAATCTTTTTGATCCCTCTGCAAGCTGTTTCTCAAGTGTCCAATGAATACTTGGCCTGCACCATCTTATTTCATCAATACAATATTCTTACTTTCTTGACTCCCAACTTCTCACAACTGGACTTCCAACTTTTCAGTATGCTATCTCGACTTAGATCTCCGATTCCTGCTCCTGCGCCATGGCCTCCCGTAACCATGATTTTGGTATCAACAGTAAAGCTTGAAGGGGCCTTAATAGCACCAAGCAGTTGCTCGGATCTACCAGACTTGCCTGATGGGTACACAGCGGCTGTATCGATGTCTTTGATGCCATATTTTTGGAGCACGGCTAGAAGGTTGGTGGTTGTTTCGGGAGTAGGAGAGTGGCTTGCGGCAAAGAAACCAGCGCCGGTTCCTAGGAGGAGGGAGATTTCTCGTTCAGTACTCATGGTGATGGTTTTGAGGCTTGATCAAGAATCAGAGTTAGCTTGGCAGCGTTATATACGGAGATGTGAGATGGTTAGATCGATCGAACCCGAGAGAACAGGGGGTGCCTGAGGTGAAATGCTGGACGTCATTCGTGAGGAGTGCCACTATAAGTATGAGGCGTTCGACTTATCCGGTTTAGATCTGTTACCATAGTCAAAGGTCTCCGAGTACGAGTAAGTCCGTGATGATTTTCAGCAATTCGAGCAGTCGAGAGTGAAGGAGATAGTGAGGAAGACGAAGAAGTATTATCTATGGTAGGGAACACCCTAGCCTTGTTTTGGAGGAAGGCCGTAAGTCTTGGTATTCCTACGCGTACTTCGATCGAAGCGCAGGATACCGCAACATAGGTCGTTGGAAACTGAATGCTACAACCATCATTTGTTGTAGAACAATCAAGATGGGATTCTATCTCCCTCGATAGCATTAGAAGGTTACACGTCAACTCCCCAGCGATCCTTTGTCGTTTCCACTCGACTCAAGGCTTCAGCCTCAAGCATTTCAAACTCGTCGGTCAGCACTGGTTGGAGTACGAGTCGACACCTTTAGGGGTGTTACATTTACGACAAGCCAGTCCATCTGGGGCCGCAACTGAAGGGCAGCTCTTGCTTCAGCCCTGGCGGTGAACCCTCATCCTGCAACTACACAGCACCACCACTCTCGACCTCCACGGGTTCTTCGACAAGGACATACCTCCATACTCCATCTTATCGAAGACATGGGGCGAAGACGAAGTCTCCTGCAAGAAGTTGGTCAAGGGAGATGGCAACAGCAAGGACGATCACAAGAAGATAAAAGGCTGCTGTGCTCAGGCCAAACTAGATGGGTATGGGTGGACGTGGTGCAATACATTATGCATCGATAAGAGATCTAGTGCAGAGTTGTCTGAGGCCATAAACCTCATTATCAATTGGTACCAAAATTCTGCCATTGCGTACGCCGATTTGGCCCACGTCGACAGGAGCTACAACGACTCCTTCTCGACCGCTTTTACCAAGAGCAGATGGCATACTCATGGATGGAATGACAAGAACTGCTTGCTCAGTCGGATTGATCTTTTCCTTCTCTCAGTGATGGGAAAGATTGGGCATCAAAGACGATCTGTCCAGCCCAATTGTTCCAGACACAAGATTTCATGCCGATTTAGCCAAGAGCACCTGCGACGCTTGCTGACTAAAAACTCATCGCCTCATCCATTGGAAACTTCATCATCGCAAAAGAAATGATATAGGTATTCAACCGAGAGACTACACAAGTCGAAGATCCGGTACATATAGTCGTCTAGGCATATCCGGCATCCACATGCCTTGACTTGCCAGCGAGGGCGCCAGTACGTCTATGGGGCTTTGAGGTGATGTTGATCGAAAAACTCGAGCCCTTTTTCCAAAAGTCCACGGCTAGAATCCACAACGATCCTGTATGCCCGTTTCACGTCCAATGATCGGACGCAGACCGTGGTGACAACGAAACCTATCTGGAGGACAAGACTATCCGGGAGCCAAACAATGTTCAGTACTGCAAGCGGTACTCGCCATGATTGCTAAGCTCGTGGTCGAGTTTTTATTCGTTCGAATGAAGCCGTACAACCCTGCTAGTTGTCAATACGCGAATGGTGGACCAGACGATGTTGGTCTCTTACATGCCTGTTGTTGAGCGATGCCTCGCCCGATTTTTTTTCGGCATTTACTACTTTCAGATCTTAGATTTTCCTACACCTCGCATTCCCGCTTGGAGCTATGAATCCTGCGGTTTTCACTGGAGCTGTATATATACCTGTCCATCCGCACACAAGAAGCCAGACATCCATCGCTCTTAACTATGAACGCCGGAGTTGCTTAGGATGCAATCCTTGAAGACGGTCTCTTTTCTGTCGCTTCGATCCGTTCGATCAATGGCCAAGGTCGCTCTCCACTCGAGGTCATCTATGGTACCCATCCCTTGGAGTCATATTAACTTCGTTGCAAAGGCTAGAATTGATCGGCTTGTGTAACGTCGGAACCACCTACCAGCTACTTCATAGGCCTCTTCGATACCGCTGTAGAGCGGATTTGGTCGAAAGGCTACCGCGCCGTCGGCTACTCTTTCTTTCCAAATATTACTGCTCTCATCCCTGGCGCCTCCGGCTGTCCAGTGCACTATCCGGCTAGCTTCAGCCTTGGGTCCCCGGGCGATGGAACTGCTGGCATGACCCCATACGCTACGCAGCAGGCTTCGGTTTTCCAGACAAAAATTTGCCACTTGGTGGACATAGTTAGGGAGGCTTTGTCACTGTTGAGACGATGGATTACCGTCCTACAAATGTTTTGAGTAGAATCGTTGCTATTAGGATGTCTAAATTTGAGTAGTTGCGACAATACTTTCTCTCATTCTCCCTTCATCCTCTCAGAATCTTGCATCTTCAATTCTACTTTTTATTCTCCGGAAATATACGACGGCAAGATGTTGTCAATTCAAGATGAGCGCTGACGAGCACCGACACATGTCTTTTTTTGGAATAAGGGCTGTTCAGGAAAGTATTCATTGAATACTTAGAAACAGCTTGTGGAGGGAAGAAAAGATTGAATGGCTTACTTTCCCAACTGATACACTAGAAGTGAAAGTATGAGGTCATTGCCTGAACTTGACGTAATGCCAAAACGCTCCTATCCAAAGATGTTTCAACATCTTTTAAATGATGCTGGCAGGAGTCAACGATGGCTTCTTCTGCACACTCTAACTAGCAAGGCTATCAAAGTAATCAATGGATGTTCTGCATACGCTGATCTTCATCCCTCTTTTTCTCGAACGATGTCAAGGTTTTCTCCTACTTCAATGAAGCGCATGCGGTTTACAGTCAACTCGAGCGTCCTGTATTGTTATGACATTCCTGTTGTTCAACAATGCTCTTGAACTTCAGATCTCAGCCAAACACTAAGGCAAAACAGGTACACTGTAGTATTTCTCGCTCGTAAATACACGTGATTTTAACGAGTTTGCATTATAGTATAACTCACAGCGAATCCAGTCAGCATTTAACATCACAGAAGATCTTTCCGACGATGTTAACAGTCCCTTTCAGAGCACCTAGACCCAATATCCAACAAATGCAAACCCAAACATGTGTCACATTAAGAGACTCGCCACGCTAATTGCGTCTGGACCACGGGCAAGCCGAATGAGTGCCGACACAAACCGTTCAAAATAATCGAGCAATCCCGCCTAGGCACCTTTCACGACGGACGAGAGGGCTGGGTTCCTCGCCGCCTTCGAGTTGGGGACCGGTTTTTCTTTGATTGAATGTCCTGGATGTTCTTTTCGGTATTTCTCTTTACTGGCGGTGGTTGTTTCGGCCTGCGAAGAGAGCGAGGAGGACATTGAGGCGAGAAGTTGAAATAAGATTTATTACGATTGTGAAGAGTGTCTCCTTCCCTTGCTCCCTCCTTTTGTTGCTCCCTCTAGAACTTGATTATTCCTTCTCATACATGCCTTTTCTCCCGATTGCTCCTCTTCATGGCCACCCCTTCTCTTGCCTGCTCCTTCTCACATCTCCACCTTCCCATCCCCTCTCTTCTACCAAAACATATACAATATCTCCCAACATTCTCGTGCAAACATTCTTCATCGACATACTTCCGAAAGACATTGTTCTGTGCGTCATTGAGATTAACAACGCTATCAAAGAAGGCGCAGTTCAATAGCTGAAGCAGACTGTAGCGAAGTTATCCCCAGGTCGGCATGCATCCGAGCCGAGCCTCACTGACTTCATGTCTTGCCTGTTGCTGACATGCCCAGAGACCACAATTATAGCGCTGCAGCTTAATATCATCCTTCTTTCACCCTCCTCAACTACCCGCCAGAACGATCGAATCATCTGCGACGCAAACTACGAACACGACACTGACTTCGCCGGGGCCAACCCAGGCTTCGTGCCTTGCCAGCATGTTTTATAATATTATAATCGGATTTTACGTGGTATGTAATGGCGTATGTGCCGTGTGCCCACAATCTCTATCTACAATTGCAAAAACCCAACTCATTGGGGTAAAAAAGCCTTTCGTCACTTTCCAGACCGCGCCCCGTCCATGGACCGGCGCCGTCGAACTATGCCCCCCCGTTCACTACCCGAGTCATCTATACTGTGGTCAGTATAGGACACCCTCCGGTCCTGATGCTCCCAATCCTCTGTTCCGGGCCGGTGTTGTCTAGATTCCGAGTTGGCCATTGTTGTTGTAAATCCAGGGTCCAGGATTTTTTACAACACCAGGATTCAATATGCCAAGCATCGTGAGGACCCAAGCATTGCGAGTCTAGGTGAGGGCGTGGTAACGGACACGGCGCGCCCTGGTAACGCGCCGTTAATAAATAAACAACTTCCAACCCAATCTCTCCTCCTTCCTTCACCTCACAGCAATCTTCACTCCACACCTCCTCTTCTCTCCCCAGTCCCTCCTCAAGACCCTCATCGCACCTTCGACTCTCCAACGCTTTCTCCTGTTTGGCTGGAGGTCGTACTGATGGACGGTGTTTGTACCGTCCATGGTTCGGGAATTCCGCTCATTTCTCACTTCAGCTTCTCCTCCTTCCCGTCCGTAGTCTCTGCTCGTCCCCCCTTCTACTCTGTGTCTTCTTACTCAACTCTCCCCACCAGGCGCGGCGCCGCGGAGAAGTTTGACCTGTCCTCCTTTTGTGCGTTGTTTGCCACGGTAAGATAGGGCAGGATATTATTGTCGAGCATCCACCTAGCAGCAGCCTTGCATCCCTTGCTGTTGGATCGGCTTTGTACACGTGTATGAAATAGTAATGAAATCATAATGTAACGATAATGGAATGAGAATGAAATAAACATACGGTTAATTGCTGAATACCAACATACATTCGATTTTCTTGCAGTTACATACATTAAATTGCAGTTACATACACTAAATTTAATTGCGCGCACATACAATCCCGCAAGGGTAATTGCAGTTACATACATAATTCCTATTGGCCCAACCGCCGCAATGCCGCAGTGCCTAAATCACGTGAATATTGTCTCCCGCCTCGTCTGAACCTCGTTGCAGCCTACGATCAAAAATCCAGTTGCTATAAGCAAGAATAAGCCTTATCGCACTGCTTTTAAGCGATCGAGGCTTGTTGCAACTGGGTTGAAACTGCTGCGTTTGGAGTTGGGTCAACTTTGGGTAGTGAAAATTTTCACGGTCGCACGTCATTTAGGCGAGGTACCCTCTATTATCTAGCGTTCGGGATGTAATCTGCGGCTTATGCTACGATCTACTATGAGGGACTTCAGGCAACTGACCGCCCGTCTTGTCGCAATAATCCTTTCGCCCTGCCTTAAACATTAACACTACCGTACACTATTCTATTACTACCTTAATCGTACGCTTGCAATGGATACCCCACCACCTGAGGACCGCCCTTGCTACCCTAGCCTCACGATTGGGATGGAATTTGAGTCTATTGAATCTGGGGTAGATGCTATATACGACGCCATCATTGAGGCCCGCGAGAGCTTCAAAGTCGTTACTGGTACTAACCGGTTCTGGTATGCTATATGCCGTCAACCCAAGGCCGCCAGAGGAGAGAATGATAAGGATAAGTGTCCTTTCAAGGTAAGTCTACAAAATCATCGTATTACGGTGGTCCTAATAGCTTTATAGGCTCGTATTGCCTTCACAAAAGACTCCCCTCGCCCTGTCCTACGCTCTCTCGTACCTCATAATTGTCCTACCCAGGCTCACGATAGCTGGCGCGCTCCCAATAGCGTACGCTACCAGAAGCGCCATAACTTTACGGTAATCGCCAATGATCGCTCAATCAAGCCTAAAAATATCAAGACCAACGCGCGCCTTACAACCGGACATACTATCACGTACAATACGGCATGGAGAACCAAGCAGGCTGGTCTTCTTGATCTCGATGGAGACACTAAGCAGCAGTTTGAACTGATCCTACCAATGCTTCGCTTCCTCAAACAACAGGGCTCTCTTCTCAACGGCGAGATTACTAAGCAGGTTCTTGAGGATGTTACAAACCAGGAATCAGGCTATGATGGCGCCTTCACACGCGTCAAAAGGAGCGAGGATGGTGTTTTTCAAGCAGCCGCAGTGTTGCCTACAGCGATGGTAATTGCCTGGCACCATAAAAGGAACCTCCTCGTCTTTGACGGCGCTCATTGCTCCTCTAAATACGGCGGTATCCTACTTATTGCAACAAGCCTCGACGCTAACGAGAATACACTGGTTTTGGCCTGGGCAATCGTACCTACCGAGTCAATTGAGTGGTGGTGTTGGTTTTTTGAGCTTCTACAGATCAACCTATCTCCCGTTACATTACACAGCCATCAGAGGATGACCCGGAAGAAGAAGAGGAGGATGAACTACGTATCAGCATTATTACTGACCGCGGCAAAGGCCTTGATCCATCTATCGCAAAGTACTTTCCTTACCCTCTCGCTCACCACTACTTCTGTACTCAGCACTTGGCAGAGAATGTCCGCAAATACCACGGCCAGGATGTCGAGATCTTGTTTCGCAGAGCGTGTCAAGCCCCTACTAAAGCCGCCCATTACGCTCGTTGAGCAGATTCGCGCCCTCGATAACGGCGATGCCGCGGTTGCATACATTGAGGCTATTGGCGAGAAGGACCGTTACTGTAAAGCCTACGCGCCACTTACTGAGTATCCTCGGTACAGCCATACAACTTCGAACATTGGAGAGTCAATGAACGCACGTTACCTGGAGGAGCGAAAGATGACACCATTGCATATGCTTGAGGCTATCTGGACCAAGGAAATGCAGCGAATCTGGAAGCGCGCAACCTTTGACCATGGGAAGGAAGTTATCCACGGCCAACCCCTTACTCAGTATGAGGCACAGCATCAGTATGACCGCTATGAAGTTGGCCGTAGGATGATTGCCTACACCTCCAGTACATTCGTTGTATTAGTACGGCTTCACGACTCACCCGGAGCTCCTGGATGGGTGATTCACCTCAAAAAAGGTAAATGCGATTGCCTTGAGTGGCAGGACCATGGTCTCCCTTGCGCTCACGCATTCGCTGCATTTATACATCAGCAGCTGGATTTTGAGAACATGTATACAGTCTATCCTCCCACCGTTTATACGAGATTGAACTCTCGTAATACCTACGAGGGATCAATGCGCCCAATTGTGCTCTCAAACCTCATTCCAGATGGAACCACGTTGCCAAATGAGGCCGCCCGTAAAGCAGGGCGACCTCGAGAGAAGCGTTATCGAGTTGACAACACCAATACTCGTATTCGCAAAGATTCTAGGCGTAAGGGTGACACTGCCGCCGCTAGATCTACTCGTAAAGCCAAAAAGCAGAAGCGTCAGGATGATATTGAGGCCGCCGCCAGTGCAGCTCGAATTCAGAATCGCAAGGATACCTTCGCCCTCAGTGACCGAGTGCGCGCTTTATGCGACACCTCCGACAAAGAATCTACTCCCAAAAACACTGCCAAATCGACTACTAAACCTACTAAATCTGCCACCAATTCTACGCTTAAACCGGCTTTAAATACAACGCCAAAATCGACATCTACACGCTCAAAATCGGCCGCTAAGGCTGCAGCCCCAATTGCGATATCTGACGACGACGAGCAATCTAGCGATGATGATGATACTGAACCTCTGCCTTCTACCTCTGCCGCCGCCAATATCACCTTCGTATCCCGCGCAGAAGCCGAAGCTGCAGTTATGAGTGATGAATACGCCATTGCCGAGGCCGCCGAGTTATACTTGAACCGTGGTGACCCTGATGCCGGTGACGATCAGGACGAGGCTGAATCTCAGCCTAACTCAAGCAGATGGCTTCTAACACCATTCGGCTCTACTACTGCTGCTACTCAAGAGTCCCTCCGCCTAACTCCACGGCAAAAGCGCTCTGCAGAGCCATCATCAGTAGAGCCTCCTATTCCGAAACGTATTCGTGGTCCCTGCGGCATTTGCCGTGATCCAAATCACGCATTTTTGGCATGCCCAAAGCGGTAATCTCTGTATATATTTTGAACGCAATGCACTGACCTGTTTGAGGGTTGAATCGCTCAAAAACACCATCAAAATGTCTGAAAGCGGTAATCTCTATACATATTTTGAACGCAATGCGCTGAATTGTGTTGAGGGTTGAATCGCTCAAAAACACCATAAAAACGTCTGAAAGCGGTAATCTCTGTATATATTTTAAACGCAATGCACTGAACTGTTTAAGGGTTAAATCGCTCAAAAACACCATCAAAACATCTGTACATTCTTCTCTTTTTGGACTAGTCTCTTTTTTGCGGCGTTGCGGCGTTGAGGCGGCTACATATTATATTTGCAATCATATATAAATTGTATGTATATATGTCGTTTGCATATTATGTTTGCAATCGCATACAAATTGTATACATGTATGTCGTTTGTATGTAACTGCAATTTAATGTATGTAACTGCAAGAAAATCGAATGTATGTTGGTATTCAGCAATTAACCGAATAAACATATATGGATAAGTCTCTTGTATTCTTGATTGTTCTTGTTCTTCTTCGAACATTGAAGTATCCTTGAGATGCAGAAATTGCACCGCCCCTGTCAGTGCCAAGGATACGACACTGGGAGTCTTTTCTTGTCGTGATGCAAGTCGTGATGGTGTTGCGCTCCATGTGACTCTAGAGGTGGCCCCGATAATGCAGACCTTCCTCCTACTCTCCAACTCATTCTTTCCTAAATAACCAACAATAAAATCACTCAAACCAACAACTAGTCTCCTTCGTTCAACTAGCGTACTACAGATCCTCATATCTATCAACAAAAGCTTCCATTTGCACTGTAAGCTTGTTGGTAGAGATCAGTTTCTCTAGTGCAGCGTTAGGGCTTCCTTTTGTAAAGGCATCACTTGGGTTGTCCTTCCCATTGATTCGACGGATTTGGGAAATCTCCCTGTTCTCGTACGACTCTCGAATTGACATAATATCAATCATGAGGCGTTTCTCAGTTGTTGTTCCGAGCTTTACAAGGCAGTCGTACAACGACTTAGAGTCTGAGCAGAGGACAAGGGGAACTCGTGCGAGCCCGAGGGATGCTGTAACCTGTTGGAGGGTCGTACAGATAGCGATAGCGTTGTCAAATCCTGTTGTCATTCCGTACAATTCGCTTCCCAGCACGCTTCGAGTGACTCTCTTGCATTTAGTTGAGCTCCAGTGGATAATATTGCCTTGGATCTCAAATTCAGTTTTTGTACAATAGACCTCTTCAGCGAGAAAAATAAGGAAACCTAGCTGGGAGCTAAGATCTTGGTTGTTTGCAAATGATCCATCTGTGAATGCGTACAGCTTTGATCGTGCGAAGTCTAGTGGGATGAATCTGAGTCCTCGTCTTTTGTTGTCCATCTGCCACTGGATTCGTGTGTTCAGTTTCTCAATATCCTTCTCTGTTGGTTCCTTGATTTGTGCTGCAACAGAGAGGTCGTACGATGCTTCGGGTTGGCATGTTGAAGCAATATATGCGCCTCTCGCACGTTGCTCGACATACCTCTGCTGTGCATCCTTCGCGCGAGGGTTAATTAACTCAAGTCGGTCGGATTGGTTTTTCTGTTCAAAGAGAATATCAGGTCCTTCTATGCGAATCCTCACTCCATTGAATTCAATAGGTTGATCCTCTGCAAGAATTGTCTTTCCTTTCGCACGAAAAGTTGCTCTGCTTAGTTCTTCCTCTTCCCGCCGGGAGAACTCTGGGGTAGCAAAGCTGAAAGTATCGTCCGTTTGAAGTCCTGTAATTCCAAAGTCTTGAGGTCCTGAGTTTGTGATGAAATAAGATGGTGCAGGCCAAGTATTCATTGGACACTTGAGAAACAACTTGCAGAGGGATCAAAAAGATTGAATGGCTCATTCTCCTAAACTGAGAAATAAGACGTAACTATATACATAAGATGTAGAAGATTCGAGAAGTGTCAAGAAGTGAGTGTGTACAGCCACTTGTAGATCATATATATCAAACATGTGCTCTTGGCGTGGTGATCAACATCCCATACATGCTAGTGTCTATCTGGTGGAGCAAGGGCCTCGTCCGACCAAGCGACAACAACAACATGGCGATCTCGCATATCGCACGACTTCTGAGCCCTCTGAGGCTCGTCTTGTATCTAGATTCCCACCCGCCTACACCCTGTAGTCAACGTCTTATACGTGCGGGCAGTAGGGCACCTCATTTGCCTTCAATCGAGAAGCAATTGAGCCGTGGGCATGCCATCCTGAGACCTACCCCGTGGCTGAAGCCCCGTGTGGCTGAGGAAGCCTGTATGGCTCAGGGCTCAATGGCTTGCTCGCTCACAATGAAAATTCACGTGCCCTGGCCTGCGTCCGGCCAATCAACAGATAAAACGTGCCAGATGACCGTGATCCGAAGGCGTGGCGAGATGGAGATAGATCAAGATGTTTCAACAGTTTGTGTGAAGGAGGCATGGATCGTACGATGAGATTTTCATTTGCAGGTTCTTAACATAATGGGAGTGGTAGGTTTTGAACCAGTAAAGTCCTGATTTAGCCAATCCGTACAAGGGTCTCTTGATGAGAAGGAGGGTCCCTTTTGGAAAGAACAGTTTCATTTCCTTTGGCAGTCGTGCGAAGATCTTTCGCTCCAGTTCGTCCTTTGATTGGGTGTAAGCTTGGGTAATATCTCGCAGTTCTCCTTGGGCGTTGAAGTAGGAAATCAAGGTAGGTCCAATTGCAAGAAGGAATCTCTGGCTCATCCTTTGGATTGTTGGCGATTGGGTAAGGATTTCTTCCTTTCCTTTGTCTCCAAATCCTTGTACGACAAGTCTTGACTTCTCATACGGTGCGATCCCTTTTCCTTTTACCTCATGGACAAACCTTGTACCAAAGATCTCTCCTTTCCCATGCTTCTTTTCATCGTACAAGATGATTTCAAAGACATCTTGGTTGATAAGGTTATCAACTTCGCTGAGATCTGATTCCTGGAATGGGGGACCTGGTGTTGTAATAATCCCGTCTTGCCTTAGTTGTACGGCAAGCGCAAGGTCATCCTGTTCCTTCTTAGAAAGGTAGACAATGCTTTCCTCCAGGTACCCAGGGAGTTGGCCTTGGTTTGATCTCCCGCTCCTGCGCTGGGTTTGAATTGAATTTGTACGGGCTTCTTCTTGGGGTTGAGGGCTTCCTGGTGGTGAGTCTAGCTCGTTAGGGCTATCGTACGATGGCTCTGGAGGTGTTTCCAGTATGTCCTCAAAGTAAGGGGGTGTTCGAGAACTCTATGCAATATGCAAATATGGAGATTTTAAGCGCGGCCGCTCATGATGCATATTGGCCGCGCATATTCATTGACGTGTTCAAAAGCGCAATATGCAGCTAGAATATGCAGAATTGAACAGACTAATTAATGCCCCGCATAGTACGGCGGTGAGCGTATATAGTTCGCTTCTTGGTGTCGTACTTATGGCGTCAACCTCATAAAATCTAATAAGTTATTAGCTATCACCATCACTACCAATATCGTTACTTTTGATATACTACACACCTTGCGTTATACAAGGACCCGCCCTTCTAGAGATCGCAAATCAACCGTACCCTTTGGCGGGCGTTCTACGTCGCCAGAGGGCGCCGAAAATGGCTCCCAAAAGCCCGCGGAGGAGCCTCAAAAACAGCCTCGAAAAAGGGCTGCTACTGCTATACCAAGTATTAGCAAGAATAAGAAGAAAGCCAAAGAAGATACTGCAATAGACCCAGCATTGCAGTCGACTTATCCGGACCCTATTGCGCTCACTACGGCAACCCGGGTCACTGCTCTGGGTGGACTCGAAACGGGACTCGCGAGAATGGCGTTCTTCGCGATTATCCTCACATCGAGCCAGGTGTCCTTGTGAATGACGTAGAGACGATGAAGGCACACTACAAGAAGTACAGAGAGTGCTTCCGCTTCAAGTCAAAGCTACCAGAGAATATGGATGCTATCGGACAATTACTAGGTGATCGGTTGGCGGACGGGAGAGGCGCGAAGTCAATCTCTAGAATGGCGGGTTCGGATAGCGACGAGGAGGACGATTTCGACGATGACTCTACCTTTACAAGGTCGTCGAGTTCAGCTTCACCTTCACCTTCGCAGCGAGGCAAGAACCCTAGGGTGTCAGTGAAGCCTACAAAGTTGGAGTTGAGAAAAGCTGCACTTGCCAATGCCGCGAGTACGAAAGATACTGGATTTAGACAACTTGCAGTGGCCCTAGGCAAGCCAGTTGTACGAGTCACCGAGAGAGGAGAGTCTATAATGGCAAAAGCAATGAAGCGGGCGCAGAATCTCGAGATCTTCAAGGGCAATCCAGAAGTCCTAATGTCTGTCAATGAGGTGTTCTACCATGATGATCGCAAGGCCGATCAGTTCTACGCCTGGCCAGAGAGTATGATGGAACAGTGGGTAAAGAAGGAACTCGGTGATACTGTAATCCTCGATGAGGCGTGGAAGGATAGGCAAGCAGAGAAGGAGCGTCAACTCAAGAATATGAACCAAACTAGGGTTGGAGTTGTACGTAGAGAGAAGCAGAAAGATCGGGAGCGACGTAAGGCTGCTATAGAGAACGTAAGCGCTTCGGAAAAACAGCACACACAGCGAGAATTCAATTTTTGGAATTTACAGAAGTATCATCTAAGGATCATCAAAACACCTCTGCCAGTGGCCGCTCCGGCCTCTAGAGGCCATCGCGCGTCCCTCAGCGTCGATGAGATATCTCTAGAGTCGCCGTCGCGGCCACGGCAGAGCAAGCAGACGAATACATGAGCAAGCTACACGAACGATGCGTCCACCAAAGACAACAGCAACCATCTAGTCACTATCTCCTGGCTAGTCCATCACCCCAAATGACACTGCAACGCTCCGAGTCGACGAGTCACTGCTAGAACGGCAATACCTTCAACACAACTCAAACACCAGACGCCCGGTGCGCAACAATCGGCACCACACACCACTGCAACGACTAGACAACCTCTCCCAACGTCTTGGCAAACCGTCCTGCTACAAGCTGTTGCCCAGAGCCTTGAGCCTCTCCCCAAACTGTTGCCTCCCAGTTATGGCATTGGCAAGAGTAGGTGCGCGACACAGTAAGTAGTAAGGACGCATAGAAGAAGCCTATTGGCGGCAAATCCCCTCCCTGTAAGCTAGCAGACGTAGCCTTGAGCCTCTCCCCAGACTGTTGCGTCCCAGTTATGGCATTGGCAAGAGTAGGTGCGCGATATAGCAAGCAGGGAGAGCGACTAGCAGCAGATAGGCTCCGACTATAAGACGACAGGTCTACAACACAATCGGTGCGACACGATACGGCAGCTGCTAGAGAACCTCATCTACTATCGTCTCCGCAAACCGTCCTGCTGCAAGCTGATGTCCAGAGCCTTGAGCCTCTCCCCAAACTGTCGCGTCCCAGTTATGGCATTGGCAAGAGTAGGTGCGCAACACAGTAAGCAGTAAGGACGTATAGAAGGAGCTTATTGGCGGCAAATCCCCTCCCTACAAGCCAGCAGACGTAGCCTTGAGCCTCTCCCCAAACTGTTGCGTCCCAGTTATGGCATTGGCAAGAGTAGGAGCGCGATATAGCAAGTAGGGAGAGCGACTAGCAGCAGATAGGCTCCGACTATAAGACGGCAGGTCTATAGCACGATCGGCGCCATACAATACGGCAGCTACCAGACAGCCTCGTCCACGGGCATACCCGGAGTATCACACCCAAGCAGCGAAATCACGACTACGATGGTTACTATTGTCTCCAGCATCACACAACCAAGTACACCGCCGCATAGGAATCTGGTGCAAGGCAACTTTCACAAGCAGAAACATACTTAGGGAACCCATTGGCCTTGAGGGATAAGGCGAAACAGATAGACAAAGCTGAGCATTAGAGGGAGACTGTAGGTAGAAGGATAGCGAAACACGAGGCATTGCCTCTTGAGTCTACATAGCACAGATATACTAGCAGAATAACCAGTATCTACAAGAGCCAGCGGGCATTTGGAGATACTGGTTAAGGGAAAAGAGGGAGGACGGAGGGGACAGCTGGTCTTGTTTCAGTGAATGGGGCGAAGTGGGGCGCGGTGGATTATATAATCTATCACGTGTCGGCTGTCTGATGAAGTCCTCCTAACCGGACATAGCTGCCTGATTAAGCGGCTGCAACCGAGTAGGATAAAATCAATCAATCAATCAATCGTAAGCGCTTCGGAGGAGGACTCTAGCGAGAGTGAGGATGAGAATGAGGACGTTGTTGACGACGATATAGCTTTGATGGTGGTGTTGTAGATGAAGATAGTAGCTAGATTGATAGATCTCGTTAGCGTTCTCGGGTTCTCGGTATAACCTCGTAACTCCTTTCTGCTCTCAACCACCAGTATATTTATACACATAGATGGAACGTGGATTATGGATTGTGGTTTGATGTCTCTCTCTCTCTTTGTATCGCTGCAAACAGCCTCATTAAGGCCCACATAAGCAGCTTCAGTCTCTGTATTCTAGACATTATGCATTCATTCATTTCCACTCGTATTCACACACTTTTGACATCATACATCGCTACTTTGTAATAGACTTTAATAAACGGGTTTCCAAGTATTGCGCATCTTTTCATACCGAAATTAGGCGAGTTGACCTTTTGTAGGTTGCGTTATTAGGAAGATTGCTGGAATTCGAGGTGTTGTTTAGACCCTAACGGCTGCAAGGCGGAATCTTCAGCCTTACCCGTTGTCAAAATGGTCCTCTACTTCCCGCCCCTGTTCAGTAACCTCGTACTGATCGGATTATAATGATTTTGAATGCGTTGCATTCAGCGTTTGCAGGGCTTCTTAACAAATAATATTTCGCCTAAAACGGTAAGGTGCTACTCACTCCAGCTAGCTCTGAAGTTGAGGTATTAGAATAGACCGTCTGGCGCTCGGATACTAGACCCTGAATTAAACCCTGTTATTTCCCCATATTTTACCACAACAGAATATACGTTACTCCTAAGCTTATCGCTAGAGATCGCCCGGACAGAACTTAATACTGTTAAGTACTTAGAATTTTTATAACTTCCCGGTTGTTTTGAGCCTACAATCGCCTGAATTGAAGGTGGTGGCGTTGGTGTAGAAAGGATTGTATATAGATCTCAGTTCTTGTTCAAAAGTTGACCGGAATATATTCAAAAAACGTATATTTCCGACCTGAACTCCGATTCTTGATAACAAATTTCGTAACTGTACGTATCACTCTTCATCCACATCGCCCTCCTCTATATTATCTATTCCAGACGACTCACTAAGCTCAGAATTGCTACTCTGCCACTCTGGAGGCTCACGGCGACGGCCTCTTTCCTGGAGAACTAGCTGATAAGTATCCCACATCTCCGTGGCTATTCTATCTCTCATTTCGTGCATTTGACGTCCCATTGCAGTAGCATTAATATCACTCCGAAACTCAGCTTGAGGAGCGCTATTCTGCTGAGCTACGGCTCTCTCGACGAGTATCTCCTCATACAACTTCGCCGCCTCTGTGCCAGGCCTCGCATCTTTGAGCTTCCTCCACCCCTTCTTCGGCTTGCCTCCATGGCCATTGATCCAGTTATGAACTGCGGATAGGGCATATACAATCTTGGTTTGAGTCTTCAAGCTGAAGCCATCACGAGCTGCTCGGAATATCTGGAATCGGCTTTTCAGTACACCGTACACCCTCTCCACCACGTTGCGAAGCTTCGCGTGTCGTAGATTGAACAACTCCTCTTTGTTCTGTGGTTTCTTGTCGCCCTTTCTCCATTCTGCAAGATGATAGCGAGTCCGTATATACGGCGCAAGAAGTAAGCCACCATAGCCATCCTTTTTCGAGTATCCAGCATCTGCTAACCAAAAACTACCGCGAGGTGAATTCATTAGGCCTTCTTGACGAGCAGCATTGAACACAGTCGCGTCATGAGCGGTTCCCTCCCATCCTCCGTACACCAACTTGAAGTTCATATCGAAATCTACAACCCCGAGGACATTCTGCGCAAGGAAGCCTTTGCGACAACGAAAAGCGCTATCCTCACCATCTCGGTCGCGATCTTTGCCCTTCACGGAACAATATATCAAGGTCCCGTCTACAGCACCGATACAATCGTCGAAATAGGGTGACATCTTGCCCGGCAGCTCCAGAATCTTCGCTGGGATCGGAATGTCCTCGTCAGGTCCGTACATTTTGATATTATGAGCTGCTAGTTTCACCAAGGCATTCAGTACTTCGTGGAAGAATGTCGATACTTGACTGATACCAAGCTTCCAGTGAGCCCCGGCAGTTCGCATTGGACACCCTGAGCCGGCGATATACAAGAAGATTCCGAGTTTGGCATCCACGCCGACATGCCGCGACCTCTCGAGCTTGGTGTTGTCCTTGAGCCACTTCGTAAGTGACTCGAATTGGTACCGGGTAAGTCGTGTCTCTGTACGTAGAGTCTCTGGATGACCTTGTAACAGCTCCGCTATATGTGCGTTCGCATAGCCAGGGTCGGTGAACTGCTGTATTCGATTGCGGCGTCTCCGCAAGGCCCGCCGCCTCCCACGCTCAATACGAGTCTCCGCACGCTCGAATTTGCCGACCTCATTGCGCAGAATGTACTGGATGACCTCATCGATCACTGCCTCCCTCTCATCATAATCAGACTCATCGGTGGGTGGGCTGTTGCAGTCGCTCATAATGTGTGGTTTTTGAGGTGTTGCACGGCGATCCGGCAGAATTTTTCGTGCATATTGGCATAGCCAAAAAGGTCGAATAGAATATGCAGATTTCATATGGAGCACTGATTGGCTGCAGTCAAATAGCCGCGCTGAATTCTACATATTCTGCATATTGCATATTCTGCATATTGGGGCTAAAAAACTCTCGAACACGTCGCTAATCTCGAGACCATATGCAGAAAATCTCCATATTTGCATATCGCATAGAGTTCTCGAACACCCCCTAAATGTCGCCCCTGTCAAATGAACTCATTTCATTCACCTCATTTGTACTAGCTTGAACACGAGCCCCTCAATCGTGTATATATATGGGCATGCCCACGATCATCAATTCAGACCTTAGTCTGCTTCATCTACTTTTTTGACAGCCCCATGTCTCTTTGCCCAAGCGATACATCTGTCATGTGCAACGGTTAGTCTCTGGCAGTTGTCTGCGGCCGATGCCCCCCGGGCAATCAAGTTTGTGTCGTCCACGAAGCCAAAGCCGACCAGCCCATCGCTTGGTGTCTGGAATTCCTCGAGTAGCTCCGAGATAAAGAAGAGGAAGAGTATCGGTGAGAGGTTGGACCCCTGCGGTATCCCGGTCCTGGCTGAAGTCCACTCGCTCGTAAATCCGGTAAAGGACACCTTGGTTCGCCTCCCTTCCAAGAAACTTTCAATAAACCTCAGGATCCATGCCGGCACTCCCTTGCTCCATAGTATGTGCATTAATCTCCTGTGCGATACATGGTCGAAAGCCCCTTTGAGGTCAAGACTTAACATGGTTAGAATCTTTTTGGCGGTTGATTTCCATGACGTGTGTATACTGGATGGATGGATGGATGGATGGATGAATTCAATACACCCGTCGGGCCAGTATGGCTCCAGGGGGACACTACCGACTCTCTATTATACATTATATCCCACTGTCAACGCTCCCTTCATTCCAAGCCCAAACCTTGAATTTTATAACGTATCTTTCCAACATACTCTGTTTTCAAATTGACCAAAACTCCAGAAACAACAACAAAAACGAAAGGCGCAACTTACCGTCTACCAATAGACTGATAGGATTAGAGATTGGCGGTTAGTAAAAAGGGGGTGTCGGATCTAGGATTGCTGCTTGCATGGGTACTATCTTAATGAGTGAGTCCACATGCTCGGAGTTGGTTTCGTTAGAGACTATTCCGTCTCTCGGCTGAATCGTTTTGTAGCGTCTACGAACGCAATTGTCGCTCGCACCGCTGCGACATCTGGCGTCCATTTTGGACCATCAATCATCTCTCCTCTTCTGTTTGTAAGTGTTGAGCGGCCTCCTACTAAGTAGGAGACGTCGCTCCTTGGTTCGGTCGCTTCTCTTAAGAGCCGTCGTTGCTCGCTCCATCGTTTGCAATCGAGTAGGAAATGCTGCACGCTTTCCACGACTCCGCATTCTTCGCACAATGGCGACTCCACCGCTCCGATTCGGTTCAGGTACTTGTTCAGTCGGCAATGTGACGTCCGTAATTGAGCTAGGGTTTGGGCCTCTGTTTTGGATAGCTGGTTATAGATGGTGCGCGTGTGTTTTCCAGGGATAGCAGCATCGATAGATTTGGTGAATCTCCCTCCTCGCAGTGGTTTATTGCTTGGCTGACAGCTCTTTTTTGCTTGCCTAATCAGTGCTGAGCGTAGTCGTATCTCTGACGGGACTGCGCTCCCTGCTTTGGTACTTCTTTTGGCCATTTTGTCTGCCGCTTCGTTGCCCTTGATGCCAGAGTGTGCCGGGATCTATCGAAGAACCACGGCAATACCCTTTTGATGTAATTGCTGCGTAGCTGACAAGATATCCTTGATGATATGCTGGCCTGACTGCTGTCTCGGCTTGCGGATACTCTTCAGCGCACTCTGATTGTCCCAGAAGATGGTGAGTTTTCCTTCTGCCGGGATCATTGTCCATACTGCCAGCTGGCTCAGAGCAGTACTGATTGCTTTCAGCTCTGTCGCGTATGTATACTGCTGCGCAGGAACGTTACCGCGGAGAGGGTGGACCTCTGCTTTCTCCCACCAAACTGGTTCCACGGTAGTGCGCCGCTTTTCTCAGCAAAATCTGTGATTTGCTACGCGACCCAGTATGTTTTATACGGTAAGCGCAAAAGCTCGATATGCCGGAAGAAATATGGTCCTCCCTGCGATCTTCTCCGACCTATTGGCCAGGATTGTCTGCTCTGCAACCGCATAGATCAGGAGTCTGAGACTGGCCACGCTATCACATTCATACGCGATCAAATTCACACGGTCGAGCCAATGCAAGGTCATGCTCATATGTACGGAGTTCAGTACGCAGAGAAGTGTTGGAGATGTGAGAGAGAGGATCTTACTCTTGCACCAATTCTTAAGGACTTAGAGTCGCCTAGATCACCTGGGAAAGGTTCGTCTGGCAGGGCAGAGCTTTTGGAACCAAAGAATGGGGCGATAGGACCTCCTGGAAGTGAAATTTTCGGAGGATCGGGCAGGAGATAGTGGAACCACGCAAAGAACTGGGATCTGATTAGCGGTTGTGAGAGTGAACCGTTTAGCAGAGTTTGTACAAAGAGCATAGCGTTCTGCTGCGTTCAATGAAAGTTTGAGAGAACGAGGTAAGCCATTCACCGCTTCCAAGGAATGTGAACAGAGTAGAAGGCGCCTTTGAGGTTCGAAACTGTGTTTAAGAAATATAAGTCTTGGCGTCTTTCATCGTACCATTCAGGTCCGTTTCCCGTTGACTTCTCTTCTTACTCGCAACTAAATAGAGTCTGAAATTCCAATTACTTGAGAGAACTCTCGCTCACAACGTGAAGATTGGGCTAATCTTCAAAGGACCTGCATTGAAGCTAGTTCGGCGTTGGACCTTTGTTTGAGCATTGATGCAAATGTCGATGCAAAAATCCCGCCAGCAAGACCAGACTCGCCAGATTCTCAGGCAACGGAAGTGTCCCAATTCACAGTTGTATCAGCAGATTATCACTGTCAAACAATTTCTGTCAACTCATCGGGTCTTACGTAGGCAATGTTCAACAGCGACTCTGGATTGTAACACATCGGTGGGAACATGCACCCATAGCAACACTTGCCGGGCCTTACGTAGGCAGTGTTCAACAGGCGACTCTGGACTGTAACACAACAGCGGGAAAATGCGCCCATAGCAACACGTACGCTTCAACCTTTCTTATATAAACCTCGTCTTGCCATAATATCCCTCACTCAGCACACTGCACTCATCAAATACTACTACTCCACTATCAAAAACCGAACCGGGGTGCAAAGAGCATCACCATCATGTGCTATATCTACATGACAAACTACCAGGAGTGCGTAGACCCACATCAACACAACAGTCCATGCAAGATTGCCCGTCAACAGTTTACCTCCTACCTCCTCACCTACCAATACACACCCCTAGAACCCGGCTTCTTCCCATGCAAACATGTCCTTACCGGCCAAATCCAACCCGATCAGTGCCGCACCCAGACCCGCCTTTCCGAGGTTCAACTCTGTCCACACTGAAATAAAACTGTGCGTGAGTACAATCACATGGTTAGCTACCAGTATGGCTCCGTTGTGGCTGTTAGACCTGTCAACCCTCAGTATCCGGGGGATGGACATACTTTTCATCTTCTGGTCGTGAACTATTGCCAGTTGTGTCGGCGGGATGATGCGTGGCGTACTCGGGACCCGGGAGATTGTCGGGGAGATCTTGGGTATAGCCAACATGATGCTCGGAATCATGCTCCTCAAGGACCTCCAAATGGATATCCTTGTGAATGGAATTATGGTTGGTAGAGTGATCTTTCGTCTTCGGACTGATGGCTGAGGGGTAGGAGATGGGTCTTGCAATTGATCTGATGAAGGAAGAAATGGGGTGAAGGGATAGGAAGGCTTTAGGTTTCATTTTTATGTAATTGGTTGATTGGGTTATTTGGAACGAAATAACATCCTAGAGCAAAGACCTGGTGCTACGGGACAGCCGGCGATGATTGGTTTTCGGAATCAAATGTGTGATTTTTTGTTTTTGGGGTTTGGCTTGAAGAGAGACTAGTTTTGTGAAAGAACGCGACATAGATGGTGAGATGACTGAGGTATAGAGTCAGCTATAATTCCAATTATAATTTCTCAGCGATCTTGGAAGCGGGAGGCAAAAACAGTACTTATGAAGAAGAGATCATTTGGGGGCACTGAAAACACTAAGTTGACTTGCGCCGACGAAGATCGGGCAAGCAAACCGAGGTTGCAACATTCCCCAGCGATTTAGCGACGGAGCAGACGCGGTCTGCCTTAGGATCGTTGCACTAGCTTCGCGATCATGGGAATAGCAATTCGTGACTTGCGACGCGTTGGAGGACGCTCTGCTGAAGATTTGAGAAATATCGGTGAGGGAGTAAGAGTTGTTGTTCATAGGAAAAGGGGATGCCGAGGTCTTGCCATGTTCTCAGATCCTAAAATAGAAATATGGGTCCTGCACGTGGAGAAGGCTTGACAAACCTCAACCCTCAAAAAATACCTCTCCTCCACCCAACACCACGGATTGCCAGTATCTTTCGAAGTCACTGCAACGCGAATCTGAGAAACAGGGTCTAAAAAACTCTTCCTTTCTGTTTTGGATGAATTTTCAAGAACCCACGTCGTATTTCTTTTGTAGAAGGCTAGGCAATTCAAAGAAGCTGTCAATATATTCCTCCAAACGACCTGAAGTTTTCCTTGCCCGGGAGCGACACAAACAAAGACGAAAAGAACCGATATCGGCGTCGCAACTCAGACCGTGTCCGTCTGAAATTGAAAATGCGCGACCGCTGATCGATTTAGCCGGGTCACTTAAAAGTGATCTGACCTCTCTTGGAATCATGGAGGCGAAGTGACTGAGGGCCACCGGTCGACGCGACGTTCGAATCCACAACAATCAACACCAAGACCTCAATCCTCGTGTCGCTCGTCACCACTAAAATGATCAATTCATAACGAAGAGTCCTGAGACAATCCACATCTTCACGCGGGTACGCAAATAATTTTATTCGGATAAATGTCGCACGCCACTAACATACGAGGAGGACCAATGGAGTTTCCTTCCTCACCTTGAACAGGCCATTTCAACAGCAAAGGTTCGTCGTATTTCTTGGATTCTCAAGAGCATGGCCGCGCCTAGCGTTATCTTTCCTCTTTTATGATTGCCAGCTTCTGATCAACGACAGCTGCACGGCGTTAAGCCCAGGTCTCCTTCATTTTTGGAATAGGAATTGATTCGCACAGCGAGGGGGAGACATAGAACACCAGACCAAGGACAACACTGTAAACGTACGACAACTAAACACAGATACTCAGTCATAACAGGTCAACCGGGTCGCCGCTTTTCACGGTATCATCTCGTACTCGGCAGCAGCACCACAATATATCATCGCAACAACCATATTCCTACAGCTACGCGCCAATTCATTTCGCAACAAAGACCAGACGATACTTCAATATCCCATCGAGAGTTCTTTAAAACCACAAAACTGGTCTGCGATCGAGCAGAAACGAAGCGCTAAGCACCGCCTTCACGCGCACCGCAGGACGAAAAGCCAAACCATCTCCAAAAATGTGCGTCCTCGAAATCCAAGTCAACTCAAATTGCGCCATGCCGCAATACCACAACCACATGCAACCACGAATGGTCTTCGCCGCCGAATTTAGAGACTACCCAAACTACCACCATCACCAATACTTTCCCGGCTTCGTCCCCTGCAAAGATGTCCTCGAAGGTCGAATCCACGCCGAGGCTTGCTTAGCCAAGGGAGTTGGAAGGCGCGGTTACGAGCAAGAATGTGAGGCTTGCAATAACGTCATGGAACACTCGGGCCATCGCGTTGTATTTCGAGTGGGAGAGATGCTGGAGGCCTTTTGGATGGAGACGGGACCACATCAGTATGAGTTGAGGCTTGCGGAGAAGTGTGGGCTATGTGCTGAGGAGTTGAGGAAGAGGGAGGCGAGGAGGGATATGCCACCGCCGGGGTGGAGAAGTGATGATGGGAGTGGTGGGCAGAACGGAGGCGGCTCGGGTGGGTATAGTGGAAAGGGTAAAGAGCGTGCTGATGAGAAGCGTGGAAATTCTTCGAGGGGACATAGTGAGCGGGCATATCAGGTGAGGAGATAGTGTTTGATTGCTGAAATGGGGACAAATGGCATGAGCACAACAATCACTTAAACTAAGAGGGACAATTGAAAGTCGACCCTTGGGGTTTCTTTCAAAGATGCCAAAACAATCGGCAAATATGTAAGCAAACTCTTCGGGAGACTTGCCATTTCGCATCCTACCACATGTCCAATCGGTTTTACCGTGTTTGGAGCCAATCACTCCCACAATGACACCGAAAGATCTTTGGCAAGATTTGCACGAAAAATATGCAGAAGTTTTGGGTAACATGTTGACGAAAGAGAAGTGACATGTTTTATTACCTATTCAGAACTTGGTATCTGCAGGAAGACATGCGAGTCCGATTCTTCGTGGATATTTTCCATGACGAGGAGTTGGTTAGGAAGAGTAATTAGGAGCGGTTCTGAGCCGCAAAAGCTTCGAGAGATTTTACTAGTATTGTCCTTGCTGATGCTTTAATTTTAACGCTAATGCCCTTTACGTGTAATACTTTCAACTACGGATCAATGGCGAGATGTATCCGGCGATATCGGCAACAAATTACTGAAGTTAAAAGATTTAATCTCGATTCGGAATCTTGTATTCAAAAACGATAACAACAGGCCGCGAATTAGCCGATCTACAATAGAAGGGCGCGGAAAGCAGTCACTCTAGAATGGAGGAGTTATTCGGATTCTTGGATAATGTGGCCGCAAACAGGAATCTCACGGTTAGATGATATTGGGAAACTTTCATTTGGTCATACTAAAAAGCAATTTCATAATACCTTTGAACTCTATCCGAAATGACCAAGTGGTTGGGAGGTTGATACCAGTTTTCCACCTGAAAATTTGTATGGAGCGCCTTGTTGCCTGAGAAATATATTGTTAGAAGCCTCCGGTTGCGTACAAATCCAACCGGAAACTCATGCTCCCTAGAGCGATTTTGCCCAAATTCGAGAATATCGTTTGGAATGTACATGCACAGACATTGGCAAAGTCGCATGCAAAAATTCCTTGTTGTTGTCGCGCAAGTTGAGGGTGAAGTTTTGGAAGAGGCATTAGGGAAAATCAGCGAGGAACACCAAAACTGCAGCTGGCTACGGTTGTACAATAATAAAAACCACGTCGAGATAAGAATTGAAGCTAGTATTTAGATGCATTTGGATGTAACTAGACAAAATTAAAGGTATTTGGATGCATTTGGAGTTCGTTGCAGTCACGTGAGGAGCGAATTCAGGTAACTACGAGACAGAACGTGCCAAGATGACCGTGATCCGAGGGCGTGGCGAGATGAAGATAGATACCGGATTAGCCCGCATTCGACTGACCGGTTTGCCCACGTCAGAAGATTTCGGCAGCATAGCCCTACTCGAGCTCAAATACGTGCAGCGTGAAGATCCCTAAAAAAAGATCCTTAGCTGCATTGCGTCTTTGGCCTGTCCAGTTGCGATTGGATCCGTCCCAGGCTGACCAGTCGACTATATGTCTGCTGAAATGTGCATATGATAATCACTAATTAACAAACCCCAACACTTCGGCTTGCTCTTCTGCATTTGCTTCACGCACGCAAGTTTGTAAGGGTAACCAATAAGACAATGACACAAGTAAGAGAAATGACACCTTTTTGCCATAGTACGCATGGCGGTAGAGATGAGGTTGTACTTTAAAGGGCTTCCACTCCTTTTCCCCAATCGAAATCATTATTCAACAACTATATTGGTCTTTTGAATTACGTCTGTTTTACAACATCAAAGCCTGGCGGCTGAATTTTATCCTTGTTTTGATTTATCATGTCTCCACGTAATATGAAGAATAAGGAATATTATGCCGTTATCAGTAGTCCTCGACTTGATAGACCTACCATATATTCATCATGGTATTTCCTTCAGCACAACATATTTTGAAGAAACTTACAACACTAACACAAGTAGGGGAGATGCACATCCACGAGCAATTGGATGTAAATCTAACTATAAAGCCTTCCTTACGCTTGATGAGGCGAAAAAACATAGGAATGAAAACGGAATCACCACTTATGACGAAGTCGTAAAGGAAGGAGCAGGAGAAACCACTCCATTACGGCCAGGCGAAGCCTTTTATGCCGTTACGAACGGAAATAAGCCAGGAATATATCCATATTATATGTGAGGCCCTAACATCAATTCCATGACGGCCCATACTTACGCTGTGTAGTGGAAAGAACGGTGCGAAGTCTGAGGTTGAGAAATTTCCAGGGGCGTGCTATAAGCATTTTAGGACAAGCGATCAAGCAGAGGCTTTCATGGAGGATTGGAAATCAGCTGTAGTAGACATTTACCAGAAAAAGATAAGAGAGAGTCTCAATGATGGCGACAGACCTCCAAATATGAAAATGATTGTTACCAGCTTGTTTCGGGAATCAGACAATACTGCTATTGAGGAAGTTGGTGAAGAGGTTATTGATAGGATGAGAAACCTCAGACTGTAGGACATCTAGATAATTAGCTTCCTCGAGTAGACGAAGACATTGAATATACTAGATGGGAATCCACTGTTGCTCTATGCCAATTCCTAAAATCTTTTCGCGAGAGTGCATAGACCAGAAAATCGCATTTGGGGTAGAATCCACGATAGATACAAACGATTGTGGAGAGTAATGCACGCTGGATCGATTTTGTTCAAACTCGAGAATACCGTTGGGAATATCCATGCGCAGACTTTGGCAAAGTTGCATGCGAAAATTCTCAGTTGTTGTCGCACAAATTGAGCGTGAAGTTTTGGACGAGGTGTTGGGCAAAATCGGCGAGGAATTAACAACGATGATTGCAACCGCCATTTTGACTGTAAATCGGCTTGTTTTGATTTTGCGTTGAGCTGCTCTATGTTAGCACTATGGTTGCTATAATCATCTCAAACAGTTGCTTACTTGATGATGTGAAAGTGTGGATTCCAAGGCACACGGAGGATGGTAATCGTTTCTTCTAGATTTAGGAAGAGCAGGGATGATGTCTGCGTTTGATTGAGGGGAAGTGATGAAAGGCCTCTCTATGCTACTGAATTCTGTACCCTGTTTATATTTCGCTCAAGCCATTTCTACCTCGGGGAAACGTGAGGTGACATCTCCCTGCGCGTGTCCAGTCGGCTTGGACGATCATGTTGAAGTAGGAAAGTTGAGTAACAAGTGTATTGAGGGTGAGATCCGGAGGATCTCAGCTATATAGTAATACACTAAGCCCAATTGGGCATTAAACAAACTCCAGTGACAGAGAGTAGCCACGCTGGCGCAGGTGGAGGCAATAGCATGAGGATACTCCTTCCAACAGATCACTACAATTCCAGACGATTTGAGCGGCGTTCCTTGGTGCGTTCATGGTATCTAAGCTAAGACTGATGGTACATGATAGACATGGCATGATTTTACTCGACGATGCCCTTGTCACTGGAATGCGGGAGCTTTTTTGCCACCCCGCATACCTTATCGTAAATGTAAGGCTGTCTCAAACTCCTCCCCTATATTCGCGGCTGTCTACCTGTAAGCAGAACAATCTGCATTTAATCTGCATGTAGGAGTGAACATGCTAGTAAATACAAGAACGAGACCTCAAAGAGCTGGTTGTTCGGATGCATCACATTTGCAGCTTCTTTCAAGGGCTTACGATATGCCATGGATACTCATGAAGGGAGTACAGGTCGAGGAGTATTGGCCAACATCCATATCCACCCTTTTAGGCTGCGCTCCCATTCTCTTCATTATTTCTTTGCAAAAGGACAAGGAAGAGCAGCGAGGAGAAACCATAGCAGGTCAGCAATGTTGACAGATGCGCTCTCCTAATTGCGACTAGGTGAGAGGCTGTAGGTACGGCATCTTCCTGGGCTTACCTTCTCCCAAAAACGCTAACCGGGCCATCAGAGCCAACCCCACCGTTTCGATCAGCATCTCACTAGCTGTCGTATGCTTTTGGCAGGAATACCGCTCGTATCGGCATGCAGCGTAGTTGACTCTGCAGGAGTCCTCTGACCAGCATCCCCTCTTGCCCGTCCAGCGCACATGGATTGGCCTATCATCAACAGATAAGTAGTTCATGCACATTTACGCAGAACTGGGAGTACCCAGTCCCTTGCCGATCACGCCAGTGCCTTGACTCGTACGCTTAACATCGTTCCATTCGCAGTATGTCGATTTCGTACACAGTCATATCGGTAATATTTGGCTTGAAATTGAGTTCAATTTCAAGCGATTGGCGGGCTTTTGGCGGAGCTTCTTGCCATATAGGGTTTCTGTAGGCCTCGTAAGCGCTAGGGCCATACAAATGCCTACAGAACCCCTATACGGCTAGAAATCCAAGCACAGCGAAAAGGTCTATGCAAAGCGATAAACACATGGGATGGTGGGTGGGTGCACGATTGCAACACCACGACGAAATGACGAGAGACGCAAGGACGACGGTACGAACTTGATGAAGGAAAGAGAATGTCAGAACAGAGAGAGAAACAGCCTATAAGTAGGATGTTGCGGATACGATGCAATAAGTACTTCGTCCCGTCGGCGTCAAGTGCGATTCCATTTACGAAAAACCACTCATGCTTGGTAGGAATGTACAACTTCTTCGTCACATCCGTAGCAGGGCACATGTACCCTCCATTAAGGGTAATAAGATGAAGTCCTTTCGCCTCCAGTTTAGCTGTGGATAGGAGGTTTGTCCTGAAGTATAAGGACACAAGGCAACATCAGTATTAGTGGTTGACGTGGTACCACCGCCTGGCCGCTTGACGTTGAGGATGCAGTTGCCGTACGATTCGATGTAGTATTTTGTGAGGCTGCACTGTACATAGGAGCCGTTTCCTGCATCACGAGTTTTTGTGAATTGATTGCGGAGAGGAGAGTTACATACATGACGCTCGTTGCCACCGTCAAGAACCCATGCATTGGTGAAGTAATAGGGTTCTGGTTCTTCCGATAAGTTGAATGATGTGGACACTTTCTCGGATTCTGTATATCGGATTCTGTATAGTGGGAGGTGGTGAATTCTGGCGTCAGTTTCGTGATTGACCGTGTGTGTTTCGCGTTTGGCACCGGCTCAAGGATTTCGGCACATCGAAATTCGTCGTTTGCAGTGATAAAAAATTTCAATACATTGTCTGAATCGGGCCTAGTACGACTCTCTGTAGTCGGCTTAGGTGATTTTTCGTATATTGTAGTCAAGTAAACGTTGTTCATCGAGGATTCTTTCGATTCATCTTGATCATGAGATTCCGACTGCTTTTCTCTTTCTTCCACCCTTTTCTTATGATCTAATACATAGATTCTTGGGGATCACGCCGTAATCCGAGTTATACTTGGTTGATTCGGACTTATCGATAAGAAGCACAGACATTGTCCACCATAATCTACACCAAAATCCGATTTACAAGATTCTCTACCATTCCACCTATTGTAGACACCCAAAACACCACTGATAACGTCTAGTAGACCATATCAACTACCTTCATTCTTAAGTGTCCGCACAGATTCCTGCGTGGTTGTCTGTTCTGACCATGGCTCGTCTTAGGTGAAGGCAAACTTGGATCGACACCTTCGCGATGCGCACCTTCTCAACTCAAAAGCGAGAGCGCCTGTCCTTGCACACATCAACTCTATCGGTATTGCCAATGGGATAAAGGATGTAGTCCGTCCAATTGACAGAAGTAGGCCATTTCCTGGTCTCCCTATTTACGTTGGATTTCTTTGTCCTTTCGACAATGGGGACTGCCGCCACCTCTCCATCAACAAAGACGCTATGAACAAAGATTGCCGGTCTACACACCATGTAGGGTCGGGGTTAGAAGGAAGACGTAGAAAAGAGACTTTAGTTCAGGCGGAATACTCCCAACTTCCTGCTCAGACATTGTTTGCGGAAAAGAAATAGATTGATTATTTTATTGTAAATATTGAACAGGAGGAAAATGACCAGGAACAGACCAGCCCACCACTTTCGACAAAGAATCTGCAGCAACAACAACGCCAAAGAAAGAACACTATTCCATTTTCCAATAGTGCAGCCGATATTCTCCAACAGAGCTACACGCAGGCCCAGGAGGAGCATATGCAACGGTATACCACGGTAGAGAAGATTGAACATGTGTCTGAGTTGACAGGATTTCTGGGCGAATCAGGCTATCATGCTCATCTTGAAGGCGTAGAAGTTGCGGAGATTTCGCTGGCTTATCGACTGCCCGTTGTCGACAAGGAGCCGATAGTTTCAGTGGTATGCAGCAGTGTCAATCGGGTTCTTCGCAAAGCCATGCAAGTGCTGGACTTTGACAAGATGGAGGAAAGGCAGCTGAGCAAGCTGAACGCAAAACTCTTGGATTCTTTCAGGCGATCAGAGATATCGCAAGATGCAATCAAGCCATTGCAGAACCCCAAGTCAAAGCAGACATATATCCGAACAGCGCAGAATTTGGTCTGTTATTATTCTCGAGTCACAAGCCAGCAGTATCTACAGCAAAAGAAGATGTTCAACCCAACCTCAAGTCAAGTTTCACATTGGGAGACAACAAAGGGTTGTGCAGAAGCTATTTTCCAGTCGACATGTGGAGAAAGATCCAAGCTGGATGACGAGGAGCGGCTATCCCAGCTAGAAGAGCAGCTCGATCGGTCCGTACTCATATTTCTTCTCGAGTTGGTTCAACATCGACTCCAGCACAGGGCATTTGATTCAGCGATCATCTCCTTTGCAGCCGTGATTGCTTGGAACTGTCGGAACAATACGTGGGTGGAGATTGGAGACCACACACGTGATTTGGCGCAGATTGTGTACGATGTCCAACTGGTTCTGTTGCAAGACTGTATAGAGGTTACAGAAGAAGATAGCATGGTAGATTTCAGTGAGTATCTGGTGGATTTCAGGGATCGTTGGCTTCTGAAGGATAGACGTGGGCCGATCGGCGAGGTACTCTCGCTGAGGCTACATGATTGATTGATTGATTTTATCCTACTCGGTTGCAGCCGCTTAATCAGGCAGCTATGTCCGGTTAGGAGGACTTCATCAGACAGCCGACACGTGATAGATTATATAATCCACCGCGCCCCACTTCGCCCCGTTCACTGAAACAAGACCAGCTGTCCCCTCCGTCCTCCCTCTTTTCCCTTAACCAGTATCTCCAAATGCCCGCTGGCTCTTGTAGATACTGGTTATTCTGCTAGTATATCTGTGCTACGTAGACTCAAGAGGCAATGCCTCGTGTTTCGCTAATCCTTCTACCTACAGTCTCCCTCTAATGCTCAGCTTTGTCTATCTGTTTCGCCTTATCCCTCAAGGCCAATGGGTTCCCTAAGTATGTTTCTGCTTGTGAAAGTTGCCTTGCACCAGATTCCTATGCGGCGGTGTATTTGGTTGTGTGATGCTGGAGACAATAATAACCATCGTAGTCGTGATTTCGCTGCTTGGGTGTGATACTCCGGGTATGCCCGTGGACGAGGCTGTCTGGTAGCTGCCGTATTGTATGGCGCCGATCGTGCTATAGACCTGCCGTCTTATAGTCGGAGCCTACCTGCTGCTAGTCGCTCTCCCTACTTGCTATATCGCGCTCCTACTCTTGCCAATGCCATAACTGGGACGTAACAGTCTGGGGAGAGGCTCAAGGCTACGTCTGCTGGCTTGTAGGGAGGGGATTTGCCGGCTGAGGCTACATGCAGGCTGTGACGGCATTGCATGGTGGCCATCTTTGTCACATGACAACGTGTCGCAGCCACACTGTGGCGAGAGGAACATCAACTCGCGCGCCCCGTAGTCACTTACTCTCTATCTGATATTCTCTCATCACACTGAGTAAATGGAATCTTAGTTCATTCTGTCTGATTCAATGCTCGCCGTGACATTATATCAGATCAACCCTCACGCTTAGAACAGCGACAAATAGTTCCAGATTGTTTACGACAATAAGCAGTCAAAACCGACCCCGACCTGACCAGAGACACCGACCAGTCTCACAACCTTTTTTCTTTGAGCCGACCATTGCTCAACACATGATACCAACCTGACCAGAGACACCAACCAGTCTCGCGACCTTCTTTGAGCCGACCATTGCTCAACACGCGATACCAACCTGACCAGAGACACCGACCAGTCTCGCGACCTTCTTTGAGCCGACCATTGCTCAACACACGATACCAACCTTACCAGAGACACCGACCAGTCTCGCGACTTTTTTAAGCCGACTAGGGTCACCTCGACGCCATTCCTCCTAATAC
Organism: Venturia oleaginea; assembly: GCA_013176395.1. Taxonomy (NCBI): domain Eukaryota; kingdom Fungi; phylum Ascomycota; class Dothideomycetes; order Venturiales; family Venturiaceae; genus Venturia; species Venturia oleaginea. The sequence goes on along the minus strand of JABMLP010000004.1, from coordinate 17,673 downwards.
CGTACGATTTGTCATGGCGCCGTTCCGCTACAGCGACGACACGCCTATGACCCAGCTCCGAGAGACTATTGAGGCTGCAGAGACCCCAGCAGACTTCGTTAAGTTGATCGTCCGGCCCACAGAATACAATGCCGACAAAGCTACTCGTGTCGCTCACAGCAGGAAGGAGGATACTGAAAACCTGGTAGTGGTAGTCCCATGGACAGACAGGAGTAAAGGCTTTACTGTCAACGAAACAGAAATCAAGAGGGTTCTAGCAGACGACACGGTGAGACCACAACTTATTACCGAAGTAGTACGCTGGTGTAACAGCAACAACATCAAGCAACAGCAATTAGAATTGTACCTCGACATAGTTAAGCAGCTAGCAGCGAAAGGAGCAGACTTGCTACAGGCCCAAGACTCCAAGATTATCGAGAAGGCAGACGAACTGCGACTGCAGTCAGCAATGCTTGATAGCTCCGACGAGCGTATCAAGGAATTGGAGGCTCGTCCAATAGTAGGAGAGTTGGCTACAGAAAAGGAAGCGTATACGGTGTTATACGACAAATACGAAGCTCTTACCATCAAATACAATGCGACCCGACAGAGTTTGCGACAGAACCTCATATCGGGTGACGACTTGTCCGGATTTGGTTCTCGATCGGAAGGCGGCTTTTCGAAGATCAAACTTCCACACCCTGACCTATTGACCGACAAATACACTCCTACGGAGTACAAGCATTGGCGCAATGCGATGGAAAACAAGCTGAAGGCAGAGGGCTACGACGACGAGATGTCTGTTGCCTACTTTATGAATCTTGTAAAGGGACCTAATGCAAAAGACGCCCTACTACTCATCAATGCGGCCGACCGTACAATGGACAAGGTATGGAAGGTTACCACTGAGCGATTTGCAGACCCGTTTGAGAAGCAGAACGCAAAGAAGGCGTACAAGTCGCTGACTATGAAGCCCTACACCAACTTCCTGAACTTCAAGAATCAATTTGAGACCCTTGCGATGCAGTGCAAGGTAGACAAGGACGATTGGAAGGAGGATATCCACGAGAAGCTGTATACTCGCCTCAAGGAAGGTACAGCAGGAGAAGCCGGCGACCCAGATCTGACCTACGAGAAGCTGTGCTTTAAGGCATCCAACCTTTCCCGAACCTACATCCAGACACAAGAAGAGCGCAAGGCTCTCGACGCTGCAACTACGGCCAAGAAGAACAGCAATTCGAACGGCAACCGACAGAACTCCTCGAACAACACCGGTGCAGGTACGAGCACGCCTCAAGGGCAGTCCAGCGGTGGTGGAAACAATGGATTAGGTGGAGGTCGACGGGAGCGAGACCCCGAAAAAGCACGCGCAGCATTCAATCGCTACAAGAACGTAGGATTAAACATTGATCAGGCGGTCCAGTTGGCTCAGGAGCGCAAGTGTTTCAAGTGTGAGAAGGAGGGACATTACATGAAGGACTGCCCAGAGGCCTCCATCTCCGTAATGGATGGCGCTGGCGGGATTGAGTCAGAACACCCAAAAGCATAGACCTGGTAAAAGTCACCATGCCAGGTCCTAGCAATCGAGATCTTTCTTTCCGATATCAGGTGCAAAACTTCAATGTCTCATCTCTTAAGTTGTTCGGCGGCAACGCTTTCACTTTCGATGTTATCCTCTACTTCAACGGCATGGGTGTCCGATCCCGAGCTTTTCTTGATACCGGAGCAAACGGTTATGCCTTCATTAACCGACGATGCGCACAGAAGCTGCAACACCTACTCCCAAACGTGGATCGACGAGCCCTCGAGACACAAGCTACGGCGACCGGTTACAAAGGAAATCAGGAGGAGGCAATATCGCATGCAACGCTGTTGCACATGGAAATCGACGGAAGGCAGGAGTACAACGTTCCTTTCCTGGAAGTAACATTGGGACACCACGATGTAATTCTGGGAAGGACGTGGATGGCTCACAACAAGGTCCTACCGGATCTCGAGATGCAGCGTATTATCTGGAAGGATGGCCGAAAGAGAGAGACAGCGATACAGAAGGTAGTGATGTTGGAGGAGGATAGGAAAGTGACGGTTAATTCGGAGGCTATCCAGAACAATATCGACAAGAGAGAAAGGAGGATGAGACAGGATGATCGTCGGAGAGCCGGCAACCAGGCTAAACGGTTTCGGGACAACGTACAGCTGCTCAAACGGCCGAAATCGACCCGACCTCAATCTAACGAACTCGAGCCATCGATAGTAAGAAACGCGGAATCAACGCCACTGGTACGCGAGAATGATACGATCGACACTTCAGAAGAAGACGTCTCTGTAGACTCGGAAAGCAACACTGATAGTAGTTGTTCGGACCTCTCCAATTTCGGTAACTACCAAGAAGAAGACCTGCCGGTCAGATATTACCAGACACTGAAATGGGAGCAAGCAAGAGGCTACCGCATCATGGATAAGCAATTAAAGGCAGCCGGTACAGATATTAACGTCTTGGATTTCGGACACGATAGCTCAAAGATTGCGGGTAAGAAGCTTGACCTCTGTATGATCAACCCTTCAGGTTTCCGCTTGAACTTAAAAGACAAAGAAGTCACCGCTGGATCCATATCCTTGTATGAAATCGAAAAGAGGATGAGTGAGCTCAGGAAGGAACGAGGAATCGATTCCACTGAGGACCACCATGACCGGCTGAAAATCGCCCTAGCAGCACTGCAAGGTGAACTCCCAGAGGACGAATCCCCGGAGATGAGGACAATCATTGAGAAGAAGCTACCTAATAAGCATATACTATACAAGGACTGCTTCTCAGAAGCAGACTCAAATCGACTGGCAGAACACCGAGAAGGCGTTGACTATGTTATTGTGTTGGATGAAGGAAAGGCTGCGCCCGGTTTCTGTCCACTCTACAATATGTCCTTGGATGAGCTACAATTTACCAAAGAATGCCTCTTGAAGAACTTGGAATCGGGCTTTATTGAGACCAGCTCGTCACCATTTGCATCACCTGTGCTCATTGTCAAGAAGCCCACGCCCGAGGGGGAGAAGCAGAAGTTCCGCTTCTGTGTTGATTACCGCAGACTCAACACGCTCACAAAGAAAGACCGATATCCTATTCCGCTCATCACAGAGACAATGGCTAGATTGTCAAAGGCCAAGGTCTTTACAATGCTAGATATCCGACAAGCTTTCCATCGAATTCGGATGGACCCGGACTCTGAAGACCTCACTACGTTCCGAACTCGCTACGAAAGCTTCAAATGCAAAGTCATGATGGAAGGATTGGTCAATGGACCTGCTACATGGCAGAGATACATGAACACCATCCTGATGGACTACCTCGACGACTTCTGTACCGCTTACCTTGATGACATTTTGATCTATTCAGAGGACCTCTTGGAGCATACGGCTCACGTACACAAAGTTCTTGAACGACTACGCGCTGCAGGACTCCAGGCAGATATCAAGAAAAGCGAATTCGATGTCACTGAGACAAAGTACCTTGGATTTATCATCAGTACCTCCGGTATACGCGTCGACCCAGGACAAGGTAGCCATCGTCAAACACTGGAAGCAACCACGAACCGTGAAGCAGATTCAGTCTTTCATCGGTTTCTGTAATTTCTACAGACGCTTCATACGAAATCTTGGAAGGCTGGCAAAACCACTTATCAGGCTAACCAGAAAGGATGCCCCTTTCGACTTTGATGAAGATTGCATGGAGTCCTTTGAGAAGCTCAAGCATGCATTGACAACAGCTCCGTGCCTAGCCCTCTATGACCCATTCGCCGAAACCCGAATGGAGACCGACGCATCCGATGGAGTAGTAGCAGGCACACTCTCCCAACTTGGAAAGGATAGCGAATGGCACCCTGTAGCTTTCTACAGCAAAACAATGGACATTCATGAACTGAATTACGAGATCCATGACAAGGAAATGCTAGCGTTGATCCGAGGCCTGGAGGAGTGGAGTGCACTTCTTCGAGGAGCCCAATTACAATTTACCGCGATTACCGACCATCGTGCCCTGGAGTACTTTACGACAAAGAGGCTACTAAACCAACGGCAAGCACGTTGGGCTGATTTGATCTCTGGATATAACTTCAAGATCGTCTACCGGCCAGGCAAAGAAAATATCATTGCCGACGCTCTCTCTCGCAAGGCCGATGAACTGAAATCACAAAAGGCCAAAGTAAACGCGGCTAGGACTATGCAAATGGTAAAAGATGACCAGATTGGAGTGGAACTCTGCCCTCTGGACCTCGATAGCAACCAGATGTTGCTGGTGGATCGGTTACTCAAAGCGAACCGGGAATCTACTTCACTTGACGAATGGAGAATTCTCGCTCAGAAGGATTATATCTATTTGAGGTTGCAGGACGGGCTGTTGCTCTACCAAGGAAGATTATTCGTGCCTGAAGACGACAACCTCCGTACTCAACTACTAAACGAAATTCATGCCTCGCTGCCAGCAGCGCACCCCGGACGAAACAAGACCCATAAGATCGTTGCCCGCAAGTTCTACTGGCCTCGTATGAATGGAGACATCGATCGATACGTCGCCGCCTGTCAGTCATGCAGGAGATCGTCAGTCCCTCGAGATAAGACTCCTGGACTATTGAAGCCTCTCCCCATTCCTGATCGCCCATGGCAGCATGTATCAATGGATTTCATGTCGTTTAACAAGGACAAGCATGGTTACGACAACGTGTTCGTAGTAGTTGACCGCCTTGGAAAGAGACCTTTCTCGATTCCCAGCCAGAAGACCGTAAAGGCTAAAGACGCCGCTCGGATGTACTATGAACATATCTATCGTATCTACGGCTTACCCGACACCATTGTGTCCGACCAAGACCCTCGATTTATCTCAGCCTTTTGGGATGAATTAAGCCTTATTCTCGGAATCAAACTCAGACGAATTACCGCAGAACACGCGCAGACTGATGGCCAGACCGAAATTGTCAACCAAGCACTACAGCAGAAGCTTCGGCACTTCGTGAATCACTACCAGGACAATTGGTCTGAATTGCTACCAGCAATGGATTTCGCAGCAGCATCGTCACCACACGAGTCAACAGGACTGTCACCCTCAGAGATCGAAATGGGATTCGTACCGCGAATGCACTACGACTGGGATTCACACACAGAAGGCAACACTGCAACAGAGAGGATGAATCGCCAAGAAGCACAGCAGTATGCGACACGAATGTATAACGTATGGAAGTTCGCAAAGGAACAACTATTCAAGGTCCAAGCCCGACAATCGACGCAGGCGAACAAGAAACGACGAGAGGAGGACTTCGACTTCAATGAGGAGACTGGCATTGGAGATTCAGTATACATTATAAAGAAGGCTTGGATTACTGATCGACACTGCGACAAGCTTGACAATCCTGTAGTAGGCCCATTCCCCATCATTGGAAGGAAGGGACACTCTTGTATTGTCAAGCTACCCGAGAGCTACAAGGTTGGCAACGTGTTCCACTCAGACCGGCTTCGAAAGGCATCCCTCGAAGGGCTATCAGAGCAGCAGAACGCAAACGATGAGAACGACAGCTATGAGATCCATGGCAACGTGGAATGGGAAGTTAAACAAACACTCGGTAGCCGTATTCACCGTCGCAAACTTCAATACATGGTATCATGGAAAGGCTGGGACCCAGATAACACTTGGTACGACGCGGAGAGTTTCAAGAACTCGCCAAAGCTGCTCCGTCTCTACCAGTGCGTTCGATAATCAATCGATTGAGCCATTCTCAAGATTGATTGCCCGATTCGACCAATATATGGCTTGATTGACGGCTTGATTGAGTCGGTGTCAGTGAGATTGATGGCTTGAGTGATCGGTCAATTGAGAGATCTAAAATACACCGTTTTTAAGCCCTTGATGCTGTATCTGACACGCCTCAATTGTGTCATCACTCATACCGTTTCTAGCATCAGTAATGAGCCTACCGGCTTGTGAAAATACTCTCTCAACCTCTGCAGACATACCAGGAATCGATAATACATCGAAAGCAAGACGAGATAAGATCGGATAGTCATTGCGGTGCTGCTCCCACCACCCAACAACGTCGTGAACTGGCTTCCAGGTGGTAGGGTCGAAATATTTGATGTATCTCGTATAATCGTCTTCTTTGGTGACTACCCGGCGCTTTTTGGTGATCACGTGGACTGATAATATGTTGAATTTATCGTAATATGAGGGCCGCTTACCGCTGGGTTCACTCTCCGCTTCTGAGAATGGTTCTGGCGTAGGTGACGGTGATGGTGAAGGTAAGGTCCCGTATTTGTCGCAGTATTCGTCAAAAAGGCGCTGCATACTTCTCTCGGCGCGTTTGTACCAGGTACGATTGTTGTACTTAGCCCAGTGGTCTTCGAACCACAGTAATCATAGGTTTGGGTCGCAGATAATGGCGGCGTAGTAGAGATCTGACTCTTCAATCATCGTCTGGTACTTTGAGGTCTTCAGAAGCGCTTCTTTGAGCCCGGCTGTAAGAGTTCAACCCTCAAAGGTGTTTCGCAAGTGAGGGAAGACAGCTTGTATTTCAATTATCTAAGTGCAGGAGAAATTGTAGGTACAGGAAGGACAACTTGTACATATAGTCCCTGAACAAGAAAAGGACACATAGTCTAGAGAAAAGGACAGAAAAGAATAGAAGTGTATGTGAAAGCAAAGTATGTGAAAGCAAAGTATATGAAAGCAAAAGCATGTGAAAGCAACATGTGAAAGCAAAGCCAGGCAAAGCCCCGCAAGAATCCATCCAGGATAAATGAGGGGAAAGGATCTATCCCTTAACACCGGCTACGTAAGGTTCAGCAAACTCAGTAGCAAGATTGAGAGAAGCAACCTCATTCTGCGCGTCAGTGAGTCTCTCGTGAATGCAAGTCAACCCTTTAATGACTCCGGCGGCTGTGCCTTGTATAGATTCTGTCGCATTACCCTCCTCTTTGAGACAGAACGTCTTGAAGTCTTCTAGTATCGCACATCAAATTTCAAGCATCTCGAAGTCGTCATTTGTGAGGAAGGACTTCCTAATATCAACGCCTTTACCGGTGTAGTTGTAGAGCCTCTGCCACTTGATAATAACCGCCCTGAGCGAAAGGACACGTTGTATCATCTCGAAAGTGCTGTGCCATCGGATTCCGCCGTCAACGAGAAGTACATACCAAAGATCGAGTCTGGCATCCTTTTGAAGCGCTTCATGTCAAAAGATAGATGAAGCAGACTGAAGTCCGAATTGATGTGTGGGCTATCCGCATATTTATACAATTGAGACTCGCATTCGAGCTAGTACAAATGAGGATAGAATGAAATGAGTTTATTTGACAGCCCCCTGCTTGAAGCAGACCAAAATTGTGTAAATGAAGTGGGTACACAAAAAACATCCCAGAGGGAGGAGGAGGTGCCAAAGGGGCAGAGAGAGAGACCGCCAGTAGGCTAACCGCATTGAGACGACGTACAGCTGAGGAAGCGTCGCCAATCGACTCAGAATGAGGGCCAAGGTATCGCGTCAATTACGATTCCAAGTGCAGCCCTGAACAACTCAAAAGTAGGCTTCGTTAGCCCTCTGGTGAGGCCGTCAGCAACCATCTTCGCAGTGCGTACATATTTGAGGATAATTGAACCATTGGCAACCTTCTCGCGGATCCAGTGTTCTTTGAGGTCCATGGCTTTGTTTCGGCCGTGAGATTGAGGGTTCTTTGCGAGGGCAATAGCTCCTTGGTTATCGGCGTAAATGACTGTAGTGGATGGACCAAATTCAGGGTTGATCTCGTGAAGCAATCGCTGCAGCCAGATGGCTTCTTTCGCTGCATTCGTCTGACCAATGTATTCGGCTTCGCAAGTAGAGAGTGATACCGTGGCTTGTCTCTTGGATTGCCAGCTAATTGCTGCACTGCCGATATTGAAAAGGTATCCGGAGGTTGATCTTCTTGTACCGACGTCACCGGCCCAGTCAGAGTCAGTGAATCCGACGAGGTTTTCGAGTTCGCCCTGATAGACGAGTGATGCAGAGAGAGTGCCCTTGAGGTAACGAAAGATATCCTCGACGAGGGCCCAGTGTACTGCGTTCGGGTTGGCTGCATAGCGACTGACGAGGGAGACTGCAAAGGCGATATCTGGCAGTGTGCCTAGCATTGCATACATCAGTGACCCGACGGCAGACTGATATTTGGTTTTGAAGTAAGGGTCAGCAAGGTAACCTTCCTCCGCAGGTTCTGGCTTCGCAGATGGGTTGATTGGGATGGGTTTAGAGTGACAGTCGGTGAAGCCGTGATCCTCGAGAATCTTTTGCTCATTGGTCCCGACATGCGACAGATTAATCTCCTGAAAAAGGCCTTAAATAAGCGTTTTCAGATGAATGATCTAGGGCCGGCAAAGTTTTATCTCGGAATGTTGCTTCACAGAGATCGCCAGAATCGCTCAATCTCCATCAATCAAACTGCATACATCACGAAGATTCTCGAGGTTCTGGCTTCGCAGATGGGTTGATTGGGATGGGTTTAGAATGACAGTCGGTGAAGCCGTGGTCCTCGAGAATCTTCGTGATGTATGCAGTTTGATTGATGGAGATTGAGCGATTCTGGCGATCTCTTTGAAGCAACATTCCGAGATAGAACTTTGCCGGCCCTAGATCAGTTATCTGAAAACGCTTATTTAAGGCCTTTTTCAGGAGATTAATCTGTCGCATGTCGGGACCAATGAGCAAAAGATCGTCAACATAGATAGCTACGAACAGCTGCCCTTTGTGGAACACACTAAAGTCGCTATCCAGCATCGAGAAGCCAAGGGAGACGAGGAAGGCGGAAGAGGTATCATACCAAACCCTCGGGGCTTGTTTGAGACCATACAGCGCTCGATTGAGTAGGCAATAGTCATGACCGATTTCGAAACCACGCGGTTGACAGACGTAGATACGTTCATCAATTTTGCCGTAGAGAAAAGCGGTCTTGACGTCCATCTGCTCGATCTCCCAATCGAGGGAGGCAGCGATTGCAAACAGAGCTTTGTATGTCATCGGCTTCACCACAGAAGCGAAGGTATCGTGGAAGTCAATGCCGTATTGTTGCTCGAAACCTCTTACCACAAATCTGGCCTTGAATCGTAGAATAGCGCCATTGGTGCCGCGCTTTAGTTTAAACACCCACTTACCCGTCAGTGGCTTCACGCCTGCTGGGAGCTTCGTGAGTGTCCAGACTTTATTCTCATCCATTGAGCGCATATCATCGTTCATGGCCTTGAGCCACTGAGGGACGTGAGGTGAGGTGATGGCTTGATTATAGGTTGTAGGTTCGAAGAGTTCAGATGAAGCTGCTAGGCTTAAGAATGAGAGAAGGTAGTAAGCAGAGGCTTTTGCGACGTTCGCGTGAAAGGCCAGTGTGGCTTCAGTTCGAGTGAGGGTAATGGGAGCGCGATCGTGGGTAGGCTTGTATTCGGCCATGAGCTTCGTAATCTCTATAGCTTTGTCAACTCCGTGTAATAATATGAATGAGTTCAAGCCAGCGGCCTCACGAGCGCGTTAACTTGGAAGATTGGGGCGGCGTGTTCTTGTCGCAAGAGAATGAGTGTCTCGCGGTGGTTCTGACCCCATTACTGATGGAGGGTCAGAGAGTCCTGATGAATCGGAGTGGTTGGAGGTCTCATCTTCATCATTGATGGGAGGTTCAACGCGTTGAAGTGACGGAGAGCGCGAGATTAGTGACTTCGCAATGCCGTCAGAAGAAGGGTGATAGCAATGGCGCTTGCGCTTCTTTGACTCGTCGGCTTTAAAGGTTACTGTACGAATGAGGGCTCCAGTTGGTGTCAGAATCTTGTAGATACTATTACCTTCGAAGCCCACAAACGTGCCGTGGAATGAGCGATCTTTGGAACCCTTGGACTTCTTTGTAATGGCCCAACCCCCGCTGCCAAAGATGATGAAGTTCTCAAAGGTCGGTGCCATTCCATACCATGCCTCGTAGATGGTCATTGAACCGCTGGGATGCATCATCCTCACGTGAAGCTTCCAACTGCGCGGTATGTCTGCCTCATCATACCACGCAGAGATGTGAACGCGTCCTCTATAGATAATGAAGGGTGGGGTTGCATACCCAGCGGCGCAGATACTCTGGATAACCGTAACCCATTCCGGCCTTGTAAGTCTCTCGAAGGCTGTAATGACCTTCATTGACCCAATAATACCCACCTGAAAGCCAATCTAGTCAAAGTTGTGTGTATCCTCGTCGTGGACGCCGTACTTGGCTTTGGTATCTGCAACAAGCTTGAACCACGCGCCAATAATCTCTGGATCTTCCTGTAGTATCCTCTGCCTATCCTTGGCTCGGTTGAAGGCCATCTTGAGCTCATCTGAGCGCGTAACGGACCTCTCAGCCTAGTTTTTGCCCACTGGCTCTCCACCGCGTATAGCTAGCAGTTTATCGGCCATATTTGCTACCCCACAAAGCCGGGGCGCAAATCCTCGCGAATCGAGGTCAAGGATGTATCGGACAAGCGTTTGCTCTTCGGTAAGGGTAAATTTCCGACCATTTGGTGGTGTTTCGAGGATAAATGGGACTCCTTTAACGCGCTCAGAGAGGATTCGCTGTTTAACGTTAAAAACACGAGCGGCGGCCCGTTGGCTTCGGAATTGGCCGGCTTGGAGGGCTTGGAGTGCGAGCTGGATTCTCCTTCGTGTTGGAGTAACAGTGCGTTTCGTTGTTCAGACATAACCACATGAGAGGAATGGTAGAAGTCTTGGCAGATTTAGAGCGGTTGGGTGGTGGAGTACGTTAACAGGTTACTATATAAAAATCATGTGATTCCAAACCGTTGGGGCGAACGGGGCGGGTTTTTTTAAAATACTAGAACCCGCCCCGGTCTTCCTCGCATGGCGCAGGAATACACAAACGCTCGTGGCCGTTCCTCCTGTCTGTGTAGAAGAGAAGACCTTTTTTTTCGAAGAACCTCAAGCCAGGTGGTGGCTGATCTGGTGGCTTGTCGACAGTTTGTTTTGGATCGTGAGTAGGGCCAGGCTGTGTTATGGGCATGGCCCATGGTTGGTATAGGCTAAGAGCCTAAGCCTGATTGAGCCTAGTAGAGAGAAAGAACCTCATTGAGGTTCTCTGTTTGTAGATACCTTCACTCTTTAACTGAATCTAAACAATCTTTGGCTACGAGTATGCTGCGTCTTTCCAGCTACCGTCCCGTAATAGGCTGTGGTGACTGATGCTAGTGTCTATCTGGTGGAGCAAGGGCCTCGTCCGACCAAGCGACAACAACAACATGGCGATCTCGCATATCGCACGACTTCTGAGCCCTCTGAGGCTCGTCTTGTATCTAGATTGTTGTTGTAGGACTCGTCCTTCATCCCGATATTCTCCTTATCGTCCTACGAGTCTTTCCCGCCGCTGCGCGCGCCGCGCTTAGCCGTTCACCGCTTCTCGACAGACTTTTCAAGTACACCGCTGGCCTCGACGACGTCTTGGGCATCGTTATATTGCACCAGCATCAGAAATCCCTTCCAAAGAGCTCCTTGGCATCTCTAGGGCTCTGTACTTATTAACAGAGCTGACCTGCTAACGATTTTAAATAGTTATACCGCTTTCTTTATGCCTCCGAAGAAGGATATCACCGCGTCGGTTCCTATCAACTTATCCCTACCACCGGGTCACTCTACTCGCTCCTCTCGTACCCGATCCCCCTCTATTGTCTTCGAGACCCAGAGGTCATCTTCACGGTCGCGATCAACAATGCCCAGGCCGCTGAGGCTCGCGCCGTAGAGGCTCACAGGCTAAGGATGGACCGCGAAAAGGAGGAGCGCGACCTCCAGATGCAGGTCAAACGCGAAGAAGCGGCGGCGCGCCTTGCAAAAATTAGGGAGGGCTCTTTACTAGAACTACCGCATGGCACCAGTCGTCCGGGGGCGACTGAGCCGGATAACAGTACGGACTCACGTACGGCGCCTCCATCGGGATCCGCGAGCCTCATACGATTCGCGTACGCGGCGTTTCGAACAACTACTTCTCCGACGAGGCGACCGTAGCCGAAGCTACGGGCTACGTTGCGAAGGAGCTGGCCGCCGGCCGATTGGCTATCTCTACAGACCCGGGCCTGTTTATCGCTCCTCTTGGGATGGTCCCAAAACAAGACGGAACCTTACGCCGGATCCACGACCTCTCTTGGCCGCCCCAAACTTCAGTCAACGACGCCATTCCACGCGTGTTTGGCAAGCTACAGTACACCAGAGTCGACAGAATTGTTCAGCACGTCCTTCGTACAGGCCGGGGCTGTCTTCTGATGAAACGCGACATTGCGCACGCTTTTCGCAACATCCCTGTGGATCTCATTTCGTCCCGGTATCTTGGGTTTTGCCTCAACGGCGTCAATTATCAAGAACTCTGCCTCCCTTTCGGTCTCAGGACTGCGCCATTTATCTTCAATCTCTTTGCGGAAGGTCTCCATTGGGCTCTCGACGAGCAGGCCGGCACGCGCAGTATCCCTACCGCGATCGAGCACTACCTTGATGATTTTATGTTTGTGTGTACGTCTCAAGAAATTTCGGACCGCGTTTCGGAACTCTGGATCAAGACCACCGATCGACTTGGGATTCCTCGCAAGGATGCCAAAGACGTGGTCGGCACGGCCGTCGAGATATTAGGTCTTCTGGTTGATACGGTACGCTTGGAACTGCGTCTCTCCGACGAGAAGAGAGATTCTTTGATCCAGGCTATCCGTGATCACCTCTCCGAGACAAGGCCGCGGCTCCGGGATACGAAGTCCCTCGCCGGGCGGCTCAGTTGGGCCAGTGCCGTCATCCGCCTTGGCCGGGTTTACACTCGATCGATCTGGGACTACCTGAGCGGAGCATACGGAGAAGTCAATCGGCACTTTCGCCGAGCCCTGACTAGCGGTGTACGAGACGACCTTCTCTGGTGGCTCCATGCGCTCGAGCTAACCAACGGGGTCTACTTCTTCGATTATCGAAAGCGCCGTTGTTTCCACCTTTTCACTGATGCCTCCGGACAACAAAGCCTCGGCGGCTTCTTTTTCGAGTCCTCTGAGACCGATGTCTCTTGGGGGGATTACACCAATAGTATCGCAATCGAGCATGCTTTTATTGCTGAACCGTCCAATCGTTCGGCGTTTATCAACCCTAAGGAGATGGAGGCTGTTGCCGTCGCATTCCTCCGTTGGGGACCGTCTCTCTGGGCACATAATCGGGTCGTTATCCACTGTGACAACTCTACGGCCGTGGCCGGGTTGACGAAGGAGGCTGTTCGTGGTGAGAGCAACACCCATCTCCGCACTATTGTTACTCAGGCCGCTGCCTGCGATATTGTTATCGAAGCCCGCTGGCTTCCATCTACGGCTAACGGCCTGGCCGATGCCCTCTCTCGAGTCCAGTTTGATCGTATCGCCTGGCTCTGCCCCCAATGGGGCTCACCGCTTTCGATCTCACAGTTCCGCTGAACTATTGTTGAACCGTCCGATCGTTCGGCCTTTATTAACCCTAAAGAGATGGAGGCCGTTGCCGTTGCCGTTGCATTCCTCCGTTGGGGACCATCTCTATAGGCATATCCGGCCGACGCCCTCTCTCGAGTCTAGTTTTCGATCGTATCGTCTAGCTGCCTCCGATGGGGCTCACCTTTTTCGATCTCAGTTCCGCTGAACTATTGGTGAACCGTCCGATCGTTCGGCGTTTATCAACCCTAAAGAGATGGAGGCCGTTGCCGTTGCCGTTGCATTCCTCCGTTGGGGACCATCTCTATAGGTACATCTGGCCGACGCCCTCTCTCGAGTCTAGTTTCGATCTTATCGTCTAGCTCTGCCTCCGATGAGGCTCACCGCTTTCGATCTTACAGTTCCGTTGAACTATTGGTGAACCGTCCGATCATTCGGCGTTTATCAACCCTAAAGAGATGGAGGCCGTTGCCGTTGCCGTTGCATTCCTCCGTTGGGGACCATCTCTATAGGTACATCTGGCCGACGCCCTCGCGAGTCTAGTTTCGATCGTATCGTCTAGCTCTGCCTCCGATGGGGCTCACCGCTTTCGATCTTATAGTTCCGTTGAACTATTGGTGAACCGTCCGATCGTTCGGCGTTTATCAACCCTAAAGAGATGGAGGCCGTTGCCGTTGCCGTTGCATTCCTCCGTTGGGGACCATCTCTATAGGTACATCCGGCCGACGCCCTCTCTCGAGTCTAGTTTCGATCGTATCGTCTAGCTCTGCCTCCGATGGGGCTCACCGTTTTCGATCTCACAGTTCCGCTGAACTATTGGTGAACCGTCCGATCGTTCGGCGTTTATCAACCCTAAAGAGATGGAGGCCGTTGCCGTTGCCGTTGCATTCCTCCGTTGGGGACCATCTCTATAGGTACATCTGGCCGACGCCCTCGCGAGTCTAGTTTCGATCGTATCGTCTAGCTCTGCCTCCGATGGGGCTCACCGTTTTCGATCTCACAGTTCCGCTGAACTATTGGTGAACCGTCCGATCGTTCGGCGTTTATCAACCCTAAAGAGATGGAGGCCGTTGCCGTTGCCGTTGCATTCCTCCGTTGGGGACCATCTCTATAGGTACATCTGGCCGACGCCCTCGCGAGTCTAGTTTCGATCGTATCGTCTAGCTCTGCCTCCGATGGGGCTCACCGTTTTCGATCTCACAGTTCCGCTGAACTATTGGTGAACCGTCCGATCGTTCGGCGTTTATCAACCCTAAAGAGATGGAGGGCGTTGCCGTTGCCGTTGCATTCCTCCGTTGGGGACCATCTCTATAGGTACATCTGGCCGACGCTCTCGCGAGTCTAGTTTCGATCGTATCGTCTGGCTCTGCCTCCGATGGGGCTCACCGCTTTCGATCTTACAGTTCCGTTGAACTATTGTTGAGCCGTCCGATCGTTCGGCGTTTATCAACCCTAAGAGATGGAGGCCGTTGCCGTTGCCGTTGCATTCCTCCGTTGGGGACCATCTCTATAGGTACATCTGGCCGACGCCCTCGCGAGTCTAGTTTCGATCGTATCGTCTGGCTCTGCCTCCGATGGGGCTCACCGCTTTCGATCTTACAGTTCCGTTGAACTATTGTTGAGCCGTCCGATCGTTCGGCGTTTATCAACCCTAAGAGATGGAGGCCGTTGCCGTTGCCGTTGCATTCCTCCGTTGGGGACCATCTCTATAGGTACATCTGGCCGACGCCCTCGCGAGTCTAGTTTCGATCGTATCGTCTGGCTCTGCCTCCGATGGGGCTCTCCGCTATCGTCCTTACAGTTCCGTTGAATTCTTGCTATCCCGGGGATTGCAACTTTGGGCTTGGCGCGCTGTTCGTGGCAGCCGTTCTTTGCAGGCTCATCGGCTTAAGCGCCATGCTACTCTGCTATCGCCGACGTTCGGCAGATACCCTGGTCGGACTCCGGTACTCGTACAAAGCTTGCTAACGTGCTTCGTCCAGCACCTAGCCTCGAGTATACTTCCTACGATAGCGAGCTCCTCCCTACAGTTCATAGGTTCTTCCTCCGTACCCTTCGCGAGCGAAACCTTGGCCTCTCTGATGAGTATATTACCCTCTTATGGTACGGCTTGGCCCAGAACACGCGCAACACGTACGGCGCGGGTATCAAGAGCTGGGAGAGGTTCTGTACGCTGGAGGGCTGTGTAGACTATCCCGCAGAACCCCTCAATCTCGGCGAATGGATGGCAAGGCGTGTCATTACTGGAGGAGCGAAAGGCATCATTTCCGGCGCTACAGCGGCCAGCTACCTCTCCGCAGTACGTTCAAAGCATATCGACCTGGGATACCCTATCAGCGCGTTCGCTGATCCGATGCTCCTACGCGCAAGACAGGGGGCTCTCAACCTCAGGCCTCCGAAGCGCAAGAATAGGCTCCCTATTACTGTACGCATCCTTGAGGGACTGACGGCTGTGGAACCGACCACCGGAGCCGACCTCAATCTCGACACTCTCTTCAAGGTGGCCTATGCTGGTTTCTTCCGCCTTGGCGAGCTGGCTTACACTAGAAGAGATAGGGAGCACCCGCTGTTCTCCTATACTCACGTCTTACGGAGCGATATCGCCTTCCATCGTCATACGCCTAGCCATCAGCCTTACGGGGTCTCTATTTTCCTGAAGCGTAGCAAGACCGATTACGCTAATCAGGGCGTTCCCATCTCCATCGCCGCAACGGGAAAACCTACCTGTGCAGTAGCCGCCCTGGTAAGACTTTTCAGGCACGATCCGAAGCCGCTTTCGGCGCCTCTCTTCGACATCGGCAAAGGGCATTGTTCGGCCGCTGCTGTACACATGCAACTACGCCGACGCCTCCTCGCTACTGGTATTATCTCCTCGCTGGACGACAAGTCCTACACAGGCCATTCCTTCCGCAGGGGTGCTGCTACGGACGCAGCTGCGAAGGGAGTGCCTGAGCTCGAGCTTAAGGCAGCGGGTCGATGGTCCTCCGAAGCTTTCCTCCGTTACATATCCCGTTCGTTCGAACAGCAGCTTGCAATCAGTCGCCTGTTCCTGATATGACACCGTTGTGTTCACCCGATCGCCAAAAGCTATACTCTGCTTCGCTACACCGCTGTGTTTCTCGCCTCTACCCTGGACCGAGTATGTCGTACAGACTCGCCTCCTATCCCACCTCGTTTCCTTCTTGTTTGTCTGGGCCGCAGGCGCTTCGCTTCTGGGCAGTAGGGCACCTCATTTGCCTTCAATCGAGAAGCAATTGAGCCGTGGGCATGCCATCCTGAGACCTACCCCGTGGCTGAAGCCCCGTGTGGCTGAGGAAGCCTGTATGGCTCAGGGCTCAATGGCTTGCTCGCTCACAATGAAAATTCACGTGCCCTGGCCTGCGTCCGGCCAATCAACAGATAAAACGTGCCAGATGACCGTGATCCGAAGGCGTGGCGAGATGGAGATAGATGCTAGTGTCTATCTGGTGGAGCAAGGGCCTCGTCCGACCAAGCGACAACAACAACATGGCGATCTCGCATATCGCACGACTTCTGAGCCCTCTGAGGCTCGTCTTGTATCTAGATTCCCACCCGCCTACACCCTGTAGTCAACGTCTTATACGTGCGGGCAGTAGGGCACCTCATTTGCCTTCAATCGAGAAGCAATTGAGCCGTGGGCATGCCATCCTGAGACCTACCCCGTGGCTGAAGCCCCGTGTGGCTGAGGAAGCCTGTATGGCTCAGGGCTCAATGGCTTGCTCGCTCACAATGAAAATTCACGTGCCCTGGCCTGCGTCCGGCCAATCAACAGATAAAACGTGCCAGATGACCGTGATCCGAAGGCGTGGCGAGATGGAGATAGATGCTAGTGTCTATCTGGTGGAGCAAGGGCCTCGTCCGACCAAGCGACAACAACAACATGGCGATCTCGCATATCGCACGACTTCTGAGCCCTCTGAGGCTCGTCTTGTATCTAGATTCCCACCCGCCTACACCCTGTAGTCAACGTCTTATACGTGCGGGCAGTAGGGCACCTCATTTGCCTTCAATCGAGAAGCAATTGAGCCGTGGGCATGCCATCCTGAGACCTACCCCGTGGCTGAAGCCCCGTGTGGCTGAGGAAGCCTGTATGGATCAGGGCTCAATGGCTTGCTCGCTCACAATGAAAATTCACGTGCCCTGGCCTGCGTCCGGCCAATCAACAGATAAAACGTGCCAGATGACCGTGATCCGAAGGCGTGGCGAGATGGAGATAGACCCGAGGTATT